>OZ004617.1:32130426-33330426 GCA_963924575.1 Pycnomerus fuliginosus
ACATGAGATGGAAAAACCGGCCCTTACTGTGGTAAAGTATGTAGATTGTAGCGAAACACGAAACATACAGAACGATACCGGAAAGAGGAAACCGTAGGTGCTAAATGTACAACATTATGCCTTCTTAATAATAATTGAAATAGCGATAAAAGAACGTTCCTTTAAGGGCACATCAAATTGATTAACTCTTATAAACAAAATAAAATAGGCCAAGCGGGAACTGGGAAATAGATAGAAATGGTGGAGGCGCCGGGTTAGAGCTTTCCAATATCCTGAAGCTGTTACTTACGTAACATTATTCCGGTTGCCATTTATTACTGTCTTACTACACATTTGTATGCGCCAATATACAGTTTTTCCTTTTCTGGCGTTATCGTCAATTCCAATCCTTAACGGTATCTTCAAATTATTAGAGTGTAATCCCAACGGATGACTTTATATGATAGACAGACCACAAAGCGATACGACGCGATCGGACGGAGCCGTTGTTGTCTGTAAACAGCTGAATTGCTTAGGTCCCTTGAATATTTTATAAATTTTTCGTTCAATACTTATAATGGAAATGTGAACTCTCTCTATCGGAAATGATGGAAATTGCAATAAATCCTGCGATGCATGAAATTGGGAATACAATGTGGCTTTAGTATCAACGTTTTATGTCGAACCTATCGCACATCTGCACAAAAAGAACTTCTCGTTACCGGAAACAAAATAATGAACACGGAAGCGAGAAGTGTTTGGTTCCTTTAAGACCAAGTTGCCAGACTTTTTGTGGATTTCCTGTTTCCGGAGTTTACAAGATCATCTCTTAAATGTGTTCTCGAACTTTTCCAATTTGATACAAGACATTATTATATCCTTATGAATTTTTTCCACGTGTCATACAAGTTTAACATCTGAAGAAATGTAATGGGTACTGTATAAATAAAAATAAATGACTTGAAGTTTATCTAAAAGTCCCCGGAAAATGTACATCAGTACAGTGTACAGTAGTAGTGCCTCCGCAAACGCAAAGATGTGTCAAAAAAGCGAAATGTTACAGAATTAAAAAATGCAGCAGAGAAGCGGCTGGAACCTCCCCATCGCGTGGATCTTTGTATTCTGTGTAGATGGTAATCAATTCAACATTTTTTTTGTGCTTATCATCTCGGACATAACCCATCATATTTGACAATACATATGTATGTTCCTTTTAAGGTTAACAGTTTGCCACCCTTTTGACAATAACTGATACTTTATGTCATCCACTGTCAGCCCGCTCCCTTTTAATGAAAAAGAATTTTTTTTCTATTTTCCACTGAAATGGCAGAAACTGTGAATACATTTTTAGAACCAGAATCTGATCGTCTTTCTAATGGCGACATAAAAAAGGAGGCCTTGCATTTAAAATTTAAAGTAGATATGCTTAAATGGCACTTCCCGTGGACCAATTGCTTCCAAAAGCCTTTCAGATCTTCAATCTCAATCTCCATGTAGCAAATTTCAGCCAAATCGATTCGCTAATTTGGGCTATAACGTATTTTTAGTGTTATTACAAAATTTCGATTTTTTGACCCAAAGAGCACTAAATGCGAACTAATTTTGTCTTATTCAGAACCAGAATTTGAAGACCTTTCTGATGGTGACAATAAATCTTTCAAAAACTTGTTTTGGATGGTTAAGTGAGTGAATCATTTTAAAGTTGGAAATTGGTGTGCCAAAACGGCACTTTCCGTGGGCCGATTGAATCCAAAATTTGTTCAGCTCTTTGACGTGCAATGCAATCCCCATGTGCAAAATTTCATCCAAATCGGTTCAGGGGCTTGGGCTGTACCGCGATTTTAAAGTCCGATAAAAATCAATTTTTTTTTAGTTTTTGGTCAAAAGGGCACTGAGAGTGAATACATTTTTAGAAGCAGAATTTGAAGGCCTTTCCTATCGTGACGTGAAAAATGGGGGTTTGTATTTAGAATTGAAAAGTTGATGTGCCAAAATGGCATTTCTAGTTGCACGATTGGCTCCAAAAGCTTTTCAGATCTAAGTTGGGTTACGAGATGCCTACGCACCAAATTTCAGCTAAATCGGTCTAGTAGTTTTGGCTGTGGCGTGTTTACAAACGTACGAACGTACGTACAAACGTACGAACATACACACAGACACATTTTTAAAACCGCTTTTTTGGGTTCCTGAGACCCCAAAACGTGAAGATTTGGTGCTATCTCAAATTCGAAAATTTTAGTGATTGTAGTAACCTCCCATTTTTTTAAAATTGTGATGGAGTTGGGGAGGTTAAAAGTAGAAAATGAACAGAAAAAACACAAAAATTTTAAAAGTTGAAAAGTTAAAAGAATGACAATATAAAACAAATGAGTAAATGAAAAGAATGGCCGGAATTAAAAAAAATTTGGCAAATTTTGAAAAATTATCACTCGGGCCTGAAAAATTGCGAAAGGGGATGAAAAATCAAGAGTAATGAAAATTAAGTGTGATTAAGTAGAATTACAAAATCTAACACGAAAATAACCAAATTATGCAATTACAACTGTGGGGGTTGAAATACATACTGTAAAACTCTTTTAAAAGTATCTAGCAATAAAGTTTATGGCCCATTGTCCCGGCCTTGCCGCACAATAGGTACAATACCCTACTAATGAGCCATAATATTTATTGGTAGACCCTTTTAAAAGATTTTTACAGTACTTCTACATACCTATTGCGAAGGAAACTGGAAAATTGTAAAAGGTAAACTGAATCCCAAATGAGTTCAATTTTATTACCGACGAAAAACGAAATTATGCGAATTTTGCAAAAATAGCACTTAGGGAGTTGAAAAAGCGTAAAGGTGGATGAAAAGTTAAATGGTATGAGGATTAACCGTGGTTAAGTAAAATCATGGAAAATAACACCAAAATAACCCAATTATGTAAATTTAGCGTCGGAAGAGTTGAAATATTGCGAAGGAGGATGAAAAAAGTGAAAAATGTAAACATGATCCAAATGAGTTCAATTTATTACCGATGAAAAACGAAATTACGCAAATTTTGCCAAATTAGCACTTATGGGGATGAAAAGTCAAAGGCGATGAACATTTATCGTATTTAAACAGAATTACAGAAAATAACACGAAAATAAGTCAATAATGCAAATTTGGCTTTTGGGGGTTGAAATATTGCGAAGGGGGTCGAAAAAGTGAAAAAGGCAAGAACAATCCATATGGGTAAAATTTATTACCGAAAAATGGCAAAACTGCGCGAACTTTACAAAATTAACGCTCGGGGGGTTGAAAAATTGTTCAGGGGACGAAAATTCAAGAGGAGATAAAATGAACTGTAGTTAGTAGAACTTAGCGAAAATCACACGAAAGAGAAGCGGTCTGAGTAAATTTTACTTTTTGAGGGTTCACATTATCATGAAAGGGGTTGAAAAATTGTGGATGTGTTAAAAATTAATGAAAATGACTTTGAATTATCGAAAAATCAGAAGAAAGCCAAAAAAAAATAAAATGTATTTACACCATTATTTTATTCCACCACTTACGACTTACATGAAAAAATTTCCAGTTTCAACCCTTAAATTTAATCCCCCTTGTTAGATCATAATGAAAATTTGCCCATCCACCTATAGTGGCGCTGTAAATTACCACACCAAATCTAGCCCTGATACGTTGAGCAGTTTTTGAGTCCTCGCATTTTTGTGTTTCGGCATGTTAGGGAGTTGTACCGCCTTTACGGGTCGTTTTTCGCGAATAATGAATAAGACCTTTTTTGTACCATCAATATAAAGCTATCGAATTGTATTAATTTCAACCCTACATTATTCAGTGAAAATTCGAGTTTCCACCCCTAACTTTCATCCCCTTCGATAAATTTCTCCTAAAATTCACTCTTCCTTTCTCGAAGATGCAGTTTCGTAGAAGATATTGCTTCTCTGCGTTTCCGACAGCTGCTTGCGAAGTTATCATATTTTTTGTGGTTTTCATCCCCCGAAATTAGCACCCCTTCACCATCAACAGACTTGGAGGGTTGAACGTGCATACCAAGTTTCAGCACGATACCTCCACTAGTTCTCGAGTTATTGAAATTAATACTTTTTTGTTTTTCACCCCTAATTCCCACCCCCTTCGTTCTCAAGTTATCCGACGGACAGACTAGACGAGCGAGCGAGCGAGCGAATAATCAAAGACAAGAGTACCTCCCTCCGCATTCTGCTACGGCACTAAAACTTTGCAACAGACGAAAAGCAAAGTTTTCATTAAATTAGGTAGAGTGAGGATGAGATTTAAGCCTGGATTTACTACACGGCGCACAGCTATTATTACATAAAACTTTAATTACGCTGGGAACAGCTAATATAAATTAATTCTAGACGTGCTGCAATAATAATGAAAGCGCTAATCGTGTGTTTCAGGAGAGGTCCAGACAAGCACATATCCTGGTAGGATTATCGTAACCGAGCCCAAAGGCAACGTCCAGCCTAGGATTAGCGTGGATAAGTATAACGCCCGACGCATCGTCTTGGGAGAGGATGTGACTCTACCGTGCGTTGCGCAAGGACATCCAGTTCCTGGATATTACTGGAAGCGAGAATTGCAAGGACAAAGCGTACCTGTTGCACTCGGCGAACGCCTGACCATCTTATCGGCAGGATTGCTAAGGATATCCAAGGTAAGTTGCAATTTTATTAAATAAAATATCAAATCGTTCAGTGCAATTCGTTGCAAAGTGGATCATATTCAGGTAATGTAAACAACTTCGCTTTGGTTGTCATCACTCACAATTATTTTCATTGGATTGGAATTGCATCAATGCACTCTTGATTAAATGAACCTATTGGATCGTATATAATTCCAGTTAATAAAGCAAAAATTGCTTTCCGTTGATCTTTAATCAGATTCCGTCTCGGCTATTTTACAGTTCAAAGAATTCAGCTTAATTCGGTACGCAGCTGCGGCGTCAATCAATATTTAACCATCATCGGCTGTCTGGGCGATTTTGCTTAAGCATGATAATCTGGCTCGAAGGGTTTAGTGGCAAACCTCAAATCGTAGTTCTTATAAATTTGATTTGCGAAACAGTGTCGACGAAAATGAAAATTTCAATGGGACTTTCCAACAATTTTTGAAAACTGTAAAATAATAAAGTATACACTTGGTAAAGGCCTCCTCAGCAAATAATATGTCTGAAAACTAATTTTTTTTTTTATAAAAAAATCTTTAAAATTCGGAGTCGGCATATATGACGTCATATATGATGACAAATGGCCGATAAACTACTCCATGTTATTGGCTGCACCACTATCGATACGTAGTTAGTGGGCAGAGTTTTCTGGATGTCCTGTTCTAATTGGCTGCATTTCATTTCAACTTCTGGCGCACAAATTACAGCCCCAGTCTGTTTTTATTTTTTTTAATAATTACGTTGCAAACTAATTCAACAAACAGCATAAACATTGGTTAAACTTTGCAAGAATAACAAATACAGGGTGTTTTCTAACCGCGTGTAAGTTTTTTAACCTTAGATTGCCCATCCAAAATGGTGACGATTGGCGCAAAATTTTTTAGGGAAGTCGTCTACTAAGAAAGTTGCAGGACTTTAAAGGCGAGCCATCGGGAGCAGTTTTTCTTAATTATATCAGGAACGGATCAACGGATTTGAATGAAATTTGGAGGAAGCTAGTAGTCACACTGTGAATTTCGTTGGTTATGACCACGGGATCCCCAGGAAACGGAGACGCCTTACAGAAAAACTCGAATATCTCTAAAACCACTCATTAAATAAAAAATGCCCAAGAGTAGTAATAGTTGCAGTTTGAAGTGCCCTTTCTAACAAACGCCACCATTTTGAAAACGCGAGACCTTGAAACATTTTCCGGAAGAAAAGTGTCAAAAGTGTCTCCGTTTCCAGGGGATCCCCTCGCCGTCGTTATAATCCAACGAAATTCACAATGTAGATGTATATTCACTGGATACTAGCTTCCTCCAAATTTCATACAAATCCGTTGATCCGTTCCTGAGATAATTAAGAAAAGCTGCTCCCGATGGCTCACCTTTAAAGTCCTGTAACTTCTTTAGGAGACGACTTCGACCTAAAAATGTTTGTGCCAATACTGCCAATCGTCATCATTTTCGATGGGCAGGCTGAGATTAAAAAACTTACACGCGGTTAGAAAACACCCTGTCTAAACGGTTTTTTTTAAATTGGAAAGGCCCATTAATAGTATTATAAAATAGTTCACATATTTTTCATTAAGTGCATTAAATATCGAAAGTGCCGAATGATTTAAGATGATTACAAACATTGCATCTATTAATTACTGGTGTTACATAATATTTTGATAATATAGCTGATATCGTGACTGCCTTTTCAACACTGAAATTGAATGTTGGCGCTACTTCAATTTATCTGTTTTAAATCGTTAATTTTCTGCCTCAACCATATTGTCTGTTATCTTCCAATAATTCCAACGAAATTTTGCGGTTGCACCTCGGGCTGGATTGCACTGATTAACGACAATTTTCCTTATTTTTTCTCTGGGGATCTTTTATCTAAATAGGAGCACGTTTGATTAAAGTCAGGTAGTAACGGCCGATTTCATAAGCAAAACTAAAGTGTCGTACTTTAAAATATTTGCTTATTGATGATTTCGCTAATTTTTTTCTGCATTTTTTGATGTACAATAAGGCGGGTTTAGTTTAAAATTAGTTCTGAAAATAATTATATTAGTCCAGTCAAATTAGACCTCCAGGGGACCGGAGGTTACAATAAATGTTGGAAAGCGGAAGATGATCTTAAACCCTTTAGTAGGCATCTAATAGAAGTATCCTAGTTTTGCATCTTCCCAGGATGTGTGCGTATGATAGGGTGTCCAAAAAACCCCGAAATTTTCGGACTTTTTTCAGTTTTTCGCTTATAATTTCTAAACAGTGCTTCCTAGCGGAAAGTTCGCTATTTTCGAAATTAAAGCGCACTAAATTCTGCGTCGAATGAACCCCCCAAACGTTAAGTTCGACCATGTGGTAGGGTCGCAAACCATGGTCAAAAACGATAATTTTGTGAAAAATTGACAAGTGGTGACTTTTCGTCGTCTGTAACGTCCAAACGGCTACTCTAATTTAAAAAACTTATAGCTTGAAAGTTGTAGACCATCAATCGCTGATTTCAAAAAGCATCACAAATTTAAATTTTGGTTAAAAGTATTCAAAAAATAATTTATCTATAAATGTAGTTAAGAAATGAGACAATGAATAAAAGATCAATTTCTTCGAAATCTTTTGGAGGTGGCGGGGCCAGGGTCGTTCGCAGGCTCGATGAATAGTGTGTCGCCTTCAAATAGTTGAGGCTTTAGATCTAGAAAATCAAAATAGAGCAATCCATAAACAGTCATAAGTCAGTACCTAAGCCTCAACTATTTGAAGGCGACACACTATTCATCGAGCCTGCGAACGACCCTGGCCCCTCCACGTCCAAAAGATTTCGAAGAAATAGATTTTTTAATAATAAATAATAAATAATAAATTGTTTTTTGAATACGTTTAACCAAAATTTAAATTTGTGATGCTTTTTGAAATCATGGTCGAAATTAACGAATTAACGATTAGCGAACTCTCCGCTAGGAAGCACTGTTTAGAAATTATAAGCGAAAAACTGAAAAAAATCCGAAAATTTCGGGGTTTTTTGGACACCCTATCATATGCACACATCCTGGGAAGGTGCAAAACTAGGATACTTCTATTAGATGCCTACTAAAGGGTTTAAGATCATCTCCCGCTTTCCAACATTTATTGTAACCTCCGGTCCCTATTTGACTGGTCTATATCTTTTTGTTAAAATTTTAATATTTTTTACTTAAAATTTTCGAGTGTGTTGTGGATCTGGTAGAAACTTATTAAACTATTAAAATATGTTGGTTTCTAACGCGCAAAATATATTTCAAGAATTTAATCGTGAAAATCCGACGAGACAAGTAAAGACAACTTGCATGCGAATTGCTTACAAAATTTTATTGTAATTACCGTATTCTCTCGTGTAAAAGCAACAAAGTAAGTAGGCTGCTACTTTTGACTTTTATCAAGCTTTGACGTTAGGATTTTCGAAAATACACCACGGTCAAACTGATTTGGTAGCAATACATACACAAACAAAAATAAATAAAGAGTTAAGGATTTGGGAGCATGTTCACTCCAAACTCTTTTGCTGTTCTAGCGATAGAAATTTGGTTATCAAAATGCTATCTTACTGCCCTTAGTTTAAATTCGACCTAGTAACTTTTGTAATTGACCATGGCGGAATTTCGCAAAGCTAACGTCAAAAACGTGACTATAAAAGTCAAAAGTAGCAGCCTACTTACTTTGTTGCCTTTACACTAGGGAATACGGTATTTTGAAAATAAAGTCCAAAAGCACGTACTGCGAAATTGAAGAGGTAGAGAGGCGCAATGACAAGTGAACCAATAATGACCGAAATATTTTTGCAGATTCCACTGGTTATACATTTTCAAAGTCAGCAACAGACCCACATTTTCAAAAATTATAAAATTTTGACAAACAGCAAAATTGAATGTCATCCATTTTTTCATCGCCAACTAGAACAGTAGAAAAACACGCTTGTTAAGAATCGTAACGTTTGTAAAGCGTTACTAGGGGTCTTTACAGCCGTGTTGTCGAGGCAAATGTAAATATCAACTTAGGTACCAAAGCAAAAATACAACTGTAAATAGCGTTTTACAGAGTTAATTACAATAAATGCTATTAATTCTGCTTTAGAATTTCCTAAACAGTGATCAAAAACTCTTCCGATTTAGGTAGTCCTTGCCATGAGAGAGAACGTCACTGTCAGATCAGTTTTCGTTTTGAATGATAATTTGAGCAGTCTATGCCCTAAGTCAGGGTCTACTAGATCCGGAGAATTTTTGATCACACGTTATAAACTAGGGAAGTGGACAGAAACAGCATTTAATGATTGGTGTTAATTATTGTTGTATTAACGGATATATGAGTAGGCCCTTACCCAAAACATTCACAAGGTATGAACTATGATTAGAATTGTCACAGAACAACTGTTTAGTTTTGAAAATATCTCGTGTTGGAAAGGATGTTAACCAGACCAGTTGGGAATTTGTCCAGTCTTTCTTATTATTATTTCTTTTCAATAGGATATAACAATACACGCTTAAAGCTTTAATACCAAATGTGGAGCTCCACAAATTTTCCCGTAAACACAATTATTGTAATTTACTACAATTCATTCGCAAACTATGGAATGCCGTTTTACTTTTTAATGGAACATACACGCTGTGATAGCCAAAGAAATAAGATAATTCAAATTCAAATACTGTTAAGAGAAAATAAGTCTATTCTTATTATCTGAAATACAATTTCTATTATCACTCCCAGAATTTCTCTTAACACTAATTCAATTTCTGTTAACAGTAATTCAGAGAGATAATGGAAATACGTCTTCCTTCTCTCTCGCACCAGTTGAAATTATATCTTCTGTCTCATTCGCGCAAGCGCAGTCGTGATAATGGAAATTGAATTTCACTTAACAGAAATTCATTTACTGTTAACATTAATTCATTTTCACTTAAGAGAAATTCTATTTCAATTATCACTGCTTAGAGAAAATAGAAAAACAATTTCACTTAACAAAAATTCATTTAGAGATAAATTGAAATAAAACCGTAGTTTTAGGAGCCGTTTTACTTTTTAATGCAACCCATACCCTATGCATTTCAAAAAAATTCAAACATTTTAAATATATACAATAAAAATTAAAACGGGTCGTAAGATCAGTGTAAATCACCAAATTTATTTCGATTATCACTGCACGAATTTTTGTTAAGTGAAATTGTATTTCAATTTTCTCTAAAGCGAGATAATAAAAATTCTATTTCTGTTAAGTTAAATTGAATTTCTCTTAAGAGAAAATGAATTAATGTTAACAGTAAATGAATTTCTCTTAAGTGAAAATGAATTATTGTTAACAGTAAATGAATTTCTGTTAAGTGAAATTGAATTTCTATTAACACGATGCCTGGGATTGCATTTCTTTGGCTACCACAGCGTGCTGTTGCATTAAAAAGTAAAACGGCGTTCCGTACATTTCTTTGGCTACCACAGCGTGCTGTTGCATTAAAAAGTAAAACGGCGTTCCGTACGAGATAGATATCGTGTTTTTAAGTGGTACGAAAGAGAAAGATGACAACCCAATGGGCCAATGGCGTATTTTCATTATCTCTCCGAATTACTGTTAAGTGAAATTCAATTTCTATTATCACGACCGCGCATGTATGAACTGCGAGTGCGACAGATAATGTATTTTCAAGTGGTACGAAAGAGAAAGATGACAACCCAATGGGCCAATGGCGTATTTTCATTATCTCTCCGAATTACTGTTAAGTGAAATTCTATTTCTATTATCACGACCACGCATGCTCGAGTGCAACAGAAGATGTAATTTCAATTAGTCCGAGAGAGAAGTAAGACAGTCCAATAACGTATTTTCATTATCTCTCCGAATTACTGTTAAGTAAAAATAAATTATTCTTAAGAGAAATTGTATTACTGTTAACAGAAATTGAATTAGTGTTAAGAGAAATTCTGGGAGTGATAATAGAAATTGCATTTCAGATAATAAAAATAGGTTTATTTTCTCTTAACAGTATTTGAATTTTAATTATCAGTACTTGAATTTTAATTATCTCATTTCTTTGGCTACCACAGCGTGCTGTTACATTAAAAAGTAAAACGGCGTTCCATAGCAAACCAAAGATCCACCGATATGACAACATTAGCGGAAAATATAAGCGACAACGCCGCTTTAGTAACTTTAGGGACGTACCTTGACGTACGATATAATTTAAGGTTACCTATATCACCCAAATTTGACAAGTCAGCGCGGGGAAATCATTTCTTTATGAAGATTTTTTTACCTTTCTTTTCATATTATTAAAACGTCGCCCTAGTACTTATTTGATCCACCGACCATCGACAACGCAGACCGTTCTAGACCTTAACGTTCCAAAGCATATTTGAGACACATCCACCACTTATTATACCGGAATAGTTCAGCGCTTATTGATCCATATCCACCGGTTACAACTTTCGTACTTATTTGATCCACAAACCTTCTCGCACGTCACATTAAATAACAATAAACTTTTAAACATCCTACTTCGGTTCAGCAAATTCCTCTTCACTGATGGTATATCCAAATTGGAACATATATGTACCATCATCCCACGAATCTGACTCTGCCAGGTTTATTATTATTGTCGGAATGTCTTGAACACTGCAACTCAGCCCCCCACATGAGGGGGTACACTTCTACCTGAGTGACGGGGCCCACGCCACCGAGGAGCCCACAAACCCTGGATATTTTTTATTATTTACCTATTCCTAGTTGGTTGCAAATTCTAGTTTATAAAATAAAAATGCAACTGTCCCAATATAGAAATTCGGCAATCTAGTAAACTAAGTAGGTACATGAATTCAAAGTTTAGTAAATTAGGTTAGGTACTTATTATTAACACAGTGCAGTCAACATCTTGCATAAGCATTTTTATGTTTCTGGGTCTTATCTTATTGTAAAAAGGTATTTTAGACTAGAGTGATCGTAAATGGTGTGCGGTAAAATTTAAAAAAGAGGTACAAATCTGGGGCCGAAACACGAAAAATTCGTCAGGAAAAACATCGGGAAACGACCCAGGAAAACAAGAAAAAACAAGAAATCATGCTGGGGAGGTTTAAAAAGTTTCGCAAAAATTTCACGTTGCTTGGGAATTGCGCGGGTGGGAGGGGGTAAGGGGTAAAAAAATGTCGCGGGGGCTGTGAACCCCCCCGGGATTAATAGGCCCATGTCCCTCACTAGTTATAGGGCCCAGAATTTCATGTGGGGGGGCTAGTGCAACTATAGTCATATCAACAAAACTTCCGTTGATGCACGTCATCAATAATGTCTACGATTTGCACATTTGTCTGAGGAGCTCTCGAAGGAGCCTCACTTATTCTCAGCAATTTGATGCCTAAAAATCTAAATGAATAGAATTGTTGAGATTAAGTGAGGCTCCTCAGATGAATGTGCAAATCGAAAATTCTATTAATGACGTGCAACGGAAGTTTTGTTGAAAATATTATACCCATTGCTCTGACCCAGTTACTTCTAACCAGTTCCTGGCAATGCCTAATACAATTCTACCCCTACCAAACACATTTTTTTTACTTTATTTACCAGAACAAATATAATATAATACGTGAGAAAAAAAAGTGTAAAATGATGAAATATGTTGCTGGTAAATCTCAAGGGCTATGTTCAGTTCTCCCATATGAGACGGGGACTGTTCTTCCACACAGCCCTTGCCAAAACATAAATAACTAACTATAGCAAGACGGGAGAACACGTTTGGCAAAGTGGAACAAAAATATCAAGAATTTTGAAAAAATGAAGCGCTACTTTACAGAAATAAACAGCAAAACACTGTAATGACTTGTGAGTATATTAATCTCACAAGTCATTACAGTGTCTTGTCTCTTCTGTTAATAAATTTCTCTCTTTTCTGTTCATAATATTAATAAGGGAGAACCGGCATTCGTCGACATTCGTTGCAAAGACTTGTCAGATTTGATTTTGCAAATTTTGAAATATGCAGTATGGGTGACATGAAAACTCGAAAATATGGTTATAGGGGCTTTTTTTACTTGACCAACCTAGCCCTTGTAGCGGTGATTCTTTAATAAGTGAACAGAGTTTATGTAAAACGCTATTTACCTATAGTTGTATTTTTGCTTTGGTAAGTTAATATTATTCCACAACACGGCTGTAAGACCCCATACCCCTAGCAATGCTTTACAGACTTGGTTGAAAATATCAATTTGTTGCTGGATAAGGGCTTTGATATATCTGCTTCGACGGCATTTGCAAAAATATTTCGGTCATTCCTGGTTGCTGTGTCTCTTTGTTTGCTTGTATGCTGTAAGTACCCAGTTTTAGACTTTTGCTCCAATAAAATTTTGTACGTACACTCGGATTATCACATTCGCTCGGAAGCTCGCTCATTAGACAGTATCTCCGACTCGACTGTAATGGTCAACTTATGCTTGTTACGTAAATACCTATTTTGCCTTCGACGTAAAATAATCCACCTGCGAAGTTGTACTCGCCAAATATAGACTTGAGACCCATTGCACACGTCCACGTAGGGCACCCATTAAAGGTCTGCGATGAGAAAGAATGGTCTATTAGTTGTGTTAAATGGAGTACATTTAGAGATTTGTTGTCGGGGGTATTTGAAAGTGACGCCATTAGTCAAGCCCTGGTGAGAGGAGAGCTTTATTAGACGTCGTAATACGGCATTGTTTATGAGAGTTGCGTTGCAGGTGCGGCTGGAAGACCGTGGGGTGTATGTGTGCTTTGCCAACAACTCCGCAGGGGAGGAAAGTGTGAGAGTAACGCTGGAAATAACAGCACCCTTGTCAGCACATGTACAGCCTCAAGTACAAGTGGTGGATGTTGGCAAGGAAGCAAGCTTTCAATGCATTGTCAACGGCTTCCCGGTTTCCCAAGTCAGCTGGTTGCATAACGGTTAGTATGGAAGTTTAATGAATTTCTGAAATGCCCTTCAAATAAACGTGCAACACAGAAAAGCCACAATAAAGCTTGGTATTTATCGACGAAAGTTGACATAATGAACTTTATTAACAATCGCGAAGTTAATTAAGTTGCGCCCTTATACTTTGATTTAATTTATTGCAGGCAAGCCAGTCGCCCAGGATCATAGAGTTGAAGTTATGGCGGAGCCTCCACGACTTACAATTCGACAATTAGCAAAGGACGATCGAGGAATGTACCAGTGTATGGTTAGTAATAACTGGGATCAAGCGCAAGCCACAGCTGAACTTGATATGGGTGATGCAGGACCCGAGCTTTTATATTGGTTTTCTGAACAAACCCTCCAACCGGGCCCCATGGTATCTTTAAAATGCGTAGCATCCGGAAACCCTCCTCCACAGTTTACGTGGACTTTAGACGGGTTTCCTATTCCAGACGATTCCAGATTTCTAGTTGGGCAATACGTAACCATACAGGACGACGTAATCAGCCACGTGAATATTTCAAACGTAAAAGCGGAGGATGGCGGGGAGTATACGTGTACGGCTCATAACAGCGTCGGGAGCATCTCGCATAGTGCACGAGTGAATGTTTATGGTCTGCCCTATATACGGGAAATGCCTAAAATCACAGGAATTGCGGGCACTAGTTTGATCATCAAGTGTCCTGTAGCAGGGTATCCCATTGAGACTATTTTGTGGGAGCGGGAAGGCCAGGTATTGCCGGTAAATCGTCGCCAGAGGGTTTACGCTAATGGCACTCTCGTGGTGGAACAGACGCAAAGGAATGAAGACGCTGGAACGTATACGTGCCAGGCGCAAAACAGACAGAAAAACTCGGACCGGAGGAACGTGGAGGTGCAAGTTATAGGCAAGTTCTCATACATATTAATAACCCATCCCCCAAATGAATAACAACAAGATAACATTTCCATACAACCAATAATTTTTTTTGCAAACACATCACGGAGCACTTCGTGACCTCATCCTGTTGATCTTAATCCGGAATACCAATTCAATATTGCAAAATTGAATCAAGTGAGCTGGAAGCTATTTATTCCAATGTTCATCATTATATTAGTTCTGATTTATTTCCACCAAAATAAGACTTGTCCAGATGCGTAATTTCAACTTAACGTTAGGTAGTTACCCGTTTTACTGTCCTTCAAGACAAACAATTTGTTGCAGAAAATTTGCAACAGAATCGTATTCTGAGGAAGTTGCAAAAACTCGTTCTTAGAATAATGCCTCCAAGCAATTTCCTATGTTTTAACAATAGCGTTCCGTAAAACTTTCATCATCAAAACGTGCCCACGATCACGATGCGCCCGATGTCCATTTGCCTTAACCCCCAACTCAATTTACTATTGATGAGGAGCGTAAATGTTTGTCAGTGCGAACATACTTCCAATTTTTCTGAATGTCGTTTGCCCTCGATGTTTGATAAATGTGAATGAATGTTTTTAGTGCCGCCAAAGATTCTGCCCATAAATCCGATGACTGATCTGCTGCGAGAGGGAATGAGAGCTGCAATAACCTGCCAAATAATGGAAGGCGATTTGCCGTTGACATTCCGCTGGGAGCGGGACGGAAAAGTAGTTTCCAATAATGCCGCTCTCGGAACGGTAATAAGACGGATCGATGAATTTGCCTCGTCTTTAATTATCGATCAAGTGACATCCGCGCATAGCGGAAATTACACCTGCATTGCCAGCAACGTCGCCGGCGAAGAGAAATACGCCGTGCCCTTAACAGTGAACGGTAATAAAATTTCTATAGGCTGACTTGATGCAATCCTGATGTTAAATCGAAAGTTCAAAGTTCTCTAGATTAAGTGATGATTTTCAGTGCCTCCAAGATGGACGGTTGAGCCTTCGGATTCGAGCGTGGCGGCCGGGCAAGAAGCCTCCATCCACTGCCAGGCTGAAGGATATCCCAAACCCGTCATAACCTGGAAGAAGGCGGTGGGCGAGCAACCGGGAGAATACAAAGATTTCCTATTCGAACCAAACGTGCAACAATTTCAGAATGGGTCACTCAATTTCATTCACATATCAAAAGAAAACGAAGGACAATACTTGTGCGAAGCAAAGAACAACATCGGGGCTGGGGTCAGCAAAGTGGTTTTTTTAAAAGTCAACGCTCCCGCTCATTTCGTGCAGAAATCTAAACAAGTGCAGGTTGTGAAAGGAGAGCAAGCTCATTTGCAATGTTCAGCTTTGGGAGACAACCCAATGGAAATTCAGTGGAAAATGGGCGGACAACACATATCAAACGATGGTGATCAGCGATATTCCATTAGGGAGCAACCGTTGGCCGAGGGAATGGTGTCCGAACTGAGCATCGAGCGCACGATAAGACAAGACACTGGAATATTCACGTGCTTGGCATCCAACGCGTACGGAAACGACGACATGAATATTCAATTGATCGTCCAGGAGATTCCGGAGCCTCCAAGGAACGTTAGAGTAATGGACCAGTTATCTAGATCGATAGGCATATCTTGGACCCAACCCTATGCCGGAAATAGCCCGATCACCAACTACATTGTACAATACAAACCCGGATCAGGTAATTACTTGTCCCTTCCCCATTATCCTGTTGATACTAAACATTACACCGTTAATTGCTTTATAAACTAACCATTCAGGAATATGGTTAAAAGCTTGGTGCATTTTTCAAAGAGGAACTGATGTTTGATTACATAAGGTAGTTTCAAAGTTTTGTTCCACAACTTACTGTTTAGGACGCGTTTCAGAGTGTTACTCCATCTTCAGCTATAAAAGAAATTAACACAAAATACAAAACATTAGACCAAAACTTCTTCCAATTCAACAACTTCTTTTCCCAAAATACAGACTTAGCAATGGGCTCAAGTTTTTCCCCTCTTTTAGCTGAAATTTTCATGAACAATCTGGAAAGCAAAATCTTTGCATACCAATCTTCCCACAAGATTCTCTTTTGGCATAGGTATGTGGATGATGTGATAGCTTTATTCCAAGGTTCGTCTTCTGAGTTAGAGATCTTCCTTGATTTCCTCAATTCCCTACACACAAACATTCATTTCACATGTGAACTAGAGAAAAGTGGCAAAAAAACATTCCTAGCCCTACTAATTACCAGAAATCCCAACATTTCCTTTGAAATTTATCGCAAACCTACAACCACATACACTATCATTCCTTTCAAGTCCTGCCACCCCCTCAGTCACAAACTAGCCTCCTTCAATTCCATATTCTTTTCACAGTTCCACTTTCCAAGGGAGGTTTCAACCAAGAGAAGGACATAATTTTCCAGGTAGCCCAATTAAATGGTTTTCCTCGTAATCTTATTAGTAAACTTTATTCCAAATTGTTCTACATATTTAGATTATGTTTCCATTTCTTAAGACCCCCTAAGGAATCAGAAAAGTTTTTCACTCTTTCCTTCATTGGTGCACCCACAACAACCATTTCAAACATCTTCAAGAAACATAAGATCAACATTGCTTTCAATTCAAGTCCACCAACAAAGTTTCACAACACATTGTCCACCTACTCTTAAATCTGGTGTTTACAAACTTTCTTGTCAGAACTGCCCCAAAGTTTACATTGGTCAAACTGGGAGATGCCTTCAACGGAGAGTCAAGGAACACCATAAACAAATCACTTCCAATTTTGATCGTCCAGAGGTTGTCACCCAAATTCCAATGTAGATCTGCTACATGTTTGTCCAAATGGCCGTCTTCTTAATAATCTAGAAATTCGGGAAATTAAAAATGTGCCATTTTGTTCGCGATGTCCTTCTTGTTTTCTATGGAGGCTTCCACATAGCCTTCAGCGACAGTGTTGGACTTCCAGCCCCCATGTCTCTGCAGCATTTGTATGTCAGCTCCTGCATCTGCCAGTAACGACCCTGATGACCTTCGGAAGCACTGTCCTGTATATTTTTCAGGAATTTGATAATCCTAACTGCTTAGCGATCATATTTGGAACTTTTCCCATCGTATTGATTCCCATTTGCTGTACCGAGCATTTACCCTTCTTATAATTGAGAAAAAATCGTTCGTGTTTTGTATAAGGCGGTCGAAGTCTTGCATATTGACGGAACAAATGGAGACAGTTAATACTTTCTATGTTATCTTCTGTAATGGCAAACTTTCTAGAAATTTTGGTTTTTGTGTTTGTAATGATAATTGTGATGTGTGTCTGCTTGTCTTCGACGTCTGATATTAGCAAGTTCGTAATCTCTTCACGTCGACAACCACCAAATATCCCAACAGTCAATACAACGTATAATTTACTGTTATTATTTTAAGAATGTTTATTCCATTTTATCTTACCTTTATGGCTAGATACTCTTCGTCATTCATATCCATAACAAATCTCCGAATCTCCTCCCGTGTGAAGACGCTTGACTTTTTGGGTCGATAACCTTCTGATTTCCGTTTGAGGAAAGCCAATAATTGATGATGCTGACTTATATCTTTATGTTTCCTAATTGAAATGGCTGTCGTCCGCAGCATAAGAAAGTGAATCCACAATGTTGATGCTTTGTGCTTCTCAGCTTTTTTGGAAAAATAAGCTAGTAAAATCTTCTCAGCAATATCCTCCAATTTCTTCTTCTGCAACCAATCTTCGAAATGTTTGTATACTACTTCGTAACGAGATTTCGATTTTGCTGGGATTAGCGTAGAAATAGCAGCATTTGCTGCTGTTTCAATATCTGAGGGAAGACTTTCTTCCGATTCACTCATTTTTTGCCACTTTTAGCACTATTTTGACCAATATGAATATTGTAAACAAACTTGTTGGCTTGGTTATACCGAGTAGCCACTAGATTCTCGCAATTTAATCTCAGGTGACAATTCATGTCAAATCATATTACGATACTTGATGGATTATCCGACTCGCCTACACATGGACAATACTTCCATCGCGTATCGTAAAATATGATACTGTACGAAATTTACATCGCAAATAATTATTATCGACCCTTCGATTTTTTATTTTTTGTCACAGGTTAGGTTTCTTTGACAGGTGACAGGTCACGGCTCCTGCTCTGGGGCGGTTTTCGCGCTTGCCGGAATATATGGTCGGGTCGGCGCCTGTGTCGCGCTCCTTTCTTTGCTATGGCATAGACAGAGACGGGTACGGTTGCGCTGAGCCTGACCGCTTTATTCTGGTTGCCGCGCAGAAACTGCTTTTGACTTTAGTGTGACTAACTTTTCCCGCCACCCACCAAATTTCCCCAAATTTTCGCGCCTTTCTTCAATGTTTGAGCTTCTCTCGATGAATTTACAGTGTGACTCAAACGATGTTATTTTTCTTTGACCCAATCCTTTTTAATTTCGTTTTCCAGGCAATTGTTCTGTATTTTGTGTTAATTTCTTTTACAGCTGAAGATGGAGTAACACTCCGAAACGCGTCCTAAACAGTAAGAAATTTTGTGGAACAAGACTTTGAAACTACCTTGTGTAATCATTCAGGAATAGTTATGCTAAAAAATTTAATTGCAGAAGCGTGGCCCAACCAGCCATCCAAAGTAACTGTACCGGGATCCCAAACAACCACAGCCATTCAAAATTTACGACCCGCTCAAGTTTATCATCTCAGAATATTAGCGGAAAATCGACTGGGGTTAAGCGATCCAAGTCAGATGGTCCAAGTTAGCACCCTCGAAGAAGTTCCTAGCGGTGCTCCAGTTGACATTCGGGCCGAGGCGAAAAGTTCGACTGAATTAGTCGTGACTTGGGAGCCACCGGCTAGAGATTCGTGGAATGGCAATCTTCTTGGGTATCACGTAGGCTATCAAGAAGTTGTTGGTGAAGACAACAATGTTGTGCAATCCTACACTTTTAAAAGTGTCGAAGTTCGGCCGCATTTCGGAGGCGAGGCTGTTCTGCAGGGATTATCTAAATACACCACGTACGGAATAATTGTTCAGGTGAGCTTCAAGCTTCCATAGTTTTAAAAAGATTTAAATTATTCCAAAACAGTTTTTAAAGGAGGATTCAACTCAAGAAATCTAGGAAGAAATCGACTTTTGACTTACCGCAATTTCAGGTCAATTTCAGCCTTCTGAATCTAATGATTGCATTAAAATTTTTAGAAAATTTAAATTTTTCGAATAATCTGGAAATTAAGAATTTCCAAATTGCAGGCATCTAGATCTGAAAATCGCTTCAATTATAACATAAATATTCCTCGTGTTGGCAATACAGCGTGATGACATTTCTCAAAATGCTGTGTCCTGTCAACCATTTTTGTAGGTTATGTTTAGATTGGTTTTTTCATTAAAAAAAGACGACTTTCATTGTAAATAATGCAAAAAAGTAATTATTATATTATAATATTATTATAATATTATATTAATCGAAGGTTTTATGCGTAAATTAAAGGATGAAAATTACTTTTTTGCATATTTACAATGAAAGTCGTCTCTTTTTAATGAAAAATCGTAATGAAAGTAGGTACCACTTTTTTTAACGAAAAAATCGTAATGAAAGTATCACTTTTTAACGATTTTAACATTTTTTCGTCTTTACATCTTACATCTTTATATTGTTACATTATATTATCACACCAAGGAAGTAAAGGGCTACCTCGCGTATGGGGACAGTATACACAAAAATTACGTGTACAACACGTAATGAAAGTATCTTTTTTCACTCGTTTGTCTTTGTTTAGTTTCTTGGGAATTTCAACACTTATTCTCGTATATCTTCATCAGTTAATTATCAAGATTTAACAACCATTAGATTGTATTTTAGTTTCATTATTGCTGGCAGCTTTATATGAAAAAATAAAAGTCCACGTTGGTAATAACAGTTTTCCAGATAATTAACCCAAATTGAGAGCAAAGTGGTCTTGCTCTACTACAACATCGCTAGCGAGCGATAATCTGCAAGCGATAGCAATTTCCTGAAAATTTATTGTTCCAGGCTTACAATAGCCGAGGTTCTGGACCGTCCAGCACGCCAGTAACCGCTCGAACGCTCGAAGATGCCCCATCATTACCCCCCTTATACGTACAATGTTCAGTCTTAAGTGCTCAAAGTTTACACATATCATGGGAACCGCCATTGCCAGAAGGCCGCAATGGAATTATCCAAGGATATAAAGTGACGTTCCACTCATTCAGCGAATGGTTTGGTAAGTGTCTGCCCTTAACAATTTTCTATAAAAGTTGAAAACTAAATTATTAACTCCGCCCTGTCTGGAACATTCAATAAAAGTTAGTGCAGTTGATGACTTTCAACGTTTTACTAGGAAGTTAGTGAGAAAAGCAATTATTTCAGACAACGACGACCAACAAACTAAGATAGTTAACCAGCTGCGCACAACAATATCGGGTTTACGGAAATTTACAAACTACAGCATGACGGTGTTAGCGTACACATCCAGCGGTGACGGCGCCAGATCCGACCCAGTTTTTTGCCAGACGGAGGAAGATGGTAATAGTATATTAAAAAACACGTTTCATAAGGCCAATTATTATCGCACGAGGATGTTTGGACAACGAGGGCGAAAAGCCCGAGTTTTACGAAATCCGAGGGCGATAAGAGCCTTATGAAACACGTTTTTACACAATTTTTTTTATTTCGGATACCCAACTTGTTAATATTTTCAAGAAAAATTCAGATTGTCATTTTCAAAGACAGGCTTTGGCAGTTAATTCGATTGTTAGACACAATAGTTGTCTAGGTTACGATGTAAACAAAAGCCATGCTCTAATAGAGCACATTACAGAACGCGTTTGGGTGCGTTTACGTTCGGTAAGACTAACTACGAGTAATTTTTTGATAGTTATATTGGCAATGACTTGGGAGGAGGTGGCTATGCTGGTAAATTTAATTCATTCTGGAAATTCCAAAAATATTAATGTCAAAATAAAAGTAAAATTCAGAAAGTGTCAAAGTGGACAGAAAAACCTCTAGAAAACCGAAAAGAAACAAGAAATATTTAATGTAGTTGCGAAAATAGCGGGAGAAATGGTCAAAATGTACAGGGTGCGGGCCCGTAAAAGTTGGAACAAACTTTGTCTGTTGATAAAATTTTTATTTACAATGCGATTTGAACGAAATTTTGTGAAGTTGTTAACTCAACCTTTCTACGTCGAGGCCACCCATTTAATGTTGCAACACTCATTTAGTTTTTGAAATATTCTTCAGTAAATGGAGAGGTGACGTTTAGGGTCGCTGCAAAATTAAATCAACGGTGATGGGCTGCTTTTTTTTATCTTAGAATCATATTTGAAGTTTTCTGAGCGGAGTAAGACCGAAAAATTAAGACATTTCTTGTTCTCTTACTCAAAAATTAATTTAACTAAAATCTGCAATGTTTCGCGAGAAATCTGAAATTGTAAGTCAAGCTGCCCTTGGAATTTACTTTTGTTACATTGACAAGCAAATTTTAATCAGTTTAAGATGGCTCGATTATCGCTAGAAGAGAAATTTTAATCAAACCGCTCCAAGAGCGTAATTTCAGAGCCTTCAGAAAAGTTGCATTAATGCACTAGATTCTTCTGGCTCCAAAATTACGCTGGTCGAGCTGGTGGAGATTAAAATTGTATCTTCTAGTAATAATCGAGCCATGTTAAACAGATTAATTTGCTTGACAATGTGACAGAAGTAAATTCCAAAAGGTAACTTGACTTACAATTTCGCGTTTTTCGCGAAACTGCAGATGTTAATTAATTAATTTTTAAGTAAAAGAACAAAAAATGTCTTAATTTTTTGCTGTTACTCTGCTCAGAAAACTTCAAATATGATTCTAAGATAAAGAGAAGCAGACCATCACCGTTGATTTAATTTTGCAGCGAGCCTAAATGTTACCTCTTCATTTACTGAAGAATATTTCAGAAACTAAATGAGCGTTGTTGTATTAAATGAGTGGCCTCGACGTAGAAACGTTGAGTTAAGAACCTCACAAAATTTCATTAAAATCGGATTATAAATAAAAACTCTTTTGAGAGACAAAATTTGTTCCAACTTTTACGGGTCCACCCTGTATAAACAAACGGGTTTTGTAAATTGAGTGGTCCACAAACGGCTGTCAGAAACGTTAACCTCTGAAACTTCAAAAGTAAGCGTGTTTTAAGTTCAAAAGTCCGTACAATCCGTCACACAGCTTAAATAAAAAAATTACAAAATCTAGTTATAGTTTTACCGAACGTAAACGCAGTCTACAGGTGTCTCGAAATTAGTGGTCAAAACTTTACCAGGAGTCTCGTCTATGAAAAATATGAAAATATGTCGAAAAATAAGTGCTAAGGCTCCTTAAAGGGGCCATTTTGAAGGTGTTTTTTTTGTAAATATCTTCAAAACGGTTAAAGATAGCAACTTGAAATTTGGTATCTCTACTAAGCCTTTCTTGCTGAATTTACTACTGTAGAGAAAATTTTAAAATTTTGACCATAAGCGTCTCGTACCGGGGCTTAAGACTAAATTTACTCAAACATTTTTCCATTTTTGAAAGTAGTTTTTTCTCAAATTTGATTCTAGAATCTGAAAATTTGAGGTTTTTTAAGTTTCACATCGATAGAATGAGCACTTTTCGAAAAAAATGGGTTTTCTTTGGTTGAGGGCTCCAAAATTTGTGACAGAAGACATCAAAATATTGTAAACAAGTTCATGAGACGGTTCCTTACTTCATTCTAGAAAAGAAAATTTCTTATGGGTATGGGTCGAAAAATGCTTCTTAAGGGAGCTAGAGCCCTTCAAACAACATGCTTTCCAAGACCCCATTTGAAAGACACATATCCATAAGAACTTTTTTTTCTAGAATGAAGTAAAGAACCGTCCCATTAACTTATTTACGATATTTTGATGTCTTCTGTCACAAATTTTGGAGCCCTGAACCAATAAAAAGTATTTTTTTTCGAAAAGGACGCATTCTATCGATGTCAAACAAGACTACCATTTTTACTTAAAAAACCTCAAATTTTCAGATTATGGAATCAAATTTGAGAGAAAACTACTTACAATGTTTGAGTAAATTTAGTCCTAAGCCCCTCCTGTACGAGATGCTTATGATCAAAATTTTCTCCACAATGGTAAATTCAGCATAAACAACTTAGTAAAGATACCTAGTTTCACGTTGCTATCTTCAGCCGTTTTGAAGATATTTAGATAAAAACGACAATTATGTTCATAGGGACTTTTTGTCATATTTTTCATAGAATAATCTACTGGTGTTGACCACTAATTTCGGGACAGCCTGTGTAAAGTGTGCATTAGGAAACCGAAATAGAAAAAATTATTTGATTTCATCAATTTGGTTCATGAATTTTTCAAGTGACAGCCTCTTACATTAAACCAATTTATAGTGCCATCTCCACCGGAGGAAATTAAGGCCGTGCTAAGCGCTCCCGATAAAATACTTGTCTCATGGTTACCACCGAAATTCAGTAATGGACCATTAGTTGGTTACACGTTTTACATGAGCCAAATGGAAGACGGCCGCGAAGAAGGAACACATAAAAGGGTTTTAAGTCCTACTACCCAAATGCATGAAGTTCCAAAGGTGAAAGACAGCTCCACGTTGGAGTTTTGGGTCACAGCGTCGACACGGGTAACTATCTTTTCCAATAAACGGATTAATTCAAGTAATTTTTCGCCCAATTGTGTTTAATAACTCTCTTACCGGCGTAATTAAAATAAGGTGTAAGTTCGATTTACCAAGCGCGGTTTGGTTTCCAAGGCAACGAAAAATAACAATGCTGTTATGAACATAACAGCACGCATTTTAAGGTGGGTTTATACAAAAAATTTAGATTTAGAATTAGACTTTGGGTTTAATTTATGGTTAGTATTAATGCTACTTAAAGTTGGTCGTTTATACACAGTTTTTAACGTAAACTTTTCTGTAACTCGCGCATGCGCCATGAACACGAACAGCTGCCATTCTGGTAACCACTGGTACCAACTCTACCATCTACTTTGGCAAACTTCCACTGTAAAGATTCATGATTCTGTTACAATAAAGCAATATAAAACCCCAATTATCACCTGTGTTAGCCATAATAGTACTAATTGTCTTCCAGGCATTTTCCTTCATTATCTTATTTTTATATGAGTCTTTACGGGTGTCCCACAAGCAATCAAATTGTCTCACTAACTCAGCCAGCTGGCCATCATCAAATTTGCCTGCCATCAGAGCTGCCATAATGCTAAAAAGACCGCTGTTTCTAAACACTTTTTAGGTACATAAGAGATGTACAGAGGAATGTTGTTTAAATATCAATAAACTCAGCAACAATCAGCAATAACGTTTTTGAGGTTATGTATTGTGGTTATGTATGTTGTTGTGGTGATCACGTGAGTGGGGGAAATGTGGAATCTTAGCACTTTGCCAATTTTGCTGGGGAATTGGAGATTTTAGATTTTTCAAGTTTGAGAAGTGTAAAAAATTTAACTTTAGCCTTTGATTTAGTGGTAATTATTAAATTTTAAATACTTTCAAGGTTAGCATATAAAACTAAACGTAATACTAAATCCAAATAAACGGCTCCATTACAATGTAGGTACGCATTGAACTTTTTTGCAGCTAACCCTAATACTAAAACTAACGCTAAATTGTCTGTATAAACCCACCTTTAGTCAGAACATGGACGGTAAGTAAAACAATTGAACTGGCAAAGGTGTCGAGAGCATTTGTAAAATTCGGCGATCTGTCAAAAGGGATTTGTTTAATGGCTGAGGAAAAATGTTCAATAATTTAATTTCAATTGTGCGAAAAATCATATGCGATACACGGTTGTTAAATACATCTAACTAGAGATGGGCGATGGGAATATTCCTATTGGGAAAATTGGAAACTTTCCGGGAAGGAATCAATCCCTAAAAAGAAACTTTCCCGGAAGCTTTTTGGGCAATTGCAAGGAAATATTGGGAAAATTGGGAACTTTCCGGGAAGAAATCTATCCCTAAAAAGAAACTTTCCTGGAAGCTTTTTGGGCAATATTTCCGGGTACATTTCCGTATTTTAATATAATATACCGCCGTTAAATACGCAGACGCGGCACTGCTTTCTAAATTTTCATGCGCAGTGTCAAATGTGGTGTCAAGTCAACATTAATCAAATGCACATGCGCGCTTGTTTTTAGCCCGTTTCCGCGCCTAAAGAAAACCGAATCAAAATCATGGACCGTAAGAAGAACGCATTTTTATATGCCCATTTCAGAAATGTTGTTGTAGCGGGCAACAAGATGAAAATATCATTGCATTTATTGAATATAATAGAAACAAAAGTATACTATATGCAGGGTGTTGCCAATTTCATTGCCCACTATTGGGATTTCGGAAACCATTAGTTAGAAAATCGGTCAAATTATAAAAAAGTTGCGCTTTTTGAGGGTGAATCTTTAAAGAATTCTCCTATATCTTGATTCGTTACTGAGTTATTCTGAAAAAATGGTAGGCAAATGAAACTTGGGACTTTTATATTTTTGACAGCTGCCAATTCAATGGCATTAACAGAAATTTTCTAGGCCTCCTAGATTTTGGGCAACGACAGTCAACTTTTCTTTTTCTTATGGTCGCCATATTGGATTTTAACATCACTAGATACACAAAAAAATTTGCTTTTATTAATGTAACCAATTTGGACTTTTTTGAGAGATCAAAGTTTGAAATTTTATGTGAATAATTTGTATAATCAGTCTAAACTTAGGGAAAAAACAACTGTAAAAAACTACACTGACTTTTTCAAATTCTTATGACATATGAAAAGAATTGAATTGAACGATAATAAAACACGACTTGGCATCGTGTGACTCAAGCTTTGGATTTTTGCTTTCAAAAGTCCCGGATTGGTTACATTTTTGAAAAGTCGATTTTTTTGTGTGCCTAATGGTGTTAAAACCCTATCCCAAGCCCACCAGAAAAAGAAAAGTTGACTGCCGTTACTCAAAATCTAGAAAACCTAGAAAGTTTTTGTCACTGCTATTGAATTGACAGATTGTCAAAAATATAAAAGTTCCAAGTTTCATTTAAATAGCATCAACTGTTAGGGAGCTATGAATTTTTCTTTAGAATGTCAATTTTCAGTTTCTTCGGAATAAGTCTGCAACGAATCAAGATATTGAAGAATTCTTTACAGATTCTTAATCTCCTTAAAGCCTGGGCCCATCTCAACCAAATTTTAAATTTTGGTAAGCGAGGGATAGGTATGAATGTTTGGTGGAAAAATAAAAGAGTGGAATCTTCTAGTTTCCGAGAAAAAAATTCGTGTAAATGCCATTTTCGGGGCTCAAATTGGCTTAGAGCCTAATAAAAAAATATGACTGCCTGGGAAAATTTCTATATTTTTGTGTTCAATGTTGTAAGAATACTTTATTATACCTCCACAGCAAAAATCAAAGTTTGGAATCGTCTAGAACAGATTATTCCTGGGCCACTATCGTATAGGGTCCTTTTATATAATTTAACCGATCTTCTAACTGTTAATAGTTTCCGAGATCCCAATAGTGGACAATGAAATTGGCAACACCCTGTACACTAAAGTGACATTTTTAAAATTTCTAATTGCAGTTGGTGGTGCCCGGGGTGACTCATACCGAAAGGGGTGTATGGATTAGAGCTTGAATATGGGCCACCCAGTTCTCAAACTATGCACAAAAAATCACGTGTGCGGTATTTTGAAAACACTGTTGGAAATAAGACAAAATTGAACATTTATTCTTAATTGAACTTTATTTAAGTGCAGTAACCCTATAAACTTCAATACCCTCTATGGGTTTTCTTCTTCATTGTACCCTATTTTCATCCTTTTTTTTGTTAATATGACTTTGTTCGGTGTGAAGAGATATAATATTTCATTTAACCTGATATTTGGCCCAAAACAGTGGCTTATCCCATACACTCCTTTAGTTAGGGGTTATGTCAAAAAAGTTGACAGGCTTTGATATCTGCACTAAATTGAAACACGCCCAACTCTAATAAGAAATTTAAAAAATGTCACCTTATTAGTATTAATACTAACTGTTTCTATGGTGAATTTGAATTAGCTTCTTATGTTTGTTATAAAACACGCCATTCCATAAAAGCACGTCGCTCATGACAACGTGTTTTAAGGCTAATAAATCAAATAAAAATTGACAATTATGGTTTGAGTTGGCAAGAAAATTCAAAAGAAATTTTAAAAGATTAGATTGTGTTAGTTTTAGGAAAAAAAGGCGGTCTCGGAGACGGCAGGAACTTCTACGCCGCACTGCATTGGATTAATAACAGCAGCATTTATTAAATTTTAAAATATTTAAAATAAGAAAGTTGCTATGCCAAAAGGGCACTTCGGGTTGACTGATCGGCTTCAAAATCTAATCAGCTCCTCTCCCGCACAGACAATACCTATATACCAAATTTCATCAAAATCAGTTCAGTAGTTTCGGCTGTAGCGTGTCCACAGACATACGGACAGACACACGGACAGACACACAGACACACATTTTTCAAAAATAGGTTTTTTGGGTTCCTGGGACCCCGAAACGTAAAGATTTGATGTCAGTTCAATTTCGAATTTTTGATCGATTTTATATACTGCTCCGCCTTGAGCGTAGAAGTTAAAATCATGAAATGAACATGTGTTATCTCGGCCAGTTTCGCTCCTAACGTCGCGTCGCTCAAATAAAAATATCTGTATTTTTATACAATTTATGTTTAAAACATTCTTTGAGTTGAGGCCATCCAGAAAATATGAACAAAAAAAAGGTTGATCAGTCAGTTTATTGAAATTTTGTTGGAAATATTTCCAAGAAACATTTCCAAGGAAAGTTTCTTTAGCTAGGGAAAATCTGTTGTCTTTCGGAAACGTATTTGAAAATTTCCGGGAAAATATCGGGAAATTTTCCTAAAAAATAAATTCCCGGAAATCGTCCATCTCTACATCATAATCTCGGAAATTGCAAAAACTCGTCTTTGACTCGTTTTTGCAAACCTTTCCTCGATTCTGTTATACTGTATTGCAGATAGGGGAAGGGGAGAGCTCGAGAGTAATTGCTCTAAGTCCATCTAAGACCGTCCCAGCTCGCATTGCCTCCTTTGGACGGGAGGTTATCAGCGCCTGGAAACAGACCGTTTATCTTCACTGTAAACGGGTGGGAGTTCCTTTGCCAGAACCTAAATGGAAAGTTAATGACTTACCATTAGAAATCGGCGGCAGAAGATCGATCCTGTCAAACGCAACTCTAGTTATTAAAGACACTCAAAGCGTGGATCAGGCAAACTATTCGTGCAACGTTGAAAACTTACATGGAAAAGACGATGTAATGTATTCCCTTAAAATCCTCGTGCCTCCAGAAGCTCCTGTTCTCAAAGTGGTTGAGTCATTCGCTGATAGCCTTCAGTTGAGATGGAATGACCAAGGCAATGGCGGATCGCCAATCCTTGGCTATGTAATCAATTACAAGAGGGATCATGGAGACTGGGAGGAACTGCAGATTGGTGCAAGAACAGATGAACATATGCTAAGAAATTTGTGGTGCGGAACGAGATATCTGCTTTACATTACCGCCTTCAATAGGATCGGCACTGGGTTACCATGTGATATTGTAACTGCACACACCAAAGGAACTGGTAAGTTGACAAAGCACACTTACTCGCAAAAAAATCGGGACAACCGAAAAAAATTTCAACCCCAAAACTCACCCCTCTCAGCCCCTAAACTCAAAAAATTGACGTAGAGGAAATTGAGTGTCCCGATTTTTTTGCGAGTAAGTGTAGCATTAGGAGTCTTGCATGTTCGTTCAAAAACAGGGTTAACCTTTATTACATGTATTGTGGTTTACATCGGGTAAGAACGTAAAGATGATGTTATTCATGTATATGTATTTGTGGAGTTTCAAAGGGAAACATATAAAGTTGTTTGTGTGATCCAATAATGTATGTTTGAGTATTGAGTGCCTCATTCATTTGGCTGTATTCTTTATCAACTCAACTTTATAAATAGATTCGCTTTATTCAATCTTCTTTGCAGGTAAATAAAAGTTATCCTAAAGTATTAAAATAAATCATATTTTCGTGGAAGAAGTACCTATATAGGGTCCTGCAACAGTGAGTCGGGCTTGCATAGCACGTAAACCATCATCAAAGCTAGTAATTTCGTTCAAGTGCATAGTCAAACTACAAATGAAGGCGCATTTCGTTTTAAAAATGGAATGCCCGGTATATTTTAGCATATTTGCAACCCCTTTACGAGCCTTTGTTCATCGCTACAATATTACGGCCCTTGAGCCTCTGGTTTGGAGGAAAAAAATAATTTTTTGAAAAAATTGGAGTTTACACCTCTCTACTTAAAAATTTTCCATTTACGCGGGTGCAGTTTTTATAGATAATTAAGATGACGACTTTGCTGCAGAGGCTTCAAGGAAGCTCTGGTCTGATTTTTAGTTGTTTCCCTGTGTACAGTGTGTTCAAAATTAATTTACAGAATTTGGGAACTTTAAAGCTATTTTGCTCAATATTCTTAGTATACGATTCACGAAGACCGTTCATTAGAAACTTTTGGGGATCCACTTGTAGTAGAATTTTGAAATTTAGTTGGAGTGTTCAAACTAGAAGCTTTGAGCGTTCTTTTGATGTCTCACGTGATCATTTTTAACTTCTACGCTCGCGAAGCAGTTACTTTAAGCAATCGGAAAATTCAAAAAAATCGAATCGCCAAAAACATGAAATCTTTACGTTTCAGGATCCTGGGAACCCAAAAACGTGTTTTTGAAAAAATGTCTGTCTGTGTGTCTGTCTGTATGTCTGTCTGTTTGTGATCACGCTGCAGCTCAAACTACTGAACGGATCGAGATGAAATTTGGCACACATATTCAGTGGGAGATTTGTAGGTGCTGATTAGAATCTGGGCCACATCGGTTCACGGAAAGTGCCTTTTTGGCACATCAACTTTAAAAATTTAAATGTAAACCACCATTTTTCGCGTTACCATATGAATGCTCTTCGAATTGTGCTTCTAAAAATGTATTCACACTTGTGCCCTTTTGGCCAAAAAATGGTGCCGTGAAAAAAACCTATGCATAACTGTATATTTTTATTACCGGATTTGATAGCTGATTTTTTTTCAAGCCGAAAACCTTTGTGCCATTTTTTCGAAAAATTTCATTTTAGTGGCAAAAGGGCCCTTGTTTCAATTTCTTGTACAAAAAAAAATCTTGCTATCGAATTCGGCAGCTGTTATATTGCCGGATCAAAAACCTTAGTGCAATTTTTTAGAAAATTTCCATTTTAGGGACAAAAAGGCCCCTTTTTGAATTTTTCTTAGCAAAAGGGCATATTATCATTATTGCATTCGATAGCTGTTGCATTGCCGGATCGAAAACCTTAGTGCCATTTTTTCGAAAAATGTGTGTTAAGATTTAAAAAAATGGAGAAAAAAGCAATGTTTTCTAAATTTATAATTCTATTTTGAACACCCTGTACATATTAAAATAACTGAAATCGCAGCAAAGCTTCTAAGTTCAATCCTCGACACTCATATGATTGTCTTATTCATCTTATTTTCTTATAAAAACTGTATCCGCATAAATGGCGAATTTTGAAGTAGTGATGCAATTTTTTTTTATAATGTATAGTCGAAACAGACAATTGATATAATGCTAAAGTATTCGCCAAAAAGAACGCTGAAGGCATGTCTTTTCAAAAGGGCAATGAAAGTTTTTATAAATAATTAACATGATAACGGTTTTTGGTAGGAAAATAATTGGGAAGAAAACAATTCTGATTCCTTGCCTTGCCTATAGCTCCCAAGCCAAGGATTTGTGGCGGCAGCGGTTAAAACTTATGTTACGTTACGTCGGTACCTACCCCACATCCAGTACGGGAGAGAATGTACATAGATGGTAGAAAGTAGTCTTAAGTTAGCATTACTGCAGGGAACATGTGCCTGCCTTGCTTATGTTGACCACGCCATTCATTCCAATACTTTTATTATATATTGTTGAATTTATTCGAGAGTTTAATTACCTACCTCGACCTACAACCCTAAAGATTCAATATTTTAGGAAAAAATAAAAGCTCCTAAAAGGGTTGTGTAAATATGTATAAAATATACCGGACATTCCATTTTAAAAAGTGGGTTATGTAAATAGTAAAAAACAAATGGACAGCGGTAGCAGAGAAGCGGCTGGAACCGCCCCCATGGTGGATCTTTGATTTGATTCTGAATCTCGTCGATTAATTAACACAAAAAATGTATAACTGGCCTCAATGCCGGACTTAGCACTTTGGGGGCCCTACCGTGACACTAACTTCTCGCTTTGATACAAAAATTGACATTTCCATTTAAGACTTCAAAGTTGATCTGCGACAATGGCACTTCCGGTGGCACGATTGGCTCCAAAAGTTTTTGAGATCTTATGTCCAGCTAACAAATGTCTACATACCAAATTTCTGCCAAATCGGATCAGTTGGTTGACCTATAGAGCGTTTACAAACTTATGTACGAACGTCATTAATAGTATCGAAAATCTGTGTACGACAACCGTTAGTTACTGAAAATGTGGACAATCTAAATATATTTTTGAACTCACATTGAATTTTATTTAGGATGTAGCATAAGTTCGGAAGAGAAAAATTTCAAAGCTTCGAAAATATTAATTTTTAACTGAAGTCTCGTTTTCGCCAAATTCTTGAACGCTTGAATTTAAGAATTGGGCACACCTGACAAAAGTTACACAGAATTACACGTAGAAACCAAAGATGCATTGATATATGGCGTGTTCCATTTAACAAAATGTAGTTTTGTGTTTTATAAAATTTCGTAACTTTTACGGCATCCGAGTTGTCAATTTTTGAGAAATTAAAATGGCTACCATTAGACCCTGTCCCGCAAGATTTACGGCAGACTTCTGTTTTAGTAATCTACAGCATGAAAATAACTAGAAAATTGCCAAATCAAGTTCGCTGAAATGACATACCAAAAATGTTCACTGACTCGGACCATAATGTGGTGTGGGGAGCTTAAAAAGCCCAAAAGCGGGCGCCACATAGCTTGTGATGTGCTATGTCAATGCAAAACACAGAAGTTTATACATACAATTCCAACAGAAGTGATCACATTGCACATGAGACGTGCTATGCTGTGTTTTCATGACCTTGATATATTTGAACTTTTGCACAGAGCCGCACAGAAGTTGGTTCGGTTTTAACTTCCGTGCCAATGTCGACCCTGTTCATGACAGAAGTGCATTAAATACCCTGCAATCAGCTTCAAGATTTGAGGTTAGGTAGTGAAAATGTCGTACTGCCGGATATCCAACTTCTCAAGGGATTTAAAACGCAACAACTCGGCTAACCTATAACTATGGTACGCTGTCAAATATCCCCGACAGCTAACAGCATCGACCTTACGGACATGAAGATTGTGAACACTTTCATGCCATGCAATGACAAACTACCTCCTATGCGAAAAATAGCACAGCATAACACAGCCTATGTGGCGCCCACTTACCTACCTAACGCTGTTTAAAATAAAATTATAAATTATCTATTTGAAAAATAGAGCGGCACAAATGTTTTATACTAGTACCTACACATATTGCGAAGTAATTTAATAAAATAATAAAAATACACTGTGTTTTACCCCGTGTGAACAGCGATGCTTTTCGAATAGAAAATTTGTAGCTTTACTTTTAGCAGCACGCCACTGATGGTGAGTTGTCAGTGGGCTGCCACAAAGGCCGATTTCGTAATAAAAGTTAAAGGTCATTTAAAGTTAAAGTCCATTTTGAAGGTGAATTTGATCAATAAGGAGCAGCCGTTTTGAAATGTTGCTATTTTAGAGAAATATTTAAAGGGGATGATTTTGATTTTTGACGCTATGGAAGCCCGACGCACTGTTGCAGGACCCTATTGCCTTTTTTGTGTTGGTATAAAATTTTCTTACGGAATCTGTCTTCATTCAGGCTCCAGATGATATTCTTCTCTATTATCATAAATGCATTGATATCCATTCAAAAGAATTGACCATCATAAAAATGATGAAAACTTTTTAAATTGCAGAGCCTGTAAAGCCCAAGCAATCTCAAATGCTGACAATGAACGCCACCGTGGTGACAGTTTGGCTGGATTCCTGGGGTGACGGTGGTTGCGGCATTCTCTACTTTGTCGTACAGTTTAAGGCTGGCAAACATTCGTCCTGGACGATGTCATCCAATCACGTCAAACCAACAGAACGCATCTACAGCATAACAGATTTATGGCCGGCCACTGAGTATCAGATAAAAATCACAGCACATAACAACGCCGGAGACACGGAAGCTACATACAATTTTACAACTTTAACTCTATTAGGTGGTAAGGACCCTTCCCAAAGAAGGTGTGATAATTTTGTTGGCAGGTGTTCCAGAGCTGGCACCTCCAGTTTCCCATTCGGGAGACCATCCTTTTTACACAAATGCGAGGGTTCTAGTTCCCATAATTTTGTCCATTTTGGTGCTTGTAGCTCTAATAGCAACGTTGTTCTGGCGAAAAAGTAGGTGGAGGGTGAAGGGATGTAACTTGGAATCCGAATTATGCTTAAACTTGCAGAATTGCGAAATCAGAGGGACAACCAGAGTCGTACCATCGGCGAATCTCCGTCGATGGCACAAATACAAAACAAACAAAACCGAGATCAGCAGTATCTGGCTGTTCGTGTGGGACGCGGTCAGCAGCCGTTAGCAATCGATTCCGATACTTACAAGGCTGAATCTGTGGATTACATCGAAGATATTTGTCCCTATGCAACGTTTCAGTTGTCTAAACCAGCTTACAGTGAAAGCTCATATAGCGGAAACGTGTACAGTGGACCGTACCATTCGGTACGGGGCTCTTTTGTTTATCATGATGTTAAACCACCACCTATTGATAAGTTTAATTTAGGACATGTAAGTTTCATCTTTTTATTTATTTCATCTCTTGTATCATTTTGCTTGTTTATATCGCAGCTCATTAGTTTATTTTTATTCAAACACGCTGAGGACCAATTACAGGAATTATTCTTTTTCGCCAGATACACTGCTTCTGCTTATCGTCCACACACACGAATATAATGCTTGAAGTTCTCATTTCCTTGTCAATTTGTAGAATAACAAGTTATTTCGAAATTTATTCAAAGCTATACAAGGGTGATCCACAGCTTCTGAACTGATTCGATATGTTTAACTTCTGAACAGGAGTTGGTACCTATATGTAGTTCATTACTAGTTCAAAAACCAGGCTTTCACCATTGAAGGCGAAGCCGTTTATAGACGAGTGGAGTAATGAACGACTTTTTTTCATTCTTCCATATTCACACTAATCCATTACAAGAGAGGAAGCGCACGGAAATTGCAAATAAACGTCAAAAGCAATGGGAAACAATCGTTATAGTGTTGCTAGGAAAAAAGAGCACGAGAAAAAGTATCTTTTCGTCGGTAAAAGTGCATTTTTACTGCCTCTTTGCGGCAGTAAAATGTGACTTTTACTGCATAGGCAGTAAAATCGTAAAAAATCGATTTTTTGCTGCCGGCGGCACGAAAAATGCACTTTCTTAATGACAATCGGCGAAAAAATTGTGTTCAACACGACAGAAAAACAGATTTACTGCCTTGGCTGGATTCCTAGCCTCGGCTATCGCCTGTGGTATGAAACTTCAGCCGCGGCAGTAAATCTGCAATTTTTTTTCCTTGTTAAACAAATAACTATTCTCTAACTTTAATAGCCACGGAAAGGATATTCTCTAACTTTAATAGCCGCGGAAACATTACGTTTTCGGGGAGGTATAACGAAAATAACGATTCTGTCGAAAATCTCCATTTTTCAACGATTTCTTCGATGTTTTTGAAAATCTAGGGTGGCCGTGACTTGACTTCCGGTCAAGAACGAAACAAGTTTTTTTCTTAGAAAAATTCGCAATTCCGAATTCGGGGAGAAAAAGGTACGTTTCCATTTGAAAATACAAAATTTGGATCATTTTCGGCGAAAACCGGAAGTGGAAAAAAATATCTGATTACATCCCCCGATTCGCATTAATAGTTATTTAACGAACAAGAGTATTAATGAGAGCGATTAATAATCGAGAGATTTTAACGCGTGAGCCCAGCGAACGCGTTAATGATAGAGATTATTAATCGCATATTAACACTCGAGTCAGTTACAATATTTTTCCGTGGATTGTATTATCATTAAATTGGCGAAATTTGTTTTTCAAAATTGGGTTTGATAAACGGTTATGCAACCAAACATGCATCCAATTTTAAAAGTGCCGAAACTCGATGAACAAAACATGAGAAATTAACTGTCAATTGCCTTGCCAAAGTAAGCCAAAAGCACTGATTTTGAGTGTCGCAGTGCATTTTTCTTCTAGCACCATGAAATGAAATCGGCATAAGTTTTTTTTATAAATTTTACGGATTTTTTCTGGAATCAAACTTAAGCTTGCAAGATTTGCACTTTCTAGCACTTCGGGTGGTGTTAAATTAAGATTCTGAGTATCCATTGATGGGACTTTTATTTAAATTTGCAGATTTTGAAAATTTTACAGATGGCAGTTAAATTCTTGTTTAATGTCAGAACATGTATAGTCGATTGCCTATACTAAAATCGTTGATTAATAGAAAATCGTGCATTAATAGGGTCTATTAATGCACGATTTTGTATACATTAACGAAACCCATAAATGAACAATTCACGGAAAAAAAATTTAATCGACCGGTCCAAGAATTTTGACGCTCCACAGCCCACGTTCGTACTGTATACAGTATACCTACTCTCCAATGTGTCCATAGGGATTTGCGAAGGGGAATTCGATTTCAAACGAAGGTAAAACGGACCGTTATTCAAATCTCCCGCGAATATGTTGCGTTGCTATGAAACACAAAACTACGGTAAATCAGATGACGGTACACAAATATCCTTGACGTCATATCAGCTCGAGATTTAACGAAGTGTCAATCGTGCTCGTTCGTCTTCGCGGGAAATTTAAATAGCCTTCGTTTATGAACTATTCCCTGAAAACTATTCGTTCCACAGGTAGGGGCTATCGGTATCTAAAACCTGATAGCCTAAAATTTTCATAAAATTAATTGAGAAGCAGGAAAAAAATTAAATTGAATTCCCCACGTAAATCCTTATGGACACCTTTTAGAGTAGGCATACCTCGAGGCATACTGTATACAGGATGTTCCTAAATCTCGTACAGATATTTGAGGGTGTTATTGCCCTATTGATTTTAAGTCAAAAAGTTCCTATGGACATATGTCCGAAAACGCTTCGTAAGGGAGTTACGCCCCTTCAAAGGGTATACCCAAAATTTTAGTTTTTTTAAAATTACTCGAAAAGTACGAATAATGGGATTTTGAAATTTGGACTAGACCAATAGTTAGTGCCATAATGGGCTTCCTCTTGAATTTTATTCAGATTTCTCCTAACATCAGAGACGTACGTACGTTCTTGAAGGGGACCTCCACATTTTTTGCAATCTTTTGCAGTTGCGGGCATTTTCCACACTAAAAACAAGTTAATCATCTTTGGTCACTACGTCGCTAGAACGCACCATTTTCGAATAAAGTAACTTTGAACTCTTCCGGGTCTAAATTCTTGACCCTTTTTAAATTATCGAACACTCGCAGTTGCTATGGTAGGTACGAGTTCTGTAATTGGTTAGCAACTGCGAGCGTTGGCTAATAAGCGAAGAGTCCAGAATTAACCCCCAGAGCGAGAAAACTTGTGGCGTAAGGTTCAATTGCCCTAATTAGTGAAAATAAAGAGAACGAATGATTCCTTACCTCAATTTAGGAAGAAAAGTTCACATTGGCACTCTCACGTAATTTGAAAAGAGTTTCAATTTTGGGTACCCCTCTTTGAAGGGGCGTAACTCCCTTACGAAGCATTTCCGGACATATGTCCATAGGAACTTTTTGACTTAAAATCAATAGGGCAATAACACCCTGAAATATCTGTACGAGATTTAGGAACACCCTGTATAAAAAAATAATTCGCGTTCTAAAATAGCAAGTGTTTAACACTGCCAGAAGCCAAATCTGACAAGATCCGTATTTTTAGCTCTGAGCTAAGGCTTACCAAGATTTAGTTGCCAAATCTCGTCAATACCTGTCATTTAGCAAGTCTGTATTCGCGAAAATCAGCTGCTAATAGATGGCATTGCTAAACCACAAAATGGCGGTCTCACTCCGTTGGGGAGCCGGAAGTGAGAATTCTAGCGTGACGTGCCTGACAGTGTCAGTTGGTGACATCAGTGACATCGACACGTGGATTTTTTAAAAGCCAAGTTTTCCTGGATTTACAATGTTCCACTTAAGTACACAAAACGTAAAATTCCACAGAATTATTCACAAAATTTCGAGTCAGCGAGAGGATGTCTCCTAACAAAACTACTACCTAACCTCGCAACTGACAACTGACTGACGTAAGCCGAAATTATGATGACGGACGTTTAAAAGTATTTCCGTATCCTGTCTCTCAGTGTAGTTAAAGTATTGCCACCAGATGTCAGACACTTTGCTGATTTTCGCGAATTACGCAGCTGACAGCTGACAGTGCGAGTGTAAGTCCGGAATAAAATTCCTTAAATTTTTGCCTTTGATTTCTGGCAAAAATCCTCGACAGGTCAATTTTATTTTTGTAATGCGGATTTGATGGAGGGGACAGTTATTATTTCCTACTTCCGGTTTAACCGGAAATAGCCTTAACTTTGTTTTCTCAAATGAAATGACACTTTTTCTCAACGGATTCGGAATCTACGATTTTTTCTGAGTTAGGAATATTTATCATACTATACAGGGTGTCTTACGAATATGGAGCAGTATCGATATCTCTGGGCATTTACAGAAACTGACACATTCGGAATCTATTGAAATTATTGGCGACCATGGGGCACTTCCGGTTATACCGGAAGTAGGGTCGACCTTTTAAATTTTAAATAGCAACCCCCATTTTTCATTGCAGATTCGGATAGAGGAAGAAAAATTAAGCTTAAAACACCTACATGTAACTTGTTTGCGCCAGCCGCCTAGGTTTTATTAACGTTTTTAGAGAAAACTTCCGCAAAACAGTGCTATGTAAAAATGGTCATAACTTGTAAACCGCGGGCGATAAAAATAAAAATGACACACCGTTGTAAAGCGGAAGGACTGTTTTACATTATGATTGCCAAAAATCCTAAGAAAACGAATTGAAAGTTGATTTCGAGAAACTGCAATACTGGAAATTTCAAACCCGAATAACATTTTTTTCTTAAATGGCAGCATACCAGTTTTTCTGCATGGATGGGTGCAGAATTTTATTCTCTTTTCAACGGTACCCATAAAGTGCCAAAAAAGGAAACGATTAAAATCGCTGTTTTTTCCATAAGAAGAAAATGTTATTCGGCTTTTAAATTGCCAACATTTCAATTTCTTTAAATCGACTTTGAATCAGCTTTCATATGACTTTTTGGCAAGCATAATGTAAAACAGTCTTTCTACTTCACAATGGTGTGTCATTTATATTTTTATCGCCCGCGGTTGACAAGTTATGACCATTTTTACGTAGCACTGTTTTGCGGAATTTTTCTCTAAAAACGTTAATAAAATCTAGGCGGCTGGTGCAAACAAGTTACATGTTAGGTGTTTTAGGTTTAGGTTTTCCTCCTCTGTCCGAATCTGTAATGAAAAATGGGGGTTGCCATTTCAAATTTTAAAGTTGGACCCTACTTCCGGTATAACCGGAAGTACCCCATCGTCGCCAATAATTTCAATAGACGCCGAATGTGTCAATTTCTATAAATGCTAAATCTTACAACTGTACCTTGCTTATGTCCAGAGATATCGATACTGCTCCATATTCGTAAGACACCCTGTACAGTATACTTGACCGGAAATACAGTCACGGCCAAAAACATCGAAGAAATCGGTAAAAAAACCAGATTTTTGAAAATCGCAAATACCCGTCAACCTTATTTTTCTGATACAAATTCAACTGCGCAATTACATTTCCTTTTATTTGTCTTTTTGTTTTTTCATATTTTTTCACTGCACTTTTCACAATCTGCCAAAATAGCAAAAAGAATTTTTTAACACAGTTGAATTTGTATCAAAAAAATTAGGTTGACGTGTACATACGACTGAATCACTCAAGGCGAAATTTGGCAGTGACGTTATCATATAATTTCCTCAAGGGCTTACTAGATCGAAAGAATTTTCGATTACCACTTGTCTTAAGCTCCAATTGCACCGCTCTCCCTTAACTTTAAGTGACCCTTAAAAACTGTGGAAACGATTGACTCAATAATTGTTCCCAAGGCTTTTAAGGGTAACTTAAAGTTAAGGGATTCAACAAACGAATCTACGGAATTTAGACGTAACTTATCTTTAAGGAACCCCTTAAAGATAAGTGACGTTTCGGTTTAAATTCCGTAGATTTGTTTGTTGTGACAATGGTTTCCAAGGACTTCCCTTATCTTTAAGGAACACTCAAAGTCTACGGTGCAAACGGCCATTAGATAATTTAAGGCCACTCAAAGTTATCAAAGAATTCCATTTGTGACCCTGCGAAAAAATGTGACTTGTCTAGTTTTTGCTTTCTATCTTTTATCAACATCAAGATAATATCCCGACACCATTTATCTTTCAGGATGCTCACCCGCCCAAAAGCTATACAAAAATTAGTTTTTTCCTGGGCACCATGAACACTTTAAACTACTAATTGACACTGATTTAAAACTTCAGCAAGGCAAAGTGACCTTTTTCCAATTATAATAAATTGATTCTCGTTTCAGAGTAAAGAACCAGAATATACTAAGGTTAGAAGAAAAGGAGGACGGCTGAGAGATCCTCACTCAGAAAGTCAAGGTAAATATGTTTACAAATGTGCAAATGAATAATTACATGCATTTAGAATTAAAATTATGCATGCTGTAGTGAGCTTTAAGCATCCTGTTATACCCTCCTTGTACACTAGCTCGAGAGTAGGTGTCATGGGGGCCATTGCTGCTCATAGGTACCCTCCAGTGTCTTGATCCTCAGACCAAAGCACAAAATTCGTGAATTTGGATGCACGATAACAAAAGCAACAGTTCGTTATATTTCAGAGTCTGATAACCTGGGCAGCACTGACTCAGAGGTGAAGAAGATTTTAACTCTACACCTGCCTATTTCAGAGTACGACACTCTCGGTTCGGATTCCGAAGGTGACGGACGAGCCACAAGTCAAGAGCTTATGTCATTTAGTCATAGAATGCGTGGTAACCTACTCGTTTCAATACTAACGTGATATTTAATTGTGTCGTTTGTTTAGGAGGTGCCGAGGGATCAACTAGTTCATCGGAGACTTCGCCTCCCTCTGGAAGTATAGGCCGTAAACCTTACCCATCCCGAAAAGGGAAAGCGAAAGCAACTCCAATCAACAAGAGACATGTACGAAGTAGTAGTGGATATTCTAGTCACAATGATGAAACCACTTTTAGCATTTCGCACGCCCCGAGTTTCAACGAACGCATTCACCCCCCGAGCAGATTTTCCGACTTAAACCCCAGAGACCTTAGTGAATCAGATTTTGAAAAAGGGCACAAATCTAGAGGAATGTCGAAATTGTCAAGGGAAGCTTTCCAAATAAATGTTTAGTTCTTCCAAAACCCTATTGTTGAGATTGTGAGAAATAACACTCTTAGAGGGAATGGGGTCCAGTCTTCTATTCTACTTGCGTTAACAAATCAGATGTCAGGCCTAGCTATCCAGATAGCACAAACACATACAATGAATAATCAATGGATATTCATCCATGAATATGCGAACTTATACATAATATACATTGTGAATGACCCATGAACATTCTGTGTATAACCAAAATGTCGCTTTTTTGTTCCTAGTAGCATCAAAATACATCCACCCGAGTTTCATATGAGTATCAATTTGATATCAATATGGATATACGATAAATAAGTTCCCTGCATGTAAATACCAAGTATATTCACAGAATGCCCATTTCATTACATGAATGTACAGGGACATTCATGGTATATTCATGTAATGTTCAGCTACTTATGCTATGTATATTCCATGAATATACGAGGATATTCATCCCATAAGTACTGAAGTACCTCACTTGAAGAAGGCCTCAGGTAGATACGATACGCTGCCAGAGACAATTTCCACCAACTTGATGGCCTTGAGTCGTGGTATGTGGTTTCTACTGAAGTATTAGACTACATGAGACCACATTTTTGGACAATGATAACCTTGCAGTAGGTTTTATACCACTCAGAGGTATCATAAGCTGTTAGTTGCATCAAACGTGCCATCTACCAACTGAAAATTCAACATGGATTTCGTGAATATTTTCTGCATATACAGTGGATATACACCGTAATGAGAACCATGTGGACTTCACATGCAAAACGTTAATCTGAAAATATGGCGAGACAACTCCAGGAATATTCATATACAGGGTGTTCGCGAAACATGTAGCAGAACTCCTGCCGTAGGTTCCTTACATAAAAATAAGTTGAAAAGTTCCTATGTGCTAGGTCTTCTCGTAAAAGGAGGATGGGGACCAGTTTATTTTTAATATTTCGGAAACGGCTTAATCTACAATTTTGCAATTTGGTACATCGACTTAGGTACTTAAGAGTGTGTCATGCACAAAATTTCATTAAAATTGATTGAGGGGAACAGTCAGTTACCGATACCTGCAATTGGTATTTTCAATGCAAAACCTACATAAGCAGTTCCTGGAAAAATCATTTACTACGTTTTAGAAGTAAAATTTTATAACAAAACTTTTATTGCTCTTGCAAAATTTCAAAATAATGAATCGATTTTGTGCAATCAACAAAAATGTATGCTATTGCATGATGCGCGCCGTGTAGTTTTTGGATCAGTTTCACAAAGTCGCCTATGCAAATCAGCGAAATATGTAGCATAATTCCTACCGTGGGTTCCTTACATAAAAATAAGTTAAAAAGTTCCTATGAACATGTGTCCGATATCGCCTCCTAAGGGAGCTAGGTTTGCATAGGCGACTTTGTGGTCCAAAAATTACAAGGCGCGCATGATGCAATAGTACACATTTTTGATGATTGCGCGAAATCGATGGATTATTTAGAAATTTTGCAAGAGCAATAAAAGTTTTCTTATGAAATTTTACTTCTAAATATCAGTGAATAATGTTTCAAGAACTGCTTATGTAGGTTTTGCATTGAAAATACCAATTGCAGGTGTCGGTAACTGAATGTTCCCCTCCATCAATTTTAATGAAATTTTGTACATGACACACCCTTAAGTACCTAAGTCGATGTACCAAATTGCAATATCGTAGATTAAGCCGTTTGCAAAATATTAAAAATAAACTGGTCCCCATCCTCCTCCTACAGGAAGACCTAGCACCCTTAGGAGGCGATATCGGACAAATCTTCATAGAGACTTTTCAACTTATTTTTATGTAAGGAACCTACGGTAGGAGTTCTGCTACATGTTTCGCGAACACCCTGTATTCAAATGACATACAGATGTATTTTATAATATTCCTGGAGATGATCTGAACTTAGTCCTCCACCATCGGAATATTCTGAGGAAATACAGTGAATATTCGGTATTGTGGATATAAGGATATAAAATGGACCTTTTCTGAATATTCAGGGAATATTTTGTGCTATCTGGGTATAAGTTATCAGTTAATTGTTTTTTTTAAATCGGGATAGGCTGGACTAAAAGTTGAGACAATCAAGAGTGCATCAGAAGAAGTGTTGTTTGTCAGAGATCTAACAGCGTCTAGTTTTATTTGAAAAGCCATAAACACATTAGAGAAGCTGCAAGTGTTGGCAGGTGCCTTTAGGGGAACCGGCGTTTTGATGAAACGAGTGCTTCCCCATCTTCCGTGTGGGTGTGCCAAAATACGAATTGATAATAAAGTGTATAGAAGCAGTGTATGTTATAGATTTTATAGATTGTTATATAATGTTGAGAAGGAAATCAGTGGTCTCCACATTCTAGTCTACATATTTGTGTTTTTATTATAAACACCATCACATTGTCTGTATATGGACGCAAAATTGCAAAATTTATCCTCTACGAAATTTAAAGAACTGTCATTTTTGGATATACCTTTTTATTGTAATAATGTCGAGTGTAATACAAAATATTATGAAATAAAATGTTGTTAATATCGTTGATTATTTTCCATGACTGTACAGTGTGGTCCAAATGTATTAAAACACGGCCCTCACGGCCAAATCATGAGGTAAATAAACGAAATAAAAAATCCATATTATATTAGAATCCTATCTTATCTTATCGCATAATTTAACAATAAACACTTGTGTTTTTATTAAATGAAGTGGCGTCATACATGTTTTTAATTTTACTTTGGTTCCCTTTGGTGCCTTCTTTATTCTATTATTTTACTTTTTTGGAAAACCCATTTTTATGTAAAATGATAACCTATTTTAGATTTCGTAGAATAATTCCCTTGTACGGGCGCTTAACCGCGCCCCCTATCCGTACTCTGGGTATAATTCCAAGTCAGTTTATGTTAGTCACGTGATGACATAAGTGTAGTGAAGTGCACAACTCAGCAGGGGTCGTTGCTTGCAAATTTTTGCAAATTTCTGCAATATTACATGTCACTGGCAAGTATTCTTTCATCCTATAACTATATTATATACACGCAGGTCCCTTTACAGATCGTGTGAGCTTATATGTATGGTTATAGGATGAAAATAGTTGCCAGTGAGATGTAATATTGCAGAAATCTGCAAAAATTTGCAAGCAACGACCCCTGCTGAGTTGTGCACCTAACTAGACTTATGTCATCACGTGACTGACATAAACTGACTTGAAATTACACCCTAAGTGGAAGCTTCTTGTCACTGCACTGGTGAGACTGTTTTCACTTACAGTGGAGATCAGGCGTGTAGATGTTAGAGAAGCGTGGTCATGCCAACCGGGATAAATAATCCCGAGAAATTTAAAATGCGTAATTTTTTTAATAAAATTGATAGTTTAAAAAAATATATTTATCACCATAAAGAGGGCACCAAAAGAAATCCCAAAGAAATTACAAACATGTATGGTGCCATTTAAAAAAATATATATACCTACCTTTTAAATACTTAATTGTATATTGTTAAATTATGCGATGAGACAGGCGTTCCAAATTGCGATGAAATGATTATTTCGTTCATTTACCTCGTTGGAAAGAGCCGTGTTTAACTATATTTGGACCATACTGTTGAAGTACGTTCATACATTTTGAAGCTTTTAGAGATTGAAAAAAATTTCGTCTGGAAAAATGTAGTGTTATCAATAAGACCATCTGCTAGCGACATAAGAGCTCGTGGAGACAGCTAAGACTGATAACCTTAACTGATTGTAGTCGTAATTTTTGCAGAAAACTTAAGAAAATCGAAAAATACGATTAGGCATTTTCATTAATTGCTGGAAAAATTTCAAGTTTTCTTGTAAAAGTTCAAAATTTAAGAGTCTAGCTCTCAATCTATTCAAAAAGAGTAGGGAAGGGTGTCGCGCGGCTCTTGTATTATCCGTCTAGTTGTTACTTCCTTAAGAAACCAACGGAATTAAGGAAGTTTTCTGTTTACCCATCGACCAAAATTACAGTTTTCCTGTTTGGTGATGTGTAAAATTATTTCGATAGCCACACAAGGAAATCAGTACGTAAGCACCATAACCATTCATTATCATTAGAATGAGTTTCAATAAGTGTTTGTTTTGTTTTCACTGTTTGTAGGAATTGTAACCTAGAAAAATGTTTTTGACCTGTTTGGGCCACCTTGAGACAGTTGTTTGGTGCCACAATGAGGCGTGAAAACCTTACCTAGAAAATACGGAGATAATGATTAGTGATTATGAAGTAAGTAAGTAAAAGTACCTAAGAAGAATTCTCAAAGACACAAACGGCTTTATCTTTCCCATTCCGTGGTTTTATAGAAAAGATCAAGGAGATGTGGCCCAAGCTAGGATATCAAAGTACAAAGTTCAATTTTTAAATTGCAGAGTGATTTTCTTCCCTTTAATGTTCGTTAAGTTCACTTCCATTAATAAACATTTCAATATCAATACGTTTTTCCATGCTTAATATGATATCTTGTTGTGGCTCATTACCGGGCCACAATTTAAAAAAAATGGTAGGTTACATTTCAGGAACCCAAAAAAGTGGTTTCAAAATGTGCCTGTGTGTATATGTGCGTAAACACGCCACAGCCTAGACAAGTTGACCGATTTGGCTGAAATTTGGCACATTGGTATCTCGTAACCCGCCAACTTAGATCTGAAAAGCTTTTGGAACCAATCCTGCAACCGGAAATGCCGTTTTGGCACATTAACTGTGCCATTTTGGCATACAGAGCGTTCCAATGAAAAGTTTCCAAATATCTTGCAAGGGAACCGAAATATGAATTTCGAACACTTTCAAATGACGTATCACGAAGGACCTTAATGTAATTTAAAATTTGACCGTAGAGGGTGCTGGAGGTGAACGGATAGCAAAAATTTTTACACCGTTGAATTCGTAATTAAATTAGCTTTCAAATGACGAATCACAAGTGGGGGGATGCCATTTAAAATTTTGAGATGGGGGTGCATCGTGAAATTTTATTAATCTCAGATTTAAAGTGTCCTCTTTCATATAAAAATCGACCTATCCGAGCAAATTTTCATATTTCGGTGCGCTTGCGAGATATTTCGAGTGGAAGGTTTTTATCGGAACGCCCTGTATCAATTTTCAAGTTTAAATTATACTCTCATTTAACCATCAAAAACAACTTTTTCAAAAAAATATTGTCGGTAGCAGAAAGGTCTTCAAATTCTTGTTTTAAATAGGACAAAATTCATTTGCATTTAATGCCTTTTGGGCAAAAAAATCGAATTTGTTTAATTAATAACATTAAAACGCAATAAAGCCTAAACTAATGGATCGATTTGGCTGAAATTTAGTACATAAAGATTGGGTGGCCGTTGAAGAGCTGAAAGGCTTTTGGAAGCAAGTGGTCCACGGGAAGTATCATTTAGGCATATCAACTTTGAAATTTTAATTCAATTTTTTAATTAGAAAAAAAAATCTATTCACAGTTCGTACCATTTTGACGGAAAATATTGAAAATTCTCATCCTCGTTTAAAACTTGCGGGCTGACGGAGAGTGACAGTAAATGTGGAAAGATACAGGGTGTCTCAGAATTATAGGGACAACGGTTAATCACAGGTTCTTTACGTGAAAATAAGACAAAAAGTAAGAATAGGCGGGTTTTGTCCTAAAATAGATTATGTGGGAGCTAAGGGTACCCCAAAAATCAGTTTTTTCGAAATTCCTCAAAAATTATAACTAATATCAATTTGAAATTTGGAACATAACTTGGCGGCATAAAGGGCTTCATTCTGAATTTTTTTCAGATTTTCAGTAACATCAGAGACTTCTGGGAAGGATCTTCCACATTTTTTGCATTATTTGTTTCTGTACCTACGTGCTCTTTTTACAAACTAATAATTTGATTTGATGCAAAAAAATTTTGAGGATTTTTTTGCAATTTTCATGTTTTTTACTTGGAATCAAACTTAAATGGAATGTCCAATCCTTAGATTCAACAAACACTTGGTCAGAATTTATGACGGCGCTCTAAGACCCTTACGTTGGATCGCATTTAGGTTTCATAAAATAAGCTAAAATTGAATTATCCCCAAATTCAAAAATTGGAGTTCAAAAAGAGCTTTATTATAAGATTTAAGAGGGTGTTACTAGAAATCTAAAAAATAACCATAGTGACGCCTTTTATCCCACTAGGCTATGTTCTAAATCCCAACATCGAATTAGTTATACTTTTTGAGGAAATTCGAAAAAATTGATTTTTGGGGTACCCTTTTGGGGAGCATAGCTCCCACATAATCCATTTTAGGACAACTTATTCTTACTTTTTGTCTTATTTTCACGTAAGGAAGCCGTAATTAACTATTGTCCCTATAATTCTGAGGCACTCTACTGTATTCGCCTTAAATATCGCCACTTGTCAAAAAGTGTGAAACTAGTCACAATGACGAGCGGCCTAAAGAATTTTCGTGTTCAATTGGTTGCTACCTACCTACACGGAAACCAAAGATCCATATGCGATGGGGAGGTTTCAGCCTGTCATCACTTTAAAAAAATATACAAATTGTATCTTATGCATTGATGTTTCAGGGGCCACATTTAATACAATAATTATATTCAGTCAGAGCTCTAACAGATCATTCAAAATAAATGAAACGTAGCTTTTGTCTCAACCTAGCCCGCCCTCCCCTACTTATTTCCGGCAAGACATAATAAGTAACTCAAGGACGTGTGCATACCCCCGTATGCTGAAGCAGGCCCCAAGGTCAAAATATTTGGCGAGCCCCCATACCTATACCACTAAAGTTAAGGACATTGCATCGACCTGTAACGCCAGGCCTCCAGGCTATAATACTGTCAGCACCACCTTTCAGACCATGGGACTTCTTGATCAGTTTTGAAAACTCCCTCCTGCAACTTCTACAAAAAGCGGAACATTTCTCCAATGCACAATGATTGTGGCCTGATTAGCGATTAATACATATCTCTTCAAGTATTTTAAAAAAGCGACTGCAAGTGCCTATGGAACTGATTTATAGATTCGCAAGTGATAAACGGATTAGTACTCGGGAAGCTACTAAGGTACTTGCAACGTAAACAAAGACAATCAAAATGAAGGGTAACACACCACGTAGCAATTTTATTTTCGTACAATACTAAACTTTGCAGAAAACCAGATCCTTTGGTTACTTTCGTTCTTCGCCTTCTTGACTGCGGCAAGTGGTTATTGCAAAATGCTGCACGTGTGTAACATCGATAATGCGGGAAAATCCCAGATGTGCCTAAATGAAAATGGTGCTGACCCAGAACCCCTAAATTTCACCGACACTCGCCGTAACGATACAATAAGCAAGATCAAGGAATTATGTCCTTTCTTCTTTGAAAATGGCAATGGTATGTTTTAAGCACATTGCATTTTGAAACTTACATTTTAATATTTTCAAATTAGACGATCCAAAACTGTGTTGTGACATAGATCAAGCCCTCCTAATGATTAATGGTTTTACAAGCACTGTTCCATTCAGAAGATGCCCTACATGCGCCCAAAACATTATAAACACCTATTGCATTTTTGAGTGCGGTTCAAACCAAGACGAGTTTATGACACGGTTTGAAACGAAGGAAAATCTGCAAACTTCAAGTAAGTAACAAACCCCTTTTGTAAATTGGCTTCAAGAATTTAAATCTTAGAGAAGTATGTAACAAAGGTGTATGAGAATATGAACAGAAATTATGCGGAAACTGTCTTCGATTCTTGTAAGGATACCTGGAATCCCAGCTCAAACGGACTGCTGATGGATGCAACTTGTGGGCAATATGGAGCTACCAATTGCAACGCCGAGAGATTTTTCAATTTTATGGGTTCTACCGAAAATGGGTTTGCCCCATTCGATTTCATTTTTACCCTTGTGGAGAACACAACTCTGGGAGCGCTCAATCACACCGTTAGGCAATGCGACGAAGCTTTTGTGAGACCTTAAAACTTTAACGAACTATTTTCTTACTAATTTACATCTTTAGGAGGGATCTCCGGCTTGCAGTTGTATGGATTGTTCAAAAAGATGTCTAAGCAGTGCCCAATTTGATAGAATCACTAACGATGACTCACTATTCGGGAATATCAACAAATATTCTTTTATTACGGCATGCGTTCTCTTTGGCATAGGTCTTGTCACAATCGTCGTACTTATAGCATTTAAATGTGCGTACCCTAACTACTTTTCCAAATTCCGAGGAGAAAGTAACCCGAGCAAATCAGCTTCTATCAAAAATAAAGTCAATGAATGGCTTCAAATTGCCTTCAAACGTTGGGGAACATGTGGGTATTTTTTAATATTAAGTGTTTTACTATTTGCTGTAATATCTTTCAGTCATCTCCTCACATCCAAAACTGGTACTGCTAGCAACCGTGATACTAATAGTAGTCTTCTCATGTGGAGCAATATTCCTTCAAGTAACGACAAATCCAGTAGAGATATGGGCAGCACCACACAGTCGCAGTAGGCTAGAAAAAGACTTCTTTGATAACAACTTCCAGCCGTTTTACAGAACTAATCAGATTTTCATTAAAACTAAAGGAATTGAGTCTGTATGTATACCTACTGAAATAAGAGCAGAATCTAACTAAGACTTGCCTTTAGTTCATTTACAGCAACACCGATGACACGTACCAAGTCGGACCAGCATTTAATAAGACGTTTCTTCTTGCAGTGTTCGAGCTTCAGAAGGAAATTGAAAATGTAAGATTGTTGCTAACAAACGTTTTTTTTTCATCATTGGTCCTTCTACCTTTTAAGGTATTTCATGTATGTGGTTTTTCCCTTATTTTCATTTTCCATTGTATTCTATCTTGAGCTGTTTGTCTAATCTCGTTTCATCGTAAGCCTCTTTCTTCTGCCGCGCTTCGCACTTGGGTTTCCCACGTTTTTCGTGGACGGCTTCTTCTATTTCTACCCTGGACTCTTGCTTCATAAATTCGTCTCGTTATCCTGTCAACTTCCATTCTGTTATTATCTACTATCCTCTCGACTGACTTTATCTCCAGTTGGCTTATGACTGTCGTATTCCTAATCCTGTCTCTTCTTCTAACTCTTTCTATTTTTCTCAGGAATCTCATTTCGGTGAATATGATTCTGCTTTTATTTTTGTTTGTGATGGTCCCTGATTCGTTGCCATAAATCAATGATGGTCTTACCTTACCACTTTCTTGTATACTTCTATTTTTATCTTCTTCGGAACTTCTTTAATTCAAAGAAATGATGATCTTAGTGCATTATATATTCGCCCTGTTTTCCCTATTCTTTCATCTATTTCGCTATCTATCATTCCATTGTCTGCTATAATTGTTCCTAAGTAGTTGTATCTTTTCATCTGTTCTAATACTCTCCCACTAATTTTGATATTGTGTTTTTCTTCTTCTGCTGCTAATCATTGTATTATTTGTTTTCTCTGTATTTATTTCCATATTTATTTTTTTAAATTCTGTTTGGTATATTTCTAGATTTAGTTGGAGTGCTTTTTCTGACTTTGCTATTAAAACATTAATCTTTGCACTATACTGTTTCCATTTTCCAATTTCATCCTTGCATATTTGTGCACCTTTTTTGCTACTCTTTATTGCGTCGTCTATGATTATGGATACCAGAAATGGGCTCAAGACACATATCTGTTTTAGGCCTATTCTTGTTTCAAATGCAAATGATTCTTCATTTAACGTTCTCACCTTGTTCTTATTGTTTTTGTATGAGGCCTTAATAATTTCTATCATATCTCTTTCAGCTCCCCTTTTTTATAAACTTTTCCAGACATCCTCTCGCCTTACACGGTCGAAAGCCTTTTTCAGGTCAATAAAGCAAATATGTAGATCTCTTCCTTTTCTTATCATTTTCTCTCCTAGCTGTCTTACTATAAATATTAAATCTTCGGTGCTCCTTCCTTTTCTGATTCCATTTGTGTGTCTTCTAGTGTCACTTCTAGTTTTTCCCTTAGTCTTTTCTCTAGTACTCTTGTTAATATTTTTCCTGGTATGCTGGTTAAAGTTATACCTCTATAGTTTGCACACTTTTTCATGTTTCCTTTCGTATACAATGGCAATATTATTCCTGTTTTCCAATCTTTCGATACTTCTTATTTCCTTTATGACGTCGCTTAAAAGAACCAGGAGCTTTTCTATTGCTGAATCCCCCATGAATTTTATCATTTCTGCTGTGATATCATCTTGATCAGGGGCCTTTCCTAACTTCAAATTGTTATTGGCTTCTCTTATTTCTTCCTCTTCTATTATAGGTAAGCTCTCTCCGTAACTTTTTGTTACTTGGATCTCTTCTTCTGTGTCTTTGTTTTGGTTCCAGTCTGTGAGTTCTTTGAAACATTGTTTCCATCTTTCCATTATGCACTTCTCTTGCGTTAGTATATTTCCAGCCTTATCTTTTACATTCTTCAATTGGTGTTTTCCCTTGTCTCAATTGTTTCAGTGTACCAAAGAACAGTTTTTGATTATCCGCATAGTTATCTTTCATTTTGTTTCCAAATTCTTCCCATGACTGTTGCTTAGCGGTTTTTATCATGTTTTACTTCAGTTCTCGTTGTTTTGTACTCATTGTAATGTTCTTCTCTTTTTGTTTCTAAATATTTCTTCCATTTATCCTCCTTTTCTTGAACTTTTAAAAGAAAGTTAAAGACATCAGACATACAAAAATATGTCTGATGACCACCACCTGCTTTTCTTTGTATATAAATTCGTAATTTGTTGCTGCTCTTAATATGTTTTCTTTAAAGTTGATCCATTTATCTTGTACACCCAGGGCCTGTCTGTGTTGCAGTCGGTTCCCTGTTCCATTAATTCTTCTACTTATCGCTGGTATTCTCTTTTTGTTTCATCGTTTTTTAGCTTGTGGCTTCTTATTTTTTCTTTCACTCTTTTCTTTATCTTCTCCTCCTTTATTTCTTCCGAGTTTATGGTAATTATCATCTGCAGTAAGTAGTCATCGCTTGATATTTCTGCATGTCTCTTTGCTTTGACATCTTTTATCTTCTTCCAGTTTTCGGAGTTTACAGGAAGTGGTCGATGATAGACTTTTCTTTTCTGGTATGTACTTCTCTTGTAAATTTATGTATATCTTTGATCTTTGTGCACGAAATTTGTGTTAGTTATAACCAAATCATTTCCTATACATAAGTCTATTATAATTCTTTCTCCGTTATCATTTTTATCGGTTCTCCCTTTCTTCCCATATATCTTTCTACTCCTTTCTTGTTATTTCCTACTTGACCATTTAGGTCTCCCATTATGATAATATTTCTTTCCCCATTGTCTATTTCAGCTTGTAAGGTTTCAAGGAACTTTTCCTTCTCCTACTTCTTTGTATTGTCGTTTGGTGCGTAGGCGATTATTATGCTCCATACTTCCTTATCTTCAATTTTTGCTTCAATTGTAAGTATTCTCTCGCTGACATATTTTTCGTTTTGTATGTTCTCTACTTTTTCATGTTTTACTATTATTCCTACTCCTTCTGCTCTTCTGTTTTCTAGGTCTACTCCAGACCAATACAAGCAGAATCCATTCTATTCCGTCTATTCCGTGACCTTTCCTTTTTGTTTCGGTTACTACTAAATAGTCTAAGTTTCGCACTTTCAATTCTTCAACAATTTTGTTTTTCCATTTATACCCCTCACATTTCATGTACCTGTTTATTTTTTCTTTTTTTCTTTTCTTACTCGTTCCATTTTCTTTTCTTTGTCTACTAATATTTGCCGTTTTCTTGTCCTTTTTCGTTGCCTTTTCTCGTTGACCTTTTCCATGCCAGTCCGTCTTGCATAATTGCCCGCTTCCTTTACGTCTTAGTAGTTTTTTGGTTCGGGTCTGCTCTCAGGAATAAATGCCTTTAGTTTCTTATCCCATTTCCATTTTTGTCCGCTGATTATAAGACTCAAATACCCGACCTTAGCTGTTTCTCCCTTCTCTTTCTCAATCTTTGCTCTCTCCCTAATTGTCTTTTGGATCTTCCTCTCGTTCTTGGTTAAGTCGCTATTGATAGACATTTTGTTCTTCTTGTACTCCATTTTCTCTTTCGTGTTCATGACTTCTACCTTTGCTTCAAAGTTGACCATTTCGATTACGCACATATTATCGGCTAACAAACGTTAAATACTTTTTATTCGCTTAGATAACCACCAGAGACGGAACTCGATTGGAAGACATTTGTGTGGCCCCAATGTTAACAGTATTGTCTGAGTCTAGATCTATTAGCAGCTGCACTGTTCAATCGCTTCTACTCATCTTCAACAACGATGTTGACAAGTTCGCTGCCACTGATCACATTCCGAGAATTATGAGCTGTATTACGTAAGATCTAACATATTATTTTGTTGAAAAACACTATCTCTAGAAACACCTCACTACCCCGAAACACTTGATGCTCATTATCAAAGCCGAAGCTAAACAACCCTACCTGCCGGAAAACTGAAATATTTGTAGGCCCACCCGCGTAGCTCCACCCCTCGGCTAAGTTTGACCAATCACAAGTCATATAACAGTCAATATAACAAGTCCTCACTAAAGTAGTGTAAACAGAGATGAATATGCGATAGGACCAGTATCAGCGTTCATAAGCCTATCTCTAGACTTATAAATTACGATACTTTCCATTGCATCTGCCTTGTTAACGCTACAAACCAACTTATTATTATCACTTATTCTATGGTCATTGTGCAGTTCTGCCATATTTAAGGTGGGCTAAGTGCTCCTTAAATCTGCTGTTGAGAGACCTTCGTCTTTGACCTACATACTTTAGATCACAATTTTGACAATTGATTTCGTATATGCCAGATTTTTCGCTATTCCCTACTTTATCCTTCGGGTTGCCTAAAAGGTTTTTCAGTTTGTTTTCAGATCTGAAAACTGTCCTTAAATTTTGTTGGCCAAAAAACCTTGTCAAACCTCTTGTCAACTGACGTTCAAAAGGTAATGCGACAAATTTTAAGTCTTGTTTTTGTTCTTCAGAGCGAAAGATAAAGTAGGGAATAGCGAAAAATCTGGCATATACGAAATAAATTGTGATCTAAAGTATGTAGGTCAAACGCGAAGGTCCCTCAACACCAGATTTAAGAAGCACTTAGCCCACCTCAAATATTGCAAATCCAGTGCTTTACACAGTGACCATAGAATAAGTGATAATATTAAGTCAGTTTGTAGCGTTAATAAGGTGCAGATGTTAGATGCGATGGAAAGTATCGTAATTTATAAGTCTAGAGATAGACTTATGAACGCTGATACCGGTCCGATCGCATATTCATCTCTGTTTACACTACTTTAGTTAGGACTTGTTCTATTTATGTGTTCACCTACGCGTGACCATTTCTCGACCTGTGGTTGGCCTAACCTTCACAGCCGAGGGGTGGAGCTACGCGGGTGGGTTCACAAATATTTCAGTTTTCCGGCAGGTAGGTTTGTTTAGCTTCGTCTTTGATAATGAGCACATTGTGTTCGAAACGCGTCAGTGTAGTGGGGTTTTTCTCGTGATAGTGCAATTTTCCACCGAAGTTGTCCAGTGTTTACATTGTCGAAATACACGTGTATTATTTCTGTTCTAGGAGTCCATACTCAGTTGATTGTTTGGCAGCTTACGGTGGTCCAATTTTGCCCGGTTTGGTGTTTGGTGGAGGCAAACTTGCAAACTTCAGCGACTCCACTGCGGTTAGCTTGACGTTTTTGGTTTCTAACAATGTTGACGAGAATGAACTAGGTTCGACTTTCGAATGGGAAGAAAAGTATTGCTCTAAGGGTTTGCAAATGCAGTAATTGTTCTTTAGGTTCATCGACTTGCTAAAGCGATGGGAAAAGTCTCAAATGCCGAATTTTATGGAAATAGCTTACAGTGCAGAAAGATCAATTCAGGACGAAATAGTTAGAATATCCAATTCAGAAACAGGCACTGTAGTCATCAGTTACGTTGTAATGTTCATCTACATTGCGCTGGCTTTAGGAAATTACACGGCCAGCGACAGATTTTTGGTACCACCATCAACAGTTAAACAGAATTTTAATTCGCAAAATATTTTCAGGTTGAAACTAAAATATTTCTAGGAATAAGTGGAGTTTTGATAGTGTTAGGTTCGGTTTTATCGTCAATAGGTATATGTGCCTATTTCGGCATTCCAACGACAATGCTAACCGTGGAAGTAATACCATTTCTGGTGTTGGCCGTTGGAGTAGACAATATCTTTATCATCGTCCAAACGTTCCAAAGGCAAAGTAGCGGCAACAAAGAAAAGCTTTTGCAAGAAAGAATTGGAGATACACTAGCCACTGTTGCTCCGAGCATTCTGTTAACTAGCTCCTCGGAAATTTTTTGTTTTGCGATTGGAACTCTTTCGGCCATGCCCGCAGTTAACACATTTGCAATTTATGCAACAGTGGCCGTGTTGTTAGATTTTATTTTTCAAATGAGTGCATTCGTCGCAATTCTAACCCTAGACATGCAACGATATGAAGACGATCGCATGGAAATATTATGCATGAAAAAGGCGAAAACTCCAAAAACTGATTTAGGACCAGGAATAGTCTACAGAATTTTCAAAAATTATTTCACGCCGTTCCTTATGAAGTAAGAAATAACTTTAAAGTACTTCCTGCGATTTAAACTTTTAGCTTTTGGGTTCGATGCATCATCCTTTTGGTCTTCCTGACTTGGTTGTGCGTTAGTGTGGGCGTTTGTCCGTCTATCGAATTGGGTTTGGATCAATCGCTTTCGATGCCTTTAGACAGTCACGTTTTAAAGTATTTCAACTTCATGAACGAGTTAATGTCAATGGGTCCACCCGTTTATTGGGTTACCAAAGGAAGTGTTGATTATTCAAGCGACGCGTACCAAGAAAGAGTCTGTGGAACAGTTAACTGCGATTCTAGTTCTATTGGTACTCAGCTATTCCGTGCATCAAAACAATCAAATTTGTAAGGGCAAAACGGTAAACTACGAAAGCGTCGTGGGGTCACACATATTTTTTTATTTCCGTAATTACGGAAAAACAATTCGTAATTACGAAAAAAATCCGTAATCACGGAAGAAAATCCGTAATTACGGGAAAAAATCCGTAATTATGGAAAAAAAAATCCGTAATTACGGAAAAAAATTCATAATTACGGGAAAAAAATCGGTAATCGCAGAAAAAAATTCTGTAATTACGGAAGAAAAAAAAAATCTGTAATTACTTATTTTTTAAAAGACGCTCATTTTGTACCAATAGGCTTTTCATCAGGGTGCATTTCATCCCCTCTACAATACCTATCACACGTAGAAATGGTTAAAAAGAGGTGTTTCAAAAATACGTAAATACGAAAAAAAATCCATAATTACGGATTTTTTAAAAGACACTTATTTTTGTACCAATAGGTTTTCAAGGGGCTGGGCAGGCCAACACGTGTTCCTGGGGGCCCATCAGGGTGCATTTCATCCCCTCTACAATACCTATCACACGTAGAAATGGTTAAAAACAGGTGTTTCAAAAATCCGTAATTACGGGAAAACATCCATAATTACGGATTTTTTAAAAGACACTTATTTTTGTACCAATAGGTTTTCAAGGGGCTGGGCAGGTCAACACGTGTTCCTGGGGGCCCATCAGGGTGCATTTCATCCCCTCTACAATACCTATCACAAGTAGAAATGGTTAAAAAGAGGAGTTTCAAAAATACGTAAATACGAAAAAAAATCCATAATTACGGATTTTTTAAAAGACACTTATTTTTGTACCAATAGGCTTTTCAAGGGGCTGGGCAGGCCAACACGTCTTCCTGGCGGCCTATCAGGGTGCACTTCATCCCCTCTACAATACATATCACGAGTAAAAACGGTTGAAATGAGGTGTTTCAAAAATACATAAATATGGAAAAAAAATCCGTAATTACGAATTTTTTAAAAGACGCTTATTTTTGTCCCAATAGGTTTTCAAGGGGCTGGGGAGGCCAACACGTATTCCTGGGGGCCCATCAGGGTGCACTTCATCCCCCCTATAATACATATCACGAGTAGAAATGGTTAAAAAGAGGTGTTTTAAAAATACGTAATTACGGAAAAATAAATCCGTATTTAGGGATTTTTTAAAAGACGCTTATTTTGTACCAATAGGCTTTTCAAGGGGCTGCGGATGTCAACACGTGTTCCTGGGGGCCCATCAGGGTGTACTTCACCCCCCTTACAATACCTATCACACGTAGAAATGGTTAAAAACAGGTGTTTCAAAAATCCATAATTACAAAAAAAAATCAGTAATTACGGAAAAAAATCGTAATTATGGAAAAAAAATCCGAAATTACAAAAAAATTTCCGTAATTACGAAAAATAAATCCGTAATTTTTTAAAAGACGCTTGTTTTGGACCAATAGTCTTTTCAAAGGGATGGGGAGACTAACATGCTCCATCAGGGTGCATTTCATCCCTCTACAATTCCTCTCATGCGTAGAAGTTGTTAAAAACAGGCATCCCTAGCCCCTTGAAAAGCCTATTGGTCCAAAGTAAGCGTCCTTTAAAAAATCCGTAATTGCGGATTTTTTTTCCGTAATTACGGATTTTTGGAGTACCTGTTTTTAACAAGCTCTACGCATAAGAGGTATTGTAGAGGGGATGAAATACACTCTGATGGACACCAGGAAGATATGTTAGCCTCCCCATCCCCCTTAAGAGCCTATTGGTTCAAAACAAACGTAATTACGGATTTTTTTCGCAATTACGGATTTTTTTCCCGTAATTACTGATTTTTTTTTGTAATTACGAAAATGAAAAAAAGTGTGACCTCAGGACGCTTTCGTAGTAAACACTAAGTAATAAAATGTTTTTTCAGAACTTACATAGCCAGTGCTGCAAGTTCGTGGGTCGACGATTTTAACGACTGGTCAACTAGTGATAACTGCTGCCAATATTTCAACAGCAATAGTTCATTTTGTCCACACGCTTATGGCCGAGATATTTGCGATTCCTGTGAATTCAGCAGAACTAATTTGAGCAAAGATGAATATTTTTACAAATATTTCCCCTACTTCTTGAACGATAATCCCGACGGCGCGTGTGCCAAAGCTGGTCACGCAGCATACTTCACGGTAGTTAACATTTTCCCCATTGATATTAATTTCGTTTTTAGGGTATTAATTATTTCCTTGAGGACGATGGAATCACGACAATTGCTGCAACAAATGTTATGGGTTATCATACAATACTAAAGGGTTCAATAGATTATATAAACGCTTTAGAGTATGCGAGACTAATTGGAGATAATTTGACCAGAACTCTAGATCTGGATGGGGTTGAAATTTTTCCATACAGGTAAATGCTAACTGCTAATGATACCAATTGAACATTATTCAATTTAGCGTCTTTTACACGTATTTTGAGCAATATTTAACAATATGGGCAGATGCCTTAGAGTCTCTAGGCTTATCCCTGCTCGTAGTCTTTTTGATAGCCTTCATAATGTCTGGATTCAACCTGTTTGTATCAGTTACAATTCTACTGATTGACCTTATGGTAGTCATTAATATGATGGGTATGATGTACTTCTGGGGAATCACCTTTAATGCCATTTCTCTAGTAAATTTAGTCATGGTAAATCTTGGATTTTACAAAATACTATCTTGAAATATTTTACTCATTTCAGAGTATCGGAATTGCAGTGGAATTTTCTGGACATATTGTACGTTACTTTATCCATTCTGAAAAGATAAATCCAGTTGATAGGGCAGCTGATGCTCTTACCAATATGGGCAGTTCTGTAAGTAGTCCAATGACGGAAATACAAATTTTTAAAGCAATGGTTTCAGGTTTTGTCCGGAATTACGTTAACCAAATTTTCAGGAATAGTTGTTCTCGCCTTTTCTAAATCTCAGATCTTTCAAATATTTTATTTCAGAATGTATTTAGGCATAGTTGTAATAGGAGCCTTACATGGTTTGCTATTTCTACCTGCAATGTTAACTTTTACTGGTAATATGGAACGAAACAATATTGTAAAAAGTTTTAATATTTCTTCGCAGGACTCATCTTTAGACCCAAAGTGGACGTGAATAAGTAAGAAAGACATGGATTTGACTGCTGTTTTCGGAATAAATTCCAATTGAAATGAATATTTTTTAAATTAAATACAAGTACATAATTTTAAATTCAACTGCAGTCTTCATTTCACAATCAAAATAAAGCCAACGGAAGATGTATGTGTATCCCTGTAGATGTTTATTCACCGAGAATGATTCATATGTTTGGGTGTGCTTGGTAGTTTTGAGTGCAGACTTAATCTACACCTAGTATAGTAGTGCTGAAGCATATGCTTCATGATAATATGGAATCGTGAGGGGTTGTCTATTTCTGGTGATGAAATTTTTTTGCGTTCAAGTAGCATCTTCCGGTTGACATAGGTCAAAGGTTAAATTTCCTCCAAGTCAATTTTTTGTGTTTGGTGGTTGAACTTCGATTAGTGTCCTAACGTAAAAGGTGCTCTCAAGGGTTAAATTTCCTCTATGTCAATTTTTCGGGAACAAGAGTTGAACCCCCTTCAATGGGGGTGCTTACGGGGTGCAATTTTTCCGCTCAATTAGTGTTCTACGGCAACAGGTGCTCCAAGAGCTAAATTTCCTCTATATCAATTTTTCGGGTTTAGGGGTTGAAGGGAGTGTTAAACTTCCTCTGTCAATTTTTCGTGTTTAGAGGTTCAAGGGTTTTAGGGGCGCAATAAGGTGAGTATCGGCCGTCAAGTATAGAAATACCAAAAGTAACACGGTTTTTTTTTATAGTGGATGGAATAGTGTGAAGAGGGTTGAAAAATTGTAAAGAGTGAAAATAGGTATAACCAGAATGAGAAAATGATGAGTATGTGTTATCACTTATTAGAAAGAAAAACAAAATTCGGCGAGTTTTGAGAAATTGCGAAGGGGGATGAAAAGTCAAGAGGGGTGAAAATCAACTGTGGTTAAGAAGAATTACAAAACATAACACGAAAATAAGCCAATTATGCAAATCAGACTTTGCGGAGGTTGAAATACTTAAACATATTGTGAAGGGGACTGAAAAATTGTAAAAGGTAAGCGGAATCCGGATGAGTTCAATGTATTACCGAAGAAAGACGAAATCACGCGAATTTTAGCAAAATTAACACTCAGGGGGTCGAAAAACTGTAGAGGGGGGATGAAAAATCAGAGGGGATGAGAATTAATCTTAGTTAAGTAGAATTACTGAAAATAAGCCAATTATGCAAATTTAGCTTTTGGGGGTTGAAATACTGCGAAGGGCGGTCGAAAAAGTGAAAAATGCAAACATAATCCGAATGAGAAAAAATTATTTCTGAAAAAAGAAAAATTGCGCTAATTTTACAAAATTAACGCTGGGAGGTAATGAAAAATCAAGGGGGGTGAAAATTAACCTCAGTCAAGTAAAACTAGCGAAAATTACACGAAAAAACAGCGGGTTGCGTAAATTTTGCTTTCTGAGAGTTCACATAACGTGAAAGGAGTTGAAAAATTGTGGAGGGGTATAAAATTCATGAAAATGGCTTTGAATTACCGAAAAATGACAAAAAAGCCCCAAAAAATAAACAAAATTTATTTACTCAGCTTGCTAGCTTGCCTTGATAGGCCCAGTAGTTTTTGAGTTCTCTCGTATTTTTGTTATTCTGTATTTTAGAGGTTGTAGCGCCTATACCGGTGGTTTTACACAAAATATGAAGAACACCTTTTTTCAAGCGTTAATGGAAATGACGCCAATTTCGACCAATACTTCTTAAGCGAAATTTCGATCTGCAACCCGTAATTTCCACCCCATCTGTCCGATTTTGCGGTAAATGCATCCCCGGCAAGATTTCATTGAAATGTGGATGTACGTTGAGTTTCAAGTAGTTGCGTGCAACCCCTACACTACTCGAGTTATTGCAATTAATAGTTTTTCGGTTTTTCACGCCTAGCTTCCACCCCGATTCCCGCCTTACTTTTCGGGAGACAAAGCTCTATACCAAGTTTCAGCCCGATAGCTCAATCCGTTCTCAGGTTATCCGACGGACAGAGTGAGGAAGCGAATAATCAAAAACAAGAATGCCCTCGCATACTACTGCGGCACTAAAACTGTAACTGTATGTAAAAGGTGTAGGTAATCTAAACAAACAGGACAAATTTTTGTCTGAACAGAGATAAGTGAGTACATGACGAGCCGCACAAAAGATTGATATCTAAAACTATCTTGACTATTTTTTAAAAATATATCAATTGGTAGGTACAGAAAAACATTCACTAGAATACATAAAACCTTTCAAATCTGACAAGATACTTATTAACCTCCCCAACCCCATCAAAATTTAAAAAAATGGGAGGTTACTGCAATCACTAAAATTTTCGAAATCGAGATAAGACCGGATCTATACGTTTTGAGGTCTCAGGAACCCAGAAAAGTAGTTTTTAAAATCTGTCTGTATGTATGTACGTACGTACGTGCGTACGTACGGGCGTACGTACGGGCGTGCGTTTGTAAACGCTCTACAGCCCAAACTACTGGAGCGATTTGGCTGAAATTTGGTACATAGGCATCTCATAGCCTAACTTAGATCTGAAAAGAGCCAATAGTGCAACCGGAAATGCCATTTTGGCACATCAACTTTTAAATTTTAAATGCAAACCCCCATTTTTCACGTCACCATAGGAAAGACCTTCAAATTCTACGTATAAAAATGTATTCATTCTTAGTGCCCTTTTGACCAAAAATTAAAAAAAAAATTATTTTTATCGGACTTTAAAATCGCGGTACAGTCCAAGCCCCTCAACCGATTTGTCTGAAATTTTGCACATGGGGATTGTATTACACGTAGAGGAGCTGAACAAATTTTGGATTCAATCGGCCCACGGGAAGTGCCGTTTTGGCACACCAATTTCCAAATTTAAATTTGTTCTCTCGTTTAACCATTAAAAACAAGTTTTTGAAAGATGTACTGTCACCATCAGAAAGGTCTTCAAATTCTGGTTTTAAATAAGACAAAATTAATTCGCATTTAGTGCTGTTTGGTTCAAAAAATCGAAATTTTATAATAACACTAAAAATACATTATAGCCCAAATTAATGAATCGATTTGGCTGAAATTTGGTACATAAAGATTGGGTGACCCGTTGAAGACCTGAAGGGCTTTTGGAAGCAATTCGTCCAAAGGAAGTGTCATTTAAGCATATCAACTTAAAATTTTAAATACAAAGCCTCCTTTTTTATGTCGCCATTAGAAAGGCGATCAAATTCTGGTTCTAAAAATGTGTCCATAGTTTCTGCCATTTCAGTGGAAAATAGAGAAAAAAATCTTTCTCATTAAAAGGGAGCGGGCTGACAGTGGATGACATAAAGTGGCAGTTATTGTCAAAAAGGTGGCAAAACATTAACCTTAAAAGGAACATATTGTCAAACGTGATGGGTGATGTCCGAGATGACGTCGGTATTGGTCAGAAAATTGTGAAATTAGTCAAGGATTAAAAAAATTCTGTTGAATTGACTATCTACACAGAATACAAAGATCCACGCGATGGGGAGGTTCCAGCCGCTTCTCTGCTGCACTTTTTTTTTTGACAAGATACTCTTAATAACACTTCAAAGGCTGTTTACACTCCATGATTTTTCATATGATTTTCTTCATGACTTGAAATCCCCATGACTTCAAATTGTTACCAACAATCATTCGCCATGGTGATTTCAAGTCATACAGAAAATCATATGAAAAATCATGTAGTGTAAACAGCCTTTTAGGGCAGGGCCGGTTTATCGATGTTCAGTCATCGCAAACTGAAAGCCAATTGCCTAGCAACTAACGATCTGATTGGACACAAACCGTCAGTTTACTGTTAGCCGACACTTAGCTGAGCACCGATAAACCGGCCCTTAGTTACACAGCTGATCGTTGAGAGGAATTATTATCTGGATTAGGATTATACGAGAACAATCTATTTCTTATTTATTATTAATGGGACACCACCCTTTAGAAATACGCATGGGTCCGGATGAGGTCGGATCTCATTATTCCGACCCATGGGCCCGGATGTCATTATTTTGCTGCATTATAAATAATTTTATTTCAAAATTAAGTTAGCCCTAAGAAGACCACGTGGAGTGGTCGAAACGTTGGCAGAATACCTTAAGTTTTAAAGGTTATTTCTTCTTTCTGTCCACCAACCCGATATCAGCGTGGAATTGTATAATTAATTTTATGAGAATATTGACGTCCATAAAAGACAAAAAAAAACGTATCGCAGCTCGCAGCACTCTAGATCGAAAATAAAATTTCGCCAAAAACAAGAAAATGCCATTTTGGCACATGAACTTTTACTTTTTAAATGCAAACCCCCATTTCTCACGTCACCATAAGAAAGGCCTTCATATTCTGCTTCCAAGGATGCATTCACTCTGAATGCCCTTTTGACCAAAAATTTAAAAAAGTTCGATTTTTATCAGACTTTAAAATCGCGGCACAGCCCAAGCCCACACCTGTCTTCAGGTAACAAAAGGTTTGATGAAAATGACGCCAAAGAGTCTTTGCAGGAGGTCATACTAGAACGTTTATTAAGTGCAAAACTACATGAAACAAAATCCTAACAGATCATTAACTTCAGAGATTTAATTTTTTATGTTTTATATCAGTAAGTTAACAAATACCACTGAGAACATTTTATTTACAATCTTTTTTATAAAAATTTTTTTGCTCTGGAACCATATTTTAAACTGTTTTAATCAAGACCGAAAGTAGGCTTTGAATTTGCAATGGCTTATTTCAAAGTGGTTGACGTTTCACATACCTAGCGACGCGCATTGGATTCACACAGATTCACAATTAGATTTTTCTTTATTAACCTCCCCAACCCTATCAAAATTTAAAAAAATGGGAGGTTACTGCAATCACTAAAATTTTCGAAATCGAGATAAGACCGAATCTATACGTTTTGAGGTCTCAGGAACCCAGAAAAGTAGTTTTTAAAATCTGTCTGTATGTACGTACGTGCGTTTGTAAACGCTCTACAGCCCAAACTACTAGAGCGATTTGGCTGAAATTTGGTACATAGGCATCTCATAGCCTAACTTAGATCTGAAAAGCTTTTGGAGCCAATCGTACAACTGAAAATGCCATTTTGGCACATCAACTTTAAAAATTTAAAGGCAAACCCCCATTTTTCACGTCACCATAAGAAAGACCTTCAAATTCTGCTTCCAAACATGTATTCACTTTCAGTGCCCTTTTGACCAAATACTAACAATTCGAAATTTTTATCGGACTTTAAAATCGCGGTACAACCCAAGCCCCTGAACCGACTTGGCCGAAATTTTGCACATGGGGATTGTATTACACGTTGAAGTGCTGAAGAATTTTGGGATTCAATCGATCGACGGAAAGTGCCGTTTTGGCATACCAATTTTAAATTTAAAAATGCAGCAGTGAAGCGGCTGGAACCTCCCCATCGCGTGGATCTTTGACTTGTGTTTCTAGCCGAATTAGCACAGAAATTGTATAAGACTGGTTTCAACGACGGTTTTAGAACTTTGTGGGTTCTGCTTAAAAAGGACTTACTTATACCTACTCTTCTCTGATGAATGTTTCAATTTGTGCACTCTAAAAAAGTTCTAAAACCATCACACGGAAACCAGTCATACATTTTCTATGCTAATTCGACTATAGAAACACAAGTCAAAGATCCACGCGATGGGGAGGTTCCAGCCGCTTCACTGCTGCATGTTTCCACTGAAATGGCAGAAACTGTGAATACATTTTTAGAACCACAATTTGATCGTCTTTCTATTGGTGGCATAAAAAAGGAGGCCTTGTATTTAAAAAAAATTAAGTTGATATGCTTAAATGGCACTTCCCGCGGACCAATTACTTCCAAAAGACTTTCAGGTCTTCAACGGGTCACCAAATCTCTATGTACCAAATTTCAGCCAAATCGATTCGCTAATTTGGGCTATAATGTATTTTTAGTGTTATTACAAAATTTCGATTTTTTGACCCAAACAGCACAAAGTGCAAACGAATTTTGGTCTTATTTAAAACCAGAATTTGAAGACCTTTCCGATGGTGACAATAAATCTTTCAAAAACTTGTTTTGGATGGTTAAATGAGTGAGTAATTTTAACTTTGTAAATTGATGTCCCAAAACGGCACTTGCCATAGGCCGATTGAATCCAAAATTTGTTCAGCTCTTCGACGTGCAATACAATCCCCATGTGCAAAATTTGAGCCAAATCGGTTCAGGGGCTTGGGCTGTAGAGCGATTTTAAAGTCCGACAAAAATGTAAAGTTTTTTAATTTTTGGTCAAAAGGGCACTGAGAGTGAAGACATTTTTAGAAGCAGAATTTGAAGGCTTTTCCTATGGTGACGTGAAAAATGGGGATTTGCATTTAAAATTTAAAAGTTGATGTGCCAAAATGGCATTTCCGGTTGCACGATTGGCTCCAAAAGCTTTTCAGATCTAAGTTAGGTTATGAGATGCCTACGCACCAAATTTCAGCCAAATCGGTCTAGTAGTTTTGGCTGTGGCGTGTTTACAAACGTACGAACGTACGTACGAACATACACACAGACACATTTTAAAAACCACTTTTTTGGGTTCCTAAGACCTCAAAACGTGAAGATCTGGTGTTATCTCGAATTCGAAAATTTTAGTGATTGCAGTAACCTCCCTTTTTTTTAAATGGTGAAGTGGAGTGGGGAGGTTAAAATTATTGTCTCATTTAACCACTCAAAACAAATTTTTGAAGGATTTATTGTCACCATCAGAAAGGTCTTCAAATTCTGGTTTTAAATAAGACAAAATTTATTCGCATTTAGTGCCCTTTGGGTCAAAAAATCGAATTTTTGTAATAACAACAAAAACACATTATAGCCCAAATTACTGAATCGATTTGGCTGAAATTTGGTACATGGAGATTGGGTGAGCCATTGAAGAGCTGAAAGGCTTTCTGGAAGCAATTGGTCCACGAGAAGTGTCCTTTTGCCATATTAACTTTAAATTTTAAGTGCAAGGCCTCCTTTTTTATGTCGCCATTAGAATGACGATGAAATTCTGGTTCTAAAAATGTATTCACAGTTTCTGCCATTTCAACGAAAAATAGAGAAAAAAATCTTTCTCATTAAAAAGGAGCGCACTGTCAGTGGATGATGTAAAGTTGCAGTTATTGTCAAAAAAACAGACAAAATATTAACCTTAAAAGGAACAAGTTGTCAAATGTGATGGGTGATGTCTTTATTTGTCAGACAATTTTGAAAAATTTTTCTGTCGAATTGACTACCATCTACATAGAAATCGAAGATTCACGCGATGAGGAGGTTCCAGCCGCTTCTCTGCTGCATTTTGAATATAAAATCTCTTAAAAGAATAAGGAATCACATTCCGCAGTTTCTGCAATTTCAGGCATAAATTTTGTGGTGCGATAAAGTACATATTGGGGGACGTGTAGGTTTCAGAGAAAGATTAAAAATTTTTCAAAGGCATCATTTAAGAAATATTTAGCCACAATGCCACAAAACATAAAAATATTATGAAATACAAAACAGTCAATTATACTTTTAAAATAACACACTTATCTCATTTGATTTAAAATTACATATTAAAGCTTTTTATCAAAATCAAACTCGAAATTTCTGGGAATGCATCCCCGGTTGACCTTCAGAGCGCACAGACTAGGAAAGATGTCTGGCAGAGTCATCAACTGAGTAGTGTCCGGCCTATCAGCTGGATTGATTTGCAACATCAACTCTATAATTTCTTGCATTTGTGTTCCGTAAAGATTTACATCGACCTGCTTCACCCGACCAGTAGCAATGGACAAAACCACGTTGGCCAACTAAAGATTGAAAAAACAAAATTTTACCAACAAAAAAGCTAAAATACGGAAGCGTCCTGGGGTCACACATTTTTTTTTATTTCCGTAATTACGGAAAAATAATCCGTAATTACGGAAAAAAATCTATACCTAATTACGGAAAAATAAATCCGACGCTTATTTTTTACCAATAGGCTGGGGGCCCATCAGGGTGCATTTCATCCCCTCTACAATACCTATCGCACGTAGAAATGGTTAAAAACAGGTGTTTAAAAAATCCGTAATTACAGAAAAATAAAACCGTAATTACGGATTTAAAAAAAACGCTTGTTTTGGACCAATAGTCTTTTCAAGGGTATGGGGAGACTATCACGTGCTCCTGGTGCCCATCAGGGTGCATTTCATCCCCTCTACAAAACCTTTCATGCGGGCATCCCCAGCCCCTTGAAAAGCCTATTGGTCTTTTAAAAGGATTTTTTTTCGTAATTACGGATTTTTGGAATACCTGTTTTTAACAAGTTCTACGCATGAGAGGTATTGTAGAGGGGATGAAATGCACCCTGATGGACACCAGGAACACGTGTTAGCCTCCCCATCTACCTTAAGAGCCTATTGGTTCAAAACAAGCGTCTTTTAAAAATCCGTAATACGGATTTTTTTTCGTAATTATGGATTTTCTTCCGTAATTACGGAAATAAAAAAAATGTGTGATTCAGGACGCTTTCGTAGAAAAACTTACTGTCCCCTCAAACATCTTTTCCATAGCACATAGCTCATAGAGGATACAACCAAGGGACCAGATATCTGATTTGATGTCGTACGGTTTTCCGTCACATATTTCTGGAGCTAGATAATTGCAAGTTCCGATCAAAGTTTGGGCATCGGTATTGCTGCAAATTAGTTATAATTATAAACTTTTGCGGCAAAAAGCACACTTACTTAATCAGTATTTTTGAAATTCCAAAGTCACCAATTTTAATCACGTCACCCTGTAATCCAGTCAAAAAAATATTTTCACTTTTCAAATCTCGATGGATCACGTTTTTGGAATGAATATGATTCAGCCCCATGAGAATTTGACAAAACAGATCCATAACTACCTGAAATCGAATCGAAATAAAAACTCTAAACAATTATTTTAAAACTCACCTGAGCCGAAAAAAATTTCGGTCTATTCTTGAGTATATGCTGAAACAGGGTCCCTTTGCTTGCGTATTCCATGACGATATAAAGCGTGTTGAGTTTTACATAGTGATCATGAAATTGAATAATGTTTGGGTGATCAAGCGATTTCAGAATGTTCACCTCATTTTTCGCCTTGAGTGCATCGCCGCCATTTAAATCGAAGTGGATACGCTTGATTACAAGTTTTTGTTGATTATGTCTTCTTTCACATAAGTGGACCGTTCTTCAAAAATCAATATTTAAATAACTAGTACAACAAACAAAAATAGTTACCCAAAAGTTCCTCTACCGATTATTCCAATTTCCTTATAATATTGCATTTTATTGGCTTGAAGGCACGCACTCAACTGCTGGAATCGAAATCACTGTTTTTGTTGCACTGAAGAAGCGTGCGGGCAAATGCCGATACTGCGATATAAAAAACTTTGTAAATATTGCCTGCAGGCCAAATAATAATATTCCTTTGATTTGATATTATTCCAGTAGGTAATGCAGTATTAATTTTATACGCTTAAACGGGCCTTGTTGACTAATATGACTACTAGGACGACAATCACATATATGAACCACTTTTTGTGACATAAAACTGATGACAGCTAATACTTACAGGACAGGGTACCCACATTTTTCACGTCACCATAGGAAAGGCCTTCAAATTCTGCTTCTAAAAATGTATTCACTCTCAGTGCTTTTTTGACCAAAAATTTAAAAATTTGAGATTTTTATCGAACTTTAAAATCGCGGTACAGCCCAAGCCCCTAAACCGATTTGGCTGAAATTTTGCACATGGGATTGTATTACACGAGAGCTGAAACGGAAAGTGCCGTTTTGCCACAGCAATTTCCAAATTTAAAATTATTCTCTCATTTTGGGTAGAATTGAAATTTTGTAATAAAACTAAAACCACGTTATGGCCCAAACTACTGGATGAATTTAGCTGAAATTTGGTACATGGAGATCAGGTGAACCCGTTGAAGAGCTGAACGGCTTTTGGTCCACGGGAAACTCTGTTTAGGCATATCAACTTCAAATTTTTAAACACAAGACAGGGAAATCAAGGACCCACGCAATGGGAAGGTTCCAGTCGCTTCTCTGCTGCCAATTTTTTCTCAAAACTAAGCGACTTATGCCAGGTATTTTACTTAACAGGATCTGAAATTATTTTTCGGTGTTATTTTAGTGTTCGGGAACACTGTCTACACCTTTTCCAGTAGTAGTTCAGAAAGCGTCAATTGAATTTCAGAAAGCGTCAGTTGAATTTCAGAATAGTCAGTTGAATTTCAGAATCCGTCAGTTGTAGTTCACATTAGTCAATTCAAATTCAGAGAGTGTCAATTGTATTTCAGAATAGTCAAATGAATTTCAGAATACGTCAATTGAATTTGAGAAAGCATCAAATGCAATAATTGTAATTGACGGATTCTGAATTTCAATTGATGCTTTCTGAAATTCAATTGACGTATTCTGAAATTCATTTGACTATTCTGAAATACAACTGACGCATTCTGAATTTGAACTGATGAATCTGAACTACAATTGACGGATTCTGAAATTCAACTGACTATTCTGAAATTCAATTGACGCTTTCTGAACTACTACTGGAAAAGGTGTAGTGAGAGGGTTTAAGATTTAGGGGTTGAAATCTTATAAAAACAAAACAACGTGCTACATTGTCTCAGAAACATCACTCATCAGTTTTATAAAAGCGTGTGCTCGCGTCAATAGTCATTTTCATTATTTGATAGAATCGATAGGAAAGAAAGGAAAAAACCTTTTCTTCATTGTTTTGAATCAACCCAAATAGCTCTTTTCTATTAAGTACACGAAAAAAACCTTTAAATATCTTTATTACAATATAAATATGTACATACATTTATTGTCATTGCATACATTTACATGTTCCTACTTGCTGCTTAAGTCAAAATTAGATTTTAATGTTTTCAAACATTGGTAAAATCGAATGGTTCAAAATCCGTTCGTATTCTACTTACTACACTCTCTTCATTCTCTTTTGATAGAATACAGTCTTTCCATTCAATTCTATTAGGTAGGTTTAAAATTGGTTCTAACGCTAGCACTTCCCTTGCAAAGTTAATAGGAAAATTACCCTTTATTCTGAAATACAAAACGGTTTCATCCGGTAATTCAATTGTGAAAAACGGAGAGTTTGCCTGTAGCACTTGATCTAATCTGCTGTGAGAATCTAAAACTTCCAACTTGAAGCCATGGCCCTCTGCTTCTTCCTATAATGTGTTATTGATTGTTATTGGTTGGACGAAATGGCATGCGTACCATAAGTATTTTTTTTAATTCCTTTGCTGCGTTTTTGAGTATAGGAATGGCCTGAAGTTGCATATGGGAAGTCTTATAATTTCTTTCAAAAAATAAGGCAACTTTCCCGCTTCGGGCATAAAACTTTCTAATGGCTTTCTTGAAATGGTTTGCCTCTTCTAGCACTTCTGGTGGCTGCCCTAAACTATTTTGGTAATGCTCTATAGGACATATTAGAAAATGTTCCTCCACAATGCCTCCTAAAACAGATAATGAAACGATCTTTAAAAAATTGTAAGTGATCCTACCTTTCGCTAGAGCTAAATACGTCGAATTTCCCACTGTCACTATTAAATGTTTCTCCACTGAAGGACTAGCCAGACAAAACCAACATTTGCTCTGATCAAACGCAATCTTCTGTCTCTTATTTTTCTTCCTATTTTCATTACCCTCGCTTGCTGTATTTGTGTCATAAAAATATTGCTGTGCACTAGCGACCTTCCTTTTTATGTTAAACACTGAAATAAAAACACGTAAACAAGTCGTGATAAAAACCAAATACGTTATATTAACTATACTGTTACCGAGGGGATAGAGAGTGAAGCAAACAAGGACAGAAAATGTCTCATGTGTTGAAATGGTTGAATGCTTTCACTTGCGCATGTCAACATGATGCAAGCTCCTGATTGGTGTTTTCGATTTGATTTTAGGGATTTCAGGTGGACGCCCTGTTGTACGTCCTGGTTCTGGTGCTTTTCATTTGACATTTGCCATGTATTTGTCATAACCTCAAACCCGAAGGAACTCCTAAAGTGGTGCTTTTTGTGTTTTCGCATTGTTTTTTCCAATAAGCATGGATTGAAAATCGACAATAAAAGGCGTACAAGGCGAATTTGCGATAAAAAATCATTAATTTGAGGCAAATACTCCAGTTCGAGGCCTTCGTCGGAGCAGGCGCAAATCATGCAACAACGCTTTAAGCGAGAGGCATGATATGGTATCTTTTCCCCACTCATGTCTGTGTTTGCTTCAATCACAACTGATAGAAAAGATAGGCTGCTGTATGTACATATAGTTAATATAACGTATTTGATAAAAACATGAAAAATACGCACCCCTATGCTCTAATTCTTCAATACTGAACGGGCATCCAGTTTCGTCCGTGGACTTTTGCATCAACTCCGAAAGCTTTATCTTATTTAAAGGAGTCAAACTGACAGCATAAATCCATTTCTCCTTTTTTGGATTTGCAACCCTCGCAAGTCCTATAAACCGCGTTACGAGATCTACTGTAGTGTCATGATCTCCTAGATTTGGTAGTCGGAAAGGCGACCTCTCATAATAAACCCCCTCTAAGCCGCTAACGTGATAACGTGGTTTTAACTTCATCATCAACCATGCTGGGAAATCACTCGTTTTGTTTGTAGTTAAAGTAACCTTTTTTGAATCATTCTCCATGATTCTGCTGGGCCATTGCGAGGTCAGTAATAAATCGACGCCTCGAAAAGTAGGGTTGCCTCTGACACACGCATTGTACACTTCAGTGATGTCTTTGTTTGAGTATTCGTGTTTGTTTGATTCCGTTGATGATGCCCCACTGATGTAAGCTATTCGTAGACCTTTGCTGTCTGTGAAAACACCTCGTTTTCCTGTCGAGAATGGAAAATTGGTATGGACATTCACGAATAATTTCTATTTACTTTACAACCAAAACACCCAATCAAGTTTCCCTAAGTGCGCTGAGAAAATTTTGAAGGTGAACCTTTATTCTAAGGGTGTAATTCCAAGTCAGTTTATGTCAGTGATGACATAAGTCTAGTTAGGTGCACGACTCAGCAGGGGTCGTTGCTTGCAAATGTTTGCAGATTTCTGCAATATTACATCTCACTGGCAACTATTTTCATCCTATAACCATATATGTATAGCGTTTTCCACTGGTCGATTTAGTGCGCACTGAGTGTCCACTTTTTAAGAAACACATTCCACTGGTAAAACACTTTTGAAACCCTGCAAGTTTTTGTTTCCCACTGGCCCTGGTTGGCGCACTTGTTGTGCACTTTTCGCACGACCTCCTAGAGCTCGTGGCAAAAGTGCGGGTAGGAAAATGGAGGCAAAATACAGAATACAAACTGAAAAACGTAATAATTGCAATAGAAATTTTGGAAAACTCCGGTAGTGATCGCGAAGAGAAATTACTTTGCCTATAGCTTTCCAAAAGGAAGAAGAAAAATCTCCAAAATTCAAAATTCTATGGAAAGGGTTAATGTCGAGGTTAATGGTGCACAAGCTTTGAATCGAAAATGCTGTATAGAAACGGTCGACAATTAACAGTAACAATAATACACCAAACGTAGCCAAACTAAAACATAAACTGATGCCCAAAACAAACTTTACTTTTTTCCTAACCTTCAAATCGAAATTCAAAATAGTGCCTGGTGCATGGAAAGCACAAAAATATGTTCCACTCGACAAGACACATGCGATTCAACTAGTGGAGTGGATAACGTGACTCGCACTGAGACCGCTTGCACTTTTCGTTGCCAGTGGAAAACGCTAATATACAGGGTGTCCCAATTGTCCGTATTCGGTCGATAACTCCATTGCTGTTAGAGATAGCGAAAAATTGTTAAATACAAAGTCAAACAAGGCACATTTTAAAAATACAATCCTGTATACAGGCTGTCCCTCTAAGGAGTAACAACACAAATATAAGTTTTTTTAAATGGAACACCCTGTATTTTAATTTCTTATTGGATTCTATGATGAATTCCAAGTAACATTCATTAATCATGTTTTCATCTGAAGCAAATGATTTAGAAGATATTGGCAATTTTGCGGGAAAAATTACTTTTGCAGTACTTATTTAGAAACATCACCTCACAACCAATTTTCAACCGAAAAGGTTTATTTCAACAGCTAACATGTTTCGAACACAAACTGCTCATCATCAAAGTCAAATCATTGGCATAATCACTTTATCTTAACAGAGTACCTACCTGTTGTTTTTTAAATAACAGAAAATTAAAAAAATTTTAAGTCGATAAGTAAGTAATTAGAAAAGTACCTACCTATTCTAAAAGTGCTATTGTTGTCTATTTATTTCCTTTTGCTAAGTACTTAAGTGCTGGAAATGCTGCAACCTTTTTGAGTAGGTACATTCTTGCGTTCCATAAATGAACATTAAAAAAAAAACATTTGATCACAATTTATGGTTAATTAACGCAGGATTCCGGCTGACAGAATTTGTGACACCTATTGTAACATGTGTCCGAGCAGCCTTTCAAAAACATTATTGTAAGCTGAAAATGGAAATTCCTAAAAATCATATTTTACTGAATAAAACGAAAAATTCGAGACTTGGATATAGGGACATTTGATAGTGGTGCCATTTAAAAATTTCGAAATTTAAACCTATACATTTTCGAAAGTTCATAATGTAACTGGAGACGAACTTAAGAAGCTAAGACCGTTTTCAAGCGCTTGAAAGATAGCCCAAAGCTACCTTAATGACATGCTAAATTTACAAAACCAAAGGTAAAATTGGTTGTGGGGTGATTTTTCAAAACAAGTACTGCAAAAGTAATTTTTTCCACAAAATTACCAATATCTTCTAAACCATTCGCTTCAGATGAAAACATGATTAATGAATGTTACTTGGAATTCATCATAGAATCCAATAAAAAATTAAAATACAGGGGGTTCCATTTAAAAAAACCTATGTTTGTGTTCTTACTCCTTAGTGGGACAGCCTGTATACAGGATTGTATTTTTAAAGTGTGCCTTGTTTGACCCTCTCCAACTTTGTATTTAACAATTTTTCGCTATCTCTAACAGCAATGGAGTTATCGACCGAATACAGACAATTGGGACAGCCCCTGTATAAGCTCACACGATCTGTCAAGGAACCTGCCTGTATACGAGCATTACTAACAAAACCCAGAAAGAAAAGAACAGGAGATGCGTGGTGAGCTGCGATCGGTGTATATGGTTAAAGGATGAAAATAGTTGACAGTGAGATGTAATATTGCAGAAATTTGCAAGCTACGACCCCTGCTGAGTTGTGCACCTAACTAGACTTATGTCAGGGTGGAAATTTTTCGTTGCCCGCCATTGGGATCTCAGCACCCAGAGATAGAAAATCGGTTAATATGTAAAGAATTCTCCGATATCTTGATTCGTACCTGAGTTATATCGAAAAACTAACAATTGCGACTTTTAAAGAAAAAATCATATTTTCCTAACAGTTGATGCTACACAAATGAAACTTGGAACTTTATTTTTGACAGCTATCAATTTAGTGTCACCGATAGAAATATTCTGGGCCTCCTAGACTTTGGGCAACGACAGTCACTCAACTTTTCTTTTTCTAATCACCGTCATATTAGATTTTAAGTTCAGCGCACACACAAAACACTTTGCTTTTCAAAAATGTAACCAACTTGGGCTTTTTTGAAAAAAAAAGTGAAAGTCCATGTCACACGATGCCAAGACGTACTTTGTTACCGTTGAATTAAATTATTGTTTTCACAGGAGATTGAAAAAGTCGGTATACTTTTTTGCAATTATTTTTCACATACCAGGTGCATCATCGACCCGCGACCATAACAAGGAAATTCTAATGAATTTTTTTTCCTGCTCCCGAGAACTTATTCCAAAAGTTTTAGCAAAAGACTGATTTTACAAATTATTCATAACTACTTACTAATTTTTGGGTATCCGATGGTGTCAAAATTCAATATAGCCGCCATATAAGCGAATAAAAGGTTGACTGCCGCTGCTCAATATCTAGAAGGCCCAGAAAAAGATCAGCACAATTATTCTTATGGAAAGTGGCTTTGGGTAAAATTGTCTGAATTTTTGATTATGTTGTAATTTTCATGATTCTGAACAAAATTTTATCATTGCTAAAATAGACAGTTTTTGCTGCAGAGAGTTCCGAAGGTAGAATTTTTCCATAAGAACTACATGCAACATGCAAGGAAAAATTAATCGGCTGTTTTGAGATCTCATAATTTAATACAGGGTGTTCGGTAGAAAACGCCCCACGCCATAGCTCCCTTATTTATGAACCGATTTTAAAAAAATTAAAAGGATTTCAAATGGCTGCTAAAATACTACAATCTGGGCGTATATACGCATTTTTCCAATGTCAACAAAAATGACTAACGACTACCAACTTTTGTTTTTCAAATTGCGACCTGCATATTTTTTGCTCCCATTTGATAGAGGACTTTTTTCTGAATTCATCCATACCATACAAGTCTTTTTTTCTACAGCAATTTATGAGAGAAAAAATTATCAAGTGCTGAAATAAATAAATTAAGATCATTTGAAAAATTGCAAGTGTGCCATGAAACAATGAAAATGACGGTTTTCAAACTAATGTCATTTAAGCGTCAGCGAGACAATTACTGACATTTTGGGCATTGTTAATCAAAAATATGGTAACATCACAGGGGGATAGTTGTACATAAATAGCTTTACTGATTAAAAACGCGTAGTAATTTCTAAAATTTATCTGCAGGAAAAACAAACAATACAAAAAACCAAATTTCAAAGTTTTTTATAAAACGCTGCATGAGTTATTTTACATTTAAAATTGCTCAAAGATATCTCCTTCATGTTCGATGCACAGCTCACATTCTTACTTCGCAAGCGGCGTTAAGTATCATGTTTTGAGGTAGGTATAGCTTAAATGACATTAGTTTGAAAACCGTCATTTTCATTGTTTCATGGCACACTTGCAATTTTTCAAATGATCTTAATTTATTTATTTCAGTACTTGATAATTTTTTCTCATAAATTGCTGTAGAAAAAAAGACTTGTATGGTATGGATGAATTCAGAAAAAAGTCCTCTATCAAATGGGAGCAAAAAATATGCAGGTCGCAATTTGAAAAACAAACGTTGGTAGTCGTTAGTCATTTTTGTTGACATTGGAAAAATTCGGATATACGCCCAGATTGTAGTATTTTAGCAGCCATTTGAAATGCTTTTTATTTTTTTAAAATCGGTTCATAAATAAGGGAGCTATGGCGTGGGGCGTTTTCTACCTGTATAAGGCCAGGGGCACCTTTCTTTTACATATTATAAACATGCAGTATTTTGGGTATGTTTGAATATTTTGTCGACAAGAGAAATAAAAGTGTTTCATTTGGAGGTGAAAATATCGGCCCTTAAATATGTACCACCAATCATTAGGAACATATAAATTTTTCTGCAAAATGGCAATTTGCAATTTCTTTGGAATAAATCGGAAAATTCTTTACATTTTTAATTACCTTAAAAATTCAGACCACCCTCCATCTGTCAAGGTTTTCGTGTTCCCAATGGTGGGCAACGAAAAATTCACCGCCCTGGCCCTGTATAGAACTTGAACAAACAAATCTTGAGATCAAGACAGCCGCGAAATGTTAATGGCACGCGTCTAGTCTTTTAATCTCAAATTTTGTTGTTCAAATGGTACATGGTAATCAATCCATTTTGTCCCACTTTTAAATTGGAATATCTCCGCTGTCTTCCAAGTTAGAAATTTGATTCAAAAAGGGCACAAGATACAAATTTTTCAAGGTCAAACTTAATCCTGCGGATATTCAGTTGCATTTTCTTAAATGGGATACTTTTGCACAGATCGATAGATTAATATTTTCCGAGGACCAACAAGTTTTTGTTGTTAATTATGTAATACTGAAAAAATCTCGAAAAAAAACTGACTGAATAAAGAAATACGATGTGCTGTGGAAAGAAAAGTTGTTTATCTGTAATTGAACTTTGAAAGTCTGCCCTATAATCCACTTTTTGATTAGAATTTCTAACTTGTAAGACAACAGATCAAAAATTAAAATTATTTAAATCTTTTATTGACTTCCCATTTCATACTGTGTTATATTGGAGTAATTAGAAAATTATTTCCTATCGATTATTTCTTTTTCTTGAACATGTTTCAATAATTTTGTAAAACACCGTAACTAATGACATTTGGCACAATCGACGACACGACTTTCAGCTACAAAGCCTACTCAGCCTGCTTAACACCCCGTATAAATTTGGTTATCTTGAGACACACAGACATTTTCAAGAAATCAGTTTTTTGGGGTTCAGAGTCAGAGCCCTCCTGAAACGTCAAGATTTCATGTTTTTTTGTCAATTTCAAAAAAGTATTTGATGAACGCTTTAAATGTTTCTTTACTTGTTCGTTTCCCTTACTTACTTTACATGTAAATTTTTCGTTGCGTACCATTGAAATCTCGGAAACCACAAGAGTTATTAGAAAATCGGTTAAACTAAAAAAAAGTTGCGCTTTTTGGCGGTGATTAAAAATCAGTACTTAAATGATTCAAGATTTTATATTTTTGACAGCTGTCAACAGGCAACTTTCTATTCTCTTATGGCCGTCATATTGAATTTTGACACCATCGGGCAAACAAAATTTGAAAGTTGGGTATGGATAATTTGTAAAGTTAGCCTAAACTAAAAGTACACCGACTTTTTAAATCTACTATTATACAGGGTTAGTACAAAGTCCAGGAACGGTCAGTTATCTCCGTTATTTTGAAACTTGGTACTCAGGCACAATTAAATACAGAGAATTGAAAACTGTTTTTAAAAATTTTCTTGGACTTCCGGTTAAACCGGAAGTGACCCTAAATAGTTTTTTAAAATGGAATCATACTTTTTTCTCAACGGATTCGGAATCTACGAATTTTTTAAAGTCAAAAACATGCTTATCATACTTGACCAGAACTCAAGTCGCGGCCACTCTGGATTTTCAAAAACATGGAAGAAAACGTTCAAGAAGCAAGATTTTTCAAAACCGCAAGTACACGTCAACCTTATTTTTTCAAAGCAAATTCAACCGGCCAATTAAATAGTTGACCAAAAGTCAAGTCGCGGCCACCCTGGATTTTCAAAAACATCGAAGAAATCGGTCAAAAAGCAAGATTTTTCAAAACCGCAAGAACACGTCAACCCGAGGGGTGATCCGCAGGCCGGAATCAGTGTACATTTTTCGGGAATAGATCGGAATACGTCGGAATACATGGGAATACATCGGAATAGATGGGAATACCCGGAATACTCTGGAATAGTTGGGAATAATTGAAAATTTCCCTGCGATATATTAAAATTTATTGATTGGATGCGTGTACTTTAAAATAAATCAAAACAATTGGAGATTAATTTGTAGGAATATGTAGAATTACCCTGAATACATCAGAATAACGCGGGGTAGCTTCGGAAGCGCCTTCGCCTATTAAGGTTAGGAAATCTCGGAATACTTGGGACTCGACTTGGGAATACACCGGAATACATGGGAATACTAGGAATACTCCGGAATATTGATGGAGAAAATTGCCAATTATCTACATCGGAATACCGGAATAGCTTTAAGTCGAGTTTCGGAATAGCTTCGGAATACATCGGAATACTTCGGAATACATCGGAATACTGGGAATACTTGGGTATTCCCGGAATCAGTGTACGTTTTTTAGTCTGCGGATCACCCCTCGCGACAACCTTATTTTTTCAAGCAAATTCAACCGGCCAATTACATTTTTTTAAATTCTTTTTTCTATTTTCGCTGATTGTGAACATTTAATAAATTGCAAAAAAGCAAAAACAAATAAAAAGAATTGTAATTGCGCAGTTGAATTTGTATTTAAGAAATAAGGTTGACGTGTACTTACGGTTTTGAAAAATCTTACTTTCTGACTGATGTTTTTGAAAATCCAGGATGGCCGCGACTTGACATGTTCTTAACTTTAAAAAATTCGTAGATTTTTGCATTAATAGGGTCTGGCCGATTTCATAATAAAACTTAAAGGTCCTTTAAATTTAAAGTTGACTTTGGTAAAAGGCATTTTGGCCAATCAGGAGCAACCTTTCTGGAATGTTGCCAAGCAAATATTTAAAGGACACTTTAATTTTGATTATTAGAGCCAATTTCATAATCAAAATTAAAGTGTCCTTTAAATATTTGCTTAGTAACATTCCAGAAAGATTGCTCCTGATTGGTCAAAATCCCATTTAAAGGATCTTTAACTTTTATTATGAAATCGGCCCTAATGCACGATTTTGCATACATTAACGAAACCCATAAATTTTTTGCCACGGGGTCCCCTGGGGGGTGTCTACGGCTTTCTTATGCATTTGGAATCACCACAAAATTGGGAGTTTCTTATGTTACCTACCTAGACAGTACACGTTAGTGCACAATTCCATGGACTCGTCCTCTGGATACAAACTATCGTGGTCCTCAGAATTGGATCCCAAAACATAAGTTCGAATAGGCACTAAAATCACCTATGTTAAGGTCGTTCCTCCAAATCTCTCCAATATTTACCCTCCTTATCCCCCAAAACGTATCCATCAAACTCCTTATTATTGATTCCAAAAAAATTTCCAACACAAAACAGGGCCTCAAAAGGGCCCGATTTCTTGTTAATAGCAGCCACTCTGTTGAATAAGGCATCAAACTTTCCCTCAACATCTCCACAAATAAGGCTGGAAAAAATCAAGGTCACATTGAAATAAAATTTAAAAAATCTAGTACACTATTAGAAATTTCGCCAAACGAAAACAATTGACGCGATTGGTGATTGGTTGTTGGTGTCTGAAGTGTTTTGTGGAAATTGCTGGATTTTTCACATTTTCTTGAGAGTTTTAAGAGCTTAAAGTAAGTACACTTACATTTTTTGCTTCTCCATTGTGTGTATGTTTGTTTTGTTTTATTTTCGGGGCTCCAGCAGACGAAAAGCTTTTTTGAGGTTAATTGACATATGCATTTGACACAACACTTAAATCATTCGTGTCCCATGCATGAGACAGTGAAACTGAATGTATAAATCGGCGATACAAATTCAAATGTGCTTTATTTACTATATTTAATGGGGTTTTGCACCAAAATTCTGAATTTTTATATAGGTTATGTTGATGTTTGAAGTTTATCGTGGATTGGAATATGGAAACAAACCAAAAAAACCTAAGTTACAGTCAGTTACAGCCGGTTGGTCGTTAGATGGCACCACGCATGCCATCCGTCAAATGCTTTTGTTTTTTGTCAGTGGCGGTTATTAGGGGGGGCAACTGGGTACCTGTACTCAGTGCCTCAGGTCGACACCGCCTTTTTTTCAGATCCCAAAAAAAAGACTTGCAATTTAATTTTTATTTATTAACCAACCGGAATAGCTGCTTAATTTACTACTTGTTGCTATTTATTTCAATTCATTCTCTTACCACTTCTTAGTAGATATCACTGTTAGTGCCGTAGCAGAATGCCGAGGTAGGTACTCTTGTCTCTGATTATTCGCTCGCTCGTCTAGTCTGTCCGTCGGATAACTTGAGAACGAGTTCAAATATCGAGATGAAATTTTGTACACAGATGTACCCTGAAAATCTCGACGGGGATTGTCTTTGGACCAAATCGGCCCACGGGGGTGGGAGCTAGGGGTGAAAAACCGAAAAACTATTAATTGCAATAACTCGAGAACTGGTGGAGGTATCTTGCTGAAACTTGGTATGTACGTTTCACCTTCAAGGCTGCTAAAGGCAATGGGGTGCCAATTTGGGGGGATAAAATTTAGGGGATGAAAACCACAAAAATATGATGACTCCGCAAGGGTTGCACGCAGCTATTTGAAACTCAACGTACACACATATATCGGTGAAATCTTGCGGGGGATTAGCCCAGTCAAATTAGACAAAAAAGTGACGATCGAGTGAAAAAAATCCCGGAGTTTTGAAATTTGGCATGGTTGTTCGCTAGTATCTACAGAACATCATACTAAAAGTACCCGAGGGTGGGGGGTGAGCGCGAGGAAGGGGAGCTGATTGAATGTGCGTTTTCTGCGTTTTTCGTATACAGTGCGAGTGTAAAGTATGGAATAAAATTCCTTAAATTTTTGTCTTTGATTTGTGGCAAAAATCCTCGGACAGGTCAATTTTATTTTTGTAATGCGGACTTGATGGAGGGGACAGTTATTTTCTAACACTTCCGGTTTAACCGGAAATGGCCTTAACTTAGTTTTTTCAAATGGAATGACACTTTTTTCTCAACGGATTCGGAATCTACGATTTTTTCTGAGTGAGAAACATGTATCGTACTTTACCGGAAGTACAGTCACGGCCACCCCAGAAAAAAGTCGATACCTCGATGTCTGCGGAGTATAGTCCTAATAGCTTCAATGATTATTTTGTAGATTCCATTCCATCATTATCGGTTGACAGTGATTATTTGGAGACCTTTGAGACGGGTGTTCAAGACGATAATAATAGTTTTGTTTTTAGTCCTGTATTGCCGGAAATTATTGACAAGTTAATCCACCAGCTGAAGCCCCACTGCGTGGGATTTGACCAACTGTCGGGCAGAATGCTTCAAATTGCGTCGCAATTTATTGTAAATCCATTGACTCACATAATCAATTTCTCCTTTGAGGTTGGTCGGGTTCCTCCTCAGTGGAAGTCTTGTTTGGTGAAGCCTATTCCTAAGAAAAACATCCCTTCGAATCTGAGTGACTACCGGCCTATTAGCCTACTTTCAAATTGTCTTAAAATAGCTGAAAAAGTTCTTGCTCTCCAATTCAATGATTATCTTTCTGAATCTTCTATACTACCTAGCACTCAGTCTGCTTACAGGAAGAACTACAGTACCTCTTCAGTTTTATGCTCACTCACAGATGATATATTGCAAGGGTTCAATGATGGAAACGTGACTTCGCTTACTCTACTCGATATGTCAAAGGCCTTCGATAGTTTGAACATCAGATTGTTACTGAGTAAGTTAAAGTATTACGGAGTTAAAGACTGCACGTTGAGTTGGTTTACCAGCTATCTTAATGACAGGATTCAGTATACTTCATTTGACGGTCAGTTGTCGACCCCTTTGTGCCTTAAAACTGGAGTTCCGCAGGGCTCTGTTTTAGGGCCAACTCTCTTTTCTGTGTACTCTGCGGATATAGCGATGGTCACTAATCACTGCTCCTTGTATATTTATGCGGATGATGTTCAAGTCATTCTTACGTTTCCACCTGAAAAGTTACCAGAATCTCTTTCGATTATTGAGGCTGACCTAAATGAAATTTTTAATTGGACTACTAAAAATTCTCTGCTTCTAAATGCGGCAAAAAGTAACACTATTATGTTTGGTACTGCGAAAAAACTTGCTCAGATTGGAGACGACTTCAGAATAAATTTGAATGGTACTGTCATACAAAACTGCAACGTAGTGAAAAATCTGGGTCTCCTATATGATTCATCTCTCAAGTTCGTTGAGCAAGTGGATTCCGTATGTCGAAAAGCGTTTTTAGCCTTAAGACAAATTTCACCTTTCTATAAAGACTTAGACCGAGACACCAAAAAACTACTTGTAGAGGTGCTTGTTCTTTCCCATTTAAATTACGCGGATATTGCCTACGCTCCTTGTCTTACTCTTCAACTGAAGAACCGCTTACAAGTAATCCAAAATCAGTGTGTAAGATTTACTGTTTTTGTCCCTTACACTCATCACATTACTCCTTACATTCGCGATCTTGGTATGTTAAGATTGAATGAGCGTCGTTTACTTCATTTTGCTTCTTTTGTGCTTAAAATTAAATCCAAAAATTCTCCATCCTATTTAAGTCGCAAAATTACATCTCGTTCTGCTGTTCATGATCGTCCTTTAAGGTTCACTGAGCTCATGGTTAGCGTCCCTACTTATACCTCATCCAGTTACCGAGGTTCGTTTTCTTATTTGGCTGCTTGCTTACTCAATTTTTTCGCTTTAAGTTATGATGTCGATATTTCTGAGCGTTCACTTATCACCAAGTTGAAAGATTCACTCTTAAAGGGAGAGCAATTGTCCATTGACATTCAGATGTTTTAGTTTTTGCTTTTTTTCTTGTCGTCACAACATGTTGTGCGTAATAGCTTTTTCCAGTTTGCCTGGGTAGGATTAAATCAGGATATAACCTGTTCCTATCCTTTTGAGTGTTGTAATACCTACTTAGCATTGTTATTTTATTTTATTTTATTATGCAGAATGCAATTTATTTATATTGTGCTGCTTATTACATCTCAATAAATGTATTATTATTATTATTATTATTATTTTCAAAAACATCGAAGAAATCAGTCAAAAACCAAGATTTTTAAAAATCGCAAGTACACGTCAACCTTATTTTTTTGTTACAAATTCAACTGCGCTATTACATTTTTAAAAAATTCTTTTTGCTATTTTGGCAGATTGTGAAAAGTGAAAAAATTTGAAAAAACAAAGACAAGAAAAGGAAATTAAATTGCGCAGTTGAATTTATATCAAAAAAATAAGGTTGACATGTATTTGCGATTTTCCAAAATCTTGGCTTTTGACCGATTTCTTCGATGTTTTTGAAAATCTGAGGTGGCCGTGACTGTACTTTCGGTAAAGTGTGATACATGTTTCTAACTCAAAAAAAATCGTAGATTCCGAATCCGTTACGAAAAAAGTGTCATTCCATTTGAGAAAACTAAGTTAACGCCATTTCCGGTTAAACCGGAAGTGTTAGAAAATAACTGTCCCCTCCATCAAGTCCGCATTACAAAAATAAAATCGACCTATCCGAGGATTTTTGCCACAAATCAAGGACAAAAATTTAAGGAATTTTATTCCATACTTTACACTCGCACTGTATATCTCCGTAACTACCAATCCTAGCGAAAATTATTCTATGTACAAAATTAAAGCAGACTAAATTTCCTATCAAAACGGTCCTATTCGTTTTTGTCGTAGGATTCATACTTTAAATGTTATAAGCTTGACAAGTTCTCATATTTACTTGGGATGGCTACAGCCAAGGAGTTTAAGGTTCTGACCCGCACAAAAATAAAGTAGTGCTGAAAATTGGCACTTATGCTCTACTGGCAGTCCTGAATAACGTGTCAAAAGTTCCGGAGCCTGCGGTGCCGGCGTCCTATTTTTTTGGTACCGGAAGGCCTTAAGTGATAGTCATACATTATTTTCCGCATAACATGATTATTTATGAACCGATTTGATCGAGATTGGTCTCAAAATGACCACAACGACCTAATCAATACTATTTTGAGGCGAAACATCCTTTTTTTTTCTTGGAGAAATCGTGCTCCATAATCTGCTTCGTGTTGCTTTTTTGCGATTATTTCTCCAACGGCTTATCGGACGACAAAAATGTATAGGATCTTTTCATTGGAAATGTTGTCTTGAACATTTCAGTTCCTACACATTTTTGTCGTTAGATAAACCATTGAGGAGATAATCGGAAAAAAGCAGCGCGAAGTCGGTACTGAAGTACGATTTTTCCGAAAAATGACTTCGCGCTGCTTTTTTCCGATTATCTCCTCAATGGTTTATTTAACGACAAAAATGTGTAGGAACTGAAATGTTCAGGATAAAATTTGCAACGAAAAGATACATTTTTGTCGTCCGATAAGCCGTTGGAGAAATTATCGCAAAAAAGCAACACAAAGCCGATTCTGGAGCACGATTTCTCCAAGAAAAAAAAAAAGATGTTTCATCTCAAAATTTCAGGAGTCTATCAGTAGTATCAGTATTGATTAGGTCGTTGTGGTCATTTTGAGACAAATACCGATCAAATCGGTTCATAAATAATCATGTTATGCGGAAAATAATGTAAACTGCTCAAAACTCGAAGTGGATCACGCCGATTTTCTGATGAAATTCAAAGTTCAATAACTTCGAAAAAAATGACTCGATTTTAACGCGGTTTTTTGTAATCGTAAGCCCAATTCATCGGGCTTAAACCCCGTAGGCGAAGATCAAACACGAGTGGTCAGTGGCGTGTCCAGAGGGGGTTGAATCACCACTCCTCAAAATTGATAAAGTTTAGACCATCCCCAAATCCAGAGAAATTTTTTTTAAATTTTTTTAACGGTTGGATCAGAGGCATAAGGTCAGTATCTCGGGACCTTTCTGACATTTTTCTTCCATGACTCCTCTTTGACCGGGCACCCCAAAAAAACTGTTTTTTCTATGACCCGCGATAATTTTCTTACGCCTCAACGGATTGTCAAGTTAGGGGGCTCTTTCTATCGCTCACAGACGCGTGTAAACGAATTCATCAACATCATCTGGTTTGCCGTTTCAAAAAGTGGTATTTAGGGCCCCCGTAACGCAAGCGAATTTTCTCACACCCATCATTTCATGATTTCAGAATTTTTTTTCCTTAAATCGCTTTAGTTTAAAAGTCCATATTCTGAAGGACCTCTGCACACCATTGGAATCGTTTTGGAAATGAAATGGAGTACTCTTTTGTCGGAATTTTACTTGGGACTCCTGGTGAGTTTTTACATTTGTCTCTGCTGTTTCTGCTATGATTTTTCCCTCAACTGGTACGGGATAAGTTGTAAATCCATTTTAGCAACCTAAAAATGGCACACCTATCACTTTTTTTTCTATCGTCGAAGTGGTGAAAATGCTGCTGGGTTCTGAAATTTGAGTAATCCGGACATCATCATCGCTTCCGGTTGTCAACTCGACAGTGACGGCCGTCCACAGAGCACCTTCAGCCGTCATTACGTCATTACGTTGCGTCATTGCGTTCTTTGTAAAGGATTGTATTCATTGTCTGGTCATGCCTCTGTGCCATATATTCAATCTTATTGTCGATAGCTCTGGTTATCCTGATATATGGAAAACGTCACGGATCTGCCCTGTATTTAAGTCAGGAAATAAACGCGATGTGAAAAATTATAGACCAATTGGTCTTTTGTCCAACTTTGCAAAACTGTTTGAGTCTGTGTTGTCTAATATTATTTATTCTCATGTTTCCAAATGCATTGTACCTCAGCAGCATGGATTTGTCAAAGGTAAATCTACGACTACAAATCTGTGTGAATTTACGCAACATGTCTCGTTGGCTATGGACAACCGTCTGCAAGTGGATGTCGTATATACGGATTTGTCCAAAGCGTTTGATAGGGTGGATCATTGCATTTTGTTACGCAAATTGGAGTTTTTTGGCTTTTGTGACAGTCTCGTACATTTAGTTTGTTCACTGCTGAATCAGCGATCACAAAGTGTAGTGCATAATGGGTTTTCTTCTGCACCTTTTATTGTTAATACTGGTGTTGTACAGGGGTCTAATCTAGGCCCATTGCTCTTTATCTTATTCTTTAATGATGTAGTTGAATGCTTTAGCCATTGTACGCCTTTCATATACGCAGATGATTTAAAATTAGCTTGTATAATTAGATCTTACTATGATTGTTTGGTCATGCAGGACAATATAGATTCTTTTGTTACTTGGTGCGACAAAAATAAACTTGATGTAAATGTTAAAAAATGTAAAAAAATATCATTCACCAGGAAAGCGTCCGCAATAAATTTCTGTTACAATATACATGGTCAACCTCTGGAAGTTTGTAAGCAAATTATGGATTTGGGTATACTTATGGATTCGTCACTGTCGTTTGGTTCTCATATTGAGTATATCACTAAGTCTTGTATGAAAACATTAGGATTTGTAATTAGAAACACAACTGATTTTGTTAATTTGGATTGTATTAAGTTGTTGTTCTACACGTTGGTACGTAGTAAGTTGGAGTATTGCTGTGTAATTTGGGACCCAATGTATACAACATATGTTGAAATTTTAGAGAGTGTCTTGCGTAAGTTTTGTAAATACCTATATTTTAAGAAGTTTGGTCACTACCCCAGTTGGCATTGCGATCAAAAAGCACTACTCAGTATTGTTAACGAGAAATGTTTAAAATCTAGAAGGTGTGTAAATTCACTTGTATTTTTACAAAAAATTCTCCTTGGTGAAATTAATGCACCAGAATTGCTCAGTGAGATAAAACTTTTAGTTCCCAGGGCAAATATGAGAACTGCAATTACTTTTTACTATAGTGTTCCCAATACATTTCATCATTATAACTGTCCGCTGTTGAGATGTTTCAAATTGTACAATTGTTTACCAAATGATCTGTTTGATATATTCTATTCTGTTCTGTCCAATAGTAGTACTAAGCGTAAATTGTTGGAATTTTTCGATAACTTATAAGTATTTTCCTTTTGTGATTGCCTGTGCAATGCATATTATTAATTTGCCTTTTGTATCCATCATGGACATTTTGTTCGTTGGAATAAACTTTATTATTATTATTATTATTATTATTATTACGTGAATGACAATTATTGAAATGTCAACTTGTCAAATTCCCCAAGTTTTATATTCTTACAAACGATATTAACGTTTACCTGAAGTCCATTTGACAAGTTGTGTTTTGAAGATGAGATTGACACCCCATGATCTGGAAAGAATAATCCACCTATCTCAGTTGAATTTCAATAATTGTCATTCACATTGACGGCCGAAGTAAGTGTTCTATGGACGGCCGTCACTGTCGAGTTGACAACCGGAAGCGATGATATGGTCCGGATTACTCAAATTTCAGAACCCAGCAGCATTTTCACCATTTCGACGATAGAAAAAAGAGTGATAGGTGTGCCCTTTCTAGGTTCCTAAAATGGATTTACAACTTATCCCGTACCAGTTGAGGGAAAAATCATAGCAGAAACAGCAGAGACAAATGTAAAAACTCACCAGGAGTCCCAACTAAACTTCCGACAAAAGAGTACTCCATTTCATTTCCAAAACTATTCCAATGGTGTGCAGAGGTGCTTCAGAATCTGGACTTTTAAACTAAAGCGATTTAAGGAAAAAAAATTCTGAAATCATGAAATGATGGGTGTGAGAAAATTCGCTTGCGTTACGGGGGCCCTAAATACCACTTTTTGAACGGCAAACCAGATGATGTTGATGAATTCGTTTACACGCGTCTGTGAGCGATAGAAAGAGCCCCCTAACTTGATAATCCGTTGAGGCGTAAACAAATTATCGCGGGTCATAGAAAAAAACAGTTTTTTTGGGGTACCCGGTCAAAGAGGAGTCATGGAAAAAAATGTCAAAAAGGCCCCGAGATACTGACCCTGTGCCTCTGATCCAACCGTTAAAAAAATTTTAAAAAAATTTGTCTGGATTTGGGGATGGTCTAAACTTTATCAATTTTGAGGAGTGGTGATTCAACCCCCTCTGGACACGCCACTGACCACTCGTGTTTGATCTTCGCCTACAGGGTTTAAGCCTGATGAATTGAGCTTACAATTACAAAAAACCGCGTCAAAATCGAGTCATTTTTTTCGAAGTTATTGAGCTTTGAATTTCATCAGAAAATCGGCGTGATCCACTTCGAGTTTTGAGCAGTTTATGACTATCACTTAAGGCCTTCCGGTACCAAAAAAGTAGGACGCCGGCACCGCAGGCTCCGGAACTTTTGACACGTCATTCAGGACTGCCAGTAGAGCATAAGTGCCAATTTTCAGCGCTACTTTATTTTTGTGCTGGTCAAAACCTTAAACTCCTTGGCTGGAGCCATCCCAAGTAAATATGAGAAATTGTCAAGCGTATAACATTTAAAGTATGAATCCTACGACAAAAACGAATAGGACCGTTTTTATAGCAAATTAAGTCAGCTTTAATTTTATGTATAGAATAATTTTCGCTAGGATTGGTAGTTACGGAGATATATACGACAAACACAGAAAACGCGCATTTCATCAGCTCCCCCCCCTCGCGCTCACCCCCCACCCTCGGGTACTTTTAGTATGATGTTCTGTAGATACTAGCGAACAACCATGCCAAATTTCAAAACTCCGGGATTTTTTCCACTCGATTTGTCTAATTTGACTGGGCTAGATGCATTTTTCGCAAAATCGAACAGATAGGGTGGAAATTAGGGGTTGCAACTCGCAATTCCGCTTAATAAGTATCGGTCGAAATTGGCGTCAGTCGATTGCCTTCCATTAATGATGATTGCGGAAAACCGCCCTTACAGCCGCTACCACGCCCCTAACACGCATATACACAAAAATACGGGAACTGAAAAACTGCTCAACGTATCAAGGCAGAATTTTGTGTGTTAATTTTCCGTGACACCGTAGGCAGCAAAATAAAGGGATGCTTTTTTCGAGCACAGACGACCCGTTTCGAATGTTGTTTAAACGTCATTCTTGTCATTTTAAGTGCCACTTAAAGTTAAGCAACGTCGGTGCAAACTGTCATAAATTAATGTTAAATAGGTAACTCTAAAACTAATGAAGATAGGTATAGGAATATTTTAAATAAATAAATTTTTTAAATAAATAAGTATATTGATGTTTAAAAGCTTAATGCTTGTAGGTTGTACATAAGTCAGGTCAACAGAGATGCATGGATTGATAGGGAATTAAATTTTCTATCCACTGGGAACATAAAAAACCAGGCATTCCATTTGACGAAATTGAGTTTCAATTGTTTTTTTCTAAACTGACGAACGCCACTGATTGTAGACCCTCCCTGGACTAATTTTCTACTTTTTAAGCCACAATCCGTTGTCTCAAAGACATCTTCTATATACTGCTGTGAAAATTTCAATACTCTATCTCTTTCTTTGGCACATATGTTAATTTTTTAATATACTATCGGGTGTCCCAAAAAAACCCGGACAAAATAGTCTTTGAAATAAGTCAGCCATTTCTTAACCGATTTGGATAAACTTGTCTTAAATTAAAGCTAAAGAATCAGACTTTGGAACTTTGTAAGAAACGTCGACAGATGGCGCTGCTGTAGTAGCCTTATTGATACTTGTCTTTAAGGCTTATTTTAGGTGCTTGGGGATTGGTCGGGCAATAACCAATGGTTATGAGACCCAAATAGCCTTGAAGATCTTTCTTTTTTCTTCAAAAATCGTTTTTCAGAAGTCCATTTGGCGTAAGCATTAATTTTCTGTGATTTTTCTAAAAAAAGTGTTTTTGCGTATTTTCCGAGGTATTTTCATGTTTCCATAACCATGACTAAAGTAACATTGATGCACATAGGGCTTAATTTTCAACGATTACTGTTCGGTTGCCCCCCACTAGTATCCGCGCCACTGTTTTTACCATATTCGTTCATTTATCACTAAAATTTAAGATTTATATGCATTACTGTTCTTTGGTCATGGCCATTAATGCGTGAAAATACTCAAAAACACATTTTTTTTAAAAATTACAGAAAAGTATCAATAGGACTGCTACGGCAACGCCATCTGCCGTAGTTTCTCATACAGTCGAAAGTCTGATTCTTTGGCTTTAATTTAAGACCACGCTCATTCAAATCGGTTAAGAAATGGCAGATTTATTCCCAAAAATATTTTTTCCGTTTTTTTTGGGACACCCGATATTTAAGTATTACGAGATTTTCGTCTCTAAAAATGAATTTTTTTTTCCGGAAACTGTCATATTTAGCCAGAGGGTAATGCTACACCAAAATTTTCATTATTTGATGTAGAATCGGAATGTGCTATAAAAATATTGATGTTCCATTTAAAATAAACAAGTTGATGTCGACTTCCGGTATAACCGGAAGTGCGGCCATCTTGAAAATATTTTCTTTCAGTTCAGAATCCATTGAAACCTCCGTCACAAATTTTCGCGACTATGATGCCAAAACTTCTGGAGATACGTCTAACGGACGCTTTTCGTGAATGACCCTGTATAATAAAGTGATCAGTGATCTGTAAAATCTCCTGCCTGTATCAGGAACACCCTGTAAGTGTTAAGACGCCCTCCGGTAACCACCCCCACAACAGATTCTATGTTTGAACCACGGCCCAAAAGTTGTAGAAATATGTCATAAACTGATATCCAAAGTCTCTTGCCTGAATCATTAATGGCCATATCGTTCCACTATTGTGATCCAACCGTCTGTACTGTTGAGGATGAACCAGTTGATTGATACCGTACTGCTTCAGGTGGGATTTTCTTAAAAATTTCGTGATTACGAAACTATTTTTTTGTAATTAATTTCGAAAAAAAAATATTTTCGTGACCCCAGGACGCTTTCGTACAGTAGCCTCAAAGTGGCCAAAATAATTAAGTTGCAAAGTGGAGCTCCATCAAGAAGTCAACCTTGTTAACAAAATAAGAAAAGAATCAGTAAGAAAATAAAGTCTCGATACTTTCTAACGAACGCGGGGATTGTGTGAGTCAGGCCTTTTTACTGTTGGTTTGTAAACAGGTTTTTAGATCCGTCAATTTTAGTAAATAGTAACAATTTGTTAATAATTGTCCATTGTTTCTACTGTTTAACACTGACGGACGGCTATTTTGACGGAAGTGAACACCCGTTTACAAACCAACAGAAAAAAGCCTGACTCACACAACCCGCGCGTTCACTAGAAAGTGTCGGGAGTCTAGAAAATCAAAATTCTATTATTCTTTTCAATTTTTTTAATAGCAACGAGACCATAACAACGCACTGTTAGAGATTAGTCTCACAAATCTTAAGTCTAAAGCAACATTTAAAAACAGAATCAGTTTTTCTCCGTTCGTTTTTCCAAACGACTTTTTACAGCCTCCCAATCACAAAGAAAAGAATCGCTTCGGGATTCACAATGGTCTCCGTTGAAAACAGAATCAGTGGGACATTTTAGCGGAATCAGAAAAGCATCACTTAAACAACGGTAGAATTTGTTGCAGTCAAATTTATCGCCCACGTAATGTCTTAACTTATTTCCTCTAGTTGTACATTTCGGGTAGATGTAGGTACATCGTTCGTTGACAATGCATTTTCTTTTCTTTTTACTAAAAGCGGCTGATGGCGGACACGTTTTGACATTCATTTGTATCGTGTTGTTTTGGCCTTGTCGACAATGGTAATATTTATAGCATTTGTCAGGAATATAGAAATCGCCAGATTGGGTGCAATAGTTCTTTTGCGACCCATCCTTAAAATAGGAGCATTCCGGAACGTTCTCGGGGAGGTCGCAACGCTGTGATAGTGAGTTGAACTTGAGGCATTTTGGACATACTCGAATTCCAGATGAGACGATTTTGCCGTGTTCTTTGCTGAAATAGCAATGATAGAATTGAGTGCAAGAGTGGTTCAGTCGGAAATAACCCTCCTTGGTGCACTTTGGAACTGAAAAATTTGCCAGAATTCAGATTAAAAATCAGCGGCTTTGTATTATCTTACCCTTGCTTTTACAACAGGTTTTGGTGGTGCTGGTAGTTATTTGGGTCACATTTTCACCTTGTTGCGCTTCAGGCTTCAGTGTGACAACTTGGATTGGCATAGTATTTTCTGCAACATTCAATGTCGTTTCAGGACTTTCAATAAAAACCTAATACCTATTGTAATAATGCCCGGAGTCTCATTTGAACTAGTAGTAACTTCAGAATAACCTGTAGTGTGTGGTCGTCCATCTATCAATGTACTTTCAGTTGTGGAAGGAATTTCTGGCCAAATTTCAGATATCCGACTTTCTCTAGTTGTAGAGCCAGAAGGAGTTTTTGAACCAGAAACCTCAGTTGAGCCAGTGGTAACTTCAGAATGCTCAATAGTGCTAGTTTGGTCTTCTGTCAATATCGTTTCAGTTGTGGTAGGAATTTCCGTACCAGTTTCAGATACCAGGGCTTTTGTAGTTGTAGCGGCAAAAGGAGTTGTTGAACTAGAAACCTCAGTTGAACCAGAAACCTCAGTTGAGCCAGTGGTAACTTCAGAATGCTCAATAGTGCTAGTTTGGTCTTCTGTCAATATCGTTTCAGTTGTGGTAGGAATTTCCGTACCAGTTTCAGATACCAGGGCTTTTGTAGTTGTAGCGGCAAAAGGAGTTGTTGAACTAGAAACCTCAGTTGAACCAGAAACCTCAGTTGAGCCAGTGGTAACTTCAGAATGCTCAATAGTGCTAGTTTGGTCTTCTGTCAATATCGTTTCAGTTGTGGTAGGAATTTCCGTACCAGTTGCAGATACCAGGGCTTTTGTAGTTGTAGCGGCAAAAGGAGTTGTTGAACTAGAAACCTCAGTTGAACCAGAAACCTCAGTTGAGCCAGTGGTAACTTCAGAATGCTTAATAGTGCTAGTTTGGTCTTCTGTCAATATCGTTTCAGTTGTGGTAGGAATTTCCGTACCAGTTTCAGGTACCAGGGCTTCTGTAGTTGTAGCGGCAAAAGGAGTTGTTGAACCAGAAACCTCAGTTGAGCCAGTGGTAACTTCAGAATGCTCAATAGTGCTAGTTTGGTCTTCTGTCAATATCGTTTCAGTTGTGGTAGGAATTTCCGTACCAGTTTCAGATACCAGGGCTTTTGTAGTTGTAGCGGCAAAAGGAGTTGTTGAACTAGAAACCTCAGTTGAACCAGAAACCTCAGTTGAGCCAGTGGTAACTTCAGAATGCTCAATAGTGCTAGTTTGGTCTTCTGTCAATATCGTTTCAGTTGTGGTAGGAATTTCCGTAGCAGTTTCAGGTACCAGGGCTTCTGTAGTTGTAGCGGCAAAAGGAGTTGTTGAACCAGAAACCTCAGTTGAACCAGTGGTAACTTCAGAATGCTCAATAGTGCTAGTTTGGTCTTCTGTCAATATCGTTTCAGTTGTGGTAGGAATTTCCGTACCAGTTTCAGATACCAGGGCTTTTGTAGTTGTAGCGGCAAAAGGAGTTGTTGAACTAGAAACCTCAGTTGAACCAGAAACCTCAGTTGAGCCAGTGGTAACTTCAGAATGCTTAATAGTGCTAGTTTGGTCTTCTGTCAATATCGTTTCAGTTGTGGTAGGAATTTCCGTACCAGTTTCAGATACCAGGGCTTTTGTAGTTGTCGCGGCAAAAGGAGTTGTTGAACTAGAAACCTCAGTTGAACCAGAAACCTCAGTTGAGCCAGTGGTAACTTCAGAATGCTCAATAGTGCTAGTTTGGTCTTCTGTCAATATCGTTTCAGTTGTGGTAGGAATTTCCGTACCAGTTTCAGATACCAGGGCTTTTGTAGTTGTAGCGGCAAAAGGAGTTGTTGAACTAGAAACCTCAGTTGAACCAGAAACCTCAGTTGAGCCAGTGGTAACTTCATAATGCTCAATAGTGCTAGTTTGGTCTTCTGTCAATATCGTTTCAGTTGTGGTAGGAATTTCCGTACCAGTTTCAGATACCAGGGCTTTTGTAGTTGTAGCGGCAAAGGGAGTTGTTGAACTAGAAACCTCAGTTGAACCAGAAACCTCAGTTGAGCCAGTGGTAACTTCAGAATGCTCAATAGTGCTAGTTTGGTCTTCTGTCAATATCGTTTCAGTTGTGGTAGGAATTTCCGTACTTTCAGGTACCAGGGCTTCTGTAGTTGTAGCGGCAAAAGGAGTTGTTGAACCAGAAACCTCAGTTGAGCCAGTGGTAACTTCAGAATGCTCAATAGTGCTAGTTTGGTCTTCTGTCAATATCGTTTCAGTTGTGGTAGGAATTTCGGTACCAGTTTCAGATACCAGGGCTTTTGTAGTTGTAGCGGCAAAAGGAGTTGTTGAACTAGAAACCTCAGTTGAACCAGAAACCTCAGTTGAGCCAGTGGTAACTTCAGAATGCTCAATAGTGCTAGTTTGGTCTTCTGTCAATATCGTTTCAGTTGTGGTAGGAATTTCCGTACCAGTTTCAGATACCAGGGCTTTTGTAGTTGTAGCGGCAAAAGGAGTTGTTGAACTAGAAACCTCAGTTGAACCAGAAACCTCAGTTGAGCCAGTGGTAACTTCAGAATGCTCAATAGTGCTAGTTTGGTCTTCTGTCAATATCGTTTCAGTTGTGGTAGGAATTTCCGTACCAGTTTCAGATACCAGGGCTTTTGTAGTTGTAGCGGCAAAAGGAGTTGTTGAACTAGAAACCTCAGTTGAACCAGAAACCTCAGTTGAGCCAGTGGTAACTTCAGAATGCTCAATAGTGCTAGTTTGGTCTTCTGTCAATATCGTTTCAGTTGTGGTAGGAATTTCCGTACCAGTTGCAGATACCAGGGCTTTTGTAGTTGTAGCGGCAAAAGGAGTTGTTGAACTAGAAACCTCAGTTGAACCAGAAACCTCAGTTGAGCCAGTGGTAACTTCAGAATGCTTAATAGTGCTAGTTTGGTCTTCTGTCAATATCGTTTCAGTTGTGGTAGGAATTTCCGTACCAGTTTCAGGTACCAGGGCTTCTGTAGTTGTAGCGGCAAAAGGAGTTGTTGAACCAGAAACCTCAGTTGAGCCAGTGGTAACTTCAGAATGCTCAATAGTGCTAGTTTGGTCTTCTGTCAATATCGTTTCAGTTGTGGTAGGAATTTCCGTACCAGTTTCAGATACCAGGGCTTTTGTAGTTGTAGCGGCAAAAGGAGTTGTTGAACTAGAAACCTCAGTTGAACCAGAAACCTCAGTTGAGCCAGTGGTAACTTCAGAATGCTCAATAGTGCTAGTTTGGTCTTCTGTCAATATCGTTTCAGTTGTGGTAGGAATTTCCGTAGCAGTTTCAGGTACCAGGGCTTCTGTAGTTGTAGCGGCAAAAGGAGTTGTTGAACCAGAAACCTCAGTTGAACCAGTGGTAACTTCAGAATGCTCAATAGTGCTAGTTTGGTCTTCTGTCAATATCGTTTCAGTTGTGGTAGGAATTTCCGTACCAGTTTCAGATACCAGGGCTTTTGTAGTTGTAGCGGCAAAAGGAGTTGTTGAACTAGAAACTTCAGTTGAACCAGAAACCTCAGTTGAGCCAGTGGTAACTTCAGAATGCTTAATAGTGCTAGTTTGGTCTTCTGTCAATATCGTTTCAGTTGTGGTAGGAATTTCCGTACCAGTTTCAGATACCAGGGCTTTTGTAGTTGTCGCGGCAAAAGGAGTTGTTGAACTAGAAACCTCAGTTGAACCAGAAACCTCAGTTGAGCCAGTGGTAACTTCAGAATGCTCAATAGTGCTAGTTTGGTCTTCTGTCAATATCGTTTCAGTTGTGGTAGGAATTTCCGTACCAGTTTCAGATACCAGGGCTTTTGTAGTTGTAGCGGCAAAAGGAGTTGTTGAACTAGAAACCTCAGTTGAACCAGAAACCTCAGTTGAGCCAGTGGTAACTTCATAATGCTCAATAGTGCTAGTTTGGTCTTCTGTCAATATCGTTTCAGTTGTGGTAGGAATTTCCGTACCAGTTTCAGATACCAGGGCTTTTGTAGTTGTAGCGGCAAAGGGAGTTGTTGAACTAGAAACCTCAGTTGAACCAGAAACCTCAGTTGAGCCAGTGGTAACTTCAGAATGCTCAATAGTGCTAGTTTGGTCTTCTGTCAATATCGTTTCAGTTGTGGTAGGAATTTCCGTACTTTCAGGTACCAGGGCTTCTGTAGTTGTAGCGGCAAAAGGAGTTGTTGAACCAGAAACCTCAGTTGAGCCAGTGGTAACTTCAGAATGCTCAATAGTGCTAGTTTGGTCTTCTGTCAATATCGTTTCAGTTGTGGTAGGAATTTCCGTACCAGTTTCAGATACCAGGGCTTTTGTAGTTGTAGCGGCAAAAGGAGTTGTTGAACTAGAAACCTCAGTTGAACCAGAAACCTCAGTTGAGCCAGTGGTAACTTCAGAATGCTCAATAGGGCTAGTTTGGTCTTCTGTCAATATCGTTTCAGTTGTGGTAGGAATTTCCGTACCAGTTTCAGATACCAGGGCTTTTGTAGTTGTAGCGGCAAAAGGAGTTGTTGAACTAGAAACTTCAGTTGAACCAGAAACCTCAGTTGAGCCAGTGGTAACTTCAGAATGCTCAATAGTGCTAGTTTGGTCTTCTGTCAATATCGTTTCAGTTGTGGTAGGAATTTCCGTAGCAGTTTCAGGTACCAGGGCTTCTGTAGTTGTAGCGGCAAAAGGAGTTGTTGAACCAGAAACCTCAGTTGAGCCAGTGGTAACTTCAGAATGCTCAATAGTGCTAGTTTGGTCTTCTGTCAATATCGTTTCAGTTGTGGTAGGAATTTCCGTACCAGTTTCAGATACCAGGGCTTCTGTAGTTGTAGCGGCAAAAGGAGTTGTTGAACCAGAAACCTCAGTTGAGCCAGTGGTAACTTCAGAATGCTTAATAGTGCTAGTTTGGTCTTCTGTCAATATCGTTTCAGTTGTGGTAGGAATTTCCGTACCAGTTTCAGATACCAGGGCTTTTGTAGTTGTAGCGGCAAAAGGAGTTGTTGAACTAGAAACCTCAGTTGAACCAGAAACCTCAGTTGAGCCAGTGGTAACTTCATAATGCTCAATAGTGCTAGTTTGGTCTTCTGTCAATATCGTTTCAGTTGTGGTAGGAATTTCCGTACCAGTTTCAGATACCAGGGCTTTTGTAGTTGTAGCGGCAAAAGGAGTTGTTGAACTAGAAACCTCAGTTGAACCAGAAACCTCAGTTGAGCCAGTGGTAACTTCATAATGCTCAATAGTGCTAGTTTGGTCTTCTGTCAATATCGTTTCAGTTGTGGTAGGAATTTCCGTACCAGTTTCAGATACCAGGGCTTTTGTAGTTGTAGCGGCAAAAGGAGTTGTTGAACTAGAAACCTCAATTGAACCAGAAACCTCAGTTGAGCCAGTGGTAACTTCAGAATGCTCAATAGTGCTAGTTTGGTCTTCTGTCAATATCGTTTCAGTTGTGGTAGGAATTTCCGTACCAGTTTCAGATACCAGGGCTTTTGTAGTTGTAGCGGCAAAAGGAGTTGTTGAACTAGAAACCTCAGTTGAACCGGAAACCTCAGTTGAGCCAGTGGTAACTTCATAATGCTCAATAGTGCTAGTTTGGTCTTCTGTCAATATCGTTTCAGTTGTGGTAGGAATTTCCGTACCAGTTTCAGATACCAGGGCTTTTGTAGTTGTAGCGGCAAAAGGAGTTGTTGAACTAGAAACCTCAGTTGAACCAGAAACCTCAGTTGAGCCAGTGGTAACTTCATAATGCTCAATAGTGCTAGTTTTGTCTTCTGTCAATATCGTTTTAGTTGTGGTAGGAATTTCCGTACCAGTTTCAGATACCAGGGCTTTTGTAGTTGTAGCGGCAAAAGGAGTTGTTGAACTAGAAACCTCAGTTGAACCAGAAACCTCAGTTGAGCCAGTGGTAACTTCAGAATGCTCAATAGTGCTAGTTTGGTCTTCTGTCAATATCGTTTCAGTTGTGGTAGGAATTTCCGTACCAGTTGCAGATACCAGGGCTTTTGTAGTTGTAGCGGCAAAAGGAGTTGTTGAACTAGAAACCTCAGTTGAACCAGAAACCTCAGTTGAGCCAGTGGTAACTTCAGAATGCTTAATAGTGCTAGTTTGGTCTTCTGTCAATATCGTTTCAGTTGTGGTAGGAATTTCCGTACCAGTTTCAGGTACCAGGGCTTCTGTAGTTGTAGCGGCAAAAGGAGTTGTTGAACCAGAAACCTCAGTTGAGCCAGTGGTAACTTCAGAATGCTCAATAGTGCTAGTTTGGTCTTCTGTCAATATCGTTTCAGTTGTGGTAGGAATTTCCGTACCAGTTTCAGATACCAGGGCTTTTGTAGTTGTAGCGGCAAAAGGAGTTGTTGAACTAGAAACCTCAGTTGAACCAGAAACCTCAGTTGAGCCAGTGGTAACTTCAGAATGCTCAATAGTGCTAGTTTGGTCTTCTGTCAATATCGTTTCAGTTGTGGTAGGAATTTCCGTACCAGTTTCAGGTACCAGGGCTTCTGTAGTTGTAGCGGCAAAAGGAGTTGTTGAACTAGAATCCTCAGTTGAACCAGAAACCTCAGTTGAGCCAGTGGTAACTTCAGAATGCTCAATAGTGCTAGTTTGGTCTTCTGTCAATATCGTTTCAGTTGTGGTAGGAATTTCCGTAGCAGTTTCAGGTACCAGGGCTTCTGTAGTTGTAGCGGCAAAAGGAGTTGTTGAACCAGAAACCTCAGTTGAGCCAGTGGTAACTTCAGAATGCTCAATAGTGCTAGTTTGGTCTTCTGTCAATATCGTTTCAGTTGTGGTAGGAATTTCCGTACCAGTTTCAGATACCAGGGCTTTTGTAGTTGTAGCGGCAAAAGGAGTTGTTGAACTAGAAACCTCAGTTGAACCAGAAACCTCAGTTGAGCCAGTGGTAACTTCAGAATGCTTAATAGTGCTAGTTTGGTCTTCTGTCAATATCGTTTCAGTTGTGGTGGGAATTTCCGTACCAGTTTCAGATACCAGGGCTTTTGTAGTTGTAGCGGCAAAAGGAGTTGTTGAACTAGAAACCTCAGTTGAACCAGAAACCTCAGTTGAGCCAGTGGTAACTTCAGAATGCTCAATAGTGCTAGTTTGGTCTTCTGTCAATATCGTTTCAGTTGTGGTAGGAATTTCCGTACCAGTTTCAGATACCAGGGCTTTTGTAGTTGTAGCGGCAAAAGGAGTTGTTGAACTCGAAACCTCAGTTGAACCAGAAACCTCAGTTGAGCCAGTGGTAACTTCAGAATGCTCAATAGTGCTAGTTTGGTCTTCTGTCAATATCGTTTCACTTGTGGTAGGAATTTCCGTACCAGTTTCAGATACCAGGGCTTTTGTAGTTGTAGCGGCAAAAGGAGTTGTTGAACTAGAAACCTCAGTTGAACCAGAAACCTCAGTTGAGCCAGTGGTAACTTCAGAATGCTCAATAGTGCTAGTTTGGTCTTCTGTCAATATCGTTTCAGTTGTGGTAGGAATTTCCGTACCAGTTTCAGATACCAGGGCTTTTGTAGTTGTAGCGGCAAAAGGAGTTGTTGAACTAGAAACCTCAGTTGAACCAGAAACCTCAGTTGATCCAGTGGTAACTTCATAATGCTCAATAGTGCTAGCTTGGTCTTCTGTCAATATCGTTTCAGTTGTGGTAGGAATGTCGGTACCAGTTTCAGATACCAGGGCTTTTGTAGTTGTAACGGCAAAAGGAGTTGTTGAACCAGAAACCTCAGTTGAGCCAGTGGTAACTTCATAATGCTCAATAGTGCTAGTTTGGTCTTCCGTCAATATCGTTTCAGTTATGGTAGGAATTTCCGTACCAGTTTCAGATACCAGGGCTTTTGTAGTTGTAGCGGCAAAAGGAGTTGTTGAACTAGAAACCTCAGTTGAACCAGAAACCTCAGTTGAGCCAGTGGTAACTTCATAATGCTCAATAGTGCTAGTTTGGTCTTCTGTCAATATCGTTTCAGTTGTGGTAGGAATTTCGGTACCAGTTTCAGATACCAGGGCTTTTGTAGTTGTAACGGCAAAAGGAGTTGTTGAACCAGAAACCTCAGTTGAGCCAGTGGTAACTTCATAATGCTCAATAGTGCTAGTTTGGTCTTCCGTCAATATCGTTTCAGTTGTGGTAGGAATTTCCGTACCAGTTTCAGATACCAGGGCTTTTGTAGTTGTAGCTGCAAAAGGAGTTGTTGAACTAGAAACCTCAGTTGAACCAGAAACCTCAGTTGAGCCAGTGGTAACTTCATAGTGCTCAATAGTGCTAGTTTGGTCTTCTGTCAATATCGTTTCAGTTGTGGTAGGAATTTCCGTACCAGTTTCAGATACCAGGGCTTTTGTAGTTGTAGCGGCAAAAGGAGTTGTTGAACTAGAAACCTCAGTTGAACCAGAAACCTCAGTTGAGCCAGTGGTAACTTCAGAATGCTCAATAGTGCTAGTTTGGTCTTCTGTCAATATCGTTTCAGTTGTGGTAGGAATTTCCGTACCATTTTCAGATACCAGGGCTTTTGTAGTTGTAGCGACAAAAGGAGTTGTTGAACTAGAAACCTCAGTTGAACCAGAAACTTCAGTTGAGCCAGTGGTAACTTCAGAATGCTCAATAGTGCTAGTTTGGTCTTCTGTCAATATCGTTTCAGTTGTGGTAGGAATTTCCGTACCAGTTTCAGATACCAGGGCTTTTGTAGTTGTAGCGGCAAAAGGAGTTGTTGAACTAGAAACCTCAGTTGAACCAGAAACCTCAGTTGAGCCAGTGGTAACTTCAGAATGCTCAATAGTACTAGTTTGGTCTTCTGTCAATATCGTTTCAGTTGTGGTAGGAATTTCCGTACCAGTTTCAGATACCAGGGCTTTTGTAGTTGTAGCGGCAAAAGGAGTTGTTGAACCAGAAACCTCAGTTGAGCCAGTGGTAACTTCAGAATGCTCAATAGTACTAGTTTGGTCTTCTGTCAATATCGTTTCAGTTGTGGTAGGAATTTCCGTACCAGTTTCAGATACCAGGGCTTCTGTAGTTGTAGCGGCAAGAGGAGTTGTTGAACCAGAAATTTCAGTTGAGCCAGTGGTAACTTCAGAATGCTCAATAGTGCTAGTTTGGTCTTCTGTCAATATCGTTTCAGTTGTGGTAGGAATTTCCGTACCAGTTTCAGATACCAGGGCTTTTGTAGTTGTAACGGCAAAAGGAGTTGTTGAACTAGAAACCTCAGTTGAACCAGAAACCTCAGTTGAGCCAGTGGTAACTTCAGAATGCTCAATAGTGCTAGTTTGGTCTTCTGTCAATATCGTTTCAGTTGTGGTAGGAATTTCCGTACCAGTTTCAGATACCAGGGCTTTTGTAGTTGTAGCGGCAAAAGGAGTTGTTGAACTAGAAACCTCAGTTGAACCAGAAACCTCAGTTGAGCCAGTAGTAACTTCAGAATGCTCAATAGTACTAGTTTGGTCTTCTGTCAATATCGTTTCAGTTGTGGTAGGAATTTCCGTACCAATTTCAGATACCAGGGCTTCTGTAGTTGTAGCGGCAAAAGGAGTTGTTGAACCAGAAACCTCAGTTGAGCCAGTGGTAACTTCAGAATGCTCAATAGTGCTAGTTTGGTCTTCTGTCAATATCGTTTCAGTTGTGGTAGGAATTTCCGTACCAGTTTCAGATACCAGGGCTTTTGTAGTTGTAGCGGCAAAAGGAGTTGTTGAACTAGAAACCTCAGTTGAACCAGAAACCTCAGTTGAGCCAGTGGTAACTTCAGAATGCTTAATAGTGCTAGTTTGGTCTTCTGTCAATATCGTTTCATTTGTGGTAGGAATTTCCGTACCAGTTTCAGATACCAGGGCTTTTGTAGTTGTAGCGGCAAAAGGAGTTGTTGAACTAGAAACCTCAGTTGAACCAGAAACCTCAGTTGAGCCAGTGGTAACTTCAGAATGCTCAATAGTGCTAGTTTGGTCTTCTGTCAATATCGTTTCAGTTGTGGTAGGAATTTCCGTACCAGTTTCAGATACCAGGGCTTTTGTAGTTGTAGCGGCAAAAGGAGTTGTTGAACTCGAAACCTCAGTTGAACCAGAAACCTCAGTTGAGCCAGTGGTAACTTCAGAATGCTCAATAGTGCTAGTTTGGTCTTCTGTCAATATCGTTTCAGTTGTGGTAGGAATTTCCGTACCAGTTTCAGATACCAGGGCTTTTGTAGTTGTAGCGGCAAAAGGAGTTGTTGAACTAGAAACCTCAGTTGAACCAGAAACCTCAGTTGAGCCAGTGGTAACTTCAGAATGCTCAATAGTGCTAGTTTGGTCTTCTGTCAATATCGTTTCAGTTGTGGTAGGAATTTCCGTACCAGTTTCAGATACCAGGGCTTTTGTAGTTGTAGCGGCAAAAGGAGTTGTTGAACTAGAAACCTCAGTTGAACCAGAAACCTCAGTTGATCCAGTGGTAACTTCATAATGCTCAATAGTGCTAGTTTGGTCTTCTGTCAATATCGTTTCAGTTGTGGTAGGAATGTCGGTACCAGTTTCAGATACCAGGGCTTTTGTAGTTGTAACGGCAAAAGGAGTTGTTGAACCAGAAACCTCAGTTGAGCCAGTGGTAACTTCATAATGCTCAATAGTGCTAGTTTGGTCTTCCGTCAATATCGTTTCAGTTATGGTAGGAATTTCCGTACCAGTTTCAGATACCAGGGCTTTTGTAGTTGTAGCGGCAAAAGGAGTTGTTGAACTAGAAACCTCAGTTGAACCAGAAACCTCAGTTGAGCCAGTGGTAACTTCATAATGCTCAATAGTGCTAGTTTGGTCTTCTGTCAATATCGTTTCAGTTGTGGTAGGAATTTCGGTACCAGTTTCAGATACCAGGGCTTTTGTAGTTGTAACGGCAAAAGGAGTTGTTGAACCAGAAACCTCAGTTGAGCCAGTGGTAACTTCATAATGCTCAATAGTGCTAGTTTGGTCTTCCGTCAATATCGTTTCAGTTGTGGTAGGAATTTCCGTACCAGTTTCAGATACCAGGGCTTTTGTAGTTGTAGCTGCAAAAGGAGTTGTTGAACTAGAAACCTCAGTTGAACCAGAAACCTCAGTTGAGCCAGTGGTAACTTCATAGTGCTCAATAGTGCTAGTTTGGTCTTCTGTCAATATCGTTTCAGTTGTGGTAGGAATTTCCGTACCAGTTTCAGATACCAGGGCTTTTGTAGTTGTAGCGGCAAAAGGAGTTGTTGAACTAGAAACCTCAGTTGAACCAGAAACCTCAGTTGAGCCAGTGGTAACTTCAGAATGCTCAATAGTGCTAGTTTGGTCTTCTGTCAATATCGTTTCAGTTGTGGTAGCAATTTCCGTACCATTTTCAGATACCAGGGCTTTTGTAGTTGTAGCGACAAAAGGAGTTGTTGAACTAGAAACCTCAGTTGAACCAGAAACTTCAGTTGAGCCAGTGGTAACTTCAGAATGCTCAATAGTGCTAGTTTGGTCTTCTGTCAATATCGTTTCAGTTGTGGTAGGAATTTCCGTACCAGTTTCAGATACCAGGGCTTTTGTAGTTGTAGCGGCAAAAGGAGTTGTTGAACTAGAAACCTCAGTTGAACCAGAAACCTCAGTTGAGCCAGTGGTAACTTCAGAATGCTCAATAGTACTAGTTTGGTCTTCTGTCAATATCGTTTCAGTTGTGGTAGGAATTTCCGTACCAGTTTCAGATACCAGGGCTTTTGTAGTTGTAGCGGCAAAAGGAGTTGTTGAACCAGAAACCTCAGTTGAGCCAGTGGTAACTTCAGAATGCTCAATAGTACTAGTTTGGTCTTCTGTCAATATCGTTTCAGTTGTGGTAGGAATTTCCGTACCAGTTTCAGATACCAGGGCTTCTGTAGTTGTAGCGGCAAGAGGAGTTGTTGAACCAGAAATTTCAGTTGAGCCAGTGGTAACTTCAGAATGCTCAATAGTGCTAGTTTGGTCTTCTGTCAATATCGTTTCAGTTGTGGTAGGAATTTCCGTACCAGTTTCAGATACCAGGGCTTTTGTAGTTGTAACGGCAAAAGGAGTTGTTGAACTAGAAACCTCAGTTGAACCAGAAACCTCAGTTGAGCCAGTGGTAACTTCAGAATGCTCAATAGTGCTAGTTTGGTCTTCTGTCAATATCGTTTCAGTTGTGGTAGGAATTTCCGTACCAGTTTCAGATACCAGGGCTTTTGTAGTTGTAGCGGCAAAAGGAGTTGTTGAACCAGAAACCTCAGTTGAACCAGAAACCTCAGTTGAGCCAGTAGTAACTTCAGAATGCTCAATAGTACTAGTTTGGTCTTCTGTCAATATCGTTTCAGTTGTGGTAGGAATTTCCGTACCAATTTCAGATACCAGGGCTTCTGTAGTTGTAGCGGCAAAAGGAGTTGTTGAACCAGAAACCTCAGTTGAGCCAGTTGTAACTTCAGAATGCTCAATACTGCTAGTTTGGTCTTCTGTCAATGTCGTTTCAGTTGTGGTAGGAATTTCCGTACCAGTTTCAGATACCAGGGCTTCTGTAGTTGTAGCGGCAAGAGGAGTTGTTGAACCAGAAATTTCAGTTGAGCCAGTGGTAACTTCAGAATGCTCAATAGTGCTAGTTTGGTCTTCTGTCAATATCGTTTCAGTTGTGGTAGGAATTTCCGTACCAGTTTCAGATACCAGGGCTTTTGTAGTTGTAACGGCAAAAGGAGTTGTTGAACTAGAAACCTCAGTTGAACCAGAAACCTCAGTTGAGCCAGTGGTAACTTCAGAATGCTCAATAGTGCTAGTTTGGTCTTCTGTCAATATCGTTTCAGTTGTGGTAGGAATTTCCGTACCAGTTTCAGATACCAGGGCTTTTGTAGTTGTAGCGGCAAAAGGAGTTGTTGAACTAGAAACCTCAGTTGAACCAGAAACCTCAGTTGAGCCAGTAGTAACTTCAGAATGCTCAATAGTACTAGTTTGGTCTTCTGTCAATATCGTTTCAGTTGTGGTAGGAATTTCCGTACCAATTTCAGATACCAGGGCTTCTGTAGTTGTAGCGGCAAAAGGAGTTGTTGAACCAGAAACCTCAGTTGAGCCAGTTGTAACTTCAGAATGCTCAATAGTGCTAGTTTGGTCTTCTGTCAATATCGTTTCAGTTGTGGTAGGAATTTCCGTACCAGTTTCAGATACCAGGGCTTTTGTAGTTGTAGCGGCAAAAGGAGTTGTTGAACTAGAAACCTCAGTTGAACCAGAAACCTCAGTTGAGCCAGTGGTAACTTCAGAATGCTCAATAGTACTAGTTTGGTCTTCTGTCAATATCGTTTCAGTTGTGGTAGGAATTTCCGTACCAGTTTCAGATACCAGGGCTTTTGTAGTTGTAGCGGCAAAAGGAGTTGTTGAACCAGAAACCTCAGTTGAGCCAGTGGTAACTTCAGAATGCTCAATAGTACTAGTTTGGTCTTCTGTCAATATCGTTTCAGTTGTGGTAGGAATTTCCGTACCAGTTTCAGATACCAGGGCTTCTGTAGTTGTAGCGGCAAGAGGAGTTGTTGAACCAGAAATTTCAGTTGAGCCAGTGGTAACTTCAGAATGCTCAATAGTGCTAGTTTGGTCTTCTGTCAATATCGTTTCAGTTGTGGTAGGAATTTCCGTACCAGTTTCAGATACCAGGGCTTTTGTAGTTGTAACGGCAAAAGGAGTTGTTGAACTAGAAACCTCAGTTGAACCAGAAACCTCAGTTGAGCCAGTGGTAACTTCAGAATGCTCAATAGTGCTAGTTTGGTCTTCTGTCAATATCGTTTCAGTTGTGGTAGGAATTTCCGTACCAGTTTCAGATACCAGGGCTTTTGTAGTTGTAGCGGCAAAAGGAGTTGTTGAACTAGAAACCTCAGTTGAACCAGAAACCTCAGTTGAGCCAGTAGTAACTTCAGAATGCTCAATAGTACTAGTTTGGTCTTCTGTCAATATCGTTTCAGTTGTGGTAGGAATTTCCGTACCAATTTCAGATACCAGGGCTTCTGTAGTTGTAGCGGCAAAAGGAGTTGTTGAACCAGAAACCTCAGTTGAGCCAGTTGTAACTTCAGAATGCTCAATACTGCTAGTTTGGTCTTCTGTCAATGTCGTTTCAGTTGTGGTAGGAATTTCCGTACCAGTTTCAGATACCAGGGCTTCTGTAGTTGTAGCGGCAAGAGGAGTTGTTGAACCAGAAATTTCAGTTGAGCCAGTGGTAACTTCAGAATGCTCAATAGTGCTAGTTTGGTCTTCTGTCAATATCGTTTCAGTTGTGGTAGGAATTTCCGTACCAGTTTCAGATACCAGGGCTTTTGTAGTTGTAACGGCAAAAGGAGTTGTTGAACTAGAAACCTCAGTTGAACCAGAAACCTCAGTTGAGCCAGTGGTAACGTCAGAATGCTCAATAGTGCTAGTTTGGTCTTCTGTCAATATCGTTTCAGTTGTGGTAGGAATTTCCGTACCAGTTTCAGATACCAGGGCTTTTGTAGTTGTAGCGGCAAAAGGAGTTGTTGAACTAGAAACCTCAGTTGAACCAGAAACCTCAGTTGAGCCAGTAGTAACTTCAGAATGCTCAATAGTACTAGTTTGGTCTTCTGTCAATATCGTTTCAGTTGTGGTAGGAATTTCCGTACCAATTTCAGATACCAGGGCTTCTGTAGTTGTAGCGGCAAAAGGAGTTGTTGAACCAGAAACCTCAGTTGAGCCAGTTGTAACTTCAGAATGCTCAATACTGCTAGTTTGGTCTTCTGTCAATGTCGTTTCAGTTGTGGTAGGAATTTCCGTACCAGTTTCAGATACGAGGGCTTCTGTAGTTGTAGCGGCAAAAGGAGTTGTTGAACCAGAAACCTCAGTTGAGCCAGTGGTAACTTCAGAATGCTCAATAGTGCTAGTTTGGTCTTCTGTCAATATCGTTTCAGTTGTGGTAGGAATTTCCGTACCAGTTTCAGATACCAGGGCTTCTGTAGTTGTAGCGGCAAAAGGAGTTGTTGAACCAGAAACCTCAGTTGAGCCAGTGGTAACTTCAGAATGCTCAAAAGTGCTAGTTTGGTCTTCTGTCAATATCATTTCAGTTGTGGTAGGAATTTCCGTTCCAGTTTCAGATACCAGGGCTTCTGTAGTTGTAACGGCAAAAGGAGTTGTTGAACCAGAAACCTCAGTTGAGCCAGTGGTAACTTCAGAATGCTCAATAGTGCTAGTTTGGTCTTCTGTCAATATCGTTTCAGTTGTGGTAGGAATTTTCGTACCAGTTTCAGATACCAGGGCTTCTGTAGTTGTAGCGGTAAAAGGAGTTGTTGAACCAGAAAACTCACCTGAAGCAGTGGTAACTTCAGAATGCTCAATAGTGCTAGTTTGGTCTTCTGTCAATGTCGTTTCAGTTGTGGTAGGAATTTTCGTACCAGTTTCAGATACCAGGGCTTCTGTAGCTGTAACGGCAAAAGGAGTTGTTGAACCAGAAACCTCAGTTGAGCCAGTGGTAACTTCAGAATGCTCAATAGTGCTAGTTTGATCTTCTGTCAATATCGTTTCAGTTGTGGTAGGAATTTCCGTACCAGTTTCAGATACCAGGGCTTCTGTAGCTGTAGCGGCAAAAGGAGTTGTTGAACCAGTTGTAATAGTTGTTACTTGTGTATTTCGTCCAATTGTCCTATTTCCAGCGCAATAAATTGACAACTTAAACGTAAAATTGTCTTGATCTGCGCAAATATAATAACAGTTGCTACAGTTGGATTCCTCCAAATTTTCGTTGATAAATTCAACAGGAAAAACACCTGCTTTCTCACACTCAATTTGTTCAATGCCGGGACAATTACTTTCCACAAACGTTGTATTTCGCTCAGCCTGCTCTTCCGAGCACATTTTTTCTGTTTTATTGAAGTAGAACCCGTTGGCGCACTGTGCAAGAATCACTATATTCGGCATGCAGATCACGTAGTCTCTATAGAGTGATCCGTTTGGGTGTTGCAAAATTTCATCAGCGTTATCCGGACATTTTTCATTAGGAATAACACAGCAGATTTTTCCACCACCAGGTACAGTATCGCATTGGTTACTGGTTATGTTGAAGTACTCTGATGTCTCGCAAAAATATTCAGTGAACAGTAAGCCATCTTCCTGTTTTTCGCACACATAGTACGATTTTAAGCTGTAATTTTCCTTGATTTCCCCCTCTTCATCACATTCGGTGTTGTTCTAAAATTATTAAATATTGTTAACTTCTACGCTTTGGCGCAGCAAGTTACTAAAATCGATCGAAAAATTTAACCGTCAAAAACATCAAATCTTTACGTTTCAGGGTCCTGGGAACTCAAAAAAGTGGTTTTTGAAAAATGTCTGTGTGTCTGTGAACCCGCTACAGCCTAAACTACGCAATGGACTAAAAACCTTTTTACATTCGGATCGACGTTTCGACCGGTAGTACTCATGCCTTCATTGTTACTACCACCGTCTAAATAAACTTAGGAAACATCCGAGTCCTGAAGAAGGCTGAAATTAAAACGGCCGAAACGTCGACCCGAATGTAAAAAGGCTTTTATTCCAATCATCCTGCTCCTACGTACCTGTGAAAGCAAATAATTAACAAACAATTGAAAGAAGATGCCATCCATAATAACAAATTATCAATTATTAATTTTAATTGTTGCATGCTTGAATTGTTCTCTGCTAAAGTGCCCTTACTATTAAAATATTTTTTATCTGTCCTTACGGTTAAAGCGCTATTTTAGCAGCACATTTTGAGCTGATAAAAGTACTGTTTAACATCTGGTGTAAACTGCCAGTTATCTTTAAATGTTTTTCACATTTTTATTCCAAAAATTTTCGCTTCAAGTAAAAAATTGCTAAAATTTTTTCAGCTTACCTTACTTGCATCATCCGTGTCTCTTTTATGCCGCCTCAGTAGTTTCTCTAATTCTTCATAATCGGTAAGTTTATCCAACACACTTCGAACTTCTTTCTTGTTGTTTCCAAGATTTAAAAAAGTTAGAGCCAGCAGAGGCAACAAAGTAAAAGCCACCACATCTTTTCTCATTTTTACGGCCATACATAACCGCAACGTTTTAAACAATAATAATTTTTCTTTTCGTTGGGTTATTCGCGCCTGAATTTATTTAATTCGACCACCTACCTTATCTCACGTTTTGTCCAATTTTCTCTAAAATGATTTCATAGGAAAACTTGAAGTCATTATACTTGGAATTTTATTGCAAATCTATGTACAGTAAATAAAAAAAAATTTGATGTCCACATAAAATTAAGTTTTAAAGCTACCTAATTATCATGTCTAGGGGAAAAAGTAGTAATAATGATAATAGTGTCTAAAGTGTCTCAAAGGCGGGCTTAAATTTAAAGTGGTGCCGTGTGTAGAGGGTATGAAATACGCCTTGATATGGCAGCGACCATAGGCAGGTATAAGTACAAAATCGCGCAATCCATGAGTGTATAAAAATTGGTTACACTCACGTTGCGATCACATTGTTTGATATGAGCGGCATTTGGAGCTGGTTCGGCAGTGTGAATTGCATAATATTGCATTTGTCGTCACGATAAATAGAAATATAAAAAGGTCTTAGAATAAATTAAACTAACGATAACCTAAATTATTTGGTGTTCGAAACTTCCACTGCATAATGTGCACGAAATAAATACATACATAAGAACTTGGTTTTGGAAAATAGGGCTTGCGTGGATATCCCGAACACTTAGGTAGAGTTCTAGTCGCTATAATCTACTATTGATGTCCAGGAGATTTCCTTCTCTTCTGCGTTACCGAAATGCTTCTCAGACTTCGTGATCGTTCGAATAGCGACGGATCGGTGTAGATTGGTTCGCTGGGATCTTCAAAGGGTCCACCGGGTGCTGGTCCTGGACATTCCAAATCGTCTTTAGGTAAGCTTGGAAAGTTTCTAGATCGGCCAAATCCTATGAATGGTTTGGGCATCCCTGTTCCAAACAAGGAAATGCCACCTGAAATACCGCTGCTCCTAGTATTTGGGTATGACGATGACAGATTTGATGAGGCTCGGTCAGATAAAATGTTTTTCCGCATTACTAACCAATATCTTCGATATGCCAATCCAGCAACCAAAGATATGGTTAGCAGAATCGCAATAAGGGCAAAAACTGACGTAACGAGGCCGTGATATTCTCCAGAAGTCAAACAAACTGTTTCTGGTGCTGGCTCTGCTCTTCGAGCCTCTTGCTGCAGTTCTTCTCTCGAATCGAACACCTAAACCACCCCATGAAAATGAATGTTATTAGACTTTTCATAGTTTACCTCAATCATTTCTCGAACATATTCCGGTGCTTCTTTCTCTTCACTAGAAGAAGTGTCGTCGATGTTGTCAATTTTAATCGTTTCTGGAAATGAAACTGTCGTGTCCGTTACGTTGTCATTCGTGTCTTCGTCTGAAATTGTGTTATTATATTCCAAAGGCACTGTGTCGTTCACTGATCGTCTTCTTCGTCCAAACGAGGGCTCAGATCTACCACTGCCGCTTTGACAATAGGCTGGTTGGCATCCATCTCTGCACGTTTTTACGGTAGCTTCAAACACCAAGAAGTTTGATTCTGGGATTTTGAAAGCGTTAAATCTGGCTTCTAAACTGTCACCATTGCGAGCACGATCTAGCTCTGGAAAAACGAAGGGATCCACTGGACACCTGCAGAGATATTTTTACTATAAAAAAGTGCACCTGATTTTTTAGTTCAGTACCCAAATCTATCAATCAACTGGACGGATCTTCCGGAATATGGGTCTCTAGCCACTACATTTGTTGCAAAAATATCGGTCACGTAATTGTATCCATCTTGAGCTTCTAGTCTGAATGTTAGCGGGTCTCCAACCGCTATAGTGGTAGTAGGCCGTCCTTGGTACAAAATCATCAAGCGAACCTTAGAGCTGAGCGTATTTTCGGCTGGGAGATACTCGATGGGAATTGGACTTCCGGATCTACCGGAACTGGTGGATGAAAAATCTCTAGTCAATTTGAGCAAAATAATACATACCCTGCTCCAATAAATCCAGATGAAACCACCGCTTCACCTGGTCCGCGGAATAAGCAAGTCAAATTAAATCGTTTATCCTTTCCTGTTTGGACAAAATCGCTAAATTGTACGACTACAATGTTGGTCATGGTGTCTCCGTATCTTTGAGTGCCACATTCAGGATAGCCTTGCGCTCCACTTATTCGTAAGACGTTGACTGTACCCCCATTTCCACGGAAGAAACATCTGTCGTAAAATCCGTAAGTGTAAATGCGTCCGTAGAAACCTTCGGGTGTTCTCAACGTAAATTCCATTCCGTCCTCGTTACACACTTGGCTAACTACATGAAATAAGTAGAAATGTAAAACCGAATATATTTATTGACTATTATACAAAATTTATTTACCATCTAAACAGTCGCCGTCTACACCCTGCCGCCCAATTGAACGCTCATAAAAATCAAAGTTGCCGGTATTGTCGAAGAATCTTCGGCTATTCTGTTCAAGGTCTCGAGACTCACGTTCGCTGAGTTCGCAGTTTTCACGATCGGCATCTAGCGTAGCTGGTGCATCTCTGAAATAGAGGGTTACTAGATAAATCTCAGTTGTTGATCTTACCTATAGTTAAAAGATCTGCATGTGAATTCTCTAGATTCTGAACACTCTCTTTGACATTGTGCCAAGGATGGAACACTCATCGCCCGTCTGACAAACTCCCTGCGGAGTCTCTGTCTCGTACCAACTTGTTTGAAATTGTCTCCCTCGTCGCACCTAGTACTAAACGGCCTCACAGGTCCGATACCGCCAAAACTGTCGTAGATTGGGCCATCCGGGCCGGGAGAAACTGGTCGTCTGTTGGGTCTACCATCGTAAGGGGGTCTTCCGTCGATTGGTGGAGGGGGTCTTCCGTCGATTGGTGCATAGGGTCTTCCATCCACAGGTCTTCCATTCACAGGTCGTCCATCTACAGGCCTTCCATCTACAGGTCGTCCATCTACAGGTCGTCCTGGTCTTCTGTCTGGTCTAAAGAACCACCTATTTCCTCCATCTTTGTCATCCCCATAATAGCTGAACTCATGGCGGTTACCTCCATACCGATCACCGTATCTATCTCCGTACCGATCGCCATATCTGTCTCCGTAACGGTCGCCGTATCTGTCACCTCCGTATCTGGTCCCTAGAGATCCGTATCTATCTCTTCCGGGACCTCCACCATTTCTATCACCATTATCACCATATCTGCTTCCTCCGCCATATCGAGATCCAGATCCTGAGTAGTAGTAATCATTGTCTCCATATCTACTACCGTATCTATCTCCGGATCCACCGTATCTATCTCCGGATCCAGCATATCTATCTCCGGATCCACCGTATCTATCTCCGGATCCACCATATCTATCTCCGGATCCACCGTATCGATCCCCGTAGTGATCCCGATCGTCGTATCTATCACCACCTGACGGCGGATATCTTCCCCCGGGATATCTTCCCGGAAGTCCTCCACTAGATGACGGTGGATAATAAGGATAACGTTCTCCGGGGATGTGACGATCAGGATAGCGGCCACCTCCACTAGGAGGACCCACAGGTCTTCTATCAGAATCGGGGTAATTGTCGATAGGTCTTGGCGGGTACCTGTCACCCGGCGGATGTCTATCTCCCAACGACGGATATCGATCGTATGGCCTTCCAGGTCGGCCATCCCAATCTCCTCCACCGCTGCTAGGAGGATATCTATCGCCACCAATACTAGGAGGATACCTATCACCACCACTACTAGGAGGATATCTATCACCACCGCTACTGCTGGGCGGATAACGTGGCGGTGGATAGCGTCCTCCTGAGCTGGGTCTATATCGATCACCACCTGGATATTTATCTTCCCCTGGTCTGAGACCTGGCCCACCTTCTACAGGCTTCTGTCCTTCTTCACCTCCCACTACAATTCAAAAGCACATCAGTATAATTAATTATTGCCTATTTCAGACTTACGCATTAAATTTTCGTAATAGTCATAATCAGCGTCATAAATTATTCTCATTCCATCCTTCTGATTATACCTCGTCAGCCTGCAAGTCCTATATCTCTCACTGTATTCAGCCGATCTGCATTGAAAACTAGGTTGACGCAAACACTCGTCCAAGCACTCACTCAAAGTCCTCCCAGAAATTTCGGAATGATGTTCTCCACCCAGCCGACTATTCCTGTACCTCTGGAAGGCCGTGTCCGGTTTTTTACCGGTAAATAAATGGGATGTTACCGAATTGTCCGGGTATTCCGATCCTCGCGCTGAAATTGAGTTACCTACATTTGAATTACAGGTTTGAAATCAGTGTCGACTTACGACTGTCAAGGCAGGCGAAATCGTAAAAGTGATGCGTAGGGCTACTGGCAATTCCGATATCGTCCTTTTGCGAAATGGAATCTTCTTCAGATAAAGTACATTCTCTGGTCATTTCGTCGTATTCGATAGATCTGCAGAAATACTTCTCGGCTCTAACGCACATTGCTTGACAGTCGTCTAGGGTGAGATTCGTGAAGAAGCCTACTTCAAATGAACCGCCTAAGCGTTTGTTTTCTTCTTTTATGAAGACCGCCAGCCCATCGCATCTTCTGTCAGCTGTGGACAGAATTTATTAATCCATTAACGTGGGTGCCGGAATAATGAATTTTTGCAAAATTTACTCAAGAGTAGGACCACGGCGGTGGGAGTTAGGTTTTTTTTAAAGGAATGTTCGTGTTGATCAATATTACCGTTCAAACATGTGTTTTCCAAGTAGTCGGATTCCTTGTCATCCACCAGAAGTTCAGGATGAGTTCTTCTTGTGAATCTACTGAGAGTGCACGTCCTCATCACGGGATCAAACGTTGCCGATCGACATACGAAACTGAACTCATTTAAACACAAATCTTCGCATTCGGTCTTGTTTGAGGCAGGCATCTCCTTTATATCGGATCCCTGTAGATTTAATTTCTTTCTTGGATGTCTTTCAAAGATGTATTTTCGATTGGGACACTCCCTGTCAGGTCTATTTGCTGCAACACGAAAGTAAGAAGAGTAAATCGTTATTAGAACTGCTTACAAGTCAAACAGATTTCCGTAAAATGAACGCTGTTTGGTACCAACATAAGGCTCCCAATCCCATCCGGCTTGGCCTGTTCTGCAGTGAGGTAACAAGTTGATTCTTCATATTCGGCACCATTGTTGTACGTTGCTAAATGACCTCCTGGTTGAAAATCAAATGACGCGCACTGTCGTACTATGTTGTTCCCTGCCCTATTTCTAAGGCACAAATCTTCACATTTTTCTAAAACCATGAATGGTGGAGCAGAATCCCTTATTACTTCGTCATCGAAGCCTTGTAGTTGTATGTTTGGTAACCTTTCATACATTATCTTTCCGTTGATTGAGCCTGATCCACACGATGTCTGGGCTAGAAAAAAAAACTAAAGACAACGTAAAGACTAAATCGACATTACCCTTCGTCATCATCTTCAAAACCGTTAAAACTGTTATAGCTTGCACCATGCTGGGGACGTAGGGATAACTTTTCATTTTGATCTTGTATGGCAATTCTATGACGACTATCTGGACATACTTTCCCTTCTGCAGGAAGAGAACAAATGATTACTCATACAGTCTAGTTTTAAAAAACAGCTAGAGTTCATTGAAGCGTCAATAGAAATCAATATACAATAGAACAAAACTGTAAATTCAGACAAAACAATATTGAATGCATCATTTGATCCTTCCGGATTCCCACGACCTGAAACGATGTCAAATGGTGGGAAGTCCTGGAACGGAACAAATAAGATTCGGCCAAAATCAGTAATTGCCCGGGCTCAGACATGCATATGCGCGAAAGTTTCGCGTGTTTTAAAAAACATTCGGACACAAAAAGACCGGAAGTTGGCATCCTCTGAACAAAAAATAAGCTCATGGTTCTATCTCTCCATCGGTCATGGAGGAACCAACCGTAACAACCCATGGCACATCCTTACTGATTAAACAAAGGACAACGATTCGCACTTTCTTAAGACCGCTATGCATTCTTTAAAAGATCCTTTCAGATCTGAATTCTTCTAGAATATTTGGTTCTCATCTAGATCAAATTTCTGAACTAAGTATATTTTATGCTCATTTCGTGCCCTTGTTGATTGCCCAATGCCCATTGTCTAACCATGCTAAGTACTTCAACCTTGCATGTTTATGAAGCGGATCGTTTTATCATGTCAAATCATCGTCTAATCGCATTGCGTTGCATTGACTCTGTATTTTACGGTATAAATTTAACGGCCGCTAAGGACAAATACAAATAGAATGAAATCATAATAATCATCATTGTTCATAAAATAACAGTAGTAATAATTTTATTCCTTATTATAGATGTCCTTGTCCAAAACAGTTGGAAGTCATCTTTTGAGGCAGTTCACAAGGTTTTTGACTGTCCATAATCGCAGCATCAGCCATCGCATTCATGGTGATGATATTATGTGCAGGTGAGTTTCATATTTGCATCTGTAACCCATTTGTTTGTTTTTCATTAAGAAAGTAAATAGGTATAGGTACAGTCTCCCACAATGACAAAATGCGGGCAAATTTTGAGACAGAAATAGCAGTAACGCATTTTAAAACTTATTGTAATTGCCGCCTGGCGACGTAATCATATTTTTTTTTCTTAGAGACGAGTTACAAAATTTACAGTAACTGTAATTATTGAGTACGAATATTGTCCGCTAGAGTTTCGAGCAGCGCCGCCGTGTCGGAATAGGTGAGTGTCCGCTGACACAATTTCCCGCCTAGTGGCACCTCTATTTATGAACTTCTTAGGTCACAGTAAATTGGCATTTGTTTATATTGTTGTGAACTACGAAATTTTGCTGATTAAGTAAGTATAAGTAACAAGCTTGCAGTTCATGATGCTTTCCTTGCAAATTCTTGGGAATGCGAACAATTCCACTTAATGTCTAGTCATCATGAGAGGCAACAAATTCGACACCCAGAGATGACGATGAATTACACTTGCTTAGGTTGTAACGGTTCAGAGTCCTTTGGATTATAGAAATAAGTTTAGATTTAAGTAATGTTTTTCTACTTTAATTAATATCCATTGTCCGTGTTTATATCAACACTAAACGCAAAAGCTAGAAGCTTTGTAAATTATTATCAGTTCACAAGTTCCCCAAATTCATGTTAAGTACCAAAAGACTCCGTATGTTTTCTTTACCTGAACAAGACCAAAAAAAGAAAAAAGACAGGGGTCTTCGATAATCAACATGAATAGGATTAACTCAAATGGGTTTATTGCAGTTAGCTGCCGACGGTTTTATGGTAGTTAAAATGAATAACAACATGTTTCTTTACTGTTCAAGGCACGAAAGTCAGTTCAGCACACTCGAACAAATTGTGTCTACCAGCTACCTCTAGGTCACAACAATATTACCTAAATACGCTACAAGCTAAAATTAATCCTCCTACAGTATAATAATTATTTTAATGACTGTGGCAGGAGCAGACGCTGTTAATCGTAAGGATCAAGTTGTTACTGTTATTTCTATCATTTATTTGAGAAGCTTAAAGGATAAAATCAAATCACGGGCACGTGTCATTTGAGTGATCTTAACTAACTTGAAATTGAAATTTAAGCACACGTTTTAACATTTTGTTTTGTTGACTTCAGAGAATACTTCGTGATCACGTTCTTGCTCTCATGTACAATCGAGGACTATGAAAATGACCACCCCACGGCGACCATTCACTTGGTCGAATGCACCGCTCCAATTCGATTAATGATTAATAACTTTCTTAGCAGGTCGGCAGACATTAAGCACGTTGCAAGGATACAGTTGTCCAAGTGAATCGTCTGTGGACATCTTCGAAGTCCTATTGATGATTTTAATAAAAGAAGGACATCTGTGAACACTTACTCGAATTAACGGTCGTCAGTCTAAGGGTTGCCAATTTTGGTGATTAATGCACTACATCTGGTCCTTTTGGGCGCTTTTATCTCATGCATTTTGTGACAAATTATTTTTGTTAGTCGTTATTTGTCGTTCTTGTTTCACAGCAATCTCAAAACTGACAGAGTCGATAATACAAGTGGACTGTTTTACCTACTGCGTAGTCTGGCTCCCTTCATGCACTGGAATTATTGAAATCATCAATATTGTACTAAGAGGGGATATAGCAGTTTGCTGTTCAGTAGACCCCAAGGTTTTATTCTTACTTATAGACGATATTCACAAGGTCAACCCCATCTATGAGCAGTAATATTAAATGTAAATTGTATTCCGCATAGTCTTGGGTTGGCCTAACTGAATGTAAACCAGTCACCTGTCAAATGTCACTTTTGTTTCAAGTGTTTGCACGTTTTGCCAGTCAATTGTCAGTTTAGTGTTGTTGCAATAAACCAAATGGCAGCAGAGCACTCAAAACGCAAGTGAGGGACAGCTCTTACTGCTTGATTGTAAAAAAGGTACCCTAAAAGTTGGTAGTAGTCAAGGAAATATGAATTTATTGGTTGGTATATGGCATAGCAATACAACTCTCAAAATTGCTCGCGCATGCCCTTAACTGACGTTGGATATTGTCTATAGTATGAAACACTCCACTAAGGAAGACGCACTCCGTCAAAAAAAATTTACCCACTTTTTAATTTTAATTCGAGTTCTGCAGTTTCCACCAGATGTCGCGGCGTTCGTATGCGATTAAGGAATGAAAATATAAAATTCCTTATTTCACGAAAAAAGGCTCTTTAATGTGAGCGTAAGTGGGAAAGAATTAAATAAAATACGCACCAGATCGATGGATTTGATTTCTTTCACATTACTTTTATCTTTATCTAGAAAATCATCGTACAACATGCCAAAGAAAAATTACAATTTTGTGACAAAATACATGGGACAGCTGCTTGCCATAACATTACTCTGCCTCTAAGAACTTGATTTCTTCTTGCATCAAGCAATTTTGACTCATAATGGTAAATAATGTCTTCCTCTATAAAATGTAGCTAGCCCGCACCACAGACCTCATTATTAGACATAAACAGACCTATCTGCTCCTGATTTAGCCAGCGGCCATTTGTTAATTGACCAGGATCTTCCTAAAAACAACAGTTACTGTGAATTGGTCGCCTCTTAAGAAAATTATTGCTTTTTACGTTTGATGCTTTATGACGTGACATTTCTCACATTTCCGTCACGGAATTTCTTTCCAGAGGCATAGAATATCGTCTGCTTGTCGCTATTCTTTAATAAACAGTCCAAAAGCCCATGAAATCTAATAAAACTTGCAATAATTCGCTTTTGACTAAACGTTAATGTCAGAATGACAACCGCGCTGCCGCCGATTGCGCCACCTCATGATTATTGGAGAATCACTCAAAAAGAGGGACGAAAATTTCCCAATTTGCGGCATGAGTTCGGCTTCCTTAGTGGAGTGTTTCATAGTCTATAGGCTACAGGTAGGTATATCAAAATAGTTATTTGCGAGGTTATTTTGTATTTCCAGACCGCGAGATGGTTGTGAGACACCTAATTTTTGACAGAGGCTATAAAATGTCGAATACGTTAAACACATCCCATCATGTACTGGAATTAGTGAAATCATCAATAGTATCAGCGCAAATCGTCTGAAAACTGCATTGCTTCCCCGACGCAACTCGATACGAATCTGAAATTCAGAACATACAGGCTGTCTCAGAACGCTCGCACCAAATTCTAATGGAATATTCAGGATTAAATTCTGAGTTGATTCGTATTTTTGAAAATTTCTAGGGTCCAATAGTTCTCGAGTTATAAGAGATTTAAGAGGACCAATCAGATTTCAGCTCTGAATTGCTTCATAAGGTAATTTAATGTTAGATGCACTGTTTCCTAGGTAACAAGATACAACAGTATAAACAGTATAAATTTTCATTGATAGTATCTTGTTACCTAGGAAATGGTGCATCTCGCATTAAATTACCTTATGAAGCAACTCAAAGCTGAAATCTGATTGGTCCTCTTAAATCTCTTATAACTTGAGAACTATTGGACCCTGGAAATTTTCAAAAACGCCTATTGACTCAGAAATTAATCCTGAATACTGCATTAGAATTTGGTGCGAGCGTTCTGAGACACCCTGTAGACTAATATTAAAGGGCTTTCTTCTGATTTTTTTTTCGAGTTGTTCTTTTTATCAGTGATGTGTATTACTGCTTGTCAGGATGCACAAAAAAGGTGCTCCTTGGCAAAACTCTGGGAGGTACCGTTTACGAAGAAAATGGCTCTAATTTGTGTAGAGCGTGAACATTTTTGAAGGAAGATTTTGAGTTATCAACTCAATTGGTGAAAATAAGAACAGGGGACAATGTCTGGCGGAAAATTCTTCGTCTCGCGTCGCAAAAATAACTGAGGGAACCAAGAAAACCATAAATGTTCCCCATGACTTCATTCAAGGGACCATAATGGCCTTCTAGGTATCAACCATAGATCCCCAACGAAGAGTTTTCCGTTACTTATATCTCCATATGGTAATTCAATTTTTGGGCGCCATCATCACAAAAATGCAGTATTGCCCCCATATTTGCTCTTAACTCCTTGCTGTTCAGAATACTTTTCTGCCGAAAAAGCCTAAAGAAAGTACCCACTAACTCAATCTGATCTGCGATGCAGGTGCATATCATTCTTTCTACCCCAACACCCATTTGCACCGATTCCGTTTATGTTTCATAGTTGTTTCTAGGGGTTTAATCTGAACATTAATTTTTACTGGAACCAATGCAAATGGGGGTGAGGTAGGCTCTTTTTACCACCAGATAAGACTAACCCCCATTTGCATCGGTTTCGTTCAAAGTGAAGTAACAGTTCTTTCCCGTGGAATTATGTCAATAATCGTTTCTATGGGGTTAATCTGAATATCAATTTTAACAGGAGCCCGCCGGCTAATGGCCATAACTGGCAAATAATTCTGTTTGAAACTATACTATATGGCAATTGACCGTCAGATACATAGTCTTACCTGAAGTAAAAAAAAAATCTTAAAAATATTTGCGTTTCAAAGTAAAACCTTGAGAAATAACAGTTTCGGGACTTCGGACTAATCCTTGCAGATCGATAGTATTATTTTCAGAGAAGTATTTTTGGTGACTTTTGACGTCTCCTAGCAACCTTATCGACACTGCCATATTGTGCCGTCGCCCTAAGCGTAAGGCTGTCCTTATCAATTTTATGGGTGTAAATCGAGGCGCTCTCAAACGAACACTGAGTCTGTGGTTATAAAATTTATCATCTCTACTTTTAGAAGGCATGTTTTTAGCTTCTACGCTTTAGCGCAGCAAGCTAATAAAATCGATCAAAAAAAATGTAATCGCCAAAAACATCAAATCTTTACGTTTCCGGGCCCTCTGGGAATCTGAAAAAGTGATTTTTGAAAAATGCCTCGCTGTTTGTCTGTCTGTGATCACGTTGCAGCTCAAACTACTGAACGTACCGAGATTAAATTTGGCACACATATTCAGTGGGCAATTTTTAGGCGCTGATTAGATTTTGGGCCAGACCGGTTCACGGACAGTGCCTTTTTGGCATATCAACTCTAAAAATTTAAACGCAAACCCCCAACAACAACAAAAGAAACAAGATCTATCGCAAAACTCCCCCTTATCGTGCTTATAAAAATGTATTCACACTTGTGCCCTTTTGGCCAAAAAGTGGTGCCGTGAAAACAAACCTATGCATAATTGTATATTTTTATTACCGGATTTGATAGCTGATTTTTTTAAGTCAAAAATCTCAGTGCCATTTTTTCGAAAAATGTCATTTTAGTGGCAAAAGGGCCCTTGTTTGAATTTATTTTACAAAAAAGCATATTCGTACTATCGGATTCGATAGATGTTGCATTACCGGATCGAAAACATTTGTGCCATTTTTTCGAAAAATGTTATTTTAGGGGTGAAAAACATTTTTAGTAAATGAGCGCCCCCGGGCACCATGCGCACGCGACACAACCAGCGATTACGGCATAGTCCACTCGATTGTTTTATAATTGTTATAATAGCTGGTTAAAGTTAATTGTTACATTTACAAATTCTGTCAAAAGTTTCTTGCCAATTTTTTACCTTCTATTTTCTGTAATTTACAACCGGAGTGAATAAAGCTAACCAAAAAAACATTTTATCTACGGACGTGTAAAAAGTTGGTAATTTTTGCACTGTTTTGCGTGCAAAAAGTGGAGTTTTATTGCACTAGTAGTGTTATAAAAACCGAATTTGCTATTCTTAACAGAATTTATTTTTTATTAAAATTAACATTAACGTCAAACTTAAAGTGAAAAGCAAATTCACGGTGAGCTTCACTGCCTGCTTCTCCTGATAGCAAATTCATTTGTTCGTCCATCGAAATCTTGCTGGTTGAAAGATCATGGGTTGAAGTTTCAAGGCGAGCTTGAGTGCCTGCACGCTGGCGTTCTCCTGATGACAACTTCACTTCATCGGCCACCGACGTCTTGCTGGTTGAATGCTCACCAATGTCCGCCGGACAGCCCTTTTCGAAATCGAAATCCAAATGTTCAACTCCAGTTAGAATTTTATTCGCAGTTTTAATTTTGTTTTGGATTGACTCCTCAATGTATCCTTCTGCGACGTTCGAAGATCTCCACCCCCCGTGACGTTTTAGTGCTAAAATATCTGCCCCTGAATCTGCAAGTAGTGTTGCCAAGGAGCGGCGGAAGCAATGTCCTGTATAGGCTGAAGGATTTTTCAATTTAAGGTACTCTGCGATTTGCTTAGGTATTTTTCCAAATGTGTTAATACCAACAGCTTGTGTTGAACATTTACCATTTCTGTAGTTAATGAAAAAACGACGATGGGTTATATGTGGAGGTCGAAGAACAGCGTACTTCTTATAGATTTCGATAAAATTCAACTTTTGGGTTTCTCCAGTTATGGTAAAAGTTCGCTTCCTGTGATTCTTGCTATCTGGTATATTTACTATTAAGACTGAACGTGCTTGCTCAATATCATCCACTTCCATCCTTGTCAGTTCATCCCTTCGGCACGCCCCGGAAATGCCCATAATTAATGCCACCTATATTATAAAATATTGGTAATTAATTTAAAAAGCTGTTTGTTTATTACCTTCAACATTAGATAACGATCATCCGGCGCTTCAATGAGAAATTTTTCAATTTCTAGCCTTGAAAAAATTTTGGATTTTTTTGGCTGGTATCCCACATTCTTCTTTTTCAGAAAGGCAAGCACTCTGGAAAACTTGCCAATGTCAATGTTGTCCTTTATGGCCAGTGTAGATTTCAACATCGAGAATTCTGACCATAAGGATGAACTTTTAAGTTTCTCCGATTTTTCAGAAACATACATCACGTTTTCTGTGGGAACCTTCACATTCTTTTCTTTGCACCAGGTTTTAAATCGCGCGTAGACAATCTCGTACTGTTTTCTGGATTTTTCTGGTAACAGATTTAAAGTTGCTGCGGTGGCTGCCTCTACAATTTCTGGTGGAGTCCCATTAAATTCTTCAAAAGTATAATCTTCATCGTCCATTGAATACCAGCGATTACTTAAAACTGAAAAGCACTTTGTTTTGAGAAGACTGAATAAAATTGTGTTTTTTCGTTTTTTGTTTAATGATTTTTTGTTTATTGTCACAGCAACGCAGAAAGGCAACTTTGATTTGCAAATATTTTATGGTGTGACGGATGGTAAGAACGGATTATTATCGTTTTTGTTATTTGAAATTAAGAATTCCCTGTAACAAGAATACGTAGGTACACCTATACTTACCTTTAGCAGTTATCTTGCTGTTTCACTTTAACTTTACGGAACAAAAATTATTTCTCTCCAAATGACACTGACAATGAGTGATGCCTCAATGATTCCACGTCAATTTACTCGGGCGTCTCGATGTTCTTAAAGAATTACTTTTGTTTGGATATCATACACTTTCGTGGTCTTGTTTGGGTTGAAAAACTTTGCCGCCGTAGATAAAACGTTGTATATAATACGAGCAAAAAGTGTTTTTTAGAGCTCTTACGCGATTATAGAACTCGGCTTCGCCTCGTTCTATAAATATCACGTGCGTGCTCTAAAACATCACTTTTTGCTCTTATTATATAATATACTATTTTCTATTTCGGTTTCCTAATGAACACTACTTTATAGAACCCAAACGCGTTCTCTAATGTGTTCTATTAGAGCACGGCTTTTGTTTACATCGTAACCTACACAACTATTGTGTCTAACAATCGAATTAACTGAAAAGCCTGTCTTTGAAAATGACAATCTGAATTTTTCTTGAAAATATTAACAAGTTGGGTATCCGAAATAGAAGAAATTGTATAAGAAACGGGTTTCATAGGCTCTTATCGCACTCGGATTTTGTAAAACCCGGACTTTTCGCCCTCGTTGTCCAAACATCTTCGTGCGATAATAATTGGCCTTATGAAACGTGTTTTTTAATATACTATTTCAATAATTGCAATTATTAGGTATTATCACAATCACAATCATTAGACGATGTCATTATGTGTAGGTAAATTGTATTTTTCGCCGACCGTCCATAAAATGACAGTTTTTGTCATTGATAGCCTGCACGAAATGGGTCACTTATCGATAAATGGATTTTTTATTTTTCATATTTTCTTTCGACATAACTTACTTGGTCTTAAAAAGGAGCTTATTATCTTAGCTTTTCAGCAACCAAAACATAATGTTGGGATCTCCTTTCGATTTTATTCTATGATTTTTTTATTGGCATAATATGTAAGTAAATGCATAGTGTGTTTTCCAAATATATAGATTTTTTTTGCCAATGAATTTCTTATGCTTTATTTTGAATTTAGAACTGATGAAAATTGAGAATCCCCTGATTTTTTTAAACTGGTTGAGTCCATCTCTGGAGTCGTTTTTTTGAATTTACTTATCCAGTCCCTTTAATTAATCCGCAGTGCTGAGAAGCCAGTTTTTTCGTGGATCGTTAATAGCGCTTTTAACTTTTGACAAATTTTTAATTTATTGAGGGGGCTGTACCCCAAAAACCTTCGCTCTGGAAGAGAGTGTTCCAGAGTGGATTCGAAATTGACATGAGAGAAATTAATTTGACGGGAACCGGTGCAAAAGGCTATTATAGTCTTGTAGTTGCAAGATCAGTTGCTTTAGACGAGCATGGGAGAAGACTGCAGTTACCACAAAAACTGTTGGTTAATTGAGTTAGTTTTACAAACGTGAATTATTGTTCTTCATGTTAAAAGAGGCCAAAATTACTCAATTTACTTTTAATTACAACAACACAATTTAAAATCGGGCACATGTTAAGGGTGGTGCACTAATTTTTTTGAGCAGTGTACTAGTTAAAACGATCTTCTTCATCAACATTTAGATTCGGTTGTCCTAGGGAATTAAGGTTTCCAAACAAGGTTTGTTGCAACTTCCTGATGCATTAGAGAAGATTCAACATTCACAGGTTATAACCCCTATTAATTGCATGTTTGTAATTTGCAATTTTTGTAAGTACCTACCTACCTATTTGCATACTGATGTTTTTGCAAAAAAATGAGGGTTTATGCGGGTGTCGCTTAATTATTTTGAATAAATAAATGGGCAGCTTCCCACATAGTGGTACAAATAAACAAATTGAAGATTTATTAGTGACGCACTTGACACGAAATGTTTGTTTAATAAATTAATGACGGTTCCTATTAAAGGTTGTAGCCGATGAAAAATATACTTAGCATCAATTAGCAGACATCGATTAAATGCTTATTGTGTTGAGTAAATATGTTATTTTTGTTTATCAGTTAAGGTATTAGCACCTATCTATATACTTATCAGTATTTTTTGGACACTCCTATTTTAAGAACTAGGTGCATCGTTTTCTTGTTTGAAGTTTTTTAAAAATGTTTCCTCTCTTAATCGAAAGTTCTTTTTATGGCTAATTCTGTCATTCCCATTTCCCTATACCGTTTGATCATATTCCAACATTTCCAGGAACCTCGGTCGAGTAAGCTAGGTATCTATGCAAGTAAAAGAAGGTGGATAGCAATTTATTATTTTGAATATGTCAGGCAACTGGTACTGGTCATTGCCATTTTACATGTTAACTCAGAAGCTGTCAGTTTTGACCTAACAAGAGGCAAAAATAAATTAGGTATGCGGGTATTATTGTTCAATTTTCAATTGTAGTTTGTTTAGAAGTCAGCGAGGATGTCACGCTCTAACGTTCGATATTGAAAGGCAGAGGCCCCAAATTCGTGGACAGAAAAATAAAGCTGCATTTGTGCTGTATGTACGTTAGGGTGGAGCGTCATTTCGAATTTTGGAATTTCAAAATGCCTGTGCGCGAAAAAGTTGTTAATTGTTAATATTATTTTATTACTTTAATGAAAATTTTTTATTGGTTTGCGTTTTCCACCCCCCCCAAGGCCTGAATGTCTACGACGTAAAGAATCGCTCTGGGGGGGTTGAAAATGAAATGCAACGATTTTCTTTTACTTAAATAAAAGGCTTATATTTCCTTTTAGCAACTTTTTGGCTGTCAGGCATTTTCAATTTCCAAAAAAAAGATAATATCATGGGAAAATTATGTAATATGCATGTAAGTATTTTTGTGTTGTAACTTAATAGGGAACATAAATTTCTCGTTTATGTACAGTAAAAAATATTAGATTCGATGAGAAACTGCTAGAACTTTTAGTAGACAATATTGATCAATATTAATAGCACCAAAAGCACATCTATGATGTAGGATGCAGTTATGCACCGCCAAACTGACCAACTTGGAACAAGCGCACTATTTTAGTTCAAAAAGCATTAATAAGGCGTTGTTAAACTCAAAACACACGATCTGATCCTAATCAGCGTCAAAGCGCGCGATCTGAACTTAAGCAGAGGAAAAGAGACATTTCTCTCAATGATCTGATCTGAAAACGCATGATTTCAAACTAAACTATGCCAAAAGACAATTTTGAGCTCAGGGTACACGATTTGAGGTAAAACGGTGTGAAAAATACCATTTTGCCACGTTATAAGCTCAAAATGCACGATTTCAGCTTAAGCAGAGTCAAAAACATGTGTATTCTGAGTTCAAGTGGCACCATTCGAGCTTAAAGCGACGTCAAGAGAACGATTCTACCCTGTCATGAAATCAAAACTAGCTTACGCAATCAAAAACGCGATTTTGCACTGTTATGAGATCAAAATGCACGATTTGAGCGGTTAAACACTTAATTATAGTCGTAAATACGTTTTTGCACTGTCAACAGCTTTAAAACTCGATTTTGCATTGTTGTAAACCTAAAACGCACGATTTGATCTTAAGCATAGACTCAGGACCAACAATGCCAAAATTTTAAGCCACGAAATGTTTCAATTCATTAACAATAGGTACATCTTCCTCCACAGATAAAAATATTTTATTGTTTAACGCCTTTTTTATGTCTGCTGTAAAATTTTTAAGACTTATACATGAAATAATTAATAATTTTTTAAATGAAAACAGACAGTTGCCACATATGCAGTCCTAAAATAAAATAAGTAAGATTTTGTTGGTTAGTGTATTTGCTTCATTTCTTTTTTTTTATCCAAATGAAAATTGTTTTTATAATAAGGTAATGTGTTTCACAAAAAAATTAAGTAAATATAACTTTTTGACATCATGAAGCATTTTTTTACTTTTTTTGAATTTGCAAATTTTTGAAGGCTTGGGGGGGGGGGGGTGGAAGGGGTTTGCGAAAAATTTCAAAAAAAATACAGTTGACTTCTCTTATTGAGAGACAACTTTTATGCGCACAGGCGTTTTCATTTTTGCAAAAAAAAAAATCTCCACCTATAGCGACGCTCCACCCTAATGTACGTACCGCTCTTGATTACTTTTAACTCGACAACGTTAAACTCAATAATTTATTTTAAGTCGATCATTAGATTTAATGCAAGCAACTGCTAGCGTGGCCTGTAACAGAAACATAGCACAATATTTTAACCGCCTATTATTCTCCGCGAAGAAACAAGGCGAAAATCCGCGAGAAAGTTTTTCCTAAAGTCATTAATAACGGAGGTAGGGCTGGCTAAAGTGGAGGCATATGCATAACGTTTTTTTAGGATTTACTCCGAAACTGATTTTAATTAATAAATATTTCTTTGGCTATACGTTTATCAAATTTCATCAAAATCGACAAAGGGGAAAATGGTTTTCCAGCTGCACCTACTATTAAATTTATTTAGAAAAGCTACGTAGAATGAATATCACCACATCCCTAAATTTCCTAGTGTTTTCAGGTAACGCATTTCATTTGGAAACTTTTTCGACTTTTAAATTTTTTTCATTTGGGCACTCGTTCCCTTTCAAATCGCCTTCAATGTGGTACGGTGCGGGCAAAAAAATGGGCTGTCAAATTTTCTGTCACGTCAAAAAAGGCTATGCAGTCCATGCTTTATTTGTCATTATAACTGACGTTTTGACAAGTGATGGCCCGTTTTTTTTGCCCGCGATAGTACGTGTGGGGCCCTAATTTTGCATTTTTTTTAATCAAAGCAATCTTTAATGTCACTGAAAACCATAGAAACAATTATGGCACAGGCACGTTGCAACAGATGACAAGAATTGCAATTTGATAACAATCGGCATGTGTCAATAATTTAATTATTAAACAATATTATAATTTGAAGAATCTAATATAGGTAGTCCGAGCGGTTAACAACAAATATCGAAGCAATACTGCATTCTTTGATCATAGAATGCCGCTTTGCACCATTATACAGGGTGTTTCAGAACCCTCGCACCAAATTGCAATGGAGTATTCAGGATTAAATTCTGAGTCGATCGGCGTTTTTGAAAATTCCCAGGGTCCAATAGTTCTCAAGTTATAAGAGATTTAAGAGGATTTAAGAGGCATTGAGATCGGGACCCACTCGAAATTTCCCTTAGGATCAAAGTTGGGGGCCTCTTTTGGAAATCACCTTCAAAACTGGAATTATCAAAAATACGAAGTTAAATCACGCGTGATTGGAATTTCTTGTTTTGGCTCGAAATAAGTCGAAAAGAAAGAAACTTTTTGCCCTAAAATGACTTTTAAGGGAGATACGCCCCCTCGCCGGAATACTCGTAAAATACAATTCATACGAATCTGAAACTTTGAACATAGACTAGTAGGGTGAAGGGATTTCTTGTGAAATTTTTTCGAAGTTTTATTTTCATCAGAGGCGTGCGTTTCTGGGGGGCTTTACTCATTATTTACATACATTTTTTACAAAAAGGTGCTCTTGATCAAACTGGGTAGGACGCACCGTTTTCGAATAAAATGGATCCAATTTCTTTAGAGCGCGAAAATTTTTAACCTCCCCAACTCCAACAAAATTTTAAAAAAATGGGAGGTTACTGCAATCACTAAAATTTTCGAAATCGAGATAAGACCGAATCTATACGTTTTGAGGTCTCAGGAACCCGGAAAAGTAGTTTTTAAAATTTGTCTGTATGTATGTACGTACGTACGTACGTGCGTGCGTACGTGCGTGCGTTTGTAAACGCTCTACAGCCCAAACTACTGGAGCGATTTGGCTGGAATTTGGTACATAGGCATCTCATAGCCTAACTTAGATCTGAAAAGCTTTTGGAGCCAATCGTGCAACTGGAAATGCCATTTTGGCACATCAACTTTTAAATGTTAAATGCAAACCCCCATTTTTCACGTCACCATAAGAAAGACCTTCAAATTCTGCGTCTAAAAATGTATTCATTCTTAGTGCCCTTTTGACCAAAAATTTAAAAAAAAATGATTTTTATCGGACTTTAAAATCGCGGTACAGCCCAAGCCCCTCAACCGATTTGTCTGAAATTTTGCACATGGGGATTGCATTACACGTCAAAGAGCTGAGCAAATTTTGGATTCAATCGGCCCACGGAAAGTGCCGTTTTGGCACACCAATTTCCAAATTTAAAATTATTCTCTCATTTAACCATTAAAAACAAGTTTTTGAAAGATTTATTGTCACCATGAGAAAGGTCTTCAAATTCTGGTTTTCAATAAGATAAAATTAATTAACATTTAGTGCTGTTTGGTTCAAAAAATCGAAATTTTATAATAACACTAAAAATACATTATAGCCCAAATTACTGAATCGATTTGGCTGAAATTTGGTACATGGAGATTGGTTGACCCGTTGAAGACCTGAAGGACTTTTGAAAGCAATTCGTCGAAGGGAAGTGCCATTTAAGCATATCAACTTAAAATTTTAAATACAAGGCCTAATTTTTTATGTCGCCATTAGAAAGACGATCATATTCTGGTTCTAAAAATGTATTCACAGTTTCTGCCATTTCAGTGGAAAATTGAGAAAAAAATCTTTCTCATTAAAAGGGAGCGGGCTGACAGTGGATGACATAAAGTGGCAGTTATTGTCAAAAAGGTGGCAAAAGATTAACCTTAAAAGGAACATATTGTCAAATGTGATGGATGATGTCCGAGGCGATGTTGGTATTTGTCAGAAAATTGCGAGATTAGTCACAGACGATAAGGATAGAAAAAAATCTGTTGAATTGACTACTGTCTACACAGAATACAAAGATCCACGCGATGGGGAGGTTCCAGCCGCTTCTCTGCTGCCTTTTTTTTAGAACAAAGTTTTTCTTATCCGATTATTTTGCCTGAAATTAATTAGAGGGGATGATTCCTCGCTTCATTTTAAGGAGAAAAGCTCATATGGACATAGGGCCAAAAATGCTTCTTCAGGGAATTATTAACGGTCCCTCGAAAAAGTTTAAGCCATGCTTCAGAAATATATCTTATACCGACATTCCAAGAAATATACCCTACCGATAATTCATTTTTGATCATGGAATGCCGCCTTGCACCATGATGGTATGTATGTATGTACCATAGAGAACAAATTTTGATCGGAACCCCCTCGAAATTTTCCCCCGTTTTGACGTGACGCTCAAAAATAGAATTATCGGGAAAGAACACAAGAGAAAAGTCGTGCGTGATAAAAATTTCTTGTATGTTTGGATCCCAAATTTCAAAGTTGGCAATACGACAACCCTTGACCAAGAAATAATGCAGTGTCGGTATACGTTATTTCTGCATAACCGCTTGGGCTTCTTCGAGGGATCATAACTCCCTGAAAAAGCATTTTTTGCCCTAGGTCCATGTGAACTTTTCTTCTCAGAATGAAGCAAAAAATCATTCCCTGCAATTTACTTTCAGCCAAATAGTTGAATAAGAAAAAATGTTTTCACTTATAATCTCATAAGAGCATTAATTCTTTCCGGAAATTTTTGGAGTGCATTCCAACAACGTATTAATCGTCCCGAGTGGAACACGAGGGCCCGATTACGTTGTTGGGATGCACGACTAAAATTTCCAGGACATGAATTAATGCTCGAATGCAGATTCGGTAAGAAAATAGCAACGATACAGCCACAGAAATGAAATAGAAATGATTTTTGACATTTGATTTGACATAAAAATTTCCACTTATTAATTTCGTTTAGGTTGGTCTAGATAGGTATCAAAAATTTCCAGGAAATCCTCGAGTTGCCATGGTAAACACACAGAAATCAATTTTTCTATTGGCTAATGATTAGTATCGTGCGATTTTCTAAAAAATTTTCGCGCTCTAAAGAAATTGGATCCATTTTATTCGAAAACGAGTTTGATCAAAAGCACTTTTTTGTGTACAATGGCCACCTAATTATGATTTTCTTACTGTTTTGGATCAAAAATGTTTACAGAAAAAATTATGTTAAAAATGAGGAAAATAAAACTTGAGAAAATTGTGAAAATTGTGTGCATTCCGGCGAGGGGGCGAATCTCCCTTTAAGAGTCATTTTAACGCAAAAGGTTACTCTTTCTTTTCGACTTATTTCGAGCCAAAAGCACAAGAAAATCCAATCACACCTGATTTTACTTCATATTTTCACGATAATCCCACTTTTGAACGTTATTTCCAAAAGAGCCCACCCCTAATCTTTGATCCTAAGGGAAATTTCGAGTGAGTCCAGATCTCAAATTGTTCCTTATGAATCATAATATCATGATGCAAAGCAGAATTCCATGAACAAAAAATGCAGTATTGTTTTGGTAACTAACAGAATTTGGACAGGTTTTTTCATTTTGTGTTAACCTTAACATGAGGCTATTTCCGTACAAGCACTTGTCACAATGGAAACTATGGTAATAAACCCCATGTTGAGCTTAACATAACACAACTTTGAGTTCCAAAATCCAAAGTTCCCTAATAAAGATTGAGTTTTGAATTTTTGAATCGCGTCACAGGTCCATTTCCCAAAGCCTGGCTGGTCGCCAGACAAGATTTTTGCAAAACAAAACTAAGTACGGGATACGCAAGCGCACTTCAAAAATTTATAACACAAAAGTAGCTCTTCTTCAAAATCCGCATTTACCGAGAGCATGAGTTTAACCTAAACCCTTAAATCCTTCCACCCTCACGTTTCCCTTTTCCAGATACGAGTGTTTCTTCAATCGAGGTGATATCGACGGTTGGGACGTCCGTCAAGGAATGAATGACTTATTAGCATATGATGCAGTACCCGAGCCCCAAGTCATCATCGCAGCTCTTCATGCTTGCAGAAGAATAAACGATTACGCTCTAAGCGTTCGCTTTCTCGAGTCGGTAAAGGATAAGTGCGGGCCTAAGGTTAATACCATATATCCTTACATCGTTCAAGAGATCGCCCCCACACTATGTGAACTTGGGTGCGATCTTCCCGAATCATTGTGTTACCATAAGCCCGAAATGTACTTTCCAGATTTGAATGGTTAAATTTTTTGCAAATAAAGTCTCCGAAGTTTCGTAGTTGATTTTGGGGTTACTTACTAGTATCTCCCTCGATTGTGTTAACACTGTCACCTGAACACACCGACTGATGAATTCGCGGGGGCACTTGCCGATCGCTCTGTGAGGGCCTTGGTGTCCGCGCCATCCGGATGTGCCTTTGTCCCAGCTTCCGGGAAAGCATGAAATGTTCGGGTCACTGGATGGTCATTGCTCACTACCAAGCGTTAACACTTGTGCAATTTGAACTACTCATTTTACCATCGTTCACATGTATTTTTCAGGGCCAAAATTAAGAATGGGTTATAGAACGTCCCGAAAGGAAGCAGTACTTATCACTTATTACATAGCAATTTTCTGCATAATTTACATGCAGACGTACCTATACTATTAAAAACTTTTCAATTTCCACATAACCTACAATCAGATAGAATAGGTATAAATCTATGCTAGTACTAGCAGTAGAAGTCCTGTTAAGAAACGTGTAACTGCCGAAGACCCTGCTTGTTGAGCGATTATGGTGGAGTCGCCAACGGATCGTAAGGTAGCCAAAGTACTGTATAAATTTTACGCTCTGAATGAACTGGCCTTGGTTCAGCTGCAAAATCATTCCATGTTAATATTTCAATATGCTGATGAACTAATTCCGTACGATGACATCAATTAATCACGAAGGTTTTAATGGGTTCAGAAGTTTGAACTGTTTTCAAAATTATTTCAGGGAAAAGCTACAGACTGGAAACAACGTAGAGGTGTCTACAACACCGGAGCACCAATTATTTTTAAATACCATTGTTCGATATTTATGCGAGTAGGTATGGTGTTTATTTAACCCCAGATGTGTATTTTTATTGTTATTCGAAAATATGAAGTGCGAGATGTAGGGCGTTGAAGCGCCTACACACGTTCCTGTTTTGCAATCAATCCCGGGATGTCGTTTCAAACGTTATTTCATGATTGACGAAAAATGAAACGTTTGTATAGGAGCCTTCCAAACATTCACAGAATGAAACGAAATCACTCCTGCGAACCATAAACTGACGGCCCCGCACTCGTTCAATTTTTCGTCAATCCTGAACAACACTCAGGGATTGGTGAAAAACCGACGAAAAACGGAACGTGCGTAGGCGCGTTTAGACTGCGGAAAATATATGTAACGTCACTGTGAAATTTTGTCTTGAGTTATAATTTCAGCAGTTGGAAGAGCTTTAGATCACACTTCGCACTAGCACACTCAGGAGATAAAGTAATGGCCCTGTAATATCGAAAATACGACGAGCTTGACGATAACGCACAAATCTTCTGGCGTGTGGCTTTCTGTTTACCATTGTGGCAACCAAAACTATGGCAAACTATGGGGTGGTTTTTGAGTTTGTGGCTCGTCAAATTAGGAGGAATTTGGCTGTATAGTTCCATTACTGCAATTATTTCATTTCTATAGGCTTTTTGTCTCGATCTTAGGTTTCTCAATACAAACGGGCTGTCATGATTGGTCAGCTTTATTTTTTAAAATTTGTATTGAAATACTGTCATTTTTGCCGTCAGTTTCAAATTTTTCTCGGAAGGACGATTCAAATCTGACGTTATTTTGATGGTATTTCAATACAAAACAAGGTTATTTCCTATACTTTCAGATGCAAGTTTGTATTTCAATAGGTAAAATCCGTTCATTTTCTATAGCAGAACTAAAATTTTTCTGGAACTGTACAACCCTAATTTGTAAGGGCCTGTACTTTTGACAATTTGATCGAAATTTACCGGGAAAGCAAAAACATTACATAACCCAAATCTTCTAGGGTTTATTTTTATTGTTAGCAGCAATGTCACAGATAAACGTACCTGAGGCTTTTTCGTGAATATTTTTCTGTGCAATTTACTCAAAACTGCACGCACACAAAGGCCATTTTAGGCCAATTCAGAACAATTGCTAAATTTTGACATTTGTCATGTTTTCTGACGTACCGCATTATAATCACTTCTACCAATTCACCTGTTAGTAAAATTCCTTGCAAAGTTTCCTCATACCAACCTAAAATTCAAATTTTGACGTTCTGTCACTTCCGAGGTCATACTTCAATAGAAAATGAATAGAGAGTACATAAAACCGAGAAAAAACGCCTTATGTTTCCTTGGTCATTTATTAATAACCAAGGAAACACAAATAAGGTCAGATTAAACTGGTGAATGATTTTGACAGACGTCGTCTTTCAGGGTAGCAAAATAGCCTTCAAAGTACCTCGTAAAGCCAATCGTGCTTATGATACCCTCATCAAGTCCTGGGGAAAGCGCTTCGGACACCGAAAATCGTTTTATTCTATAGTGTTTAACAATGCACACTTTGGTCTTTCTGTTTCCGTGGTTATTGATGGATGACCTAGGAAACAGAAGAAATGAAGCATCCTTTAAAAATTTATATCTGAAAAACTGTCCGTTAATTCTGGTTGGCGCAATGGTAACTTTTAATCAGGGCACTAAATTCTATATAATACCAAATTTTCAAGACTTTAACAGAATCCACTAGCCATAAGGTTTGTGATTGTTTCTGATTTTACTAGCGGAGGTAAAACTTCTCTTTCCCCGAGAATCCTCGCTCATTCCATGACCGATCAGTCGATCACTCATCACGTACCCGTAAATTATGAACATTTTACAGTATGATTAATTATTTAAAACCTTGATTAAATCAATATGTAGTGTCCTTTAATAAAATAACGGTATTTTCGTGCTTAACTGCAAAATTTCAACCGAGGTCATTACATCACGAGAATTTTTATTCCACGAGAAAATTCTATATTATGTTTGTTTATCTCAAATTGTGATAAATTGGTAAATACCTATAGCTATTGCTATTACTAATTATGTAAACAAACGGTCAACCTCATACCATGCAATAATTTGGTACCTACAGAATCAAAACATATTCAAAAAAATAATTTGAGGCAAATCATAATACAAACACGCACGCAACGTGCAAATTTCAATACAAATATTTGCTTTATACACTGAAAAACATATTTTTTTATGACTAACGGTTGGGAATATATTAAATCCACTCCTTCTTAAAAATTGTATATTGATATGGGGTGACTAGTTTCGACAAATTTATGCCATCTTCAGACCTACTGCTTCGCAGCCATTTTAAGAAAGCCATTTTAAGAAAGTGGATTTAATATATTCCCAACCGTTAGTCATTATGGACCTTCTTTACACTTTTTCCACCATTACAATTATATTTTTTTATGTTTAGATTCTCTTATCCCTAAGATTAGCAAATTATTTTTAGATGGCGGAGTTTCTCTTACCGAATACCAATCAATAGCCTAACGCGCCGTAATATACCTACCTACTAACGGACATAGGGCAGTGTGATTCGGGCTTTTTAACTTCTACGTTTATTTTGCGGTGTATAATTTGAAAAATAAAAATTTTTGAAAAATACGAAAACATACAGGGTGTTTCACGACGAGCGGCAGTTAGCCGTCTAGAAAATATTTGGCATCTGGATCGCGGAAATTTGTAAGCAGGGGACACCCCATTTTAATTCATATTATGAATCTACCTCTAATTCTGATTACTCTGATATAACATGCCCTATAGCTAAATGTTTTGGAACAAAAAAATAGTTACTTATTTTAAATTTTCACAGAAGAAAATTGAAACCCAATATTTTAAGCAGAGGACTATCGTCCACATATCCTAAAACTTTTGCAGAGAATTCTCGGGAGCAGGAAAAAAATTAAATTCATTTTTCCATGTTATTTCCCGATGCGTCCCAAAATCTGAAACGCACGGTACTATACAAATACAGAAAATGTTCTAAAATTAATAGTAGCAAAGATTTAGCAGCTTTGCTGTGAAAATTGGTTTATAATACCTACGACAACAAAATTTTACATCCCAATTTTGCTACATTTCTTCATTTTAATCCCAGTTAATAAACGCTAAATAATGCATTTAAACAGAAATGTGAAAAAAATGTTTACCAACAATGAACGCGTTTTCCTTCTTTTTTGCAAATATCTCAAAAAATTGAAAAATAGCAGTACCTACCTACCTACAGGTATAAAACTTTTCAATTAAAAACTAAAAAAGGTCCAATGTAATATTTAAATAATGGTAGGAAACCGGTCTCTAATCACCAACCATTGTTTTATTGAATTGTAGTATTCGTATTAGGTACAATACAATATTATATTATTATTAAGTTTCTGTATTTTCAGAGGTGGCAGCGCAAATCTAACCACTCTCTCTGATCAAGCCGGGTAAGTTCTTTTTAAAATACCTATACAGGCTGTTCCTAAAGTCAGAGTCCTAACTCCGGTACGTTATTCCTTATGGACATATGTGATGTCCGGAAATGCTTTATAGGGTAGCTGCACCCATTCAAAGGGGCGCTCAAAAAGTCAGTTTTCTGAAAATTCCTCGAAAAATATGAAGAATAGGATTTTGAAATTTGGAGCAATGGTTTGTATTATAATTATTCTAGGAGGTCCTTACACATTTTTTTACATTTTCTTTTCTTTTGGGCATTTTTCTCATCAAATAATAATAAAATCTTACTCTGCGGTCGATTCCTGTCCGAGGCTATTTCCGAAATATTCCCTTCGAAAAAGTTATTGAATTTATTCCTTACTTTTGAAAAGCACTCCTTACTTTGGAAAAGCAAATAGCAAATCTGATTGAAAACCTAAACAGGAATAAACCTCAAGTACCTACATTAGGTATCTTCAAGCATGTTAATTAGTAAAATGACCAAAAATTAAGAAATAGCTAGTGCAAATTTTTGCTTTTTACTCTCCCTAATTAGAAGCATTTTTACGGTAATCCTGGGAAGATGTTTGAGAGCTCGTAAAATTGATAGCCGTCTATCAAAGTTTTTAGAAGCCAACATCAGTTAGAACAAATACCGATTTCCTGTGCCCCGTCGTCAGACCGAAACTTCTCCCTCAATAAAAGTTAATTCCCTTAAGTTCATCCCTTGTTTTCTCAACGCGGAAGCAGCAAGCCCGTTGTTGCCGGATCACCGCGCGAAACTTGAATTAATAAAAATGCAAACATTTACTGCTTAATTTATCAAAAAAATAAAATCATTTCCATAAAGAAGACATTAATGCACTCATTGCTTATTGCTAAATTATACAATAAGATAGGGGGTTAAGATAATTAATTCTAATTTACCCTGGATTTTTTATTTTATTCATTTATGTTTCGGTTTGGCCGTACGAGCTGTGTATTTGGACCTCCTTGTATGTACACATGTATGTGAGCACGATTTGTCGGAAACTACCAAGCGTTGGCCTGCTGGTATGAGCCCAGTTAATTTTCTTCCCAATCCGTAAGTATCAAATGCCTTTTTGGCATACCAACCATGAAATTGGATTGATAAGCATCAATTTTTTTCATCAGCACATGAAAGGTCTTTAAATTCTGTATCTATAAATGTATTCACACTTGATTGATTTGGCTGAAATTTGGTAAGTAGAGATACCATAACCCGCCGAAGAGCAGGTTTATTTTTGACTCGATTTTTGGTGACAATCAATTAACGACAAGTGCCATTTTCGCATATAAACTTTGAAAGGGCCCTATACGATAGTGGCCCAGGAAATAAATTGAAAGTCAGGATCTGGACGACACTAAACTTTGATTTTTGGCGTGGAGGTATAATAAAGTATTCTTACAAGATTGAATACAAATACCTATAGTCTGTCCGGGATCCACACGACCGGGATTCACCCTATTTCCATGGTGAATCATTGTTGTCAACAATGAATCGCCATGGAAATCGGGTGAATCTCGGTCGTGTGGATCCCGGACAGATATTATGTAGAAATGTTCCCAGGCGGTCACATTTTTATGTGACTCTACATACATTTGGGCCGAGAAAATGGCAATTTTCACGAATTTTTTTCTCGAAAACTAGTAGATACTAAACTTTTACTTTTCCCGCAAACATTCATCTATCCCTCGCTTACCTAAATTTAAATTTGGTAGAGATGGGCTCAAGCGGTCGCCTTATTGTATAGGGTCTTTTGAACAATAAACTCCCGTTTGCTTTATCAGCACCTGAAAACTCTTAAAATTTAGTTTTCAATAATGTACTCAAACTTAGTGCCCTTTTGGCAAAAGATCGTTAAATGTTGAAGAATCCCAAAAAACGCCTAAAGTTTGGCGTAGTAAAACTTAGGAAATTTTCAAGGTCACGCATTTTGCCAGCACTTCAGAATAATACAAACGCAAGGAAGAAACTGAAAAACTTAAGTTTATAAGGCAGATTTTTACCGATTTGGCGATTATTTATGTAAAAGGAGTGATTCCTGGACAAAGAAGGTCACAGTCACAGATTTTTATCAACAATTAAATAAATACACTGGGCTATCGAGTAGGTATTTTATAAAACCCAGAGGACACCCAAAATTTGTCAACTTGCAAAACTTTGCGTCGATCATTATTGCGGTTGACTGATAGCTAGGTAAGCAAGTATACCTAAAGTATTCCTAAAGTCAAAAATCTTAGTGCCATTTTTTCGAAAAATGTCATTTCAGTGGCAAAGGGGCCCCCTTGTTTGAATTTATTTTACAAAAAAGCATGTTCTTACTATCGGATTTGATAGCTGTTGTTCGAAAATTTACATTTTAGAGGCAAAAAGCCCCTTATTGAGTTTTTCTTAGCAAAAGAGCAATTATTATTATCGAATTCTCTGGCTGTTGCATTACCGGATCGAAAACCTTAGGGCTATTTTTTCAAAAAATGTCATTTTAGGGGTAGGGGTGAAAAACATTTGTATTTTAGATTTTAGCAAATGAGCGCCGGTCGCAATGCGCACGACATCAGCAATCGACAACCGCTTTCACGCCCGATCTCTGACTCGCAGAGTCTGACTTGGTTAAAGTTAAATGGTACATTTACAAATTCTGTCAAAAAGTAGAAGTTTCTACCGTCTCCGAGACTCCCAATTTTTAACTTCTACGCTTCGCGGAGCCAGTTAATAAAATCGGTCGAAAAATTGAATCGCCAAAAACATCAAATCTTTACGTTTCAGGGTCCTGGAAGCCGAAAAAATTGTTTTTAAAAATGTCTGTCTGTCTGTGATCATGTTGCAGCTCAAACTACTGAACGTACCGAGATGAAATTTGGCACACATAGTCAGTGGGCAATTTGTAGGTGCTGATTAAATTTTGGGCCACTTCGGTATACTGAAAGTGCCTTTTTGGCACATCAACTTAAAAATTTAAATGCAAACCCCCATTTTTCGCGTTACCATATGAATGCTCTTTGAATTCTGCTTCTAAAAATGTATTCACACTTGTGCCCTTTTGGTCAAAAAATGGTGCCGTGAAAAAAAACCTATGCATAACTGTATATTTTTTTGATAGCTGATTTTTTTTCATGCCATTTTTTCGAAAAATGTCATTTTAGTAGCAAAAGGGCCTTGTTTAAATTTGCATTTTTTTCGAAAAGTCATTTTAGGGGTGAAAAACATTCGTATATTACACAACCCCTGCGTTCGCTAGAAAGTGCCGGAAAAAAGTTGGGTGGAGAAAGCTGAAGCCCCGGTATTTCCCATTTCCACCCCCCGGGTTGAAACTGCTTTTGGTAGATAACATAATCTGATATGGTCCTTATTATGTTAGATAATTTGCAAAAATTCCTGGCTGTAACGCAAACGGTCCTTGATTTATTCAATAAAAATCGAATTGTAGGTGCCCCCTTCAGAGGGCCGCAGATATGTCTGTAGTACCTTTTTGCATATTTTATTTTGAGTTGTAGAAATATACAGGCTGGTGAATTTTTCGTTGCCCACCATTGGGAACTCGGAAACCATAAAAAATGGCGAGTAGCTTAAATTTGATAAAAGTTGCGTTTTTTCAAGGTGATTAAGGGTCAATTTCATAATCAAAATTAAAGGATCCTTTAAATATTTGCTTAGCAACATTCCAGAAAGGTTGCTTCTGATTGGTCAAAATCCCCTTTAAAGTCGACTCTAACTTTAAAGGACCTTTAACTTTTATTATGAAATCGGCCCTAAGTATCTGTAAAGAATTCTCCTTTATCTTGATTCGTTAATGAGTTATCTCGAAAAAATTGAAAATCGCGATTTTAAAGAAAAATCCGTATCTTTCTAACGATTGGTGGTAATTAAATGAAACTTGGTACTGAACTGATCCGCCGGAATGCCCAATTTTACGCAAATCTTTAGAAAATTAAATTAACAGCAGAGCGCATTTTTTTTTCCGGAATATTCGAAAGCGTCCGAGGTCACCCACGCTTACGTCAGGGTTTTCGGTCAAGTTATTCACCCTCGGACATCTCGCTCGCACGCGCGAATTCGACAGGGACAGCAACAGCGCTAAAATTTTGTTAACGAAACAGCAAGGGACGGAAAAACTACCTGAAGAAAGCCATAGAGGGGTAAAGTGGAATTCCAGCTAGTAAGGGAGAGAGTTTCGAACCGACAACCAAAAGAGACGCATTTATATTTATTTCAGTGAAAATTGTTAGTAATAATTTAATAGTTATTTGTGCAGTACTGTGTGAACCTAGGTATTGCAGCCCAAATCTCAGGAAAAGGTAGGAAACATTCTAGATTTGTTGTAAGCATTTTATTCTGTGTAAACACGATTTTAATTGCGATTTAATTGGAAGGACGCTTAAAAAAAGGACGCTAGGTCATTTGTTAGAGATTGTGGTACTACTATAAAGCGGTACTGGATTATTTACACATCCCAAGCAGTTCAGAACACATCTCGATTAATTCAAGTTTCCATGATTAACCCTCGGATTAATCGACCACCCTAATTAATTAATTAAAGTCATCACCCTTTCTTAATCTACCCATAGGACAGCCACCTTCACTTCAAATGCATCTAAATGCCAGGAATTCACATCTACGACCTTATCTCGTCATTGAATTATACCTGTTCAATTAATTAATTACACCTGGAAATCACAATACGATCAAACTACCCCAGTTTTCTGGAAGGACGCCCAACAGCTCACATTTACAGGAAAATCTCTTCATTTCACATCTTAACCAGATCTTCATTAATCAAACTTGATTAATTAACCCTTTTACCTCAGCCATTAGGGGTGAAATCTTCCTCTTTGCCTTCAGCAACAAATTAACGATATAGAGCTCATTTTAAAGCTCAAAACATCATGAGTATGTTCAGTTCACACAACAACAGAAAAAAAACAAGAACAATTTTCGAATTGTTATAAATAATTAACCGGAGGTCTCGGGTTTCGAGATCTCCCAGAGGTGAAATAAGGGTCCGGTTTCACTTCTAGCATACCTGTAATTACAGGTATTGCCCACGAGGATGACAGGAGCACTATCGTCGGGGGGGGGGGGGGTTATCTGCGAAAACAACAACGAACTGTGGAACTTTGAACTACTCCGGTTTGACTTTGAACTAATTATGTTTACAAGCTTTGCAGCTACCAATTTTTATTGGGTAAACAAGCAAACAAACAACAAAAAAACACAACGAAAAGACAAAGAAAATAAAAGAGGAAGTTTTCTACATTACCGACAGTTATTTGACTGGTTGATAGCTCTTTCAGACATCTGACAACATTGGAGAAATTCTCCAAGCGTACATGGATTTTGTTCTCGCAAAATAACAGCATAAACTGCATGATAACAATTTAATTTTGCTTGCATGAGCGTGGACAACTATTGAACAATTCTATGTAATGCACAAAATTTTAGATTCTTAATTACCACCTGATAGGGCTTGACTAGTCGAATTAACTTGTCTTAGCGAATCAACACAAACATCTGTCAGCCATCTTCTTTACCGACCGCCATTTTTCTTACCAATTTCTTACAATAGGAAAATGCCATCATCTTAGAAGTCCCACGGTACCACAATCGAACCATTGATTTTTAGATTTGACAATTGATTTTATTTGTTTAATTTCAATTTGTTTAAATTGTCTTTGTCACACTTTATGTAATTCAGCAAGGGCTAAACATTGTTAAACATTTGTTCAGAATTCATGTTGTCAATTAATCTTGGCAATCATGGTAATTATCATCCAATCTCAAACGGGGTTTTCCGCTGTTTCCCTCGTTTACAGTTCGGGAAAACTTTAGAGAAAGGACTTCTCTAACGAGTTTTCGATCTGTGGGAATCCGAGTTGGATTAAAAGATTCAATGTAAGTCGGCAGCGGACGCAAACGAAAAGAAAAATCAAAATTTTCTTGAATAAATCAAAATCAAAAATAATTCTCTCTCTTTTATTGACCTGACTCTCATCAAGGTGCTACTTTAAATAAAAGATCCTGCAAGGGGGGGGAACATAGGAGATTAGATTAATCCTTTTGTACAATTAATTTGTTTAAACAAATAACCACCTTTCACAACGGGGTGAGTAAACTCAATGGTCCTAACTTTCATCTAGACGATCACAAAGGTAAACCACGATAAGTGAAAAATTCACTAATTAATCAGAGGTTTTATTGCCTTGGAAAAGGGGTAAATAGGGGTAAAAAGGGGGGGATAACTGTGGGCTCGGAGTAGGGGAAAATAGGGTAGTCCGGGATCACCATAGTACTTTTATATTGATGACACCTATCAACTCAAACAGCATTGACAGAAATTTTCTAGGCCTTCTAGATTTTGAGCAACGCTAGTCAATTTTTCTTTTTCTTATGGCTGCCATATTAGATTTTAACAGCATTAAATGCACAAAAAAATTATAGTCTTTCAAAAATGCAGACCGGGATGCAGACAATGACAGATCGTCAGATTTTGAAAATTGCTATGAATAGTTTGGAAAATCAGCGTAAACTTAGATGAAAAACAATTGCAAAAGATTAAACCTATTTTTTCAGTCTCTTATGACATGTGAAAACAATTGAATCCAATGGTAATAAAATATGCCTTGGCATGGTGTGACTCAAACTTTGACATATCTTTTCAAAGTCCATATTGATTACATTTTTGAACAGCTAATTTTTTCGAGCATCCAGTGGTGTTAAAATCCAATACGGCGGCCATAAGAAAAAGAAAAGTTGACTGTCGTTGCTCAAAATCTGGTTGGTCTATAAAATTTCTGTCAGTGCCATTGAATTGGCAACTGACAAAAATATAGAAGTTCTAAGTTTTATTTGAATACCACCAATCGAGATACAGAGTGTCTTACGAATATGGAGCAGTATCGATATCTCTGGGCTTAAGGAAGGTACAGTTGTAAGATTTGGCATTTACAGAAACTGACACATTCGGAATCTATTGAAATTATTGGCGACCATGGGGCACTTCTGTTATACCGGAAGTAGGGTCCAACTTTAAAATTTTAAATGGCAACCCTCATTTTTCATTACAGATTCGGACAGAGGAGGAAAACCTAAACTTAAAACACCTAACAAGTAACTTGTTTGCACCAGCCGCCTAGATTTTATTAACGTTCTTAGAGAAAAGTTCCGCAAAACAGTGCTATGTAAAAATGGTCATAACTTGTAAACCGCGGGCGATAAAAATAAAAATGATACACCATTGTAAAGTAGAAAGACTGTTTTACATTATGTTTGCCAAAAAGTCATATGAAAGCTGATTCAAAGTCGATTTAAAGAAATTGAAATGTTGGAAATTTAAAAGCCGAATAACATTTTTTTCTTATGGAAAAAACAGCGATTTTAATCGTTTCCTTTTTTGGCACTTTATGGGTACCGTTGAAAAGAGAATAAAATTCTGCACCCATCCATGCAGAAAAACTTGTATGCTGCCATTTAAGAAAAAAATGTTATTCGGGTTTGAAATTTCCAGTATTGCAGTTTCTCGAAATCAACTTTCAATTAGTTTTCTTAGGATTTTTGGCAATCATAATGTAAAACAGTCCTTCCGCTTTACAACGGTGTGTCAGTTTTATTTTTATCGCCCGCGGTTTACAAGTTATGACCATTTTTACATAGCACTGTTTTGCGGAACTTTTCTCTAAAAACGTAAATAAAACCTAGGCGGCTGGCGCAAACAAGTTACATGTAGGTGTTTTAGGTTTAGGTTTTCCTCCTCTGTCCGAATCTGTAATGAAAAATGGGGGTTGCCATTTAAAATTTTAAAGTTGGACCCTACTTCCGGTATAACAGAAGTGCCCCATGGTCGCCAATAATTTCAATAGATTCCGAATGTGTCAGTTTCTGTAAATGCCAAATCTTACAACTGTACCTTCCTTAATCCCAGAGATATCGATACTGCTACATATTCGCAAGACACCCTGTATAAATTTTTCTTTAAAATCGCAATTTTCAGTTTTTTCGCGATAACTCAGGAACGAATCAAGGTATCGGGACATTCTTTACAAATTCTTGATCGCGTTAAAAACCGCATCTTTTCTATAATTTAACCTACTCTCGAGCTCTTATGGTTTCTGAGTTCCCAATGGTGGGCAGCGAAAAATTCACTACCCTGTAAAATCACCCCCCAAAATATTTCAATATAATTTCCGGACATCCTGTATTTATCTGATCTGTGAATATGTGGCTGTGGTATGCGTATTGCGTATGTATGTATCATGCACCGTAATCAGCGACGGCGCGGCGACGCCAACGACGCGACGTGACCAGATGCAGGGACGCAGCACCACCGCCGCGGCGGCTGCGTCTGGACTCTGGATACGTGCTGGATGCATGTAGAACATAATATAGACTTATTAAATAATATCATTCATTACATAATTAAGTCTACAGCACACCAGACAAAAGATTGTACATATAAAGTGAACGTGAAGGTGAAAGACTGCTCGGCTCGGCATCATCAGGGAACCACTTCCAGTCCACGTGGTTATCCACGCAACCGCGTAAGAGCGAGAGCCCTCCTATCAAACTTGTTTTCTCTGTATCTCTGTCTTTCATGTTTATATACGAACCGGTGCCTTCTTCACCATTCAGTAAAAGAGAATCGTCGGAGTATTTCGGTGTTTTTCTTAATTTAAATAGTGAAGTGAAAATGCTTCCGTCATCAATGAAATCCTGCATAAATCGCACAAGTCGAGAACTGTTCAGACAATACAAGCGGAACATTAGCAAAACATGCTCCACACCGAACAGTGATGCCATAACAAGACAACAGAAAGTAGAATTCGATGAACACATCAATAGATGGCTCAGAATAAACAGGCACAATAACAACAGGTAAGCATCTTATTTCCAGAATTACCCTGAAATGGTCGAGGAAACAGCTAAACAGGCTAAACGGTCGTTGACTCCTCTTCGATTTACCCTACTATAATAAGACTCCGCGCTTGGACTACGTGACTGAGGTCTCGTGCATTGCCGGGGCCCTATTTTTTCACCCTTTTATGTTTTGTTTACACGTCCTTCGGTGACCTAGAACCAAACAGAACGGAAGCGACCTTCAATTTAGTTACGGCGAAGAAACGGATTGTTTATTTTCATTTCATTTTATGCGACTAAAAATATGTAGATACCCATACATAAATATTATAGGTAGGTCTATTTAAACATTGATAAGTTAATGCCTCGGTTAATGCATTATTTCGGAAGTGTTATTATTTATCAACAAAACATTATCTCATCTACCTACCAGCGTTAAAAAAATTTGCAGCCATTAAGTACCTACCTACATACAGGGTTGTTACAAAGCCGCTACAAATCTCGTTAGAAATACACCAGATTAGGACAACGACATTGATGCTTCTGTTTCACTATTAGGTCTTTTAGCGATTTTGTTTACTAAAATTTATTACACCAAAAACCAGACTTAATAAAACCTCACAAATCTCACGATGCAATATCTGTCTGATGGATGTAACAAACTGCCCGGATAAGTAACATTGTAAAAAGAAGCCAATAACTTTACAAAAAAATTAGTAAAATACCTTTTGACAAACTGAGGGGATTTCTAACCAAAATAAAAGTCACAAAATAAAAAGGTAAAAAATATTTATGATATAAGTGTTAATAGTTATTTGTACAACTAGTAATGAAAGTAAAACATTTTTTCATGAAAAGATACTTTCATTATACGTTGTACACGTAATTTTTTTGTAAATTCCCCCATACGCGAAAATGTGGAAAAGAATTTTTTTCTATACAGGGCTGTCCCAGAACTTGCGGAAAATCTGTTGATGGCAGACTCCTGAACCTAATCTGAGACGAATTTTCCTTTGCGAAAATTGCGAGGGTTCAATAGTTTTCAAATGGGAAGCAATTGTAGTCCGTCAATCAGAATGAATCTCTGAATTAGACGGTAAAGGTAAAGTAAAAGGATGTAAGATGTTGCTGGGATACACAAAAAAATAATAAAGCGCAAACAATAAGGTCAACAATTATTTTTGTATTCCCAGCAACAGCTTTCACATCCTTACCCTTTAATTAGAATGTATCCCTTATAATTAAAGGGTAAGGATGTGAAAGCTGTTGCTGGGAATACAAAAATAATTGTTGACCTTATTGTTTGCGCTTTATTATTTTTTTGTGTATCCCAGCAACATCTTACATCCTTTTACTTTACCTTTACCGTCTAATTCAGAGATTCATTCTGATTGACGGACTACAATTGCTTCCCATTTAAAAACTATTGAGCCCTCGCAATTTCCGCAAAGGAAAATTCGTCTCAGATTAGTTTCAGGAGTCGGCCATTAACAGATTTTCCGCGAGTTCTGGGACAGCCTGTATATGGGGGAGTAATGATTGGCAACACTGGGTAGCCCCAGGGGTAGCCCTTTACTTCCTTGGTGTGATAATACAGGGTGTCCGGAAATAACGATGAAATATTTCGGGGGGTGATTCTGCAGCTCAAAATATGCAAAAAAGTTCCTATAAACATGTATCCGGAAATTGTTCCTAAGGGGGCGACGGCTTTCTGAAAGGGGCGCCTCAAATTCGGTTTTTATCGAATAAATCAGGAACCGCTTAAGATACAGTGACGACTTTTCGCACATTATCTAACATCAGTAAGCGCCATCAGATTATGGTATCTACCAAAAGCAGATTCAACCAGGGGCGTGGAAAATAGGGGGGGCTTCAGCTTTCCCCATCCAAATTTTTTTACGTATTATTTCTTAGACAATTTCTCACCGGAATATGGTTTCCTGACTAAAATTACATAAAAAAGCCTCTCTTGTTATAACAGCGTAGGATCAACCGTTTTCGAAAAAATTGGATTTAACGATCCATTTGCATTTCCTAGGCCTGTGCCTAGGTTTATCAAACGATTTTTATTAAATTACAAAACTGAACGGATTTTAAAAATTAGTATCTAAAGTAATCTAATGTTGCTTATCGATGTCAGACAGTATGCAAAAACTTAATAATTGACAAAATCAAAATCGAATTTTGAGCGCCCCCTTAGGAGCGATTTCCGGACCCATGTTTATAGGAACTTTTTTTCATATTTTGAGCTGCAGAATCACCCCCCGAAATATTTCATCATTATTTCCGGACAGCCCTGTATAATGTTAATGTAACAATGTAAAGATGTAAAATGTAAAGATGAAAAAATGTTAAAATCGGCAAAAAAAGTGATACTTTCATTACGCTTTTTTCGTCAAAAAAAGTGGTACTTTCATTACCATTTTTCGTTAAAAAAAGACGACTTTCATTGTAAATATGCAGAAAAAGCGAGAAAAAGTGTTTTTTTATTCTGTGAGAAGGGAAGTTTGGCCCATCCCTTCGAACAAAATAAAATATCACTTTTAACACGTATATCATACCTACACTTTTTTTTCTACAAACACTATTAAAAGCAAACATCTTCAAATTATTAACTGAAAACGTCCATGAAATACGCTGTAACTAAGGTATAGTGGCAATTTGTTGCCGCGGATTGTTTAATATTGTTATTGCATTATCACTTTTAACACCAGTGTTAAAAGTAAATGACTTTTAATACTGGTCTAATAAAATGTAATTTTTATCAATTGTCAACAAGCGTTAAAACAACTGTTTTTAATAGTCTTTGTAGAAAATAGTGTAGGGAGTGTAAAAGTTGTCAAACAATTTTAAACGATCTTCCACAAACCAACAGAGAGCAATATGACATTGTCGTTAGGAAATAATTCGAAGAAGAAATGATGTAAACGTTGAGAGAGGTAGGTGAAAAGGTGATTAAAACGCACAATTTGGTTTCAGCGGACTTTATTGGAGTGTGATCAACACACAAGTTTTACAGCGACTGAAACTACATTTCATAATTCATAAAAGTAAGACCAAGCCCTCCCATGGCAAATTTACTTTATTTGGAACAAATAGGACCCAAATAATATGCAGGCTGAACTTAATCGTTAAACTCAATAGAGCGTCCAGCTCGACATGAGAAACACATTACTTACACATTATTATGTGTATTATGTAATATGATTTTTGTTTCAAGATTTATTATTAAATCTAACGGTAAATAGTAGTATATTAAAAAATTGGCAGTTTCGGAGACGGTAGAAACTTCTACTTTTTCACAGAATTTGTAAATGTAGCAATTAACTTTAATAACCATTGATTGAAGGAATTATACAATTATAAAGAAAATATGCGCAAATACCGTGTTAACTTGCGTTCCCTATTGCTGCCTCAGTCTCACTCATATGTCTCCTGTCATTGTAATCTTCGCGCCGCAGAATCAACGAACTAAAATTTTAAATAGAAATGTTTTTCATCCCCTCGTTCACCCCTAAAATGACATTTTTCGAAAAAAATGGCACCAAGGTTTTCGCTTCAGCTATGCAACAGCTGTCGAATTCGATAATAATAATATGCCCTTCTACTAAGAAAAAATCAAAAACGGGAATTTTTGCCCCTAAAATGTAAATTTTCGAAAAAATGGCCCAAAGGTTTTTGATCCATCAATGCAAGAGCTATACAATCCAATAGTAAGAAAATGCTATTTGCTAAGAAAAATTCAAAAAAGAGCTCTTGAGCCACCTCGTGTGCCACTAAAATGTCATTTTTCGACAAAACCTCACTTTTACCTTGTTGAGTCAACAACGTCCGTCAACGAGGTAAAAAGGGAAGTTTTGTTTTATATTGGTCCACCCGAGGGTCCACCACTAGAGTGGTGAATTGAGATGATGCGTGATCCAAGGGTTATCAATTATCAATTTCGCCAAAATGAGGTGATCGTCCTACATTTTCATCTGAACAGCTGCTAGGCAACTAGGAATTTTATCGTCCGCCTCATTGCAAATGCTGATGGTTACGAGGTCGTTACAATAAAATTACAAATGATTGGAGCATCGTAAGTGGCTTTAAAGACAGACAAACGAATTGATTTTCCATGCTACAATTATTTGTAACAAGCCCTCGAACAAGCCTGTAAAAAATTAAAATACCTAAAATAGGTGTGTGATGTATTAACATTACCCAAGTGAGAAAGAAACTCATACTTGGTACGGGGTGCTTATAGCAAATGTGTGGGCGGCTTATTCTGTTACTTTTTCCATAGTTATTTGTTCGATCCTTGTAACATAGACATGATTTTTTTCTTAGGACGTTTGACATTAATACCACCCCCTCTTGTATCCTGATCAAAAGTTTACAATTCTCTGGGCTCGTACTATCGTAATTGGCGTTCTACCAAAACGGAAGTTCAATGCCCCAGGCCGCACACGAAACATAAAATAATATAAACCTATCATTTTCATGTCTTCTTAATTGTCTTATTGTTGTCACATCGGGATAATTTACCGTTACGCGCGTAAATTGATGGCCATCTATTACTAGTTTTTTTTTAAATTCCCCAGTGATTCGTTTACAGTCTATTTTTATTTTCAGGGCCCTTTCTACAATTCAGACCAAAGCTAAACAACCCCAACCGAGTGCTCATACTCTAGTCTCTAAAGAAGAAAGTCGCGAATTTATGGCAGTATTCCCAGATATTGTGAGGGATCTAACGGATGCTGGCCGACAAACCGACATTCCGGAAGTAACGAAGCGATATGCTAAAGTACTCCATTATAATGTTCCTAATGGCAAGAAAAATAGAGGGCTGGCCGTCGTCGCCGCCTACAAAATGTTGGAAAGGCCTGAAAATCTCACAGTTGAGAACTTGAGGCTCGCGAATATCATGGGGTGGTGTGTTGAACTGGTAAGTGAAATAATAAATTGATTAATTAACACTAATCCACAAATAGTGTATTAAAAAACACGTTTCATAAGGCACGAGGATGTTTGAACAGCGAGGGTGAAAAGCCCGAGTTTTACAAAATCCGAGTGCGATAACAGCCTTACGAAACACGTTTTTTACAATTTTTTCTATTTCAGATACCCAACTTGTTAATATTTTCAAGAAAAATTCAGTTTGTCATTTTCAAAGACAGGCTTGGCAGTTAATTCGATTGCTGGACACAATAGTTGTCTAGGTTACGATGTAAACAAAAGCCGTGCTCTAATAGAGCACATTAGAGAACGCGTTTGCGTGCTATAAAGTGTTCATTAGGAAACCGAAATAGAAAAAGATTATTGGTCGGGCAGGCAGCACAAACATCACAAGTTTATTACCGAGTTTCTAACGCTTTTTTTTGCAAATGATTTTATTTTCTATCACAAATCAGTTTACAAGACCTTTTTCGAAAAAAACGGTTAGTTTCTGCCCCTTTGGTTGTCTAGGATTATTTATAAGCTATAGGTTGACGAGAATCCTTACTTTAATTCTGAAAATTGATGTTCCAAAGGGCACTTGCCGTGTTTCGATTGCTTCCAAAATCTTTTCGACTCTTCAGCGGGTAATAACATCTCCACCTGCAAAACTCACGTTAAATCGCCCCAGGAATTTGGACTGTATCGTGTTTTAAAATAAAAAATCTCAAATTTTGAGCTTTTTATTAAAACGGCACTAAGCGTGAATACATCTTTGGAAGCAGAATTTGAAGGCCGGTCTTATGGTGTCGTCAAAAATGGGAGTTTGTATTTAATATTTCAAAATTGATGTGCCAAAATGGCACTTCCGGTAATATGCGATTTTCTTCAAAAGCTTTTCAGATCTTAAGTTAGGTTATGAAATGGCTACCTATCAAATTTCAACCAAACCGGTTCAATAGTTTGGGCTGTACCGTGCTTACAAACATACGTACATACAGACAGACAGATTACCTACCTAACGTTGACTCTAATTTGGATTTATAAAAAAGACATCACAACTAAATTATAGTTTTATTGGAATGAGAATTTTATTTTGTGAATGCACCTACATAAGCGTTCCATTTCGGTTTCATATCTTCATAAGTGCGGATTATTACAAGTTCTTATCGTCGTTCTTATCTAATGTTAGACCGTGTACAAACTGTACTGAAATTGTAATATACTTGCATAATACCTCTGATATCTATAAGCAAAATACAAGGCATTTATACTATCAATTATCGATTCCCATCTTCAGAATAATATAAACATGAGATCCGTTTAGAACTTGAGAACATCACCATCGGTACATATTTTGTGAATATACCATGCCATGTGCATTATTAAGCTAATTCCGAGGCTAATTCTTACATTTTAAAGTTAATCCACCCACTCATTGTTCGCTGTACTAAAAAGCTTCTTAGAACGAAGGTCAGGCAAGTTCATGGCTAATCTATTACTTAACAGATAAAGAAAAATTTCATTAGCAACGCAAATTCCAATTCTTCCATTTATAGAGTTTTGGGTCAAGTTCACAGTAATTTTCAAATCCAGAACATGCACGACGACTGTAAAAACACCACCTTCCTACACTTCCTACACTAACAATGAGTTTATTTTTAAATGACTAGCCGCAAAAGTTTTACTTTCCATAGCATCTTCGGCCTTCTTCAGTTCGAATATTTTTTTCTGGCGAAGAAAGAACGAACTACAGCTCGAAGGTAGTTTTTCGGATCTCAAGAAGTCTATCATATTTTAGTTCGATCTGGAAAACATTAACTTTCACGCTTAGGTACATCACTAGTGAGAAGGGAGGGGGAAAGGTACATGATAAATTGCAAATGATAACCTGACAAAATTGATGTAAACATCAAATTTTGATTTGTAAGTAGTAGGTACTTACGAACGATAGTTTACAAGTATGTAGGTACAGTATATTATCAACAAAACTATCGTTGCACGTCATCAACAGAATTTTCGATTTGCATATTTATCTGAGGAGCCTCACTTAATCTCAGCAATTCTATTGATTCATTTTAATTTTTGGGCATCAAATTGTTAAGAATAAGTGAGGCTCCTCCGAGAGCTTCTCAGATAAATGTGCAAATCGTAGACGTTTATTGATGACGTGCCATGGAAGTTTTGTTGATATGACTATACCTACATATTATTTTGTATTATACTGCACAATTTCGAATTTCCGATTAACAAAAAAGAAGATAATTTAAAATTTAAAAAAGACGGGATTCCTCTTGCGTGTACTTCAAAGATTCCAAGCTTTCGATCAACTGACAAGCTACCGACGCGGCTGGAACCTCCCCACTTTGTGAATGAGATGCAATTCTATTCGCGATCCTATCAGATATAAATTTCAATCCACTATGTTGTGTCTAAGGTCCGATTTTTTCATCTCATGTTAACTTTAACATGAGGTTTGTCACCTTAGGTTCTATTGTGGCAACAATAAGTGTTCCAGGAACATTTCAAAATTTTTAATCTTTTTGCCGAAAAGGCACTGAACTTGATTTTGATTGCATTTGAATACATTTCATATGCTGATAATGATAAAACAATTGGCGGTCACCTTTCAAATTTCACAGTTGACAATTATGCCAAAAAAACACTTGTCGTTGGCCTCCGATTCCAAAGTCAATTTTTCTGCTTATACCAAAATTTTTTATTTTTTGCCAAAAGGGCACTTAATACATTTTTGGAAACAAAATCTGAAGACTTTTCATATGTCGATGGTGGTTTATTACTCAAGTTTCCAAATTGAAATGCCAAAATAGCACTTGCCGTTCGCCGAATGTCACCAAAATTAAGTTATTTAAGTTATTAAGCATTTCTACCTACCAAATCGATCCAGTAGTTTGGCATGTAAGAAATTTTCGATTTTTTTTATTTTGTGTCAAAAAGGCACTAAGTGTGAATACATTTTTAAATATAAAATTTAAAGGCCTTTCATGTGCCTTGGCGTTTGCGGGTTGGCAACAAAATTGACTGGGCTCATCAGAAGGCCAATGCCGAGGCCAATGCTAACCTGCGCACCGAATTTTATTAAAATCCGTTCGGCATTTGCCGAGAAATCGTGCTCACAGTATACGTACGTACAGACAGACATTTTCTAAAATCCATTTTTTCGTGATGCTGGGAGCTCGAAACGTAAAGATTTGGGCCTAAATTCTGGACCCTTCGCTTAGCGAACACTCGCATAGTTGTAATGGTACGAATTCTGTGGTTGGTTATGTCCTAGCACCTGAGAACGTTCGCTAATAAGCGAAGGGTGAAGAATTCCCCCTCTGGTGTTACGTCAATTTCGAATTTTGGAGTAATTGCAGGTTAAAATGTTCGAATGCGCGAAATAGGTTTTCAGGAATCCGGAGATGAAATTCTTAAACAATTGTTCACTTGCGAAACTAACACCATAATGATCTAACCTTCTTTCTCAACAATATTAATGACAAAAACAGGCGATATCAGCACGCGCTTCTTGCCGCATTTTTAACCGTTCCAAGCCGATTGATTGGTAAGTTTCCGTTTTGAAATTTTTACGTAACAATACTACTTATCTAATAAATAACAATAATAACATTATCCTCTAAGCATTTGTCTGTCTAAATATAAACCGCGTACAATATGCTGATATGTTAATCACTGAATAAATAATAATATAATAGAATGTTATCTTCATAGCAAATGCAATAAGCTTATTTTTGAAAGCAGGACGTTCTCCCGAAAGACCAAAATTTAAAATATTCTCTTAACAAAAATTTGCGTTGAATTTGACTTTTAACCTTTTTACTCAGACAAATACCACGTGTTTCTCCAATTATTATTCGCTATACGATTGTTGACGACAAAGAATAAATGGTGTGATATAAATATTTATCTTCGGAAATTGTTGCTTAATAGCTTGTTTATATTTAGAACTATTCGTAATTTAAATTGAAGAAACCTAAATTTGTTGTTAACAGTTTTTATTCAGCTACAACTACAATTATCCATTACAATAATAATTATGCATAATTAATTATCCAAGTGCCTTTCGCCTATTTAAACCAGTGATTACTATAAATAGACAACATTAACTCTTCTACGGTTATTTTTACTTCTGGAGGAATCACCATAGAGTTTCTTGCGTTTTGTTTCGGTTTCGTTTTTGCTGTTTTTTTTCGTTTTTTCGTTTATTCTATTCCATCTTTACTCATTCGAAAGCGGGCGAAATCTTCAAAGACAATGTTGTCCTCGTCGTCGTTTTCGTACGTGTTGCCATAACGTCCCCTTTCCATCGACCTCATCTTCTTGAAGGTTTTTGGTTTGGATTTTTCGTAGCCAGGGCCTGGATGTAGAAGCTTAAAGGGTAGATCAGTCATGAGCTCTCCTCCGAGAGTACCGCAGTTCAATTTCACACGAATTGAATAGGAGATGACGATACCGAGAGCATCAATCGGGCATTTTCCTTCAGGTATCAACGTGGAACTTGCCAAATTCGCGTCATCGTCACATCATCGTCTAGAGCTACGCCCCTGCGGTCTTTGTTGCTTGAGGCTAAGGGTACCAAATAAACAGTTTTGGTGAAACTTGAACCGGGGGCAATGGGACATCCCTCTCTGGTTTCCAGACTTACGATGTATTTTGAGAATTGGGCATTGACCATTGTGACTTCACAGTGTTGGACCACAAACACTCGCATATTTCTGACGGATTTACGAGAATTATTGTTGATGGTAATATTCGCCCCTACTTGTTCGCCGTGATGGTAGATCTCCTTGTCTAGGGTGACCTCAAGTGTAATTTTTCCACTGGAGAATGTGAATCCTTTCGAAACCAACGAGCTGGGCAATCGACTCGCTGCTCTTTTTTCAGAAAGGATTTGCATTTTCTTTATGGCGAGAATAACGGTACTTCTTTTGTGTCCCTTATTTTCATCGTTGAAAGCGACGAAGAACTTGAGATAGTGTTTATTACGGGATTAAATGAATAACGAGATGTTCGTAAATAAACCTGAATAAAGAAAATCTATTCTTAAAGAAAAATAACAAACATTGACCTACAATTAGGTTTGAAATATGAACCCGGGCCCTCAGTCTCTGGAGAGACTCGCAAACTTAAAACCTTAAAACTACCTAAGCTTAATTAAATAAAATGGCGCTTGACGAAAGCCACAAAACCAAATCGGATAGCTGACCTTAATAAGCGTGGCTTGGCTGGACCTTATGGCTGGCAGATTCGACCGCAAATCGGGGTAGGCACTCGTATGCGAAGGCTTACAACAAATCCCGGTAAAGAATTGGGAACCAAAACGGGGAAAAACCTAACATAACATGATTATATTAATAATTTCTGGTCAATGGTTTACATACCTCCGGCGATGTTAGGAGAAAATTAATAATGTAGATTTGATTAGAGTCATCATGGCCGAAGGTTTGCTATTTCATCACTCTGGCATAAATCCTCCCACTGGAGTCGAAATAATGTCACACCAAAGACAAACTATTTCAAATACGTCATGCAACCCCCCATATCCAAAATACAATTGATTGGCAACACCAGGAACAATAATCAACCAACAGGGTGGCTAATTTTAGGGGAGCATATGACGATGGACGACTTACTAATTTCATAACAGAACAAAGGCCAAGATAAGGCCAAGACCGCAAAATAACACCTGGTGCTACACTAGCGCCTCTGCAACCAGTTAAATTTCGCCATTGCCTCAAAATTCAATTAATCGTCACATGTTCAACACCAGAGGGCTTACCTTGATCGTCTTCTCCTGGTTGCAGAGTTACTGAACTGGGCGCCATTGCAGGGAAATGAAAGATGAAGGGTACGCGTTCGGGTTGATACAATTTTTATTCAGCTGCAACTACAATTATCCATTACAATAATAATTATGCATAATTAATTATCCAAGTGCCTTTCGCCTATTTAAACCAGTGATTACTATAAATAGACAACATTAACTATTCTACGGTTATTTTTACTTCTGGAGGAATCACCATGGGGTTTCTTGCGTTTAGTTTTGGTTTCGTTTTTGCTGTTTTTTTTTTGTTTTTTTCGTTTATTCTATTCCATCTTTACTCATTCGAAAGCGGGCGAAATCTTCAAAGACAATGTTGTCCTCGTCGTCGTTTTCGTATGTATTGCTATAACGTCCTCTTTCCATCGACCTCATTTTCTTGAAGGTCTTTGGTTTGGATTTTTCGTAGCCAGGAGCTGGATGTAGAAGCTTGAAGGGTAGATCAGTCATGAGCTCTCCTCCGAGAGTGCCGCAGTTCAATTTTACACGAATTGAATAGGAGATGACGATGCCGAGAGCGTCTATCGGGCATTTTCCTTCAGGTATCAAAGTGGAACTTGCCAAATTCGCGTCGTCGTCGCGAAGACGACCATCTAGGGCTACGCCCCTGCGGTCTTTGTTGCTTGAGGCTAAGGGTACCAAATAAACAGTTTTGGTGAAGCTTGAGCCGGGGGTAATGGGACATCCCTCTCTGGTTTCCAGACTTGCGATGTATTTTGAGAATTGGGCATTGACCATTGTGACTTCACAGTGTTGGACCACAAACACTCGCATATTTCTGACGGATTTACGAGAATTATTGTTGATGGTAATGTTCGCCCCGACTTGTTCGCCGTGATGGTAGATCTCCTTGTCTAGGGTGACCTCAAGTGTAATTTTTCCACTGGAGAACGTGAATCCTTTCGAAACCAACGAGCTGGGTAATCGACTCGCTGCTCTCTTTTCAGAAAGAATTTGCAATTTTTTTATGGCCAGAGTAACGGTACTTCTTTTGTGTCCCTTATCTTCATCGTTGGAAGCGACGAAGACCTTGAGATAGTGTTCGACACCAAGAGGCTTACCTTGGTCGTCTTCTCCTGGTTGCAGAGTTACTGAACTGGGTGCCATTGCAGGGAAATGAAAGATGAAGGGGTACGCGTTCGGGCCCATCTTGCTCAGCAGCTTCTCTTGAGTGGCAGTCAATTCCTGTTTTTCGACCGACTTCTTGGCTGGTATAATAACTCCAGAGTCGATGATCATCTCTTTGCTGAACTTGAGACCCATAATCTCGTCCTCTTCACGACCGTAGCGGTACGTGGTGACGATTTGGCCGTAGATTTTCCGGCCTTGCAGATAGCCATCCTCAACGACGACGACTCCATCTACGGGGTCGGTTTGGTCCAAATGGTCTATGAAGTCTCGTTTGCCCAAGTAGACGGTGACTTTACCATTGGGTGTAGTCTTCTTGAATACTTTAACGGCAAGAACCATTTGATTTTTACTAGCCCTGATGTAGTGGTTACTTGGTTCTTCCACCAGAAGTGATTCGCGAGTAACCGAAGGTACAATTTATACACGCCTGTAAGGTTTCTTGCAGTAAATCCTATTAGGGGCATTTTCGTAATTGGATTGTTGTTTGCGTATAGGAAATTATTGATCAGGTCAGAATTTGTCGAAGAAAGGCAACGAGGACACAATTAATTTTTTTTGCATGTTGACAAATGAAAGGCGTCTTTTTTTATGAAAAATAGTGATGGAAGTACCACTTTTAACCTCCCCAACCCCATCACAATTTTAAAAAAATGGGAGGTTACTGCAATCACTAAAATTTTCGAATTCGAGATAAGACCGGATCTATGCGTTTTGAGGTCTTAGGAACCCAAAAAAGTGGTTTTTAAAATGTGTCTGTGTGTATGTTCGTACGTACGTTTGTAAACACGCCACAGCCAAAACTACTGGACCGATTTGGCTGAAATTTGGTACGTAGGTATCTCATAACCCAACTTAGATCTGAAAAGCTTTTGGAGCCAATCGTGCAACCGGAAATGCCATTTTGGCACATCAACTTTTAAATTTTAAATGCAAACCCCCATTTTTTACGTCACCATAAGAAGGACCTTCAAATTCTGCTTCTAAAAATGTATTCACTCTTAGTGCCTTTTTGACAAAAATTTAAATATTCGGGATTGTTAACGCACTTTCAAAACACGATACAGGCGAAACCTCTGGACCGATTTACCTGAAACTTTGTACAGGGAGACTGTATTATACGCCGAAGAGCTGAAAATTGTTTGGTGGCAATTGACCCACGGAAAGTGCCGTTTTGGCACGTCAATTTTCAATTTTAAATATACTCTCATTTTACCATCCTAAAGAACTTTTTTTTAAATTTATTGTCAGCATCAGGAAGGTCTTCAAATACTTGTTCTAAATAATACAAAATTTATTCGCATTTACTGCCCTTTGGGTAAAAAAAAATTAAATTTTTGTAATAACACTAAAAACACATTATAGCCCAAACTGCTGGATGGATTTGACTGAAATTTGGTACATGGAGATTGGGTGATCCGTTGAAGACCTGAAAGGCTTTTGGAAGCAATTGGTAAACGGGAAGTGCCATTTAAGCATATCAACTTAAAATTTTAAATACAAGGCCTCCTTTTTTACGTCGCCATTAGAAAGACGATCAAATTCTGGTTCTAAAAAAGTATTCACAGTCTTTGCCATTTCAGTGGAAAACAGAGAAAAAATTCTTTTTCATTAAAGGGTAGCGGGCTGACAGTGGATGGCATAAAGTGGCAGTTATTGTCAAAAAGGTGGCAAAATATTAACCTTAAAAGGAACATGTTGTCAAATGTGATGGATGATGACGGTATTTGTCGAAAAGCATAACAAATTTTCTATTGAATTGACTACTATCTACACAGAATATAAAGATCCACGCGATGGGGAGGTTCCAGCCGCTTCTCTGCTGCATTTTTTTTAACAGAAACTCATATAGCCCAGGCGTTTAAGGTTTTGACCCGCGGAATATTGGTGCATATGCTCTACTGACGGTCCTGAATGACGTGTCAAAAGTCCCGAGGCCTGCGGTGCTGGCGTCCTATTTTTTTTTGTACCGGAAAACCTTAAAGTGACAATCGGCATAACATAATTATTTATGAACAGATTTGATCGGAATTGGTCTGAAAATGACCATAACGATCTAATCAATACTGACTGATAGACAGTTGTTTTGTTCGCTATGAAGCATTTGCGACCTAGCCCAGTCAAATTAGATTTTATAGGGAAACAATTATAGAGTCTCGATAGACGTTATACTTAGTCCTTCAGGGTTATAAAAGGTGAACGCAAATAGTTCTCCTCAAACTTTGAGATGGAACATACTTTTTCTTGGAGAAATCGTACCTCAGTACCGACTTCGCGCTGCTTTTCTAATTGGGGAGATAATCCCCAATGGTTTATAGAAAGACAATTGGAGAGATAATCGCTAAAAAACAGCGCGAATTCGATGCTGGAGTATGATGTCTCCAAGAAAAAGGATGTTCCATCTCAAAATGTCGGGAGAACTATTTATATTCTTCTTTTGTAGTCCTTAAGGAGTAACACAAAAAATTCGAAGCCCAAACTACTGGATCGATTTGACTGAAACTTGGTAGGTAGGGATACCATTTCCAGCCGAAGAGTTGATTTAATTTTGGTGACAATTGGCGAACGGCAAGTGCCACTTTTTCATATCAACTTTGAAATTTGAATAATAAACTCCCATTTTCTTTATGAGCACACGAAATGTCTTCTAATGTCGCTTCCAAAAATGACCTAAAACTTACTGTCCTTCCTGCAAAACTTCGTAAAGTTTTGGAAAATCCTAGAATAGTTATTTGTAAACAAGTAAGGAAAAGTATGAGTTTTCCATGTGAATGAGTGTTTCAAACGAGCATGTGAATGAGTGTTTCAAACGAGCATGGAAAAGTATCTTTTGCGCGAGTTGTACACATTATTTTTCCGTGTACTGTCCTGAAATGGCGTTAACATTTAAGACAGGGTCAAATACTTTCTATAACTATATTTACATAGTAACGGAAAACAACAAAATAAAAATTAACAAATACTTAATGTCATTGCTGCCGATGAAAAAAAACATTTAGAAAAGCGTTGCTATGTGGAAAAGTGTTGCTATGTAGAAAAATATAACTTTTCTAATTGAAAAAATACTTGGAAATTTAATATATTTCAGAACAGTAGGTACCCGCAAAAACACTTTAAAGTTTTTGGAGTAAAATTTAGGTATACAATGTAGGTAACTAGTAATTGCCGTATTCCCTCGTGTAAAAGCAACAAAGTAAGTAGGCTGCTAATTTTGACTTTTATCGGGCTTTGACGTTGGGTTTTTCGCAAATACACCACGGTCAAATTGATATTATTTGGTAACACTAGAAGCAATCATACACAAGCAAAAATAAATAAAGAGCTAAGGATTTGGGAGAATGTTCACTCCAAACTCTCTTGCCGTTTTAGCGATAGAAGTTAGTTTATCAAAATGCCATCTCACTGTCCATAATTTAAATTCGAACTTTTGCATTTGGCCATGTAGTCCATGTGCCATGACCGATATTGGTACCATTTTGGCGGACTAAATGCCACTTTTAGGGAATGTTCTTAGGTGCCCCCAGATGGCAAAAAACCATGATGGCCATCTCAGAAGAGTAGCTTTAAAAAATGGCGGGCGTTTAAAGATGGCGCCCTCGCACCTGTACAAAATCGCTCGTAACTCTGTAAATATTGGGACTATTTGCATTTTATTTTTTTTATTCGAAAGCCCTTGAAACGTAGGTTCATATCATATATCTACTTTAACATACAATTAATACACAAGAGCGCTAAAAAAAATAATTCATTCAAATAAAGTTAACTTCTGGGTATTTAGTGAAATATCTCTAAGATGGCTCACTTTACGAAAATTTGTGCCCTTAGCGAAAAAAAAGTACGTTAATTTGGCTTTACACTGGTGTCTCAATTGTAAAGATTGAATGATAAATAGCGGCATAAATTCAAAATACTTTGCCGTGCGTTTTCGTGCGCCCAACGGATGCGCGCTTCATGGGCCCACTGCCTACTCGTTGGCGTTGAGGTAGTATAGTAATAACATAATTAACCCAAAATTTAGGTTTTTGGATGTTTTTTCTCTAAATCCCCAAATCTCTAAACCCTGAGAAATTGACCTCAAACTGTTTAGATATTCCTACTTCGTCAGTTGAGTTTCCCAGTAATTTACTAGGAAATGAGGCTAATACTACTGACCATGCCACGTTCTCACTTGCGCAGGACATCATATATGGTGTATACAAAGTGGAGTGTTAAGACTTCTGACAGGTAACAAGTATAGAGTTGCATAATTTTATTAAAATCAAAGGACCCCGCACCATCCTTATGGGAAAATCGCTTTCTGTCGGATTGGCTGAAATTTTAGTATGTTGTAGATTTTGACCTCCTGATCAAAAGTTATCATTGCCGAAGATAAAATTTTCCCATAAGAATTACATGCAGCGAAAATTAATTTGCATTTTTGCCATCATAATAGCACATGATAAGTCCAGGGGCACTTTTCTTACGTATATTATTAACATACTTTTATACAGGAGTCTTATGGGTGTGTTTGCTTATTATGCTGAAAAAAGTATTTTTACGACGGTCCGAAAAATGTGTATGTCCTTATGGGGAAAAGTTTATCTTCGGCAGACTCTATATCAAAAACTGTCCGTACGATTTCTTTGGGGCAATTATAACATTTGATCAGGAGGTCAAAATCTACACATACTAAAATTTCAGCCAATCCGACAGAAAGCCATTTTCCATAAGGATGATGCGGGGTTCTTTTCCTCAGGTAATGTGGAGATTATTAAAATTATTAACATGGGTGCAGTTAGTATACGAAACTTCTAGAAATCGACAAAGCCTTGTGCATCCTTAAATTGCAAGACTTTAAAAATTCTGAGGAGGAAGATAACTCTGAAGAAGTTATAGAAGATGACACTTCTTCTCGTCTTCAGATGGCGATTTTTGTGAATAGAACTATATATTTATTTCGAATGTTCTAAGAGTTACTACCACTAATTTAAATAAGTAAATGATATTTAATTTATAGACGTTACGTCATTAGGTATATCTACAACAATATACGGTACCTATTCATTTTACGTATTTAGGTATACCTGTTCCGCAAAAATTATTATATTTATATAAGTAAATTATGCAGGTGAACGGGTTGGTGGAGTTCCATAATAGGTAGGTAGGGTAGGTGGGGTAGGTGGTGTATGCTTTCTCCACAAAATTTGATTGAAGAACATTGAAAAAGTTTACAATAAAAGAAAATATATATAAACCTACTCGTCATAAAACCAAAAATACAAGAAATCTACAATCCTCGTGTCGTGGTGCTGAGTTTACGTGAAAATATTCAGAAAAAGAAAATGAGAAAGAAAGCGTACACCACCTACCCTACCTACCTATTATATTTATATTATTTAAAAACGTTCTATGTGTGTACCTAGAAATGTGTCTGATGTTGACTAGGTAGGCCACTTAATTAAACAAAAGCAAAAAGTGAGGTGAAAAATACCTATCTAAATTTCTCTATAACCAAAAGTAAAAAACTCCGTGATTTAGAGAAAAAACATCCAAAAACCCAAATTTTGGGTTAATTATGTTATTACTATACTACCTCAACGCCAACAAGTAGGCAGTGGGCCCATGATGCGCGCTTCCGTTGGGCGTACGAAAACGCACGGCAAAGTATTTTGAATTTATGCCGTTATTTATTATCGAATCTTTACGATTGAGACACCAGTGTAAAGTCAAATTAACGTACTTTTTTTTCGGTAAGGGCACAAATTTTCGTAAAGTGAGCCATCTTAGAGATATTTCTCTAAATACCCAGAAGTTAACTTTATTTGAATGAATTATTTTTTTTAGCGCTCTTGTGTGTTAATTGTATGTATGTTAAAGTCGATATATGATATGAACCTACGTTTCAAGGGCTTTCAAATAAAAAAAATAAAATAAAAATAGTCCCAATATTTACAGAGTTACGAGCGATTTTATACAGGTGCGAGGGCGCCATCTTTAAACGCCCGCCATTTTTTAAAGCTACTCCTCTGAGATGGCCATCATGGTTTTTTGCCATCTGAGGGCCTCTAGGAACATTCCCTGAAAGCGGCATTTAGTCCACCAAGATGGTACCAAAATGGTGATTTTCAGCCCATGGCACATGGACTAATGGCGGAATTTTGCAAAGCTGACGTCAAAAACGTGACAGAACAGTCAAAAGTAGCAGCCTACTTACTTTGTTGCTTTTACACGAGGGAATACGGTAGTATCTCGGAAAAATTGCCAATTTAAAGAAAAATTAGTATCTTCCTAACGATTGATGTTATTTAAATGAAACTTGGAAGTTCTATATTTTTGACACCTGTCAATCGAATGGCATTGACAGAAAATTTCTAGGCCTTCTAGATTTTGAATAACAGTCAACTTTTGATTCTTTTATGGCCGCCATATTGAATTTTGACACGATCAAATACACAAAAAAATTGGTTTTTCAAAAATGTACTCAGCATGAACTTTTTTGACAGATGTCAGAATTTGAAAATTGGTATGAATAATTTGTAAAATTAGCCTAAGCTTATATGAAATACAATTGCAAAAAAGCACGCCGACTTCTTCAATCTCTTATAACATGTGAAAACAATTGAATTCAATAATAATAAATTACGTGTTGCGGTCGTGTGACTCAGGCTTTCACATATTTTTTCCGGCGGTGTTAAAATTCAATATGGCACCCATAAGAAAAAGAAAAGTTAACTGTCTTTATTCAAAATCTAGAAGGCCTAGAAAACGAATCAAAATATCAGGTAATTCTCTCCAGATTCTTAATCGAAAATAAATAGCGCAACTTTTCTCTAATTTAACCGACCCGGTATCGTTTACCGTTTAGGAGATCCCAATGGTGAGCATCGAAAAATTAACCACCCTGTATCAAGTAAGAAAATTTACTTAATTTTGGTGGCAATCGGTCAATAACAAGTACCTTTTTTCTTGTCATGTATGAAATTTAAAGGATGACCACCATTTGTTTTGATAGCACATGAAAGGTCTTCAAATTCTGTTTTCAAAAATGCAATTAAATTTAGTGGCCTTTTGGCAGTAAATTTACGAGACTGTTTATTGAAAATTGGTGATAGGATTGGGTTATTAGGGCGGATAGGATTCACCAAGTGGGGAGGCTCTAGCCGCTTACGTAGCTGCCCATTTTTTGTTCTCAGGATCTCAAAACCTAAAGATTTGATGTTTTTGACGATTCGGTTTTTCAATCAATTTTAGTAACTTGCTGCGCTAAAGCGCAAAAGTTAAAAAACGGGATATAATTTTTACGCAATCGGGGGTTGATTCCCACTGGAAGCATATCGTTTTATGCAATTTAACTTATATTTGAAATTGTTTCCGTTTGTCAATTGACAGTCAAAAAAGCGGCTGGAATATCTTTGATTTCTGTGTAGATAGTAGTCAACTGAACATGAAAAATTCTAAACTTGTCGTCATTTTGTGACTAATTTCACACTTCGACAAATAACGACATCACCTATCACATTTGCCAACATCTTCCTTTTAAGGTTAATACCAGGTGTGTCATCGACACGCGACCATAGGCAAATAATTTGCATGGAAAATTTTATTAATTTTTTTTCCTGTTTCCGAGAATTTACTCCAAAAGTTTTAGCGAGTGGTAGTATGGACTAGCCTGTACCTCTTGATTTTTTTTTATTCATCAGCACCTTTTAGTCAGTGTTGTTAAAGATACATTTTTTGAAGTATCTAGATACAGATACAGATACTATTCGAACGGAGTATCTAGATACTAGGTAGATACATTTTTTTCATCAGTATCTAGATACAGATACAGATACTTGCAATAAGTATCTAGATACATATAGATACATTTCAGATACATATGAATTAAAAAAAAATTTTAAAAAACAACCTTCATGTTGTTTCTTTTTATAGAAATAATAGTTTCTGAAATAGTTGATATTATATCTATTACCTACCGGTTCCGGTTTTCTATATTTTACAGTTATGCATCTATATAGCTGAATTTATTCCTAAACAAAAAAAATTTCATTTAGAACAGGTACCTGTTATAGGCATTAGGGTGCAGAATGCAGGCAATTACTAGAGAAACGCTAATCCGCCTGACCATCGATACCCATCAGAATAAACAGAATGACGCAAGCAACGCGAAGTTTTTTGGAAACAAAAGCACATTATTTAAAAAATTGTAAAAGGGGGTCTGCTAAAGCTCGGGTACGATACGGGTATCAAGAAAGAGTAAAGCAAATAAATATTTCTAGGTGCAATTATAAACTCATTAGTTCGGTATCGGTATATTTTGGGGAAAACCCAGCTTCTTCGAATAGAGTATCCCTTTGTGTTTCTATACCTGTTTAGGATCCCACCGGAAAGGACTCCTTAACACAAAGATATTGATTATTTGCAGTGTAGAAGAAACCAAACATCTGCATTTTTGACGCTTATTATAACCGAGAAAAAAAAACATCTCACATTTTAAAGTTGTCGTTGTCTCGAGGTAGTTGTCAATTATTAAAATGCGAGTTAGGGTATTGTGTATCTAAGTATCTATGAAATGTCTTAGATACAAGATACTATAAAAAATGTATCTAGATACAGATAAGATACTGTTACGATAAATGTATCTAGATACGTATCTAGATACATCAAATGTATCTAGATACTGTATCTAGATACTTGTATCTAGTTACTTAACAACACTGCTTTTAGTTACCTACTTAACAATGATTTTTTGAAAATCAATTGATCCTATCGAAGAGATCAGGATTCTTTCGAATTTTAAGAATAATTATCGAACAAGCTAGTCCATACTACCATACCTACACGCTAAAACTTTTTGAGTAAATTAAAATATAATTCATTTTTCCATGTTATTTGCCTATGGTCGCACTCCGGTGAAACACCGTATCCTGTTACATTTACTGTCACCAACTGTAAATTTACGTCATCACGGTCAATTCGCCCCTTTTTAATGAGAATCCTGCCAATTATGGCAAATAGAAATTCCTCCAGTCCCAGATAGGTACTGAAATTTACTTTTCATTTTTTCGCATCAGGAGCAATTTCAACGTGGGTTACGTCGGTGCAACATTGTGGCGTACCTCAACTGTTTTGATAGGCCATGGCCGTTACCACAGCAACAGCGCACAACTGCACTGCTTTTGCTTTCCCGACGCAACCTCCTAAGTTGAAATTAGCCTGAGGGAGTGGAATATGTTTAAAAAAAATGCGGAGGGTATAATAAATAGAAGTATTTTTTTAACTCTAAGCGATAGTTAAAGTGACAAGAATGACGTTTAGACAATAGGAAATGTGTCATGCTTGTCATTTAAACTGTCGATTAAAGATAACCGACGTCGGTGCAAGTAAGGAAGTAACGTTTTTGAACGCGGCGCTGCACTACTTGTTCGTATTCGTGGGTTTAAAAACGTTAAGGGGGGATTTTATCTCTGCGAAAAACGTCGAAAAAGTGCTCGTGTATTTTTGAAACTACTAGCTTATGTATTGGTTTTGTGGTACAAAATTGTACCCACATATAGGCAAAAGATGGCAGATAATGGGTAAATAACTATTAATAAAAAAACATTCTGAAGACGTCAGAAGAAAATCACAAAAATCACCAAAAATAGCCAACGTTTACGTGCCAATATCTCAGGAACCACAACAGTTATTCCAAAAAATTGCCCTAGCGCAGAATTACGGATATCTTGGCTAAGCGTGGAAAAAATTGTGTAACAAAAAAAGGCAGCAGAGAAGCGGCTGGAACCTCCCCATCGCGCGGGTCTTCGATTTCCATGTCTTGTGTTTAAAATTTTAAAACTGATATGCATAAATGACACTTCTCGTGGACCAATTGCTCCCAAAAGCCTTTCAGCTTTTCAACGGGTCACCTAATCTCTATGTACCAAATTTCAGCCAAATCGATCGGGTAGTTTGAGTTATAACGTGTGGTTTTATAAAAATATAAATGCCAATGATTGTGACAATAAATCTTTCAAAAACTTGCTTTGAACGGTTAAATGAAAGAATAATAATTTTAAATTTGGAAATTAATATATCAAAACGGCACTTTCCGTGGATCGATTTGAATCCAAAAATTTTTCAGTTCTTCGACAAGTAGGAAATCATCTGTAAATCGATGCAAAGATTTTTGGAATCTATCAACTCCTTTCAAGGTTACAGTAGAAACAATCCAGATTCATTTTCTCCAATATTACTTTTTCAAGGTTCTAATGTATTATTAATTAATATGTTTTTTTTTAAATTTCAGTTGCAAGGATTCTTATTGGTAACTGATGACATCATGGACGGCTCCGAGATGCGTCGCGGCAGTCCCTGCTGGTACAGGAAGGAAAACGTGGGTTTGAGCGCCGTCAACGACGGTCTTCTCCTAGAACAAGCCGTTTACACGTTACTAAAAAGACACTTCTCGACTCATCACTGCTACTTACCCTCATTAGAACTCTTCCACGATGTAACCCTGAAGACTTGCATGGGACAGTCACTGGATATTCTATGTTCCCAGGGCGGAAAGCCAAACTTAGATCTATTCACAATGAGTAAATACAACTCGATCGTCAAATATAAGACTGCTTTTTACACTTTTCAACTACCGATGGCGCTGGCTATGTACTTGGCGAATATCTACGATACTGAAACCCACAGGCAAGCCAAGACTATTATGCAAGAGATGGGACTGTTCTTCCAAATTCAGGTTTGTGTTTACAATTTTTCACTTCTACACGCTTCGCGAAGCAAGTTAATAAAATTGATCGAAGAATCGAATCGCCAAAAACATCAAATCTTTACGTTTAAAGGTCCTGGGAACCCAAAAAAGTGGTCTTGTGTGTCTGTCTGTCTGTCTGTGATCACGCTAGTGCTCAAACTACTGAACGTTTCGAGATGAAATTTGGCACACATATTCAGTGGGCAATTTGTAGGTGCTGATTATATTTTGGGCCACATCGGTCCACGGAAAGTGCCTTTTTGGCACATCAACTTTAAAAATTTAAATGCAAATTCCCATTTTTCGCGATACCATATGAATGCTCTTCGAATTGTGCTTCTAAAAATGTACTCACACTTGTTCCCTTTTGGCCAAAAAATGGTGCCGTGAAAAAAAAACCTATGCATAACAGTATATTTTTATTGGCGGATTTGATAGCTGATTTTTTTTCAAGCCGAAAACCTTAGTGTCATTTTTTCGAAAAATGTAATTTTAGTGGCAAAAGGGCCCTTGCTTCAATTTATTTTACAAAAAAGCATATTCTTACTATCGGATTCGACAGCTGTTGTATTGCCGGATCAAAAACCTTAGTGCAATTTGGAAAAAATTTCCATTTGAGGGACAAAAAGGCCCATTTTTGAATGTTTCTTAGCAAAAGGGTATATTATCATTATCGAATTCGATAGCTCTTGCATTGCCGGATCGAAAACCTTAGTGCAATTTTTTCAAAAAATGTCATTTTAGGGGTGAAAAACAGTGTATTTTAGATTTTAGTAAATGAGCGCCGCGCCGGGCGCATCAGCCATGGTTAAATTAAGTTAAATGCTACATTAACAAATTCTGTGAAAAAGTACAGGTTTCTACCGTCTCACAGTGGTACAGAATCCGGGGAAAAATGGCAAAAAATTAGAAACTTTCAATGTTGAAGCCGAAGGGAAGTATGTTGGTAATAACGGGAAAAATATTTAAAAATTTAAATCGATTTAGGGGGCGTGAAAACATTTTTTGTCTCCTAAAATTATGAAACCTGAAAGTTTTGACAATTAGATGACGACATAATCGGGAAAAATATTGAAAAAATTACGTGGGGCGAAAAAACTTTTTGTCTCCTAAAATTATGAAAATTGGAATGTTTGTCAATTACGTTACGAGAAGACCGCAAAAAATATCGAAAAAATCAAATAGGTCTGGGGGGTGCATCCCAAGAAGGGGGTGTAGAAACCATGTGTCTCCTAAAATTATGAAAATTGGAAATTTTGTCAATTAGATGACGACAAAAACGTAAAAAACATCGGAAAAAATCAAGTCGACCTAGGATGTTAAGGGGAGGGAGTAAAACTTTGTGCCTCCTGAAATTGTTCGTATATACTTGTTTATTTGAATAGAGCACTTCGTGAAAAGTCAAGGTAAAAATTGGTTTCATAATAAAACGTTAATTTTGATGTATGGGATGGGACCAAATGATTAATGTTCAAAAATATACGTAAGTTACAAATAAAGGGGCACAAAATTGACATTTGAAAGAAGTTACGCTGCACTAACTCTTCGATTTGAAAAAATGATTATTATTGCTGCAGTCTAGAACTAATGACTTTTTAACAGTTAATTTGGTTTTTATGATTTTTGGCCACAAAATTTAATAATTGAACCACTGTGCGTCTCCGAGACTGCCACTTTTTTAACTTCTACACAACGCGAAGCAGTTACTGGAATCGATCGGAAAATTCAAAAAAATCGAATCGCCAAAAACATGAAATCTTTACGTTTTAGGGTCCTGGGAACCCAACCTAGTATATTGTGTAACTAGTATGAAACATATTACCGGTTTTGATAGCTGATTTCTTTTCAAGCCGAAAACCTTAGTGCCATTTTTTCGAAAAATGTTATTTTAGCGGCAAAAGGGCCCTTGTTTCAATTTATTTCTCAAAAAAGCCTTTTCTTACTGTTGGATTCGACAGCTGCTGTATTGCCTTATCAAAAATCTTGGTGCCTCTTTTTCAATTTTTCTTAGCAAAAGGGCATATTATCATTATCGAACTCGATATAGCTGTTGCATTGCCGGATCGAAAATCTTAGTGCCATTTTTTCGAAAAATGTCATTTTAAGGGTGAAAAACATTTATGTTTTAGATTTTAGTAAATGAGCGCCGGGCGCATCAGACATCGACAACCGCCCGCACGCTTGACCTTGGTTAGATAAAGTTAAATGCTACATTTACAAATTCTGTGAAAAAGTAGAAGTTTCTACCGTCTCCGAAACTGCCAATTTTTTAACTTCTACGCTTCGCGAAGCAAATTAATACAATCGATCGAAAAATCGAAACCCCAAAAACACGAAATCTTTACGTTTCATTTTTTTTCGTTTTCAACAAATTGCAATGTTTTTTCAGGACGACTTCTTAGACTGTTTCGGCGATCCGGCAATAACCGGAAAAAGAGGAGACGACATCCGCGAGGGCAAGTGCTCATGGCTGGCCGTAGTAGCCCTACAAAGGGCAAATCCAGCTCAAAGAAAAGTAATGGAAGAACATTACGGCAGCTCCGATCCAGACGCTGTTAGAATAATCCGAAATCTTTACGAAGAATTGGGCTTGCCGAACACTTACGCCATCTATGAGGAGGAAAGTTTCAACATCATCCGCACTCATATTCAGCAAGTTTCGAAAGGGCTACCGCACAAGCTGTTCTTTAAAATCATGGAAAAAGTTTATAAGCGTGATTGTTAAGTCGATATCACGTGATGATGTCAGTATTTTTTCGAAATTTGCAAGATAATAATTATTTCTGTATTTAGACGTTATCTTTAAACAAATATTGATAAACGTAATTCAGTGCGTGAAATGAGGTTAATTTATGATAATTATTTAGTCTCGTTTTTTCTAACATTTTGAAGATATAAAATAATGAGCTTTTGCAATAATTATTAAGGCTCAAAATGTTATTAATATATAATAGTTTTTGTTTTGTAAAGTGTTATCTTGTAAATTTTGGTATAGTGTGTGATATATGTGCAGACAAGATTAGTAGCACAGTTGAGGTGAATATTAGGTACTGCAATGTTACATTTTTATAATAAGTAATTTTAGTTTGTTTTATATTATTTTCAAAGATTTTTTTGTATTTCTTTTCTGGTTAATTTTCGTACCGCCGATTTGTATTGTATAAAAAGGTGTATGTCAATAAAAAATAATATTAACTATTATAATTTTCCGATTATTCTTCTCCTGATTAGGAGTACTAAAGAGAAATTGCTTAGGGGAAGAGGGAGTACATTCGACCACGGTTTATTTTCAACTATGTTCAATAAAATCTCTATTTTTTAAACTTGGCCCTGTTCTTCCGTTGGTAGTTAAATATACCACTGCGTCTCACAAAGCATAGTAGGCCGACATTTAAAGCATAAATGTTTCGTACAAAACAAAGTATTGGAATCGCGTCTAAAAAGTTAAGTTATTACTCTGTTTTAATTCTTGTTAAACTTTCAATCTTGCAATGAAATTTTGGCCAATCGCTACACATTATTTCGTTAATTCATATAGGTGTCAACATAGCATCACCAGATCAAGTTTTGGCCCTGAAAATTTTTACTTGCCGTGAACACATTCGACCTATCCTAGCTGGGGTACATTCTACTGCTAAATTTACAAGACCAGAAGACAATAGCTCTACTTTTTATTTTCCCGATGTTGGAACTGTTTCGGAGGCGTACACCAATAATATTGTTGCAATTTTTCAAGCTCCAGGTAAAACGAAGACACCAGGAACATCACCTCTCTATTTAGTTTTAGCTATAATTTTGAAAACCTCATTTAAAGTATTTTCTTTTTTGATTTCTTAACTTTTCTGTTTAATACATAGGAATAATGTTTCAGTCGAGAATAGTAATAAAACTTACTCTGTGAAAAATAGCTATTAAGACAACAAGTGTTTTATAGACAGTTTAAAAATCGAGGTCGTAGTTTATATTTGAGCGGAGCGAAAATATAATAGGCCGAGATTTTTAAACTATAAAACACGTGTTGTCTTCATCATTTTTTCTAACACTAACCATATAATGCCATATAATAGCAGGATATTTTAATTTTTCTTTAAAATATACGTGCGAATGGTTGTATGTAAAAATAAAGAATGCCATGGTTGCTATGGTTATCATGTAAACAAATTTTGACAAATTTTGAAAAAAGTTTGTAGTTGAAATGCCCGAAAATATTCCGGACGAAATATTGAAGAAAGGTATTGAATTACGTGGAAAATTGTTACCTGCGAAATCTAAAGATGCGTATGAAAAGGTTTACGTGAGTTTTCAAAAATGGAGGACAGAAAAAGGTATTGGTGAAATGACTGAAGACGTGATCTTAACGTATCTTGACATGAGGTCACAAAAGCTGTGCCCAGCATCTTTGTGGCCCAGAATATTCTATGTTGAAAGCGACTCTGAAGTGTAAAGAGAACGTGGATACTGAAAAATTTGGTGCAGTTGTTCCTTATTTGAAGAATTTGAATGTTGGTTATCGTGGTAAAAAGTCCAAGGTGTTGTCGCGAAAAGAGATTGAAACATTTTTACTGCAAGCTGGAAATGAAGACTATTTGTTTATGAAGATCGCTTTACTATTCGGAATTGGAGGAGCGTGTCGTAAAGCAGAATTGTGCAGTATGAATTATGAAGGCATAGAGGACTGTGGAGATGTTTTGAACGTTACTATATTCCTGATAGTAAAACACATAAGGAAAGAAGATTCAGTATTGTCAGTGAAGGTTTTGGTGTTAACCCTATTGATTTGTTCAGACGTTATGTTGCTTTACGTCCCAAAAATGCACCTTCTAGATTTTTTCTTCAATACCATAAAGGCAAGTGCCCTCGACAAGTTGTTGGAATCAATTCTTTCGGACAAATTCCAAAAAAGATTGCGATTTTCCTGAAACTGGAAAATCCAAAAAGTTATAGTGGTCATTCGTTTCGTCGCAGTTCAGCAACTCTCCTTGTTAACGCAGGTGGAGATATTACCTCCTTGAAAAGACATGGCGGGTGGGAATCTTCAAAAGTAGCCGAGTCTTATATAGAAGAATCATTCGGAGAGCGAGTGAAGATTGCAAGAAAGGTTTTTAGCGATGGAATGGTGAATTGTAATGAAATGGATCAAATTAAGAAGGTAGATGTTAGAACCAAGACCATCAATACGATAAACCCCGAAGAACCCAGCACATCCTCTAGATCTGGAATTACTATGGAGGACTTGTTTACTACAATAATTGTAATTTCAATTTTTATGTAAAAGATAAATAAATTAATGTTACTTGTAATATTTATAGAAATGTAATTTAGTTATTAGCTATAAAACACGTTGTCATGGACGACGTGTCTTATAGTCAACGGCGTGTTTTATAGCAAACATAAGAAGCAAATTCAAATGCACCATAGAAACAGTATAAAATGTTGGTGTTAGAAAAAGATGTTTAAAGCACTGTTAATGAGTAGGTCGAAAGTACCCTTTACGTGGTTGAAACTACCCCAGCTCAGCTAGGGGGTAGATTCGACCATTTTACATATGTCAACATAGAAAAATTCATAAATTCAAAAAAGGCTATGGTTTTAGAGTAAGTTTTGTCGTGATTAGTAGACAATAGACACTTATCAGAATGACGTAAAAATAATTTTGATATCAACAATAGTATATTTTAGAAAAAATGAAAACCGGGTAAGTGGTCGATGTACCCTCCCTTCCCCTACCTCAAAAATGACGTTTAGCATCAGCAAATAATGCAGTGCTTTGATAAGCTCATTTTATCCGGGACTAAGTCCTAATAGGCTGCAACCACGATAGCCCAAAATCTGGAAAAAACTTTGTACCACTTTCTACCTCTGTCCATGAAAAGTTATTGGCAGTCTTAAAAACTAAGCGTGTTGTGCTAACATAAGGTAAACTTACCTTTTTTATAGAGCGCATTTTACATTCCGTACTAAAGTGGTTTAAAGAGCTATAGCCGACAAGTCAGTCTCTACGGGCCGTTAAAGTTTACAATGCCTATAACAATTCGTATTGTCATCAGCACTATAAATTTTAAAAAAATCGTGCACCATCTAAGGACCTCGATCGAAGAATGGTTTTCACGAGGGTTTTCATGGCTCAATTATTGTTTCAGGCGCTTGAACAGGAATTTTCCTGTTCAAAAAAATGTTTCTTGGGTCAACTTCCACTGCTGTTACAATTCACTTGATGCAAATTTCATCAATTGTAACTTTTAAACTACTCAATTTGCAATAAAAAGGACTCTTTAATTTTTTTTTTAACGTTTAAGGGTGTACCTACTTAAAGTAATTTAATAATAGTTTTTCATTTCACTATGTGATAATTTTATATACTTACAACAAACGTACTTATTGTACCTATACGTAAAGGAAATGAAACTTTCGTCCTACATCACAACTAAAATAATTGCTACCGCCAATACAATAATTAAAACCAGCTGTTACCAGTAAAGGCTATCCGAAAGGTAATTTTTCAAACAATTTTTGTAGATATTCACAATGAACTCAAAATTGAAAATATGATAACGAGGGCAAATTTTTCATCTGTGCTTAAGACGAATGTTTCATTTCCTTTAGGTATACACAAACGATCACATAAAGGAATAAGAAACTATGCCTGCAAGGTCACGCATTTTCTAAGGACTTCACAATAATGCAGCATGAAGTTGAAAAACTTTCGTACCTACCCAAATCTGTTTTTTATCGAAGTGGTGATTGTTGCTAAAAAAAAAGAGTGACCAAAGGCTAAATTAGCATAGTTGGCTTATTTTTGTGTTATTTTCTGTAATTCTACTTAACTTCCGTTAATTTTCACCTCCTTTGACTTTTCATCCCTCTACAATTCTTCAACCCCCTAAGCATACCGACGGCGAAGGACTAATAGCCAGTGTTGTTAAGTAACTAGATACAAGTATCTAGATACAGTATCTAGATACATTTATCGTAACAGTATCTTATCTGTATCTAGATACATTTTTAACTTCTACGCTCAAGGCGGAGCAGTATATAAAATCGATCAAAAATTCGAAATTGAACTGACATCAAATCTTTACGTTTCGGGGTCCCAGGAACCCAAAAAACCTATTTTTGAAAAATGTGTGTCTGTGTGTCTGTCCGTGTGTCTGTCCGTATGTCTGTGGACACGCTACAGCCGAAACTACTGAACTGATTTTGATGAAATTTGGCACACATGTTCAGTGGGAGATTTGTAGGTGCTGATTAGAATCTGGGCTACACCGGCTCACGGAAAGTGCCTTTTTGGCACATCAACTTTAAAAATTTAAATGCAAACCCCCATTTTTCGCATTACCATATGAATGCTCTTCAAATTCTGCTTCTAGAAATGTATTCACACTTGGGCCCTTTTGACCAAAAAATGGTGCCGTGAAAAAAAAACTATGCATAAATGTATATTTTTCTTACCGGATTTGATAACTGATTTTTTTTCAAGCCGAAAACCTTAGTGCCATTTTTTCGAAAAATGTCATTTTAGTGGCAATTTATTTTATTGTCTGTGCGGGAGAGGAGCTGATTAGATTTTGAAGCCGATCAGTCAACCCGAAGTGCCCTTTTGGCATAGCAACTTTCTTATTTTAAATATTTAAAAATTTAATAAATGCTGCTGTTATTAATCCAATGCAGTGCGGCGTAGAAGTTCCTGCCGTCTCCGAGACTGCCTTTTAACTTCTACGCTCAAGGCGGAGCAGTATATAAAATCGATCAAAAATTCGAAATTGAACTGACATCAAATCTTTACGTTTCGGGGTCCCAGGAACCCAAAAAACCTATTTTTGAAAAATGTGTGTCTGTGTGTCTGTCCGTGTGTCTGTCCGTGTGTCTGTCCGTGTGTCTGTCCGTGTGTCTGTGGACACGCTACAGCCGAAACTACTGAACTGATTTTGATGAAATTTGGCACACATATTCAGTGGGAGATTTGTAGGTGCTGATTAGAATCTGGGCTACACCGGCTCACGGAAAGTGCCTTTTTGGCACATCAACTTTAAAAATTTAAATGCAAACCCCCATTTTTCGCATTACCATATGAATGCTCTTCAAATTCTGCTTCTAAAAATGTATTCACACTTGGGCCCTTTTGACCAAAAAATGGTGCCGTGAAAAAAAACTATGCATAAATGTATATTTTTATTACCGGATTTGATAACTGATTTTTTTTCAAGCCGAAAACCTTAGTGCCATTTTTTCGAAAAATGTCATTTTCGTGGCAATTTATTTTATTGTCTGTGCGGGAGAGGAGCTGATTAGATTTTGAAGCCGATCAGTCAACCCGAAGTGCCCTTTTGGCATAGCAACTTTCTTATTTTAAATATTTAAAAATTTAATAAATGCTGCTGTTATTAATCCAATGCAGTGCGGCGTAGAAGTTCCTGCCGTCTCCGAGACCGCCTTTTTTTTTTATAGTATCTTGTATCTAAGACATTTCATAGATACTTAGATACACAATACCCTAACTCGCATTTTAATAATTGACAACTACCTCGAAACAACGACAACTTTAAAATGTGAGATGTTTTTTTTTTTCGGTTATAAGCGTCAAAAATGCAGATGTTTGGTTTCTTCTACACTCGCAAATAATCAATATCTTTGTGTTAAGGAGTCCTTTCCGGTGGCATCCTAAACAGGTATAAAAACACAAAGGGATACTCTATTCGAAGAAACTGGGTTTTCCCCAAAATACCGATACCGAACTAATGAGTTTATTATTGCACCTAGAAATATTTATTTGCTTTACTCTTTCTTGATACATACCCGTATCGTACCCGAGCTTTAGCACACCCCCTTTTAAAATTTTTTAAACAATGTGCTTTTGTTTCCAAAAAACTTCGCGTTGGCATGGTTGCGTCGTTCTGTTTATTCTGATGGGTATCGATGGTCTAACAGGTATTCATACCTACCTGTTCTAAATGAAATTTTTTTAACTTCTACGCTCAAGGCGGAGCAGTATATAAAATCGATCAAAAATTCGAAATTGAACTGACATCAAATCTTTACGTTTCGGGGTCCCAAGAACCCAAAAAACCTATTTTTGAAAAATGTGTGTCAGTCCGTGTGTCTGTCCGTGTGTCTGTGGACACGCTACAGCCGAAACTACTGAACTGATTTTGATGAAATTTGGCACACATATTCAGTGGGAGATTTGTAGGTGCTGATTAGAATCTGGGCTACACCGGCTCACGGAAAGTGCCTTTTTGGCACATCAACTTTAAAAATTTTAATGCAAACCCCCATTTTTCGCATTACCATATGAATGCTCTTCAAATTCTGCTTCTAAAAATGTATTCACACTTGGGCCCTTTTGACCAAAAAATGGTGCCGTGAAAAAAAAACTATGCATAAATGTATATTTTTATTACCGGATTTGATAACTGATTTTTTTTCAAGCCGAAAACCTTAGTGCCATTTTTTCGAAAAATGTCATTTTAGTGGCAATTTATTTTATTGTCTGTGCGGGAGAGGAGCTGATTAGATTTTGAAGCCGATCAGTCAACCCGAAGTGCCCTTTTGGCATAGCAACTTTCTTATTTTAAATATTTAAAAATTTAGTAAATGCTGCTGTTATTAATCCAATGCAGTGCGGCGTAGAAGTTCCTGCCGTCTCCGAGACCGCCTTTTTTTTTGTTTAGGAATAAATTCAGCTATATAGGTGCATAACTGTAAAATATAGAAAACCGGAACCGGTATAGGTAATAGATATAATATCAACTATTTCAGAAACTATTATTTCTAAAAAGAAACAATATAAAGGTTGTTTTTTTAAATTTTTTTTTATTCAGATGTATCTGAAATGTATCTATATGTATCTAGATGCTTATTGCAAGTATCTGTATCTGTATCTAGATACTGATGAAAAAAATGTATCTACCTAGTATCTAGATACTCCGTTCGAATAGTATCTGTATCTGTATCTAGATACTTCAAAAAATTTATCTTTAACAACACTGCTAATAGCTCGTAACCCACAATTTTTCTTAAAAGTTTTTTTACCACGAATGCATCATGTAACCCATCCTGCATCGTTCTAGAAATACCTCGTGAGCTACAAAAATTTATTTTGAAGTTTTATGAGTAATTCTACCTCGTATGCGACAAAATAGCATTAACTTGAAATAGTGAATTGAGACGTTTTTTGCCGGTCCTGCACAATTTAGGTTTACGGGGTTACGAGCTATTAGTCCTTAGCCGTCGATACCTATTCTAGATTCGCCTAATTTCGTTGAACTTATGGCTTGTTTCCCTTTTTCACTTTTTTCACCCCATTCGCAATATTTCAACCCCCTAAAAGCTAAATTTGCATGATTGGCTTATTTTCGTGCTATTTTCTGTAATTCTACTTAACTTTCACCCCTTTTGACTTTTCATCCCCCTTTAGAATTTTTCAACACTCTGAGCGTTAATTTTGCAAAATTGCGTTATTTAACATCAATGACAGAATTGTGCAATGCTAGGACGAGTTCCCACAGGAAATTATAAACAATTCGATATCAAGTTTTAAACGTCGCTTAAGGCGATGCCTTGGATTAGAAGGGCGGGTCATGTTGAGCCGTATCTTATTCCTTAGTCATGCAAAAACTTGATTTGCTTTTTGTTCATGTTCTTGTTGAACTACTTAATAAAGTTATGTTTCTTATTGTCTATTGACATTTTATTTCACTCCTCCGACTTGAAATAACCCGGGAAATAACCATATACCACAACCACTGCATTGCCAACTCTCACTAAAGTCAAAAAGATGAAAGAAAGCACTGTTTGCCTAATGTAAGATATTTTTCGAATTTTTCTAATGTACAGGGTGATCCAACCGTTTTGTCTGACTTTTAAATTGGAATATCTCCGTTGTCTTACAAGTTAGAAGGTTGAATCAAACAGTTGATTATAGAGTAGACCTTCAAGTTTTGTTTGGTATATAGAAACAAATTTGTCAAGGTCAAACTTCGTCTCTGCGGAAAAAGTTACATTTTTTTAAATGGAACACCTGGTATATTTTGCATTTTTTGGTTAGATCTGATCATTCTAAACAAGTTTTGTATAGCATACTATAGCTTTACTTCTAACCGTTTGGCGGGAAATTTGAAATATGTAGCGCGAACGTTGGCAATTTGAAGGACTGTACCGGGCTAACCACTTAAGATTTCAAAATGAAATTTACCACATAAATTATCTAAAATACTCTTCATTAACAGGGCATGAATTTTTAAATTTTTTTAGTTTTATTTTTTTTCTCGAGATTTTCAAAATACCAACGTTCGCGCTACAAATTTCAAAATTTCCGCCGAACGGTTAGAATTAGAGCTATAGTATGCTATACAAAACTTGTTTAGAATGATCAGATCTAACCAAAACATGCAAAATATACCGGGTGTTCCATTTAAAAAAATGTAGCTTTTTTCCGCAGAGACGAAGTTTGACCTTGAAAAATTTGTATCTATATACCAAACAAGACTTGAAGGTCTACTCTATGATCCACTTTTTCATTCAACCTGCTAATGCTAATGCTAATTTAAAAGTGGGACAAAACGGTTGGATCACCCTGTACAATCTGGAGGAAAATTAAAAGAAGTGAATAGAGTTAAGTAGGCTGAAATAATTCATTTCAGAAAGAGAAAAGATAGGCCTTAAAAGTCTGACTTAATCCTTTACTGATCGGTCAACAGAGGAGCAATCTTCACTCAAATAAATGTATTGCGAAAAAGTAACTTTCATAAAACATGCTACAGCAGCGCCCTCTACAAATGGTAACAATAGTCTATATTTTGAATATTTTGGCACCATCGGGATCAATCTGGGTAACTTTAGCGGAGGATTTGCGGAGAAATAACAAAAAAAAATGTGCCCGTGCTCAAGCGCTTTTCAATGCGCTACGATGGGATTTGAGAAAAATTTTTCTTCAGTTACGGATAGATCAAGTGAGTCGAAATAATCTAAGAGAAAAGAACGCTCTTTACGTGTAGGTCGCTCTGCGATTGGTCGATGGGGAACCAATCCCCAAGCATCTGAACATACCCTTTTAGAGTAAACTTAATAAAAAATGCTATAGCAGCGCCATCTACGCGTTTCCATCAGTTTCCATCTCTTGGATCTCATCAGTGTCGTGCACCCCGAATGAAACCACAAACCCAAACCAACCAACCAACTCTTAGTTCGTCGCATTTTCTGTTTAAAGGTTGGTTGGTTTGGGTTTGTGGTTTCATTCGGGGTGCACGACACTGATGAGATCCAAGAGATCGAAACAGCTGTCTGTCGTTCCCCGTTTGAGACCATGAGCTCAAACCAGCCGCTTTCGTTTTGGTTGTGGCAGTGAAGAATTTTTAATTTTTCATTGTCACAATCGAATCATTGCATTCACGCCACCTGTTGCTAAACAGGAGTAGTGTCGAAGCCCGGGGCGAGCTGACTTTGTCAGCCGCTAGTTTTCTTTAGATGTCTTTGACATCATGGAAGCTAGTAGTCCCCACCTCTCACAGAGGTCGTGGTTTTCGACACAACACTCTTAAGGTGGGAAGTAACTGAAGGGCAATAAATTAACCTCTTCAGGTGGTGCATAATTGGTGTTTAGAGGGTTGCAGGGGGTTCGGGGTGAATTCTTGGGGCGAAAACTTAGACAGTCATTAGGCGCTTTCCTTTTACACATTTATCTGAGTAGTGAGTAGCCTCAGTTAATCTCAACAATTTGATTGGGATATTAGGGGGTTGCAGGGGGTGGGGGATGAATTTTTTTGGTGAAAATTTTGAAAATGAATGAGTCTCTCCAGCTTGTACATGAGTCAAGAGCTCAAATAGACGATATTCAAAATTATAATGCGCATGTGCGTAGCAGCGCGCGAAATTGGCGTCCATAAGAAACGCTTACATTACAGTGCTCGTAAAATATGAAATCATTTGAAAACTGTAGCACCTACCTTCGTGTAAACTAGCAGTATGAAGACAATGAACCTTTAGTATTACAACTAGTACCTCAAAGTGCTAATTTCCTTAATGCAATAATTATAAAACAATATTAAAATAGTAGCAGTTGTTGTCAACAATGAATCGCCATGGAAATCGGGTGAATCTCGGTCGTGTGGATCCCGGACAGATTATAAACCATGCTGAACCGAGTGGGAACAGAAATTGACAAGAATGACAAGTGACAGGAGTGACAGGAGTGACAGCCTCACTTGGAGATTTATCGTAAATAATTAATTTGATGCGTTAAAAGACCAAAAGTTACTGCCAAAGTTTGTTTCTAGGCCATTAGTCAATGCCACTACCACGGTAGGATCCATTATCATAAAATTCATAACAAGCCACGCTAATTATTGACAGATATAAGTTAATTTTTGGCGGCGCATTTGAATTTTTGTAGCTTGAAACACCATCTGAAGTTCGTACAACATCCGATAGATGGCTCTTTAATTTAGAATAAGGTAAGGTCACTAGATACGCACCGCTTCGCTTCTAAGGTAGCGTCATCCCATTCCGAAAAAAATAGTGCCAGATCTGTAAGAGAGGTCTGGATCACATAACCCTGTCACGTGAAATTTTTTTTGCTTGACTTTTAATTTAATAGAGGCATAAATAACACTGAAATTGTGTGACGGTGCCCCTTTCTTGTGTTTTGGTCACCGGTCACTTAAGTTGAGGACAGCCTCCACCCTGCAAGGTCAATCGGTTGCCTCGATTGATGCTCCAAGTGCAGGTGCGATTTTCCCACCCCCTTTATTTCCTCAAATAATAAGAAGTTATGTTTTGTGCTGCAGCTTATTACTGGGACGCACCGACTGTCCGTCCGCTTGTTAACATTGGCACGAGTTAATTAAATTTTCTTGCCGACTCCTGCTAATGTAATCTCGCACCTGGAGACCCATGAAGCTATGGTTGTGAAAAATATAAAACAGTGACGGACCCCTGGAAGTGAGAATATGGCATAAACTATTGAATTGCAACTTATCAAGTAAGTATAAATAGAAATATTTATTTGCTTGTTTCGTACATTTAAATACCACAAAACATTCATAATTCTCTCCATATATCTAGAGGTGTGGTAATACCGATACTTCCAGGTGCAGATCCTTCTTGACGCTGTGTTTGTAGGTTTGTAACCAACAAAGAAGTCACCCTGGCAAAAATGCAGCTACAGAGAAGATGTTTAAGTGGCATGAACATAATCTCATTTTAACATTGTTTACATCACATAAATAAATTCTTCTTTGATCACCCTCAGTTAATTTCAGAATTTTATTTCACCGCTCCTGCTTGTTATTATTGGAAATACCTAAAACAGGATACATTTGAGCCATATAAAAAGTACGTATGTAACCTTACTCTGAGGGGCTTCGAAAAAATTTACGCCTCTTTTTCTGGCCTTTTCGTCGGTCAGTGCAGGACTTTACAGCACATGCGAAACTCATCGTCAAAGAAAACGGAATATTGATGAATAAATTGTACGTTAAACAAACCAAACAAGTAACTGCTTGACACTTCGCAGACAAAATCGACAGCTGTCAATAAATCACTATCCCAAAGGTTTTTCCGTCACGTCACCGTGGGTTACGTCAAACACTACTCATCTCTTTATTTCCTTATGTCCATCGCTTACATTGCTGGACCATGGCGCTACCTTAGAACCGAAGCGGTTCGTATCTAGTGACCTTAGAATAAGGTCTATTCCTCATGCTCAATGCCAATTTTTCGTGTTTAGAGGGTTGCAGGAGGTGGGGATTGAATTATTTTTAGGTGAGTCTCTCCAGGTTGTACAGGGTCTTTTTTATTATTGTCCCACTTTTAAATTGGAATATCTTCTTTTATTATTTGAGATATTCGCCTGAACTAAAAACAGGATAGTATACCGTACCTACTCCCAAGTTTTGTTCTGGACCTTACTTTTAGCGATCCCCGTCGGATCTTAAGCGCTGTGGATGCAACTTGCTTTTATGCCAAAAAGGCACCAAGTATGAATACATTTTTAAATATAGAATTTATTTCATGACGTGCTGATAAGAAAAATTGGTATTCATCAGCCAAATTTCATAGTTGACAAGCCAAAAAGGCACTTGGCATTTGCGGATTGGCAACAAAAGTAACTAGGCTAGGCTCATCAGAAAGTCAACGCTAACCTGCGTTTCATTAAAATCCGTTCTGCAGTTTTCGAGAAACAGACATTTTCTAAAAACCACTTTATCGTGATCCTGGGACCTCGAAACGTAAAGATCTGGTGTTAACTCAATTTTGAATTTTGGAGTGATTGCAGTAACCTCCCATTTTTAAATTGGTTGTGGGGAGGTTAAAAGCTTTTAATTCACTTTATACATTTAATCACAAATGTGGCGTAAGATCTAACAAAATTTTAAAGGGAAAAGATCAAAATTCCTGTCGCAATTTTTTCGTTCCCCAGTATAACACGTTCACCAAAACTGCTGGACAAATAACAATATCGTCATCTTCTGTTAAATTGTAAGTTGTCCATAATGTATAAGCTCGTATTTATGTTAATTAATTAATTATTCAAGCAAAACCAGATGAAGCTCAACTACCTAGGTGTCGAAGCGTGGCATATGTTAACTTAGAAAACCAGCCTATAGGAATGTGTTATTGTCCTAAATCGTAGAATTCCATCATCAAAAATAATCTATTTTAATCAGGATCGAAAAAGAAAAACAATTAGGTACTGTCTTCCAGTATGTTTTAGTTCGTCCGGGGATCTTTTCGGTACAAAATAGATTCAATAATTCAAACCTGTTAAAGTGTAGTGGGACACCAAGTTCAACGTCACAAGCCCGTCCTTAGTCCTTATCACAAAAAAATTTTGTTAAATTGAATGCAGGTTGAAATTGTTTCAAGTTCTATCGATTTCTTTAAGCGTATCCTTTGGTGAACTAAAATGCTGTCCTTATCAGCTAAGAAGTGTGTAAAAGTGGCTAGTGGGATGCTTAAAGGATGCAAAAGGACCACTTACAAAACTCTGGTCTTGCCCACAAGCAGCCCCAAAGAATTATTGGAATTTGATGTACACGTGCCCAGCAGAAGGTAAAATTTACAGTTTCTTTTATTTCTGCGTGTGTTGGATTATACAAGGTGTTCCTATATTCATAGTCCTAACTCCGGGACGTTATTCCTTACATCATTCTAGGAAGAAAAGTTCCTATGGACATATGTCCGGAAATGCCTTATAGGGGAGTTACGCCCCTTCAAAGGGGTACTCAAAAAGTCAAATTTTTTTAAATTTCTCGAAAAATATTAAGAATAGAATTTTGAAATTTGGAGTAATCGCTAGTGTTATAAAGAGTTTTTTCCTCACTTTTTCTCATATTTTTAATAACATTACAGGCTTGCGTTCTTGGAGGGCCTTACACATTTTTTTACATTTTCTTTTGTTGTAGTAATTTTTGTCATCAAATAATAATAAAATCTTAATCGGTGATCGATTCTACCCAGAAAAACGGCTCTTGTTGGATGTCGCTAAAAGGCACCCTTTTCGATTAAAGTGACTTTGATTGGTTTAGAGCGTGAAAATTTCTGTTGTAAGATTTATTTTAATGACCTAATTAGTGAAAATAAACTCAGAATATGATTTCTTACATCATTTCAGAAAAAAGGTTCATATGGACTTGTGGCAGGAAATAATTCCTAAGGGGGCTATGGTGCTTCGAATAATATGTTTTCCGAGGCTCCATTAGAAGGACCATAGCTCTTTTAGGAAACATTTTCTTCTGTATCTTAATATGGACCTTTCTTCCTAAAACGATGTAAGGAATCATCCTCCATCTTTATTTGCACTAATTAGGTAGTTAAGACAAAGTGCTAATCACAAATTCTCGCCCCCAAAACTAACTGGCATCATTTTATTCGAAAATGGTGCGCTCTAGCTACATTCAAAAAGAGCAACTTTTTTATGTGGAATAGACCTGAGATTACGTTTTTGTTGTAATTTGGCAAAAAAAAGGCCCACAACAAAAGAAAATGTAAAAAAAAACACCACCGTATTGTTTTATAGTGATAAAACACCAGCCTGTCTGATTGCCTGCCAATATGAAAAAACTGACAACGAGACCGGCAACTAAAATCAATGTCACTTGATTTCAAATCAACTGCAAATAAATTCATCTTTTCACGTTCAAATGCCGTTCTTTCAACAATAACAACTCCTTACAAACTGATTTTTCCTCCATTCGTGAAATAGTCTCAGCAAATTTCACTCGTGCGCGGGATTTTACCGCAAAATTTTCGAGTAATTTTCCTCGAGGGTTATTCGAAAAAATGCTGTCTTATTAGAAAAAACCCCTCGAACTCTTCGAGCTCTCGGGATATTTTATAGCGGTAAAACCCCTGGCACTCGTGATATTATACATATACATAAAATTTCTGTCAAATGAAATGCCATGGTGGTAACCTAATTGTTTCCATTGTCAAGATTGAAATTCCTTTTGTTGTTTTCTCGTATATAGTATAACTAGTGGTACTGATTTTTTCCGACAAAATTTGCGAAACAAATAAATGAGTAGCTTTTGCAACGAAAATCGTCACGAGACTCACGAGCGCTTTAACGCCATAGTGACGATTTTCCAAAAGCAAAAACTACGAATGTATTTGTCAGCAAATTTTGCAGAAAAAATCAAACCACGAATTATATTCGGATGATTAAACAACAAAAGAAATTTCAATGGAAACAAAAAAGTTGCCATGCTCGTTGCCATGACATTTCATTTGACAGACATTTTTTCACTTATAATCTCATAAGAGCGCATTCCAACAACGTATTAATCGGCCCGAGTGGAACACGAGGGCCCGACTACGTTGTTGGGATGCACGACTAAAATTTCCAGGAAATGAATTAATGCTCGAATGCAGATTCGGTAAGAAAATAGCAACGATACAGCCACAGAAATTGAATAGAAATGATTTTTGACGTTTAATTTGACATAAAAATTTCCACTTATTAATTTCGTTTAGGTTGGTCTAGGTAGGTATCAAAAATTTCCAGGGAATCCTCGAGTTGCCATGGTAAACACACAGAAATCAATTTTTCTATTGGCTAATGATTAGTATCGTGCGACTTTCGCTGGAAAACCGTCCTGCTTTTCACTCGTGGTGTTTTTCAGTTCAAAACCATGGTGATTGGTCGACTGTCTATAAATTCTGACGTTTGATTGCTTTAAAATTCTTGAGTTGTTTAATCATCCGAATATAATTCGTGGTCTAATTTTTTCTGCAAAATTTGCTGACAAATACATTCGTAGTTTTTGCTTTTGGAAAATCGTCACTATGGCGCTAAAGCGCTCGTGACGATACATAAGAATTTCTGTTTGAAAATAATAAAATCAATTTGTTCCAAAAATTCCATTTCACGCTAAATAGTCATTCGAATACAATTCGTGAAAAAAATTTGTCTGGAAAAATTTATTAATTCAACTTGAGTCTGTTCCTTTTGCTCGTGACATTGTCACATTGTCAAAAAATCACTCGCTGATGGCTCGTGATTTTTATTGTTGCCAATGTCACTCGCAAAATTGTTAGACAACAAATTCTCGTACAATTAGTATATTTTCCCGACAAACTTTTCTCACTTATGATATTATACAGGGTGAGTCTGAAAGACACCACATCCTTTTTACCATAGAATCTACAGTTCAAATGATTAGGTTTTGTGCAAAAATTACTGGTTAATTGTCATTCCTCTTGATCTTATAAGCCGCCAAAGATCTTCATTTTAAAAAGTTTATATATAATATCTTCGGAATGTTCTAGGTTTTTAGCATATGTATTGGCCATTCTGATATCCAAAATGTGGATTAATAAATTAAAGGATAAGTTGCAGTTTGCAGTTAGACTTTATTTTTTCAAATTTACTTGCCTCTGATTGGTTTATTTCCTGTTTTCGGAAAAGCGGGTCATCATAAAGAAAGAACAAAAGAAATTGATTGTGTAGTTTTAGCAAATAAAAAAATAAGTACGACGACGTATCTGCAAGAAAATCATGGCGTGTCCTACTCGTACTCGACGGGAAAAATATGCACCTCGTGACCTACAAGTACGCCCCTGGACATGATACAAAATAATATGTGGCATAAGCGTACCTATAGTCCAGTCAAATTAGACCTCCAGGGGACCGGAGGTTACAATAAATGTTGGAAAGCGGGAGATGATCTTAAACCCTTTAGTAGGCATCTAATAGAAGTATCCTAGTTTTGCACCTTCCCAGGATGTGTGCGTATGATAGGGTGTCCAAAAAACCCCGAAATTTTCGGACCTTTGTTCAGTTTTTCGCTTATAATTTCTAAACAGTGCTTCCTAGCGGAGAGTTCGTTATTTTCGAAATTAAAGCGCACTAAATTCTGCGTCGAATGAGCCCCCAAACGTTAAGTTCGACCATGTGGTAGGGTCGCAAACCATGGTCAAAAACGACAATTTTGTGAAAAATTGACAAGTAGTGACTTTTCGTCGTCTGAACGTCCAAACGGCTACTCTAATTTAAAAAACTTATAGCTTGAAAGTTGTAGACCATCAATCGCTGATTTCAAAAAACATCACAAATTTAAATTTTGGTTAAAAGTATTCAAAAAATAATGTATCTATATAAATGTAGTTAAGAAATGAGACAATGAATAAAAGATCAATTTCTTCGAAATCTTTTGGAGGTGGAGGGGCCAGGGTCGTTCGCAGGCTCGATGAATAGTGTGTCGCCTTCAAATAGTTGAGGCTTTAGATCTAGAAAATCAAAATAGAGCAATCCATAAATAGTCATAAGTCAGTACCTAAGCCTCAAATTTTTTGAAGGCGACACACTATTCATCGAGCCTGCGAACGACCCTGGCCCCTCCACGTCCAAAAGATTTCGAAGAAATAGATTTTTTAATAATAAATAATAAATAACAAATTGTTTTTTGAATACGTTTAACCAAAATTTAAATTTGTGATGCTTTTTGAAATCATGGTCGAAATTAACGTTTGGGGGGCTCATTCGACGCAGAATTTAGTGCGCTTTAATTTCGAAAATAGCGAACTCTCCGCTAGGAAGCACTGTTTAGAAATTATAAGCGAAAAACTGAAAAAAGTCCGAAAATTTCGGGGTCTTTTGGACACCCTATCATACGCACACATCCTGGGAAGTTGCAAAACTAGGATACTTCTATTAGATACCTACTAAAGGGTTTAAGATCATCTCCCGCTTTCCAACATTTATTGTAACCTCCGGTCCCTATTTGACTGGTCTACTATACCAAACTTCAACAAAATATTTTGAAGAGTTAAAAAATCTGTTTGAGATTTGCACACTCTGTATTTTGAAAACTTAGCACTTTAAAGTATAATACCTATGCCAAAATGAAGTTTTCGTCTTAGAATACCGAATACCTAAGGTGAAGAGTCACCCCCAAAGCTTGTCCGATCGGTGTAGATCCTACTTAACGTAACTAGCATAGTAAATTAGTCATTATTGTTAATGACCAATTTACTATGCTTCTAAAATTTTCTTTACACTTTTATCCTAATTACTTCATGATTGGCTCATTCTAAACGACCTGCTAACGGCACGATTATAATGATATGGTATTGATAACGGTTTGTAGCCCAACAAGTCAAAAATAGCCCGAACCTGCACAAAAATAAGGTAGTGATGTTCTACTAGCAGCCCTGAATGACGAGTCAAAAGTCCCGGAACCTGCGGTGCCGGTGTCCTATTTTTTTTGGTACTGGAAAGCCTTAAGTGGCAGCCATTTTATTTTCCGCTTATTTATGAACCGATTTAGTTGGGGTTGGTCTTAAAATAACTACAACGACCTGATCAGTGGTACCTAATAGTCCGAGCGTATAACTACTGAAAGTCCCTTGTTTTGTTCGTTGCGCAGCATTTCCAACCCAGTTCATGCAGTCAAATTAGATTTTTTAGAGGAAACAATTATATTAGGGGCTACAAAAAAAGAATATAAACAGTTCTAATGAAATTTTGAGATGGAACATCCTTTTTCTTGGGGAAATCGTACTTTTTTGCGATTATCTCTCCAACGGCTAATTGGACGACAAAAATGTATACCTAATAACTTTTCGTCGCAAATTTTGTTCTGAACTTTTGTCTGTCTCTTTTAATTGGAAACCAGAATTCAGTTGGAGAAAAAATATTGTGGGCAACTCGGACGCGAAATGCCTTTAGCGCCCTCGAATGATCTTATAAATATTTAAAAGTTGTAGAAAAAAACTTTATTTCTATTTCATGGACGAAATCAGTGTTTTTCTTCAAACGTCAAAAATAGTGCACTTTAATGACATTTTTGATAATGTTAAACTGACATTTCTATGCCATGGCGACGAAGTGTGTCTTTTTACTCCGGCGGCGGAAAAAAATTTTGTCTGCCGCCGGAGTAAAAATAAAATTTAACAAAGCAATACTTTCATTGCTTATTTCCTTCCTCATATAAAACATTCCCTAGCCTTTTAAAGAACAAGAAAGTCAATTTTATTTTTCATTTACAAACTTTAAGTTAAAAGTACAGTTGCTAATACAAGCATTTTGGAAATTAAAGCCACTGGATGTTAACGTTGAGCTCACATCGGCGCTTATCGAAGAATCCCTTCTCATTGAAGCTTCGGCTGCCGCATACAATGGAGCGTCCATTCTGCTGCTAACCGGGACGTTTGGAATTGGTGACAAAATTTTCATTGCAGTATCGTTTTTGTTTGTAAGAGATTCCTCAATGTAGCCTTCAGCAACATTGCTAGATCGCCAGATACCATGCCGCTTTAAAGACGTGATGTCGCCTCCCCCATCTACAAGCAATGTAGCCGAAGTTCTTCTTAGGCAGTGCCCCGTATATTCATTTGGATTCGGCAATTTCAAATAAGACGCTACTTCTTTGGGTACGGCGCCAATTTTGTGTATCCCCATCACTGATCGAGTGCACTTTCCATTCGCATATTTCAAGAAAAATCGTTGTTCGTCGAATCCATTTGGTCGCAAAGAAGCATATTTTTTGAAAATGTTTATAAACATCTCTCCGACAATTGTAAATGATCTTGGCTTATTCGTTTTACTATCAGGAATCTTTATGAGAAGTAAGGATCCTAAGTTTTCTATATCGTCAATCTTCATTTTAACCATTTCATCGCATCGACATGCCCCGGATGTCAATTAGCAGAACAATCTGAATAAAACAATTATTATGGAATTTTATAATACAGGTAGGTAGGTATACTCAAACCTTCATTCCCAAATACTGTTTATCGTCAGCTTCACACAGAAATTTTTCGAACTGCGCCTTCGTGAAAACTTTTGATTTTTTCGGGATATAGCCTACGCTTTGCTTCTTTAAAAACGCACGCAGTTTCACGTATTTACTAATATCCAATCCGTTTTTGATATTCAGCATTGATTTGATCATGGAATAGTGTGACCACATTGTAGAGCACTTCATCTTCATTTCCTTGGCCAGTTCCAAAAAATATGCCAACAGGACATTTTCGGAGTAATTAGTGACGTTTTTCTTCTCAGTCCACTTTATGAATCTTCGGTAAGCTGCCTCGTAAATGCTGCTCGATTTCGTCGGCACTAAATCATCTACGGCTGTTTTGGCGGCTTCAGCTACCTCCGGTGGCGTACATTGCATAAATTCATCAAATGTCAACTCCGACATAATAAAATCTATAAAGAACAACATCGTTTCAAACAAGAAAACTACTGGAAGTAAGAATACTTACAAATTGCCAGCAAATTTAAGAAATATGAACAATTCTTCAAACTTCAGGGGCAATTTTGTTTATAACATTGAAAGTTTGAAACCATGGTAACCGCATCCCAGGGCAAACTACTCTTATAGATTTTCACTTATAATCTCATAAGAGCATTAATTCTTTCCGGAAATTTTTGGAGTGCATTCCAACAACGTATTAATCGGCCCGAGTGGAACACGAGGGCCCGATTACGTTGTTGGAATGCACGACTAAAATTTCCAGGAAATGAATTAATGCTCGAATGCAGATTCGGTAAGAAAATAGCAACGATACAGCCACAGAAATTGAATAAAAGCGATTTTTGACATTTAATTTGACATAAAAATTTCCACTTATTAATTTCGCTTAGGTTGGTCTAGGTAGGTATCAAAAATTTCCAGGAGATTCTCGAGTTGCCATGGTAAGCACACAGAAATCAAATTTTCCATTGGCTAATAATTAGTATCGTGCGATTTTCGAAATAATTCAATCAAAAAATTAACTTTTCATGAATTTCATGCGTTTGAAGAAAAAATAGCATATGCTATTCGGAGTAAAAATGTCTTTGTGTGGCGCAGCTGGATTTGTCTGCCTCGCTGCGCTCGTCAGACAAACATCCAGCTTTGCCACACAAAGTATCATTTTTACTCCTAATAACATAATATACTATTATTTGGCGCATTCTAATGACTTTATTACGGCTTGCCATATTTTTTTGCCTCGACCTGACAGTCACGGCTAAAAGTAGCATTCTCCTGCGCTACAAAAAAAACACTAATTTTGCGCACTTAATAGAAAAATAACTATTATTCTCTGTTTTGTCTTTTTTACAGAGCCTGTTCCACGAAAGCTAACACAACAATAAATCAACCATATGGGCCTTCCCCTACTCTGATTTCCAAGGAAGAAATTCGGGAATTTATGTCGACATTCCCGTATATCGTCAAGGATCTAACAGAGACGGCAAAACGAACTGACGTCTCGGAGGTCATGAAGAGATATGCAGAGATTCTCAATTATAACGTTCCTACCGGAAAAAACTCCAGAGCTAAGGCAGTGCTTGCCGTTTATAAAAAATTTGAAAAGCCCGATAATCTTACTCCTGAGAATATTAGGCTTGCAAATATCATGGCATGGTGTGTTGAATTGGTAAGTCATATTCAGTTAAAGTCTACAACAGAACGAAAAAAATGTTTTTTTTTAGCTAAATACGTTCTTGTTGCTCATAGATGACATTATGGACAGTTCAGAAGTGCGTCGTGGTTCTCCAAGTTGGCACAGGAAGGAGGACGTAGGTCTGAAGTCAATTGCAGATAGCAGTATTTTACAGCAAGGCATCTTTAAATTGCTAAAAAAACACTTCTTCGCGCATTATTGTTACTTACCTGCAATCGAATTGTTCCATGAGGCTATCATAAAGACTGCTATGGGACAGGCCTTAGACATGATGATGTGCTCTAATGGAAAACCAAACCTGGATCAATTCACCATGAAAAAATACAACGCGATTGTAAAATATAAAACTACCTATTTCACTTTCCAATTACCAATAGCTCTGGCTATGCATTTAGCAAACGCCTACGACAATGAGATTGTTCGAGAGGGCGAAGCTATCGCAGAAGAGATGGGGCTGCTATTTCAGATATGGGTAAGGCAAAGAATATGATCTTAAGTAGTTCAGTTCTTTGAAATTCACAGGACGACTTCTTAGACTGTTTTGGCGACTACAAAATAACAGGCAAACTTAGTAACGACATCCGCGACGGTAAATGCTCTTGGTTAGCCGTTTTAGCGTTGGAGAAAGGCAGTCCAGCCCAAAGAAAAATTATGGAAAAATATTACGGCAAAAATAATCCTGAGGCAGTTGAGATAATCCGAAACCTTTACGAAGAGTTGGACCTGCGGAATACATATGCCATCTGTAAAGAAGAGCGAGTCAATCGCATATGTACCAAGATTCAACAAGCTTCGAAAGATTTGCCCCATAAACTGGTCTTCAGTGTTTTGCTACAAGATTATGGTTTTGTACGGGTTGCTGGCAATGTAACTATCTAGCAGTACATACCTACTTGCGTAGTTCTACCTATATCTTGAATCTTGATATGATTTGTTTAAAATAAAATAAAATAGTGGAAATATTTACCAGGAGTATAATAATAACTTTTTTCCTTCGAGGTGGTATTTTACCGCTGCGAATAATGATGAAACCGCATTTCTCCATTTTTCGAAATTGAAAGAGATCCCATGCTCTATCAACGTCTTCAACGTTTCTAAAAATACTACTAAGTACCTACTTGTATTTAGATGCATATATTAATGAACTATTATTAAAAGAACAAATAAAAATCAATACTTCGCGTTACGGCCACACCGTCCACTCTACGAAAAAAGCGAATAGCAACCTTTTTGTATGTAGATCATGAAACGGGCTTCAATTTTGTATACCAGTTCTTTTGTCGAAAAGCCAATATTTTAGGAGATATTTGTTGAAAAGCATTTTTAACCCTTGTTGGTGGCATTCTAGGGGACTTTTAGCATTTCATTAAGAGCTATCAAAGAAACGTGTGTACCAAAATTCAGCCCTCTGATAATTTTTCCGAACTAAAATTCTATAATGACTCGACTATAGTCGCTCTGGCAACAAAGCTCATCAAGGGACTACGTTGGACCGGAGTCATCATGGGTGACGACAAATGTAGAAGATGTTGCGGAGAGGATGATACCCTTCTGCATATCTGCTGTTACTTCTTGGAACTGATAAGCTCAGAGAATAAAATAAAACACCAAAGGGTGTAACTTCTGACACTATACTGGCTTTCAGTAAATCTCAGTAGAGAAGTCCATTCCATCCTCTTCATATAGTGCCTGAGGAATTTCGAGGAGTGCCTTTAAAACATGCCCTGAATGTTATGAAGGCCACAGGGTTCGTCTGAAACCTCCTTGGTCCTTTCCTTTTACCTAGTTTACACAATGGGCCGTCTGACCTCCGTGTTTGGCCGCCCCCTGAGAACAAAAAGTGCCACCTGGGTTTCAAAACGGAAATGGGCATTTTTTGGCTGTCTGTTTTTTACTAAAGTGACGTCGAGTTGATTTTATAATTTTCTATTTCAAACAGCGAAAAGAGGGAATACTTCCAACTTTTTGTCAACCGTCTTCGTAAAATAGACCAGAAACTTATGTAAGAAATAAAGTGAAACAAACGAAATTTTAAACTAATCAATTTGGCAGCTGTTTGGTAACATTAATCACTATTAGTATTAGTAAATAGGTAAGTTTTATCGGTTAGAAACAAAGTGCAAAACAAAAGTTGTATGGATATAATGATACAGAAAGATATTGTACTAGGTAATTTTGTACATAGAAAACGAACACAGCATTATTAAAAATCCTTCGTTTTCAAATTGCTCAATAGTTTTGAATTTTAACATAAAAAAGTGGCAGCAGAGAAACGCCTGGAACCTCCCAATCGCGTGGGTCTTAAATTTCCGTGTCTTGTTTCAAATTTTAAAGTTGATATGCCTCAACGGCACTTCCCGTGGACCAATTGCTCCCAAAAGCCTTTCACCTACTAAATGCGAATAAATGGTGTCTTATTTAAAACCAGAATTTGAAGACCTTTCTGATGGTGACAATAAATCTTTCAAAAACTTGTTTTGGATGGTTAAACAAGAGAAAAAATTTTTGGTGTGTCAAAACGGCACTTTCCGTGGGTCGATTGAATCCAAAAAAAATTCAGTTCTTCGACGTATACAATCCCCATGTGCAAAATTTCAGTCAAATCGATTCAGAGGCTTGGGCTGTACCGCGATTTTAAAATCCGATAAAAGTCTCGAATTTTTTAGTTTTTGGTCAAAAGGACACTGAGAGTGAATACATCTTTGGAAGCAGAATTTGAAGGCCTTTCTTATGGTGACACGTGAAAAATGGGGGTTTATATTTAATATTTAAAAGTTGATGTGCCAAAATGGCATTCTGTTTGCACGATTGGCTCCAAAATTTTTCAAATCTACGTAGGGTTATGAGATGCCAGCGTACCAAATTTCAGTCCCTAATTTGAGGTTTCCTACAAATAACAATAATGTCGTCACCTGTCTGACAAACCCTCCTGATAAGTAGGTATCTATCTTTTTAAGAAACGATTTCTGGTGTTTCAAATAAACCAAAATAAAATGAAACATGTTCTCGCAACTGAGCAAAATGCATTTGACTGATTGATGACGTCACAGATACGTCATTTTTCCTTGAAATGTATTTTGCCTAAACTGAAACAAGTCCTGAATAGTGTAAAGTCGCGACACATTCTAGCGAACGCGGAAGTCGTGTGCGTCAGAGGCTTATTTCCTGTAAACGAACTTTTAGTTCCGTCAAAATTCCTGTCAGTATGTCAATAAACAGTACTGTAACATATGCCAGTTAATGCCAATCCTGGGTAAATCCACATTAAATTGTTTGTATAAAATTTGTCATTGGGGCGCGAGAATATTAACTGTAAGTTAGAACTATTTATTGCCAAAACTCATAAACCGTGCACATCTTTCGTCACGGGCATTGTATATCCCGTCGGTCCGGGGCCTTGTAGAAACCTTTGCTTTGAATTGTCGTTTCCCAGAACATCCCTCGCTGTAAACTTTATGACCGAATTCCTCCGCATACAATTTTTTATTCTTTATTCATTCTTATTTTATTATTCTTATTCATTACAATTTGTTGCTAAATTTGATTCAGTAAATGCATGAACCCCAAAGGTAGAGTAGCCAAGATACACTAATTTTGCATGACGTGAAGCAAACATTACTCCTGCTAAGATTGCCTCGACAGCCCGTTAAACACCGTATGAACCCCATGTGTGTAGGCATAACCGACGCATATGTAACCAATCAGATCTTTTCGGCGTAAACGCTGTAATTTAAATTAAAGTTCACTGCAAGAATAGAACGGGTGTCACCATCTAGGCTAGACGACCGAAACCTCAAGCCAGATTCCTGTTTAATATCCTACTAGATTCATATGTAGAACCTACATAGCAAATATGAATAGCAAATTAATTGTTTTTTTTAAATTGCATGACTGTCGTATGCATTAAATAACCCCCACTACCCTGCACATGCTCCAAAAGCTTCAAAGACCCCACCGGACTGTTTGGACTTTTGTTAGGTAATTCATTAGATTTGCATAAAATAACTAAATTGTTTCATTGATAGGATATGTGAATCTGTGATTAGCTTTTAAGATCAGGATTGTATCGTAAGGCTGGTCGAATCGCGTAGCTTCTTAATTAATTATAAATTGTTATAAAATGTGGAGAGGAACTAAGGAAGGGATGCCGACCGGATATAGTAGAGGGGGTGGTTTTAGGTTCGCCGGACCCAAGAGGGCGCCGGAAGAGGACTTGCTCTGAGACTTCTGACTAGACTCGTATTTTCCAAAGCTCTCGAATTTGCGATATTTTCCAAATATTTTAAAATAGTTATTTGTTGTTTGGGTTTTGTGTAGTTAAAGTTCGTGCTTGTGTAGTATTGAAGTTAGTGTAATCACGCCGTAGGGGGATAGTGTTTAGTGGTTATTGGTGATTGGTAGAACACCTCCCGGTCTGCAGGGTGGAACTAGATCAGGTATTACGTAACTAGATTGGTAGTTCCGTTAGTGCATTTTGATTGGAGGTCTCCCGATCTCTAATTGGCTTTCATAGACTAGAACCCCTTTTACATCCGCTACATATTAATTAATTTAATCCCTTTTGCAGAGTAGACTTTAGCTTGCTTGCATTTCGGTAGTAGAATAGTTAGGGTTTGGTAAAGTGCATCCAAGTCTTCCCTTTTATTAGCATAGAAAGAGGTAAAGGAAATTTGGGGATATCCATAAGGGAACGCGCTCTCTCAGCTCTGCAATTTGTTCCAGCTGGATTGTCGACAATAATTCACCGTCGCGGTTAAAAACGCTACAGTTTTGCCAACACGTGATTGTTGCTCGCTTGGAGGGTGCCCCGTTGACATCTTCCACCTGTGATTTGGCCTGGTGTACCGCCACTGAGAAAAATCAAGCTATTAGAATGTCATACTAAGATTTGTATGTTTGTGGCAAAAAGAAATTTAGTTTTAATAATTAAATGGCGTATGACTGTAATTAAACGAAATATCTACCGCAGTAAAAAAATTTTTTTTGAGGGTCTATTAGAATTGTAATGTTGTTATGAGTAAATTTTTAATGATGGCAGAGCTCGTGAATGCTCCTGTTGCTGTATAGGGTTTTTTGGAAAATTTTTATTATGGCAACTAAACGTTTATTTGCGGCCACAGCCTAAATTGTTTCCAGGGCTTGCTTTGTCTCCTGAGACAGTGGTCTAAATGTCAGAATCGGATATCATCGACAACGGTTTGGGTTGGGGTAGTTAGTTGTTGGCAATGTGCTAATGAACACGCGGTCTCGGGGTCAGAGTTCAATACCACTGGGAGTGTGTGTGTAGTTGTGTACAGGTGTTATTGTGCGGTGTGTCTTGAACAAAACCTGATTTCTTAGCTTTAATTTAAGATCACGTTTATCAGAAACGGTTAAGAAATAGCCGATCGACTTATACCCAAAAATATTTTGTCCGGTTTTTTTGGTACACCCGATATTACCATACATAATATGTATTAAGTATTGTATTTTTGCCAATAATGTATTATTGTATTTTTGGTTGAAAGTTTGGTCCATTTTTTCAAAGAGGAACTGATGTTTGATTACACGAGGTAGGTAGTTTGTTGTTTGAGCGTCTTTCGATGAATTTACAGTGTGACTCAAAAGCTGTTATTTTTCTTTGACAAAAACGTTTTTTCGTTTTCCAGGCAACTGTTTTGTATTTTGTGTTAATTTCGTTTATAGCTGAAGATGGAGTAACACTCCGAAACGCGTCCTAAACAGTACCTAAGTAAATTTTGTGGACCAAGACTTTGAAACTACCTCGTGTAATATTGTATTTTTTCTGTTTAATCATCTACAATACATATTGCGATTAATGTATTATTGTATTTTTCCTGTTTAATCATCTACATAATTACCAATAATGTATTAGGTATATTGTATGTTTCCTGTTTAATCATATAAGAATGTGCCTAATATGTATTTTTAATAATCACATCCCTATACCTACATAGGGGTGTAATAAATTATTTTTAGAAAATCATGGTTTGAATTTTAGTAGGTAAATGGGCATATTGCTCCTAATAGATTCTTCTATTTGCTGTTAATACGAAAGAACTGCTGTGGCCAGAGTTTCTTACTGCTACTGCAAAAGATACGTATTCTAAAGGTTACTAAGCCAATGTTGTTGGCTTGGCAGTAACAGAACCGTTTATTAGGATCCAAGTAACTGCTCATTTAGGACAATAGATTTTTATATGTGCTGTTAATAACGAGAACTGTTGAACGCCAGTATTCCCAATTTAGTCGCCCCAACAAAACGGCGTTGCCGTCCCGTATTTTAATATAACTTTCTAATAACTGCTATTAGAATTTACGTAAATTTTTTCTCAGTGCGTCGATTGCTAGGGGACTGGTCCTGTATACCGCTAGTTTTCCTAGGCTGGGCCGTGTCAGTACCCCGTACACTGAAGACGAAGAAAGAAGCAGCAAGAAACTAAATTTGGCTTTCACGAGAAATCACAGGGTCCACACCCCTCGAACCGTTAAAACCATTCATTCAGTGTCATTCAGTTAATTTTGGGGTCATTTTCACTCTAAACTTTGTTAAAACACAAAATTTCCTCTATCGTACCGTAGAATTTACTTAGTGTATGAAATTTGCTCGATTTCAGGAAATCTACTACGCCACTGGGATATTGACGCCACGCCACTGAACTTGCGTCATTTTTAGCTGTCGTAATTACGTCAAGAGTTGTCATTGCTCGAAACTTGTCTTGCACCCCTCCTAACACTTGCCTGTATTGTGGGCTGCTTCCCACTTTAGAAACCCGGATTTTTGCAAGTCCGGTAATATTATTTAATTTTGGGGGTTAATTCTCTTTTCAGCATTCGGTAACGGCACCCTTCATTTTATAAAACTAGCTCAGAGATCATTCATGATTTAGAAACCCATTGATTTAGGTTGGGGATTATAACTATTGTATTTTTCTTTACCGTGTAAATTATTTCCCTCGAGCTTCTTGAGCGAGAGGTGGTTATTTTATGGTATTATTTTGCGGCCAGACTTTGCTTCAGTGTGAATAAATTGTTATTTGGAAGATCCGTTTTATTTCCTGTATCCACGGCCTCGTAAAACGAACCACAACCACAACGTCATTAAATTTAGGGGTCCTTTTGCAAGATTGGAGGGATTTCACAACGGTCCCCCTTTCAGTAGAGTCAGAAAGTTACAGTACCTATAACAATATGGATGTTCGAAGGGATCATTGTTGTTAATTATTGTCCATTATTTATTGAAAACCCGTTTACAACCAATAGAAAAAAGCCTCTGACTCACACAACCCCCGCGTTCGTTAGAAATAAGTGTCGGCACTCTATTTCCTGTTTTACCTTGACGTTTCAAATAATAGAAGCAGGGTACATTTGACAATTAAAAGTCCCTTCAAAATATATCATCAAAATTCGAAATTTAGACTCTCTTTATAAAAAAACGATGAAGACGAATTAATAGGTGTCTACAATAGGTTTTCTGACGATATTTTACCTAATGTGTCTGCCAAACGTTTCGATCTTTAAATTTTTGATGAGAAATGTAGACTTTGAATTCATTTCTTCAGAATAATGGTGTAAGAACGTTTTGCTGGTGATTTGATTACGGTAATATTGACTTTACAAAAAAAATTAGGCGATCGACAACCCTTTGACGGATTTTTAACCTAAATAAACGTCCCTATTGAGCGTGGGCACTACGCCTGGAATGTATGCAACCCAGCACTTTGATGGACCAACATAAAACAAAACTTCACTTTTACCTGGACGGGAATTCTGTAACAACGATAACGGGATGTCGTTATCGGTAAACGTCGGTAATATATCGATAACGCTAACAATATTCTATAAACCACCGTAACGACAAATTTCGCTAAGATTGTAGTTAAATTGCCGAAATTTGTCGTTTAGGTACATTACGAGAGGTAAGAGACCCCTCGCTAAGAGTTTTTATCAAGTTGACAGTTGACATATCATCAGTGTAATTCGCGAAAATCAGCAAAGTGTCTGACATCTGGTGGCAATACTTTAACTACACTGAGAGACCGGATACGGAAATACTTTTAAACGTCTGTCATCATAATTTCGGCTTACGTCAGTCAGTTGTCAGTTGCGAGGTTAGGTAGTTGTTTTGTTCGGAGACATCCTCTTGCTGACTCGAAATTTTGGGAATAATTCTGTGGAATTTTACGTTTTGTGTACTTAAGTGGAACATTGTAAATCCAGGAAAACTTGGCTTTTAAAAAATCCACGTATCGATGTCACTGATGTCACCAACTGACACTGTCAGGCACGTCACGCTAGAATTCTCACTTCCGGCTTCCCAGTGGGGTGAGATCGCCATTTTGTAGTTTAGCAATGCCATCTATTAGCAGCTGATTTTCGCGAATTGCAATAATTTAATTCGAAAACCCCAGAAAACTATTTAAAGTATGGCTGGAGGATTTTGCCTTGGGAATTATTAGTTCTGCGTGAGAGAGTTCGAATTTATGAATTTCGGGCCATACGAAGACGTATGAGAGATGCTCAAAATCCATATACTTTACCGCATGACACTTTTATAAATACTTTTCGTACTTATAAGCCCCGAACTAGCCATGCACCTCACAAATTTGCTACGTCCTGATTTGGTGCGCGAACGTACAACAGGATTGGCCCCTGAAATACAGGTACATAGAAATTTTCAACATTCTATCGTAATTTTGTACTAGACCTAATGGAAATGAAACTTTTGTCCTACGTCACAACTAAAATAATTGCTACCGCTAATACAATTAATACCAGCTGTTACCAGTAAAGGCTATGCGAAAGTTAATTTTTCAAACTATTTTTGTAGGTATTCACATTGAACTCAAAATTCAAACAACGACAACGGGGGAATTTTTTCATCTGTGCGTAAGACAAAAGTTTCATTTCCATTAGGTATATTTATCAATTTTTTTTTGCTGTAGGTTTTGGTAGCTGTTAATTTTTATGCACGTGGAAGCTATCAAAGGCAATATATCAAATTTCCAATAACAACAAATGCACGCGCATGCCAACGTTCACCCCCACTAGAACTCATGTGACAGAGATTTTAGTTCTGATTGGCGGAGACACGACGGCAACACTGCAAAGTCGGTAACGTTCGGTATCCCTAAATGTAACGACAGCCGTCGTTAAAGCTCATTTACAGAATTGGTAATCCAGCCGCGATTCGTTAAAACAAGCGATAGAAGTCGCTATCGGTAAAATTACCGACTTATTTTACGATGTTACAGAATTCCCGTCCTGGGTTGTCAACTGTAGATGTGTTGTCACACATTTTTGAAAGATAGGAAGGATAGGAAACAAAAATGCTATTTGTACCACCTTGTAGAATATTATGTGCTTGAATTTAGTCGGTAAGTACCCTGTTTAGTGCCCTGACAGGGTCAAAATACTTGAGAATCGAGTTATTTTTGAGGTTTGAGTCCCGGGCCCCCTAATTTAATAGTAAGCTCAAAACGAAAAGACTGCAGAAATACTCTGGCTGCGTTTGACAGAGATTTTTTATTAAAGTACCCAAATCCTCTTGCAAATCCTTCACTTGGTCAATTGGGGTTGTTTCTTCCTGCATTCACCACGAATGCGTCTGACCAACTGTACGTCCCCGGGCATCACGGTCACACGTTTGGCACACGATTGGGAATCTTTAAAAAGATCGACAAGATAGGTCTCGCTGGCTTCCTGCAAAGCCATGATGGCGGAACTCTGGAAACGGAGGTGGGTTGTCAAGTCTTGGCCGATCTCACGAACCAAACGTCGGAAGGGGAGTTTGCAGATGAGAAGATCGGTGCTTTTCTGGTAACGTCGGATCTGTCGCAGGGCCACGGTTCCAGGCTTGTAACGGTATTTCCTTTTGACGGCGGTAGTTACGCTGTTAGACATCGTTTCCTCAGTGGTCAACTGTGTCTGGGTTTGACCTACATCACCGGTGGATTGACGAACGGACTGCCTGGTTCGGGCCATAATTTTTCGAATGGATGAGTGAATGTCACTTTTAATGATGTATGCCAGCTAGACAGTAAAAATGCCAAAAATCCAGGAAAACTTCACTTGTGGCAGTGCTCGTGTAGGTTTCGTAAATAGATTTGTTGGAAAATGGTTTTTAGTTCTTCTTGAGCACAAAGCAGGCACTACGAGTCACAACAATCACATTACTTCTGTCCGTTAAAGATAGTTTCTACCAGATGTCAGACACTTTGCTGAGGATCACGAATAAGCAAAGTCTCTTTTCTTGTAAAAGTGTAGGTAAAAACCGTTAGATAGCCGCTCGGCAGCCACTAAGCATGCCCTAACGAAGAGAGTGGTTGTCATAAGAAGTTTATTACAGTTTTTCTGAAATTCTACCATGCTGACTTGCCCTACTCAGCCGTTGGTCGGAGGATTAAGCACGGCCCTTTCTAAAAATAAGTGGTCATTTGAAACGGGCAAGATGCCATCCAAATCCATAAAGATACTTTTTAAGGCGGCCCCGTGGCCGGTTCCCGCCAGAATGGGGCTTTTTGCTTCTAATTTAAATTTGATAAGGACTATCAGCTTACAATTGAAGACCTTGCTGCAAAAAGGGAATAAGTCCATAAAATCAGTTTTGGAATAAAATGAAAAAACGCGTCTCTATTGAGTTTCCCAAAACATGAAGAAAAAAAATTATGCTTGTCTCCTGTAACACTTTGGTTAACAAATTATTGTTAAAACTATACACTGGTTTTAGTGCCGTAGCAGTATGCGAGGCACTCTTGTTTTCGATTATTGGTCCACTCGCTCGATCGCTCCTCTACTCTGTCTTGGTATACAGTTGCGTATCCCTAAATACTCGGCGGAGATATTGCTTTTGGGTCATATCGGACCAAGGAGGTTGGGGGGTGAAAAACCGAAAAACTGTTAATTGCAATAACTCGAGAACTAGTGGAGGTATCTTGCTGAAACTTGGTACACACGTTCGGCCTTCAAGTCTGTTGAAGGTGAAGGTGTCTCAATTTCGGGGGATGAAATTTAGAGGATGAAAACCACACAAAATATTATAACTCTGCTGAACGCCGCTATCTGAAACCCAACGTACACACATATTTAGATGAAATCTTACTGCGGATGTTTTTTCTTTTTTCTGTAAAATCGGATAGAGGGGGGGGGGGAATTAGGGGTTGTAACTCAAAATCCTGCTTAATAAGTATTGGTCGAAATTGGCATCATTCGATAGCTTTCCGTTAGTGATTCAAAAAAGGAGTCATTCATATTTTGGGAAAAACCACCCTTAAAGGCGCTTCAATCCTTAACATGCAGAAACACAAAAATTCGAGAACTCAAAAACCACTCAGCGTATCAAGGCAGAATTTGGTGTGGTAATTTTCAGTGACACTGTAGGGGGATGGACAAATTTTCAAACATCCAACAAGGGGGGTGCAATTTAGGGCTTGAAACTGGAAATTTCTTCAAGTAAATGGCGGTATAAAATTGCGGGGTTCGGCAGATTTCTGTCAACCATTGAAAAAAGGCGTTATGAGTTTTCAACCTAAAGCCAACCCCTAAGCTACTAACAACTCCTAACGCTTTGCAAGCGGATAAATACGATTTATTTATTTTCTCTGAAATGCTATTGACGCGGCTATATGAACAACCGATGCAAGCAAATACGCAAGAAGTTATGTAACACAGTAGAAATAAACTCACCCCTGTAAATCATAAAGGGCTGAAAACATGAATCTCAACGCATTGCATTAGGGTGGTGAAATTGTAAACACAGCTTTCTTTAGAGCATGGCGTGAAGAGGGGGGGCAAAATAGGGCATTGGAAATGTTGAAATGTTCATGAAGCTTTGTAATTTGACATAAAGAAGCAGTTTCTGCAGGTTCACAGCAGAAAGGTGTAAAATACACCTTATATCTTCGAGAAAGGAGGAGTGCATTTTAGGAGAAAATCATTATCGAAAAACCGCCCTTAAAGGAGCCACAACCCCTAACATGCAGAAACAGGAAAATACGAGAACCTAAAAACTGATCAACGTATCAATGCAGAATTTGATGTGCTAGTTTACATTGATACTGTTAAAGGTAAATGTATTCAAAAGATTTCATTGACCATTGAATAAAGGTCCCATGAGTCTTCAACCCAAAACCAACCCCTAGGCTACTAACAACCTCTAACCCCGAACAAGCGGGGTAAATACATTTTATTTATTTTTTCGGGCTCTTTTGTGACTTTTCGGTAATTCAAAGTCATTTTCATTAATTTTTAACCCATCCACAATTTTTCAACCCCTTTCACGATATATGAACTCGCAAAAAGCTATAAATTCACGCAGACCGCTTCTTTTTCGTGTAATTTTCGATAGTTCTACTTTAGTACAGTCACTTTTCACCCCTCTTCACAATTTGAAAACCCCCCGAGCGTTAATTTGGCCAAATTCGCACAACAATTTTGTATATTTTACGTAATAAATTTTACTTTGAGTAATATTTATCTTTTTCACTTTTTCAACCCCCCTCGCAATATTTCAACCCTCCAAACGCTAAATTTGCATAATTGGCTTATTGTTGTGTTATTTTCTGTAATTCTACTTAACTTCGGTTTTCATCCCCCTTTACAATTTTTCAACCCCCTAGCCCTACCAAGCAGCTATTTTGCTAACTAATTTCGTTTTTCTTCGGCAATAAGTTGAACTCACATGGATTGTGTCTACCAGCTTCACTTTTTCCACCTCATTCGCAATATTTAAACCCCCCCAAAAGCTTTTGTGTACTTAATTCAGTCTTATTCTGTATGCGATTGGATCTTCCAATTGTATTGGAATTTTCAATTGACAATAATACATCCGATTGAAAATATACCCATATAGAATACGAACCAGCTATCACATTATGACAAAATTGGCTAGTTTCATCTAGTTTCCAATATTGAGAAATCCAATTGGCACAGCGTAGAGCATAAGACTGATTGGCTTATTTTCGACTTATTTCCTGTACCTAATTCTAGTTAATCCTCTAGTTATTCTCCTCACTTCTCTTTTAAATACCGCGGTCAAGTGAGGCTCCTCAGATAAATGTGCAAATCGAAAATTCTATTGGTGACGTGCAACGAAAGTTTTGTTGAAAATACTATATAGCAGCCTTTACAATGTCATTTATGTACAAAACAAAAGGTAACGGCCTCAAGACACTGCCTTGCGGTACTCCATAGTTTACATTTTCCAATTCTGAAGCTATTCCTGAACATTGTACTATCTGACATCTATTTTCTAAGTAATTCTGGAACCATTTAAACACGATTCCTCGCGGCAACCGAACTTTCCTAATTAGTTTAGTAACCTCTCGCGGCCACGTAATGCGCATGCGTCAATAGTTATCGAAGACTTATCTGATACCTAGGGGAGGTTTACGGAATCGTTAGCTGGTATTATACGTTTCGGAAACGATTTTTGGATTTATTGGACATTGCCCTTCATAATTACACCGTTCAGAGCCGGCAAGCAAAAAATTTTTGTTAAATTGCAAAATATTTATCATCCTTTTGGAATTATTGCAAAAAAACCTCAGTCCTTGATCTGAAGGTTCTGGAAGCAGACCACTTCAAAACAAAGGTGAGAAATATTTTATTAGACAACGCCTTTTATTCTTTCGATGAATATTTGTGTATGTTTAAACCTGAAATGTAATGTCTTGTGATTTTTGTTGTGTTATACACTTATTTGTCTTTGATTTACAACTTATGCATACCTGTATTGTATTGTATACATAATGTTTTAACCCCGACCTGTGCTAAAACTTGTTAGTTAAAAAGCATCAATAAACATTATTATTATTATTATTAAGTGTTTGTTGCCTTAACGATTTAATGCTTATCCCCCGCCGTCATTATTTTTCTCTTTTTGTTTACAGAGTTGGAGATGTTTTTCTTTTGTCTGGAAGTTTTTAATTATTATTTTCATTCCTGGTCTTCTATTTTTAAATTATTGTTCTTTCTTACGCTGATTTCCTTGACATACGCGTTTGCATTTTTGTCTTATACTATTGTGGTATTTTAAAGTATTTCGAGCATGAAGGTACTCTTCCATCCATGATAATTTTGCTACATTTCGAGCTCCGGAAAACCAAATCACGTTGGGTACTCCAAAATAGGGAATACCAAAGGGAAATTTATCGGAAGTTGTGTTTGAAGTCGAACGATATGTTCAAATCACCACGTCGGTTTTTAAAGAGGACAACAACAAAATTGTAATATCTCATTGTAAATAGTTTGGTTTGGAAATATGTCAATGAAACGATTATGGGTACCCACGGCATTTTTTGGTGAGCTTAGCATTTATTTCAATTGCTTGGTTGTAACAACTAAGAAAGATATTCAACTTTATGAGAATAAATGGATATTTTCTGCCTTATGTGCAAATATGGTCAATAACTCATAGTCGAGGTGAGTGGAAATCGTCTGCCGGAAGCTCTAAATCAGTTTTAGTCCCAAAGAATGCCGCAAGTGACTATTAATTGTCCTTGGATATGGTGGGATCAGAAAAACAGCCAAACCTGTTAGAATTTCTACCGCATTGATCCTTATAAATTACATATTTTCATTCACGGTAAGTGGAACAGGAATCCAGCTCGATACTTCATAAAAAACTTCAGTTCACGAAGTTGTGCCTGACGTATGCCTTGACATTCTATCAGATGAAAAATTCGTAAACCACACGGTAAGGCCGATAAGGGTACTGTTTAGGTAGGTATAAATATAGAGACAAAGGTACAATCATACTTAATAATTTGTATTACAATGAAATTACTTTATGAAATAATTGTATAAAACAAAACTAATTTTCTTAACAGAACAATGCAACAAAAGAACAAAACAAGAACAGTAGAATATATGAAAGAAACACAAAAACTACAAAAAATTGGCAGTGATTTGCGGAACCCCCTGGCTTAAACATTTTGAATAGTCATCAAATTTTTGGATTGAGCCATAGCCTTTCTTAACTGAAAACCGATAGCTTTGCCTAAGGGAGGTGGTACCGCATTTCCAACCTGCCGGTATTTATCCATAACGCTGCCACTGAAACGAAAGCAATCTGGGAATCCCTGCGACCTGGCACATTCTCTTACACTGACAACTCTGTTCTGGTCTGGATGAATGACTACGAAATTATGATGTCAATAATAATATTACAAAATCCGAATAAAATAAGGCAGTTTTCTCAAAGTCAATCTTCAAAATATATTTCTTAGTAAGTACTTACATGTCTCGGGGACTAAACTCCATCTTCAACCTTTTCATTTTCTAACGAAAATAGACGCCTGCATTTATGAAAAAAATTGGTACAATAGTATATTATACAGGGTGTTTCACGACGAGCGGCAGTTAGCCGTATCTCGAAAAGTACTTCGATTGGTGTGGAGAAAATTTGCACACTAAGGTTTCAGCGGAAGCCGAATTCAATGAAAATATTTTGAGTTTGATGGCACTTCCGGTTTTACCGGAAACAGATACAAACTTTGTTATTTTAAATGGGACACCCAGAATATTATTGCATTTTTGGATTCTTTGTTGAATTTTAGGTAAAGTTTCATCCGAAAGTGGTATACCTAAAGTCAGCCGTTCTTGAGAAAATTAAGTCTTTCAAAAATTTTTACCAAAAACAATGTTGACTTCAAAAAATTACATCTTCGCTGTGGTGCCAATTATGGAAACGAAATTACACCGTCCTTTAAACCAATGCATGTGCTAACTAATGGTGTATTGCGAACTTCCTTTTCTCACGATTTTTTAATTTTCGGGAACTTTGATCATAAAAATCTCCGTTTTTCTAAATGGAATGCCATAGAAATTGAGTATTCATAAGAAAGAGAATTAAATTCTCTTTCTTTTGATTATCTCATTCCTATACCTAACTATCTTAGATTTTGTTTTATTTTAGATTATTTGTCATTTTGCTGCATTTTTCAATAATTTTCCCTTTAACAATCTCACAATCATGATTTCTATAGCAACGCCACTGTTACCAGTCGTAAGAAAACCTTTTTTAATTGTAGTTTATGTACGTAATTTAAAACATTCTTGTTGCACTCACTTAATCTCAGCAATTTCATTGGTTAAATTTAAATGAACCAATCAAATTCATGTAAAAAGGAGATGCTTTTTATTTGTCAATTAATAACCAAACAAAAAAGAGGGAAGGGGTCCTGGCACTACTGGCTAATTGGTTAACAATCTTCCGGATGAGGGAAGGACACTGCATTAAAGCCAGCACGATAAAAATTGACAAATAAAAAGCATCTCCTTTTTATATGAATTTGATTGGTTCATTTAAATTTAACCAATGAAATTGCTGAGATTAAGTGAGTGCAACAAGAATGTTTTAAATTACGTACATAAACTACAATTAAAAAGGGTTTTCTTACGACTGGTAACAGTGGCGTTGCTATAGAAATCATGATTGTGAGATTGTTAAATAGAAAATTATTGAAAAATGCAGCAAAATGACAAATAATCTAAAATAAAACAAAATCTAAGATAGTTAGGTATAGGAATGAGATAATCAAAAGAAAGAGAATTTAATTTTAATTTAATTCTCTTTCTTATGAATACTCAATTTCTATGGCATTCCATTTAGAAAAACGGAGATTTTTATGATCAAAGTTCCCGAAATTTAAAAAATCGTGAGGCGCCTCCTCTTTGAGAAAAGGAAGTTCGCAATACACCATTAGTTAGCACATGCATTGGTTTAAAGGACGGTGTAATTTCGTTTCCATAATTGGCACCACAGCGAAGATGTAATTTTTTGAAGTCAACATTGTTTTTGGTAAAAATTTTTGAAAGACTTAATTTTCTCAAGAGCGGCTGACTTTAGGTATACCACTTTCTGATGAAACTTTACCTAAAATTCAACAAAGAATCCAAAAATGCAATAATATTCTGGGTGTCCCATTTAAAATAACAAAGTTTGTATCTGTTTCCGGTAAAACCGGAAGTGCCATCAAACTCAAAATATTTTCATTGAATTCGGCTTCCGCTAAAACCTTAGTGTGCAAATTTTCTCCACACCAATCGAAGTACTTTTCGAGATACGGCTAACTGCCGCTCGTCGTGAAACACCCTGTATACCAAAGGACTGAAGTGCATCACTTAATCCCGAGCGAGAGAGTTTACTGCCCGAGTGAAGAGAGGACACTAATCACGAGAGATTAAATGTCACTTCAGTCCTGTGGTATATACGCTACTTTTTGCACTCCCATTCAATTTGAACCCAAAATAGTCGAAAAATGTTAAAATGTCACTTTGACGTAGTTTGACCAATATAATGCAAAAAACAATGGATTCTTTATGAAATACCTAGCAACGGCACTTCAGTCCCTCAAAAAAGTGCCTCAAAGTGCCACTTCATTCCCGTGAGTGCAAAAAAGGTTTTTCAACGATTTATTGTATTATTGAATGCACTTAATAACATACAGAAAGTTTACCAAAATACGCCCATCGGAAGCATTCAATACACGGCTCTTGAAAGTGTTAAGAAATCGGTTTTTCAATGATATCTCCCTTTCTACTAACTTTACGAGTTTATGTACCAAAATGAAGCTAAGAGAATTCTCTGCAAATAAGTTATCTTTTCAGTTTTTCCTAGCATCAGTCGTTTTCCCGGAATATGTCGTTAAAGCTGTGCCTAAGGGTTTTTGTCACTAAATAATGAAAGCATACGTTGTCAAAATTTTTCAGCGTTATATAACACAACGATCTGCGGAGAATGCAGGAAAAATACTCAAAAAAATTTATCGCTTGAAATAACACAGCAAAAAATTATTTTGGGGGAAATTTGCAGGATTAACTCTGCCCACAGTTAGCAAACGGCTCGATAAAATTTTCCAAAAAGAAAATGCAGACATTGTTTGAGGAAGCATCTTCAACTTGCAGAGTCAATAACTGAATCTTGTTATTTATTTTCAGCTCATGTAATGTTCTTGTATTAAAGAAGCGTTGATTAATCAGGAAATAAATGAGAAACTTTCACAGCCGAGGGGTGGAGCTATGAGGGTGGGCCTATAAAAATTTCAGTTTTCTGGCAGGTAGGGTTGTAGAGCTTCGGCTTTGATAATGAGTACATTGTATTCGAAACGCGTCAGCAGTGAAAATCAAGGGTTTCGGTGTAGTGGGATGTTTCTAGTGATAGTGCTTTTTACCACCGAAGTTGTCCAGTGTTTCCATTGTAACGAAATAAAATCAACTAATGTACTTTCTAGTTAACATCTAGAGTTAATTTGCCTTTAATGTTCCTGTAATCCTATTCAACCTGTAATTTGGGGTAAATGGAACCATAATTATAACTAACTGTAACTGAACCCCCCATACATACTTAACGTTAGAAGATATTTTACTCACAAAACAAAAAGCTTTTATGTCGGTTTAGGCGCAATTCCCCTACAAAAAACCATTGAAAAAACCAAGAAATATATTTTGTGACTTTGAGAAAAACTGTTTCTTATTTGAACAACTCAAGTTCGCTTCAAGATGGATCAAGGATTCCGAAAATTATAAAATCAATTTTACCTTTTCCTTGTTTTCCCATCGGCTCCGGGTTAGTAATGGTTGTCCTGAACACATCATCCCATTCCAAACGGCCGTAAAGCCCCGTCCAGTTGTTGTGCCGATCTGCGGTATGCGGCAAACACCAAGGGATCAATGTGTTCGACTGCCGATCCATCGGGTCGCAGGTTTTTCCAATCGAACAACTGCAAATGGCGCGAGGACGATCGAATTTTTTTTGTTTTTTCGAACTGCAAAGACAAAATGAATTTTGACTTTCCATTAAAATCTTACCAGTATGAATACTGCAATTTGTGTGTTATTGATCCGTCACGCAACTTAATGCAAATATTTGGTAAATCTCTCCAGTCCGATCCAGGCACATTTGGTATGTGGGAAATTCTTGCCTCAACAATCGGCGTCATTTCCTTACAAATATGGTCGTGGAGTTTTCCATTTTGATTCCACATGAGCCTCTGAAAATGCGAAATTGCATCTCCGTCGTATTGCATTTCAGGGTTATCACATCCATTTGGTATGTCAGGAAGATCGGAAATGGCATCTCTTACACATATTGTGCGATATGGCGCAACTTCGTGCCAAAGGTTAGCTGAAAATGAAAAAAAAACTAGAATATTGTTATGCAGATTTATACTTACATTTATAGTACTTGTTTCCATCGACTGTAGCGGAAATTTTAGAATCCTTTTTGATAAAAACATTTTGGGTTTCTGGAAAATCCGGTAGTTCAAAACCTGGTGCAGCTGCTATCAAAATAAACCTCCTCCTGGACTGTGGCACTCCATAATGACCAGCCTGCATAATATTGAACGTAACCTGGTAACCCATTGCCAATATACATTTAAGAGTCAACTTGAGCACCATGGAGCGTTTAAAAGAAACAAAATTCCTCACATTTTCCAGTATAAAATATTTAGGTCTACAACAATAAGTATATATTATTAAATGAGTGTACGTTATGAAGGCCATTATTCACGCGGTTGAGTTTAGAACCCGAGCGTAGCAAGGGTTGTAAACAACCAAGTGAATAATGGCCCATAATGTGGGAGTTGAATACGACGTTTTATCCACGATTCTTGAAATATATGTATCCAAGATTATTAAAATTCTTCAAAAAATTTTATCACTTTATATTTATTGTACACAAACCAACAAAAACAAAAAGTTGACAAATGATAGGAACCTCTTGATACTTGATCTACTTTGGCACACTTTCGCTTGATTTTGAAACGTCATGATCTTCATTGGATAGGCAGCCAACATTACAGGTGATGTGAAATAATGTGACAGAAGCGTGACTTTTAACAATAAGTCACGCTGTATTTTATGAACAGGATTATATATTCATAGTTACGTACATAACAATGGCATTATTTAATAATCGTGGATAAAAGTCTAAAAAGGCGAAATAATTAACGCTCACCTGTAATAGTCGCAGTAACTCAAAAAATTGGCCACCAAAGAATTCTTTAGCAATGAGTACTGTCCGGAACTGAATCTGTTCATATCTGAGTACCCTTGGCAAGGGGGTCCCCCAACAATCACCTCAACCTCACCTTTTGCCGGGAATTGTTTATTATTAGAAGTTGTGGACCCAGCTATTATTTGCTTTAAGGCTTTATTGCAGTCCTCAACGAATACTTTGCAGTCTGTATTGTTCGATTTAAAGGCTTCAGCGGCTTCTGCATCATTTTCTATTGCCCAAAGTGTTTTTGTAAAATTTGCTTGGTGAAGACCCAATGAAAGTCCTCCACATCCTGCAAATAGATCCATGCAACTCAGGGGTTGTCCCATTTCCTCCCAATCCGGTGCAATTTCATCAGTTATTTTGACTTGAGATTTGCCTTTGCTTTTGCCGTCCGGAGTCTTCAAAGCAGACGCACCCATTGCCAGTTTTGACACAGCTTCGAATTCGCAAGTTTTTGGATTATAGGTTTCGTTAAAATAGAATCTGTAAGGCCCCTGTTTTGTCCAATCTTCAGGATCTTCACAGTAGTATACCCAGCATTTATCGATTATCTTATCGAATGACGCTAGAACAACTGAAAAAACTGATTTAAGAAAGCGTTATAGTTTTACCTTCATCCGTCCAATAGACCAGATTTAAATCTTTCTGATAAGACAAAAACACGCCTTTCTTAGTGTTTTCGGGGCGATAAAATATTCGGACTTTTATTTTGATTTCCTTCGACTCTATTATAGTGTACAGGTCTTCAATTCTGCCTATACAACACACTTCACCAAAACCTTCTACAGTTGCTTTGATGTCATTAAATTTCCGGTAATATTCAGGGTATATGTCCTCGTCATACGGTTTAATCTGAATAAGAAAATATTTTTCGGACTACATACAATCATACAATACGTACAGAAGGAGTACTCTTATCGTCAAGAAGGCTGGTAAATCTGTATACAGAAGGATCGAGAAAAACTGACGAACCTATTTTGTAAGTTGTGCCTCGCCAGTGTACTGCGTCGTCTTCAAAATTTGGAGCTTCCCGTTTTCTTTTTTCAGTTCTTTGCCTAAAGTAGAAACAAAAATATAGCACAAGATCAACAAAAAACATTTCATTAATATGAACTACACCTCGTAAGTTACTATTAGTGAGATGTAACTACATTTGCCGATTTTTATGCATTATCTTTTTGTTACTAGCACAAATAAGTCATCAAAATCAGTTTTCCAAATGTCAAATAATGTGCTTGAAAAACGTTTTGCTTTTAAACTTTTTCATAAAGAGAAATTTGAATGCGCTTCATCAGAATAATGGGGTGTAAGAACGTTTTGCTAGTGATTTTATAAAGGTACCTACTCTCCATTCATTTTCTATTAAAGTGACAACGTCAAAATTTGAATTTTAGGTTTGTATGAGGAAATTTTGCAAGGAATTTTATTAACATGTGAGTTTGTAGAAGCAATTTCAATACGATACGTCAGAAAACATGACAAATGTCAAAATTTTGCAATTGCTATGAATTGGCCCAAAATGGCCTTTATTGTGTGCGTACAATTTTCAATAAAGTGCAAAGAAAAATATTCACGAAAACGCCTTTATCTGTGACGTTGCTGCTAACAATAAAAATAAACCCTAGAGGATTTGGGTTATGTAATGTATTTGCCTTCCCGCTAAATTTCTATCAAATTGTCAAAAGTACAGTTCCGGAAAATGTTAGTTTTGCTATAGAAAATAAATGGACTAGTTATTTATTTATCAGACGAACAAAGCAAGAGATATTATTCCAGGAGAGGAAAAGATGGTGAAAATATCGCCTCATAATGATAATAGGCGCAACTAGGTGTAAACTTTTGGGGGGGCTAGGGTCACGAGTTTCCAAAAATACGAAAAATATCATTTTAGTGGCAAAAAGGTCCTTTTTTAAATTTATTTTAGCAAAAGAGCATCTTCTTACTATCGGACTCTACAGCTGTTGCATTGCAAAAAGGCCCCTTTTTGAATTTTTCTCCAAAATGGCATATAATTCGATAGCTGTTGCATTGCAGGATCGAAAACCTTGGTGCCGTTTTTTTGAAAAATGTAATTTTAGGGGTAGGATTAGTACCTAATTACAATTAATAGCTCGAGAAGTAATGGAGGTATCCTACTCAAACTTGATATGCACGTTCGTCATTGAAGTCTGTTGAAGGTGACGAGGTCTCAATTTCGAGGGATGAAAACAAACATGAAAACTCCACAGGAGTTGCAGCACCCATTTGAAACCCAACATACACACATATTTCGTTGTGGTGGGATGCTTTTCCCGCAAAATTGGACAGATTGGGTGGAAATTAGGGGTTGCAAGTCGAAATTCCGCATTAAAAACCTACCCCTAATACTTGGGTATCCTTAACATTGCATAGGTATTTATTATAAATATTAATATTTAACACTTACAGGCAAATGCTGCAGGAGCTTGAATCATCGTAATCTTCTTCCCAATAATCAGAGAATCTCGCGGTCCTTCGCTCATATTTCTTAGTGAAAAAAAATGTACGACCATCATCCTCCATTCGTTGTGGTAGGGTTTGAATGCCTCCAAGTTGACGCCAATTACTTGGAACCTCCCTATATTGAACCTCAGCCCTCCGGATTATACTCCCCAAAGCACATTCTTCGCACAAATCAACCACAAACAGTTCCTGCGGATCCGCTGTCTCTCCTAAAATCGTGTCAATTCCTCGACAAAACATTCGGACATGCACCATCGGTTCCCCAAACTTTTTGAAAAGAGAGACGATTCTTCCTATGCCCGGGGGATGATTTGGGTTATCAGAGCTTAGCATTACATAATCTCCTGGTTTCACTATTTCACTATTTCCTATGGATGACAATACAATAAATTATTGAAACAATATTTGATTACCAATATTGGCGGAGGGAAAGTATTCCTTGCCGTCTTCAACTTTAATAGCGGGTTCAAGCCAAGTTACTTTATTAATAATTTGCCTCGCTGAGAAAAGCTTCTTCAGCTCTTCTGAATCTTCTGTTTCTGCGCATTCGTTATCGCTGGGAGGGTCCTCGATATCGTCCACCTCCATATCCATATGAGGGCATCTAACAATATTTCTCATTTTCACAATGGAAACAGTGGACAACTTCGGTGGAAAAATGCACTATCACTAGAAACACCCCACTACACCGAAACACTTGATTTTTCACTGCTGACGCGTTTCGAACACAATGTGTGTATATCAAGAACTCAAAACAATCAAAGACATAGCGAGATGTAACGGATTTGAACCTATTATAGTAGATAACATCATTAGGAAGTTAAAATTCAAACAGCAAGTGTTAAATGCCACGACTTTTCGCTCTGAAAAACAAAAACAGGACTTAAAATTTGTCGCATTATCTTTTGAACCTCAGTTGCCAAGAGGTTTAACAAGGTTTTTTGCCCAAACATAATTTAAGGACAGTTTTCAGATCTGAAAACAAACTGAAAAATCTTTTAGGCAATACGAAAGATAAAGTAGGGAATAGCGAAAAATCTGGCATATACGAAATCAATTGTCAAAATTGTATGTAGATCAAACACGAAGGTTTCTCAACACCAGATGTAAGGAGCACTTAGCCCACCTTAAATATGGCAGAACTGAGAAATCCAGTGTTGCCCTACATGCTTTACACAATGACCATAAAATAAGTGATAATATTAAGTTAGTTTGTAACGTTAACAAGGTGCAGATGCTAGATGCGATGGAAAGTATCGTCATTTATAAGTCTAGAGATGTGCTTATGAACGCCGATACAGGCCCGATCGCATATTCATCTGTATTTACGCTAGTTTAGGGAGGACTCGTTATATTTATACGTGTTCATCCACGCGTGACCATTTCTCGACCTGTGATTGGTCTAACTTTCACAGCCGAGGGATGGAGCTACGCGGGTGGGCCTCTAACTATTTCAGTTTTCGGCTTTGATAATGAGCACATTGTGTTCGAAACGCGTCGGTGTAGTGGGGTGTTTCTAGTGATAGTGCATTTCTCATGTTATCAATTTAACGTCGCGTCCTTACCTTCTCTGCTTGCACGCTTGTTTGGTACTCCCTGGCCCACCGAATTTCAACATATTTTTGCAGTGAGAACATTGTCCGCAATCCGGAGACTGACAAGCGTCGCAAATCCCACACCTCTTCTTTTTCGGATCTTTTATTTTTTCGTTAATTGAATCCATTTGACCCGCAAAGAAATTTTCAAATACCGATTTTACCAAAGGAGTAGTTGTAGCTTTCCTATCTACAGTCCTGCTGCGAAGAATAGTCTAAAACCCCAGTTTGATTAACAATCAGAGTCAATAAACAACAACTTTTTCCTGCATGTGCCTGATTTGGACCATTTTCTTCAGTTTGGCACCTGATAAATCCATTATAGCTTTCATACAAGAACTGGCAATAAGTGGTCTTTCCTCGGGTGCTGCCAAGTCAAAACTGTAGATCTACAGCAACAGTTTAAAAAAAAATAAGAACAGTAAAGAATATTATTTACTTGATTACAAACAAATTGCGCATTCTGAATGAGATATTCTTCATTTAGTTCACCTCTGGCTCTAGTCTGAAGGTGAATAATTAAATCTTCATAAACCGGATCTTCTGACTCAAAATCAAGAAGAAACTCTATAACTAGCTTTACAAGAAGCATCTTTCTGTCCAGGTTTTTCATAAATGAAGCATATTCTTCTGAGGGTTCCATGAGAATATATTCGGCGAAAGCTGTTAAAATTCCTATGCAAGCCTTTTCACCACCGTCAAACCCAGTTATGTACCACTCGTTGATGGGACCTATGTCATGGGTGGCGATTCCATCAACACTGGATGGATCTTCATGAAATATCGGCTTCAAATAGCCAGATAAATGTAAAACAACATTCTGCTCAACTAAACCTGTGTCAAAAGGGGTCAAGTGGCCATACTCGTCATATACACTGAAATTAGTTAATTTATGTAACGGTCTGTGATCCCTCTCGTGCAGAATTTCTCCATTTTCGGTGAAAATTGAGAGTTTCTCATTGGTTAATGATATTGTTTCCTCTGATGAGTTGTTTGAGTGCCCGTTATAAAAGATGATCTCTTTAATGAGTTGTTTGCAAGAAACGCATTTCTCCGTGTCGCCAATTATTAGGAATTTTTCGATATCTGCTTCTTCTACAATCTTCCTTGTGATGTGTTTTTTTGCACTCACCTTCAACGACTTTCTAAAAGATTTAAGAGATTGGTTCCGTTTTAGAAAATGTAGTAGCTATAGTCCCGTCGCAAATTAGCGAACGCGGGGTTTGTTGTCTCAGGCTTTTTTTCTGTTGGTTTGTAAACGGGATTTCACATCTTCCGATCTCTGCCGTCACTCACTGTCAGTGTCAATAAACACTAACAATGGAGGTTGAAAGGGATTGTCCATGACAGGAATTTTAACAGAACTGAAATCCCGTTTACAAACCAACAGAAAAAAAGCCTGAGACACACAACCCCCGCGTTCGTTAATATGCGACGGGACTTTATGTAGTCGTATTCCTAGGGACATATGTTCTAGCGCCCAAATCTCAAAAAAAATTCTTGTTTGCAAATATAGCCAACTCCGGTTATACAGTGCGAACGTTGGCGGTGGAACGTTCCAAATAAAAAATTGGCGGACCTACCACCGTCAAAATTCTCCAACGAGTCGATCTTATTTAACCCCCCCACAACCATTTAAACATGGGAAGTTACTGCAATCACTCTAAAATTCGAAATTGAGGTAACACCAGATCTTTACGTTGCAAGGTCCCAGGATCACAAAAAAGTGGTTTTTAAAAAATGTCTGCGTGTATGTACGAACGTACGTAAAAAGTGGCTTTTTGGCGCATCAACTTTGATATTTGAATGACAAATTCCCGTTTTCTTTATCAGCACATGAAAAGTCTTCAAGTTGTGTTTCCAAAAAGGTATTCAAACTTAGTGCTTTTTTGGCAAAATACCGTAAAATTTTGAAAAAACAGAAAACATTTTAAAGTCTGATAGAGAAAAATTTTTAAAATAGTACCTGGGATACCAAGTTCTTAAAAGGTATAAAAATACTTTTCTAGACTGATTTTGATACATTATTGAATTCTCTCTTCGGCCATATAAAAATTAGATACAAATTATTGATCAAAATGTAAAAAAAAACCGATGACGTAATAACATGTTTGAAATGGGTTCCGCAAAAAATGTAAAATAGTTTGAGCTGTTAAACAAATTTTCTCAAAAATTGCGAATACCTATTTCTTTTTAACCTCCCCACAACCAATTTAAAAACGGGAGGCAATCACTTCAAAATTCAAAATTGAGATAACACCAGATCTTTACGTTTTGAGGTCCAAGGATCACGAAAAATTGGTTTTTAGAAAAAGTCTGTGTGTATGTGGTCAGCATTTCTCGAAAACTGCCGAACGGATTTTAATGAAATTTGGAATGGGGGTTAGTTAACACTCCTGGTGAGTCCAGTTAATTTTATTGCCGATCCGCAAACGCCAAGTGCCTTCTCGGCGAATCAACTATGAAATTTGACTGATGAACACCAATTTTTCTTATCAGCACATGAAAGGTCTTCAAATTCTGTGTCTAAAAATGTATTCACATATTTGGTATAAAATTTAAAAAATCGAAATTTCGAAGCAACATTAAATAACACCCTGCATTTTTCTTGAAAATATTAACAAGTTGGATATCCAAAATAGAAAAAATTGTATAAAAAACGTGTTTCATAAGGCTCTTATCGCACTCGGATTTTGTAAAACTCGGGCTTTTTAATACAGGATGTCTCAGAATTATAGGGACAACGGTTAATCACAGGTTCCTTACGTGAAAATTAGACAAAAAGTAAAAATAAGTTTTTGTCCTAAAACGGATTATGTGGGAGCTATGCCCCCCCAAAATGGTACCCCAAAAATCAGTTTTTTCGAATTTCCTCAAAAATTGTGACTAATATCAGTCTGAAATTTGGAACATAATGATGAGGGAATGAGTAACATAACTTGGCGGCATAAAAGTCTTCTTTATGATTTTTTTTCAGATTTTCACTAACATGAGAGGGGTACGTTCTGGGTAGGGTCTTCCACATTTTTTGCATTCTTTTTTTCGGTACGCGCTTTTTTTACAAAGCAACAATAATAATGTCATCGACGTTCCACGATACACTAAAAAATACTCTTGCTAAATATCGCTAGGATGCACGGTCTTACAGTTAACTGGTCCTCATACAAATTATAAGGATTTTTTTGCAATTTTCATGTTTTTTACTTTCAATCAAACTTAAATGGGATGTCCAATCGTTAGATTCAACAAACATTCGGTCAGAATTTATGACGGCACTCTAAGACCCTTATGTTTGATCGCATTTAGGTTTGATAAAATAAGCTAAAATTGAATTATCCCCAAATTCAAAAATAGGAGTTCAAAAAGATGCAATGCATTCTCAGAGCTTTATTATAAGATTTAACAGGACGCTACATTATCTAAAGTTGATTCCACGTAGAACAATTAAAGCTTTCGATTGGATTTTATTTTGTAACTCTCCTGCAGTAAATTAATGAGGAGCATTTAACTCGAAAACGGTGCATCTTAACCACATGCAAGTTACTTACATACTCTTTGGTGAATTGTGAACTGCCGATGATTACTTTGTCAAAAAAACGCTTTCAGAAAAAAAATCAGAAAATGTGTAAGCCCCCCAAGAGCAAGAACGCACGCCTTTGATGTTATTAAGAATCTGAAAGATAACCATAGGGAAACCTTTTATCCCACTAGGCTACATTCTAAATCCCAACATCGAATTAGTTGTACTTTTTGAGAAAATTCAAAAAAACAGATTTTTGGGGTACCTACCCTTTTCGGGGGGCATAGCTCCCACATAATCCGTTTTAGGACAAAAACTTATTCTTACTTTTTGTCTTATTTTCACGTAAGGAAGCTGTGATTAGCTGTTGTCCCTATAATTCTGAGACATCCTGTATACTATTCTACCCCAAGGGAAATAATAATTTACTTCCAACCCCAAAGAGTATTTAAACTTCTACGCTCGTTTTTCTTAGTTCCCTACTTTATTGAGAAGATACCTAGGTAAAACAAGTTCGCAGTAGCAACTCCGAAAATATGTAAGAAATTCGTTTTCTAAATTCTACTTACTTACCTCTTCCTTCGTTTCATTTTAACTAAATTTTTCGGACATTTCACATTTAGGGGTTTCAGCTCATCTGGGGTTTCAGCAACGCTCAGCTGAGTTAACTGTACTTATAAGTACGTATAAGTGCGTAGGTACTTATTTCTATGCTGCAACCAATTCCGTCAATTGTCAACGACTAATTGCGGGTGCAGAGGTAACTGTAGATCAGATGTTGCACCCGCGACCCGCACCGTAATGGGGATTTGGGAATTAGGGATGGATATTCAATATGCCACAAACTTTCAAGGACGACCACCTTCTCAATTTCAACAGCTCTCAGCTGATCAGCTGACAACGTAATATTGTAAAAGCCCAAGTTCAAGCTGAAACAAACCACACTTGTGACCTCTGTACCTACGTAGAGGTATGATGGTGGTAGGTAAGGTATGAAGGTGAGGCTCGAAGTGAGGTATAGGTACATACATACCTTACGCTTATTTCTTAGCCTTCGATAGTGGTGCATTCTATGTCATTAGAACCGGCACAAGCTGGGGGTTGTATTGCTTGGTCAAAAAACCTAGGACTGCATGCCAGTTAAGAATTATATTCGCTCAAGAAATTGGCATAAAGTGCATTATTAAGTTTTTCGACTGTAACTGGGTACCTACTTATATTAAACTTAACATACAACATGCAACCCGCGGTAGCGGCCCTATAACTTCTTATTTGTTTCGGTTAGGTACTTATTCATCTACACCTAGTTATACAGGCTGTTCCTATATTATTCATACTCCTAACTCCGGGACGTTATTCTTTACATCATTCTAGGAAAAAAAGGTCCTATGGGCATATGTCCAGAAATGCTTTATAGGGAAGTTACGCCCCTTCAAAGGGGTACTCAAAAAGTCAACTTTTTTAAAATGTTTCGAAAAATACTAAGAACAGAATTTTGAAATTTGGAACAATCGTTAGTGTTATAAAGAGCTTTCTCCTCACTTTTTTTCAGATTTTTAATAAAATCACTGGCGTGCGTTCTTGGAAGGCCCTACACATTTTTTTACATTTTCTTCTGTTGTAGTCATTTTTCCCACCAAATAATAATAAAATCTTAATAAGTGGTCGATTCTACCCAAACGCACCCTTTTCGAGAAGGTAAAGTGACTTTGATAATTTTAGAAAGAAAAGTTCATATAATAATAATAATAATAATAATAAATAATAAAGGTCTTTATTATAATAAACATTACAAGAGGCGAAGTCTAGCTTTTCGCTATTCAACTTAACCTTAATATAGACCATAGCTCTTTAAGGAAACATTTTCTGCCGTATCTTAATATGAACTTTTCTTCCTAAAATGATGTAAGGAATCACCCTCCATCTTCATTTTCAATAATTAGGAAGATAAAACAAATTTTCGCCCCCTAAACCAACTGGAATCATTTCATTCGAAAATGGTGCGCCCTAGCTACATTCAACAAGAGCACCTTTTTTATGTGCAATGGACCAGAGATTAGGAATTTGTTATTATTTGGCAAAAAAAGGTCCACAACAGAAGAAAATTTAAAAAAATAAATGAATTAGAAAACCGACAATTGTCAATTGTCGGATTGTATATGTAGGGGAGAGGGGGGCACATTCGGACAGTTCATTTATTTTCCGTTCTATTACTGATATTTTGCAGATTTTCTTAATTTTATTTGCGGCAGTATTTAGACCATTTCAATAGCAATTTATATCAATTTCTAAAGTTTTATAAATTGAAGCTTTAATACCAGTTTTCGCATCTCAAAAAATAAATTGAACTTCGTCCGAAAGTGCCCTTAGCAAGGGTACCTACATTCGGACAGGGGAGGGGCACAATCGGACAGCATAAAAAAACTGATTATATGCACCAATGAAAATTGCCAATAAATAAAATAAACACAAAACTGTATTTATTGAGACATTAGAAACGTTATAAGCATAAAGTAAACTTAAAGCTGTCGTTATTCAAAATCTAGAAGGCCTATAAAATTGTTAATGCCATTAATGCCATGCTAACGCCATTCAATTGACAGCTGTCAAAAATAGAAAAGTTCCAAGTTTCATTTAAATAACATCAAACGTTAGGAAGATAGGTATTAATTTTTCTTTAAATTGGCAATTTTTCAGAATTTTTGTGATAACTCAGGAACGATTCAAAATATCGGGAAATTCTCTTCAGAATCTTAATCACCAAGAAATAGCGAAACTTTTCTCCAATTTATACTACTCTATCTATTATGGTTTCCGGGATACTAATGGTGAGCATCGAAAAATTACCCACCCTGTATTTTTTGATCAATTTATAGGTTTATAAGTTTATAGGTCCCCTATAGAAGCAATAAGTAATTTGATGGCAATTTTTGAATGTTATTTTAGGTACCTATAACCATACCGATACGCTTTGATCCTCATTTGCAGAAAATGGAATGTTGCTACAAATCTATACAATAAACGTTATTATTATAAAATGCGTGGGGTTTAGCATAGAGCAATATACCACCACCAAAAATTCATTAGTTCCATTATTTTCATCTAATCACTAGGTAACAAACCTGATCTTTGTCTTTATGTTTTTGAATGGTTTGGAGAAGAAGAAACATTCTCACGGTCCACAATTTTGGGTCCCCACGACGGACGGTTCGCTGTTATTTAGGTAAGTATCTATTCTTAACGAAAATAATACAAATATCTGGAAATTTCTGTTGCGTCATACAAAAACAAATAAGTAATTTAGCTAATTAAAAATAACAATATTATGAGTATGTAGTGATAAATATATACTGATAACTATGAGCATTCTATTTATTTGTCAGTTGGTTTGGATAATTCCTGATAAACAATATTATAAAAGTAGGTAAATATAAAAATATAGGCTGTTCCTAAATCTCGTACAGATAACTATTTATTGCCCTATTGATTTTAAGTCAAAAATTTCCTACGGAAATATGCCCGGAAATGCTTCGTAAGGGAGTTACGCCCCTTCAAAGAAGTACCCAAAATTTCAGTTATAGGTACATATTTTCTTTAAATTACTAGGTACATACTCGAAAAATACAAACGAGGGGATTTTGAAATTTGGATAAATGGTTAGTGTCATAATGGGCTTTCTAAACTTGGATTTTTTTTCAGATTTGACCTAACATCAGAGGCGTACGTTCTTGGGAGGAGGCCTTCACATATCTTGCAATTTTTTTTTGGTTGCGGGCCCTTCCCACCCTAAATAGTGAGAAGACCGTCATCTTTGGTATATTCTGCATAATAAAAGTGCTTTGTTAAATGTTGCTAGAACGCACGGTTTTCGAATAAAATTATTTCCCATAGTTCAGAGAGAGAAAATTTCTGACGTCAAATTTTATTTGATATAGGTATCGACCAAATAATTGTAGTTAAAGTTGACAGATAATGAAAGTGTACTGGAAACTTTAATTAGGGTTTCCAATTAAAATAGATAAACAATAATATGGAGGCAAAATTTGACAAGGCCCGGTATATCAAATAGTCCGGGATGGCAGTGAAAAATTTTTAGTATACAGGGTGTTCGCGAAACATGTAGCAGAACTCCTACCGTAGGTTCCTTACATAAAAATAAGTTGAAAAGTTCCTATGAAGATTTGCCCGATATCGCCTCCTAAGGGTGCTAGGTCTTCTCGTAGAAAGAGCACGGGTATCAGTTTATTTTTAATATTTCGGAAACGGCTTAATCTACGATATTGCAATTTGGTACATCGACTTAGGTACTTAAGGGTGTATCATGTACAAAACTTCATTAAAATTGATGGACGGGAGCATTCAGTTACTGACACCTGCAATTGGTATTTTCAATGCAAAACCTACAGAAGCAGTTCCTGGAAAAATCATTTACTGCGTTTTAGAAGTAAAATTTTATAAGAAAACTTTTATTGCTCTTGCAAAATTTCAAAATAATGCATCGATTTTGTGCAATCAACAAAAATGTGTGCTATTGCATGATGCGCGCCTTGTAATGTTTGGATCAGTTTCACAAAGTCGCCTATGCAAACCAGCGAAACATGTAGCAGAACTCCTACCGTGGGTTCCTTACATAAAAATAAGTTAAAAAGTTTCTATGAACATGTGTCCGATATCGCCTCCTAAGGGAGCTAGGTTTGCATAGGCGACTTTGTGGTCCAAAAATTACAAGGCGCGCATGATGCAATAAAACACATTTTGGTTGATTGCACGAAATCGATGGATTATTTTGAAATTTTGTAAGAGCAATAAAAGTTTTCTTATGAAATTCTACTTCTAAATATCAGTGAATAATGTTTCAAGAACTGCTTATGTAGGTTTTGCATTGAAAATACCAATTGCAGGTGCCGGTAACTGAATGTTCCCCTCCATCAATTTTAATGAAATTTTGTACATAACACACCAAGCACCTAAGTCGATGTACCAAATTGCAATATCGTAGATTAAGCCGTTTCCGAAATATTAAAAATAAACTCCTACGAGAAGACCTAGCACCCTTAGGAAGCGATATCGGACAAATCTTTATAGGAACTTTTCAACTTATTTTTATGTAAGGAACCTATGGTAGGAGTTCTGCTACATGTTTCGCGAACACCCTGTATGTCATTTCAGCGAGTTTGGTTTAACACTTTTATAGTTATTTTCATGCTGGAGATTACTAAAACGAAAATCTGCCAAAAATCTTGTGGACAGGGGCTAAATGGCGGCCATTAAAATTTTTCAAAAATTGATATCTCGAGAACGGTAATAAATTCAAAATTTTATTAATTTAGAAAAACTTGTATTTTTCAGTGTAGATTAAGAATCTGAAAAGAAATCTAAGATATCTATATCTTATATGAAATTTGCTTCAATTACATTACCTCGTACATTTACCTTGCCCAAAGAATAAAAATAGGCGACGAAAACTTTTCTAAGCCTTCTAGATTAAAATATGACATTTTTCAGTTTTTTCAGTATATTTCAGGAACCAAACCAGATATCTTCAATTTCTTTCCAGATTCTTAATCTACCCTGAAAATCACAACATTTTTCTAATTTAATAAAATTTCGTCTTTTATACGGTAAGTACCGTGAGTTGGGGTGGCTTTAATCCAAATAAAATTTAAATATGGGTTTGTTCTTTCCGTTTTTACTTTAATTATGTACACCAAATTTGGTAAGTAGGCCATTCAAGTGCCCTCAATTTATTGGAAGTATCAAAATTTTAATTCGAATTGGAGTTTATTTGTAATTAATTATTTTTTGTGGTGGCCAATCTCACCCCAGTTGAGGCGAGATTGTTCCGCTATGATTTTATGTGAGTAACCTAATGCATGGACCAATCTCGCCTCCATTAATGGTCGACTTCAATCCAGCATGAATTAAGGATTCGTTTGATATATAATAGTCATACTTAGATGTGGTATTACATCTAGTTTTGATCAATAAGCCAGCTTATGTCAAATCCGAGGTATAAACCACATTTGGACCACGTAAAATCCGCGATCTGGTGGGGATTTTTTTTTGTCTTTCTTGACAGATAAAAAATGACTACTTATATCTCTTTGCAATCAGTAGACTATCCGCTTGCTTTGGAGCCACATTCCATGGCAATATTTCTGATAAATTATGGATTTAATGATCATTTAAATAAATGGAATAAACTCACACCTAGGGGCCAATTACACCCCAACTTACGGTATCCGACTTGTCAATTTTTGAGAAATTAAAATGGCTGCCATTAGCTGTTGTCCCGCAAGATTTACGGCAGACTTCTGTTTTAGGGTGTAATTCCAAGTCAGCTTATGTCAGTTACGTGATGACATAAATCTAGTTAGGTGCACAACTCAGCAGGGGTCGTTGCTTGCAAATTTTTGCAGATTTCTGCTATATTACATATTACTCAATGATTACATCTCACTGGCAACTATTTTCATCCTATAACCATATAGGGGAAGGAGGGTATCAGTGAGACACGGGGAACAGTGAGACTTTTCAAGTTTCGCGGTTTGTGTACAAGTTACAGAGTGCTACCAACCTACCCTTTAAACTGTACCTAGAGCCCATGCGCTTGACGTGATTTAGAGGGCAAAACTGTGAAAGTCTTTGTTCAAGATAATGGTGACTGGTTTTCGATAAGTAAACTAAATTTCAAGACTTTGGAACTGAAGTCCACTATTCTTTAATGATACATTTTATAAACATTACACTGGCATCAACGATCAGTACTAGGTTATGGATAAATATGGTGATGAAGTTTTCCGTATTATTTTTGTAGGATAAGCTTTGATCATTTATTTTTTGTTTTATGGACCCCTGGGTAACAATGAGACAAAGTTGTGTGGGGAACACTGAGACAATGTGGGGAACAATGAGACATGCTCAGATTCTGATATATATGTTAGTTGGCTGGCAAACAACTTGCAATATAAAGTAAACCAGTTGTCTTATAATTATTTTGCGTCTATTGGTGTACTATAGTCAAATTTTTTTTGCACTTGAAGCGTTAGGCACCACCAGGCCCCAAAAATCATTCTACGCGTTTGAATTAAATCCCAAATGTTAACATTTGTTAATTTTGCAGGTTCTAATGAATAAAAAATAAAAATCACTTATTTTTAAATATATTTTGTAACAGCTTATAACGACACGTCTCACTGTTCCCGACACTCTGTCTCAGTCTACCCCAGGGCATTGGGGTACAGTGAGACAGAGCCCCAATCGGGTTTTAATTTTTTAAGCAAGGTTAACAGTTGAATTCTTGCTTTTTTGTACAATTATTATTAAATAGTGTCTTCAAGGAATGCGCATGCAAAGTTTCAAACGTCTAGCGCATTTTCTAACAAAAAAAAGTGGGGTTCAAAAAAAAGCGTCTCACTGTTACCCTCCTTCCCCTATACACGCAGGTTCCTTGACAGATCGTGTGAGCTTATGTGGTTATAGGATGAAAATAGTTGCCAATGGATGTAATATTGAAGAAATCTGCAAAAATTTGCAAGCAACGACCCCTGCTGCACCTAACTAGACTTATGTCATCACGTGACTGACATAAACTGACTTGGAATTGCCCCCTTATGTAGTAATCTACAGCATAAAAATAACTAGAAAATTGCTGAATCAAGTTCGCTGAAATGACATACCAAAAATGTTCACTGCCTGCCGGACTAAAAAGCAATGCAAAAGTCTGTCACGAAATAATATAGAGAGAAACATACAAGTTTGGAAACCTTCATTAACTTAAAGTCAATATGGCAATAACAACCTGAAAAAACCTACGAGATTTAGGAACATCCTGTAAATGTATTCAAAGATAATTTATTATTTTTGATAAAAAAAACACCAGAATTTCAAAATTCTACGTTAATTTACAACGGCAATCTTAGCGACACGTAACGGTGAGTAGTGAAACTAGCGATTTGTGGGTTTCATTTTTTGAGTAATCCTGTAGTTCAGTTTTGAAAGTTAAATAACTGCATGAAAATGCTGCCGCGTTTTTTGCAGAAGTGCTACTCTGTGCAATTTTTGCTATTTGAATTTAAATTATTTAGGAATTACTCACAGCTATTTTTCTAGGAACAGCATTATTTTGTGGAACAGCAAGTAGCGACATCTTTACCTGACTAGTCGAGATAATTACCGGAATGACAGTACAGGTGACATTTTACGAGCCGTCTTGACTTGACAGCTTTGTTGACAGATAATGGTCGTAATGGCGGAAAGAAGTTGGACAATAACAGATATTTTGTCTAAATTAAGTCAATTTTTTGTATAGTCAGAAGTTTTTGCTGTGTTCAGAATAAATAGAATAATAGTGCATTCAGCAACCAGTGGTCTCAATTGTCTAGTTCAAACCAGAGTCGTGCATTTACAACCCAAGTGTTTTACTATAATGTTTGTATTTTTTCCATTGATAATTTAACAGAGAAATCGTGGTGAGGAGTATTAGCACCTTTACAGTGCTCCAATTTATCTCCGTTATGCTAAAAGGTGGCTCCCTTTGCACCAGATAGCTATGGCGAACTTGAACTTTACAAGGAATATAGGAGGCAGTAGCCTCGGAAGGTCCAGTGTTAGTTTTGGGAATAACTCTATGTCTGGTCATGTTACCCCCGTGTTTGGACAACGAACACCCTCCGACAGGAGGGGCATTTCCGGCATGGGGTAATTTAATCTTTCTTTTGCACTGAATGTTAATTACAACCCGTATGAACAGGAACTGTCACTGATTGACTCAACTTAGCATTTGTTTATGTCAATTTTCTAACCTATGTGTCAATGCTGTTTTACTAATGGCACCTTTTGTACTGCTCAAACCAAGTAATTTGTTTTGTTGTAGAAACACTAGCCAAATGGGTAACATGAACTCATTGGGAGGTTATAGTTCCTTTAACTCGGTATTTGGCTCGGGAGACAACAACACACCCTCCCTCTTGGATCTTAGTGAATTTCCATCTTTAACGAATCGAAGTTCAGGAGACAATGTGCCCCAACCTAGCCCCATGCCTGGTGGTAAGCCTTATGTAGGAATGGTGAAACAACCAACGTCAGAATCAAGTGAATTTACCATGTCGTCCGAGGACTTCCCGGCGTTACCGGGGACGCAAAATCGAGATGGGGTTTCTCCAGGAGGTAGCACCTCGGGTGATAAAAACAACACTGGAGGAGGAGGAGATGGTTCTACTAGTTTGAGGGAAAACGAAAAAAATAGTTCAAAGTCAGGTAAACTTTTTCTGCAAATACTTTTTATTTATTTATTTTTCAATGTTTATTTGTGTCAGAATTATAATTATCAATGCAAACATATGAGGTAATCTTTAAACTGTGCCACTTTCTTATCCTTGCTAGAAGATTTGTGATTTCTGCAATGTGCATCATTTAGGTTGTGAGTGTATTTAATCTAGGGGAGAGTGGGCCAGAGTGAGACAAAAAAGTAAAATTGATGGAGATTAGTCTGTTAAAAAATTATAATATGTGGTTACTTGAATGTCAATACTTAAGTCACAATGAGCCTCGTGCATAGAGCAATTTTTTATTCATGAATTGACCAAATCAAAAACAGGCAGCCTCTGGTGGGCATTCCGTAGTAAGGACAGTCATCTTGGAAATGGCGTTTATTTTGGCGCGAATGAGAGTTTACATGTTATTCTTATGGGAGATGGCAGATTTTTATTTTGAAATTTTGCTGTTAATGGTTGATTTATAAAGTGCAGTTCATGTTTGATGTTATTAGCTTTGTTATTAGTTTATTTTCTTTAACTGGCTGCTATGGTTTGGGCTTTTTGTTATATATTCAAATTGACAATGGGTATCACTTATTTATTTGTGTGTGTAGTGTAGAGCAGCCACTCATGGCGAATGTCGATTGTTCTCACAAATATTATCATCGCATCGCTGCTATGGAAGGCTGGTTCGGGTCTGTTCAGTATTTATTTCTATTTTTACACTGAAATATTCTCAAATGTCTTGGCATGTGTCATAAAAGAAGGAACCTGTAAAAGATTAACCTCCCATAATTCCGTGCACTTTTCAATATGGTCAATTTAAAAAATCAAACAATTTTTGATACTTGATTATAATTTTTATAGATCTTGTGTACTGCGATCCAGCAGCACGTCACAAATAAGTCGAAACGACTAAAAGAAGGCCTAAAAATTTCGTCTCCCAACGCAGATTGGTCTTGGTGCTCCAAGATGGAAGAGAAAATTGCTCTATGGCCCGGGGTTCATTATGCATATTACTTAAATATGAAATAGTTTCATAAAGCCTGTGTGACACGATCAGTGATGTGAGCCGGTCATATGACCGTGTCATGACCGTCACGTCACAATACAAAATGACCGTGACCAATAATAATAATAATATTAATAATAAATTTTATTCTTTATAACTAAATAGGTAATTGCATTAAACGCAACCCTTTAGCCCGTTAATAAGAATATTCTTACATGGACGGAAAAACAGAGAAACCAACGAAAATTTCGACATTCGCGATAATTTGGTAAAAAAACAAAATTATTCTGACATGCACGCCTGGCAGTGTGAATCAGTAGCAACTTTCATATAAATTTAAGCCCGTTTAAGAAAATAAAAAACTGGACTCGATCACACGCCCCTGTACCCGTAAGAAAATGATTCGACTTTAATATCTAAGTATTTAACAATTCTGACTGAAAATTTTTATAGGTACCTATTTACTTTTATTATTATTAACTATGGCCATTTATTACCGTCATATGACCTGGTCATGACGTCACGATGTTACGTGACCGTCATTTTACATCACCGGACACGATCCATAATTATGCACAGAATTGTGGTCATAAAATTTCTATTCCAAATTATTGTCTGTGTAAAACAATTTGCCCCATTGTAACCAGAATTCTGGTCAAAATCAAATTTGCTCTAAATTTTGTGAAGGAAAATGCTCAGAGAGCAGAGATATAGTGCCGTGGCACAGTAATTGCAAGCTACAGGTTGTGGTGTTGTAAAATTTCTTCCATTCTATTTAATTTTACAACACATTTTAAATTTCACATTAGCAAATGTGTTCAACATCATGTGAATAATTAATTTTAAGTTGTAATGTTATAATGGGAATATAATTTAAGAGTTTTTTTTTGTTAAATGAGGTCTAAATGAAACTTGAGAATGAAGAGGTTGTAAGGGCTGGCAACACTTACCATATTTCTGTTCATAATATTCTGAATTGTGTATTAACCACAAAAAAGTACATAATTCGACCCTCGATTTGGCTCTATGCTGTTAAGTTGTCAATAGACTCCTCAAGTCGTGACGTCAATTTGAGGTCGGATGGAATCAGCTAAGGCGTTTTTTCTCGATTTTATGTTTTTAACCTCCCCACTCCACTTCACAATTTAAAAAAAATGGGAGGTTACTGCAATCACTAAAATTTTCGAATTCGAAATAACACCAGATCTTCACGTTTTGAGGTCTTAGGGACCTAAAAAAGTGGTTTTTAAAATGTGTCTGTGTGTATGTTCGTACGTTCGTACGTACGTTTGTAAACACGCCACAGCCAAAACTACTAGACCGATTTGGCTGAAATTTGGTACGTAGGCATCTCATAACCCAACTTAGATCTGAAAAGCTTTTGGAGCCAATCGTGCAACCGGAAATGCCATTTTGGCACATCAACTTTTAAATTTTAAATGGAAACCCCCACTTTTCACGTCACTATAAGAAAGGCCTTCAAATTCTGCTTCTAAAAATGTATTCACTCTTAGTGCCTTTTTGACAAAAATTGAAATATTCGGGATTGTTAAGGTACTTTAAAAACACGATACAGCCGAAACCTCTGGGTCGATTTGGCTGAAATTTTGTACATGGAGACTGTATTATAACGTCGAAGAGCTGAAACAAGTTTGGAGGCAATCGACCCACGGAAAGTGCCGTTTTGGCACATCAATTTTCAATTTTAAATATACTCCCATTTTACCATCCTAAACAACTTTTTTTAAAATTTATTGCCAGCGTCAGGAAGGCCTTCAAATACTTGTTCTAAGTAAGACAACATTCATTCGCATTTACTGCCCTTTGGGTAGAAAAAATTTAAATTTTGTAATAACACTAAAAACACATTATGGCCCAAACTACTGAATCGATTTGACTGAAATTTGGTACATGGAGATTGGGTGACCCGTTGAAGACCTGAAAGGCTTTTGGAAGCAATTGGTAAACGGGAAGTGCCATTTAGGCATATCAACTTAAAATTTTAAATACAAGACCTCTTTTTATACGTCGCCATTAGAAAGATGATCAAATTCTGGTTCTAAAAATGTATTCACAGTTTCTGCCACTTCACTGGAAAATAGAGAAAAAAATTTTTCTCATTAAAAGGGAGCGGGCTGACAGTGGATGACAAAGTGGCAGTTATTGTCAAAAATGTGGCAAAATGTTAACCTTAAAAGGAACATATTGTCAAATGTGATGGGTGCTGTTCGAGGTAATGTCGGTATTTGTCAGAAAATTGCGAAATTATAGCCACAGACGAAAAGCATAAAAAAATGTTTGTTGAATTGACTACTATCTACACAGAATACAAAGACCCACGTGATGGGGAGGTTCCAGCCGCTTCTTTTTCAATACAAATTAATACAAATGGGCTCTCGTGGTCGGTCAGCTTACTGTTTTTTTAAAATTTGTATCACTTGTGCCGTCAGTTTCAAATTTTTCTCGAAAGGACGATTCAAATCTGACATTATTGTGAAGGTATTTCAATACAAAACAAGATTATTTCCTTTGCTTTCAAATGCAAGTTTGTATTTCAATACATAAAACCGAGAAAAAAATCTCGTGTTTTCCAGAAAGACCAGTACGGTCAGTGACACTTGAATGACATTATGAAAAATTTTTAATTGTCCCAACTATTCTGAAAGAAAATAGTGCCTGTTTTGTCTCTGTGTTAAATAAATTGATACTGTCGTTTTGTGGAACACGGGTATTGTCAATACCTTGATTTATGTTGTTCGGAAATGCCCAAGTGAGCCCAGAATGCCTGAATGACGTCACACTTGCAGTCCATTGACGTTAAAGCATTATTAAATTTTAATATATGAACTGGAAACTCATTAAATGGCATGCCTATGGAACCAAAATGTCTTTTCATATCATCAAACAAATTATTTTGACTGGTAGATACAATGTATCGTTGTTTAAAGGCCAGATTGAGGAAATTTCCATTTGATGAATAATAACATAAAAACTGTAAAATTGTACATGGAAATAGCAGCGAAATTTCAAGGTGTCCCATGTCTCATATGATGACTCACCCTCCCCTACATAGATCATTCGGCTGGCCATGAAAAAATTGACGGCACAGTTTTGATTACAAAAAAAGAAAGTAGATTCTGTAGATTTTCGAATAAAAAAATTCAGTTAGGGTTTTATACAGGGTGTCCCAATTGTCTGTATTCGGTCGATAACTCCATTGCTGTTAGAGATAGCGAAAAATTGTTAAATACAAAGTTGCAAAGGGTTAAACAAGGCACACTTTAAGAATACAATCCTGTATACAGGGTATCCCTCGACGAGCGTCAGTTAGCCGTATGTAGAGAACGGTTTCTAGCATCGTCTTGAAAATTTGTACACAGGGGCCTCAATTAATTTTGAATCCACGTAAAATATTTTCATCAACGGCGCACTTCCGGTTATACCGGAAATAAGTACTAACTTCCTTATTTTAAATGGAACACCCTGTATATTATGATATCTTTGGATTCTTCGTTTAATTCTAGGTGTACTTTTACTAAGAATTGCTATGCCAAAAATCAACCATTTTTGAGAAAATCAAGTATTTCGCTTTTTTATGCCAAGTGCAGGCCTAACTTCAAAAAGCTGTAACATCTTTACAGTATGAAATGAGAAAACGATATTAATTTGGCATGAAGACAAATGTAGGATGTATCCGCCCCTGGACTCAAACTGGGTCAAATACGTACAGGGTGTTCTCTGCAAATTTTTAAACATCATCAACTTCATTGGTCAAAAAGTCAATTTTTTCAAATGGAATGCCCCAACTATTTTATGGCACATGGATGCAGAATTTAGTTGTCTATCATTTTAGTCTATACGTTTGCCATATTTTTGTGATATTTGTAAGTATTTGGAATTTGACCAAAATTTCATACTTTAAAACAGGACTAAAACAAGATTAAATTTTAATTTGAGCAGCCTGAAGGAACTCTAAAGGCTCCTAAAATCATAGCTAACTTTGGGTATTAAATCGTGCTAAATATGAAATTTTGATCAAATTCCACATACTTAGAAATATCATAAACATGTAAACTTAAATGATAGACAATTAAATTCTGCATCAATGCGTCATAAAATAGTTGGGGCATTCCATTTGAAAAAATTGACTTTTTGACCAATGAAGTTGATGATGTTTAAAAATTTGTAGAGAACATCCTGTAAGTATTTGACCCAATTTGAGTCCAGGGGCGGATACACCCTACATTAGTCTTAATACCAAATTAATATCGTTTTCTCATTTCATACTGTAAGGATATTACAGCTTTTTGAAGTTAGGCCTGCACTTGGCATAAAAAAGCGAAATTCTTGATTTTCTCAAAAATGGTTGATTTTTGGCATAGCCATTCATAGTAAAAGTTTACGTAGAATGAAAGGTAGAATCCAAAAATATCATAATATACAGGGTGTTCCATTTAAAATAAGGAAGTTAGGACCTATTTCCGGTATAACCGGAAGTGCGCCATTGATGAAAATATTTAACGTCGATTTAGAATTAATTGAAACCCGTGTGTACAAATTTTCAAGACGATGCTAGGAACAGTTCTCCAGATACGGCTAACTGACGCTCGTCGAGGGATACCCTGTATAGGCTGTCCCACTAAGGAAACAATAGAAACATAGGTTTTTTTAAATAGAACTCCCTGTATTTTAATTTTTTATTGGATTCTATGATATATTCCAAGTAATATTCATTAATCATGGTTTCATCACCACGATCAAATGTTATAGCCATAGGATGTAAACATTTTCCTACAAAATTACCAATATCTTCTAAACCATTCGCCTCAGATGAAAACATGATGATTAATGAATGCTACTTGGAATTCATCATAGAATCTAATAAAAAATTAAAATACAGGATGTTCCGTTTAAAAAAAACTTACGTTTGTGTTCTTACTCCTCGGAGTTAGTTGTCACGACAATGACGTTCTCATTGGTTGTGGTATAGCAACAAACCTCGAGTTTCCATAACTCGGGCATGGTTTTTAACGACGTTAGTGGGGCAGCCTGTATACAGGATTGTATTTTTAAAATGTGCGTTGTTTGACCCTCTGCAACTTTGTATTTAAAAATTTTTCGCTATCTCTAACAGCAATGGAGTTATCGACCGAATACAGACAATTGGAACACCCTGTATAATGTTTTTGAAGCTTGTTATTGAGAAAAATAAGGAATATTAACTCGTAATAAAATTGTATGATTGAATTCACCTATATGAGAAATGTGAGATATATTGTCATACAAGGTGTCCCAACGCACAGATTAGAAGGAAAAAAACAGCAGTTTTGCAACTTAAGATTTTTGAGTTTATTGTGAAATTAATTTATTTAAAACCGACCAAACTTAACTAAATTAAGTGAATCTTCAATATCAAAACACTTTAAAGGTTGCTACAATCTCCAGTTGTACGAAACTGGTTAAAAACTCTATATCCCACGATTTTGAGGCAATTTTACTGTAAGAAACCAAGTTTATCCACATTTGTCATAAAATTTGCACCATTCTTTTGAAGTTTTCATAAATTCTACTTTAAGCATATCTCTAAAGACGTCGACTATCGATTTCTAAAAGTTTATTACCTCATTTTACCCAAAATAATAACTAAGCAGTGAATTTTATGTACTACTTAATGACACACACTTGGATGTCAAATTTCATGAACAGGGTCTTCCCGGTAAATTTTCAAATTTACAGAAATCAAAAATTTCAAATGGAACGACCTTGAAATTTTTTCTACCTCTGACAAGTAAATTCTACATTGACTTTCTTAACAATTCCCTTTCCCAAAATGTAACAGAACAAGTGAATGTCTCTAGAACGACAAATTTTACACTGTACAATTGAAAATAATGCAGTTAACGGATATTGCAAAATATTTTCAAAAAAAAACCGGGTGTAGCAATTTACAATAGGGAAAAACATTCATTAATTTGGCAATGTTTTCTAAAGTCAACAAAAATGATTTTAATAACAAAGTCAATAACAAATTCATTTATTACCGTGATAGTGCGTAGCCTGTGACAATAAAATCAATATTTAAATTAAAGGAGGTGATGAACTGCAGAAAGATTAAGCTATAAACCCAAAAATTTTAAGTAACTTGGAAAGGATGCCATAGGCCCATAGGTATTTGTTAAGAAAATTGACCTAGAATTTTATTCTCTATTAGATGGCGAAAAAATGTCAAGGTCATTCCATTTGAAATTTGACATCCAAGTGTCATCAGGTAGCCCTAACCTTCTTTAGGATGTGACAAACATTCAAGGCTTCGAAAATATTAATTTTTAACCGAAGTCTTATTTTCGACATTTTCTACACATTTTATTAAATAACTCATAACTGTCGAATTTAAGTATAGGGCACACCTGATAAAAGTTGTACAGAATGATAATTTTGTGCTGCCCCCCTGCACGAGCCGCCTATGTGTGTTCATAGTATTTTTAGATTATGCACATTTTCAGTCACTGACGCACACAGACTTTCGATATTATTAATGGCGTGGACATAAATGGACTTTGACGCACCCTTGGAACACCCTGTATCTTAACAAAAAATGAAGACAAAAATCGGAAAGGCCGCATAATTATTATGTACTGATTTTTGGCTTTATTTCAGAAAAACTAAACATTTGGTACATGGGCATTTCATAATCTAACTTACATCTGAAAAGCTTTTGGAGCCAATCGTGCAACTGTAAATGTCATTTTGACACATCAACTTTGAAATTTTAAATACAAACCCCCATTTTTGAGGCCACCATAAGAGAGGCCCTCAAATTTTGCTTTCAAAGATGTGTTTACTCTTAGTGCCCTTTTGACAAAAACTTCAAAATTCGAGATTTTAAGGTACTTTTAAAACACGATACAGCCCAAATCCCTGGACCGATTTGGCTGAAATTTTGCACGTGGAGATTGTATTGGAGTTGGTTAAATTAGGGAAAAGCTGCGCCATTTCTTTGTGATTGAGAATTTGAAGGGAATTCCCCGATATCTCGATTCGTTGCTGAGTTATTCCGAAAAATCTGAAAATTGCGATTTCAAATAAAAATGAATATATCCCTAACGGTTGATGCTATTTAAAGGAAACTTGGAACATTTATATTTTTGGCAGTTGTCAATCGAATGGCATCCACAGAAATTGTCTAAGCCTTCTGTGGCCTTCTAGATTTATAGCAATAACAGTCGACTAGAAACACCCCAGTACACCGAAACACTTAATTTTCACTCAATGTTCGCATTATCGAAGCCGAAGCTAAACAACCCTACCTGCCAAAAAACTGCCCTACATGTAATAAGTGATAATATTAAGTTAGTTTGTAGTGTTAACAAGGTGCAGATGCTAGATGCGATGGAAAGTATCGTAATTTATAAGTCTAGAGATAGGCTTATGAACGCCAATACAGGCCCGATCGCATATTCATCTCTGTTTTCGCTACTTTAGGTAGGACTTGTTATATTTATACGTGTTTACCCATGCGTGACCATTTCTCGACCTGTGATTGGTCTAACTTTCACAGCCGAGGGGTGGAGCTACACGGGTGGGCCTATAAACATTTCAGTTGTATTGAAGGTAGGGTTGTATAGCTTCGGCTTTGATAATGAGCACATTGTGTTCGAAACGCGTCAGCAGTGAAAATCAAGTGTTTTGGTGTAGTGATAGATTATAAATTATAGTATGAATTATGTATAATTTGCACAAAATTGACTAATTTTCGTTTAATGACCAGGAATCCAAACGTCACCCGACGGTAGAGTAACGAATATTCCAGCGAGTATGGTAAACGACCAGTTCGGCATAGTTGGCCTTTTAACGTTCATCAGGGCAGCAGAGACGGATCCAAATCTTGTGTCGCTGGCGTTAGGACAAGATTTAACGGCCCTCGGACTGAATCTCAACTCAACGGACAACCTTTACCCCACGTTCGGAGGTCCATGGGCGGAGTACCCCTGTAGGCCACAAGACATAGACTTCCACGTTCCTCCCGAGTATCTCATCAACCACTCCATCAGGTACACCGCTTTTTAATTTTTTTTTGTCATGTTAGCTAGTAAGCCTTAAAGTGTAACCTTTTAATTCACAGTTTGGTTTGTATTTTGGTGATGTTCTGTTTGCTTTCATAATATTAAATTTAAATGCACGCAGAATAACCCTGTTAGCAAGGATTAGTTGCTGTAAATAATTCCGGTCACTAATATTTTCTTTAGGCGGTTTCTTTTTGGAGGTTTTGTTTTATTTTACGTGCGTTACTTGCATTTTCTTGTAACGAGAAAACTCGAGATTATGAGGAATTGATTGTCTTTTAGCAGCTTTTAGCTAAAATCTATGTTTTATCACTTTTCAGACTGTACATAAGACAAGTTAGTTTCCGGTTTGTGATTTTTTTTTTGTTTTGTTTTGTGTTGGAACTCAATCTTGTGCCCAGCTTTTTTTTTGGTAATGTATCTGTTGTCTTGTTCGCATAAATGTTTTGCCTTGAAATGCTTTTTATTTTGAATGTGAAAGGGGGCTGAGCTTTGATGGTGAACGTTTCAGTTTTCACGGGTGTTGGGTGTAGTTTTTACTTATTTCACAACTAGAATGTGGTGACGTCATCGAAACTGAGTTTAAGGTGGCTAGTGATTTGCATTTGACAGTGGTTAATTCCCAATTACTCCGCTAGATGGTGGTAGGGTGAAACTTGATTTCGCAATACTTGCATGTTTCAATCTTTCATTATGTGTGTACTTAGCTGTGTCAGTTTTTCTCGGCCATAATGGCCGGTATGAATAAACAGTAACAAAGCTTTTGCTTATAGTTCTATCCTTTTCTCGTGCACGAAAAACTTTTATTTGCATCCTTTATTAATGCAAGTATGAGCATCTTGTAACAGTTTATTCATTCCACCCACTGACTGGTATCAATAAAGTGTTACAAGATGCTCATACTCACATTAACAAAGGATGGAAATACAAGTTTTTCGTGCACGAGAAAAAGATAGAACTATAAGTAAAAGCTTTGTTACCGTTTATTCATACATTGACGCATGCTCTTAAGGTGGTGGGAAAGCGATTTGTTGCTATTCATATGAAATACATAGGCCATTCAAGAACACACGAGCTTAACGGACCGTCATTACAAAAACGAGTTAGGGCAAGCTTAAACACGAATATGATAACTTACATTAATGCCGTGACTCAATCAGTTATAAGTTTTTCAAATTCCAAGCATTTCTTTACTCAATTACTTACTTATTAGAGTCTCTAATGCACGATTCCACAGACCTTACTTAACTTTAAGAGGGCCTTAAAATGACAATAATGACGTTTATGCCATAAGACAAACGTCATTCTTCATTTTTAAGTCTAACTTAAGTGATAAGTTTGGTCCGTGGGACCGGCCATAATTCCTGTAGTAACAGAGTTAAGTTTTTGTTAATGTTCACTTTATATTCAAGCAATTAAGGATAAATGGCGTATGGGAGGTCTTAATTTAAAGATACACAATCTTTTTTAGGATTACTTGGTATTCTACTGTCGGAACACGTGCTAACATTTGTAAAACGGGCTTTCAGTTCCGTCAAAATTTCTGTCACAGTCAAAAAAAAAGAACAGAAACATGGACAATAATCAAGAACAATAATCACTTGCAACCTCCATTGTTATTAAGGTTACCAGATTTCCTCTTTTTGGAAGACAAGTCCTCTTTTTTGACGCTCAAGTCCGAGTCCTCTATCTTTTTTTAAACTGTGGACAAAAGTCCTCTTTAACTGTCATAATAACAAAGAGAGATAGAGAAGGGCAAATTATAAGCTGCTTTCCATTTACACGCTTATAAGAGAAGGCTCACTTAACTCAGCAATTTGATTGGTCAATATTCAAATGAACCAATCAAATTGCTGAGATTAACTGAGGCTGCTCAGATAATTGTGTAAAAGAAAAGCGCTTATAGTAACATCTATTTGAATGAAACTAAAAGTAGTAGTTCACTACGTAATGTTGTCAAAACGAAAAGGGATAGAAAATGTAAATGTAATGTAATAGAAAGAGAGAGAGAGAGAGATTCGTAAAGTGCGTATGTAGGTATGTACCATCGTGATCAGATAAAACGAGTACAGTGACGTGACTTGAGACACACGTTTTCCCATCACGATGGTACATTGTCAAAAATTAAATTGAAAAATTTCTGGCAGTCGTAAAGAGTTGCATCGTAAGATGTGTCATTAGGTTTACGCTTACACGACCTACCCGTTGATTGTCAACAATACCAGTAGATGTCACCTAATTTCCATAAGGTCAAGGTTATGGCCACTTGATAAGGTGAATTACAAATTCACCTATTTCGTTTGTGGTAGAAAGATAGATAGTTGGTCAAACAAAGACAAATGCGGAAATCACGTCTCTTGTTCAGGGCTCAGCAACAGCAACATAATCAATTCGCATCATTCGCTTACTGCTGTCAGTTAGTAGTCCTGTCGCCTGTCACAACGTCGCTTTTGATATTTGAATTAATTTCTTTGGAGCTTTCTTCTACAAAAAACTGATCTTATCAGAACTAAAATCGGTGTTTTTCACAACTATTCTACTCTTGTAGTGTCTTTTAAGTGTAAGTAAAGTATTTCAGTTCTTATTTACAAATTTATTGTTTGATGAAATGTCTTTTGAAAGTACTTACTATTTTGTACGAATTCATCAGGCATCTCTAGTCATTTGTTTTAACTCTTCAAAAATTTCCATGAAAATGCTTTGTGATGAAAATGTTCTAATATGTATCTACTATATGGTTTGTAAGCAACAAACTATGACAACAACAACAACCCGCTCATATGCATACAAATGCGATCATCCCGATTGTCAAAGTGACACTAATTTATGAAAAATTCTGTTAATTTTGACCTTAATTGTCTTAAACCAATAAGTTATCGGACCACGGATGTGACGAATCATAAACAGATTTAGATGTCCTAAAATTCTCGCTCTTTTACACAATTTACTCTTTTGAACTCCCTCCATGACTAATTTCTGCCTACGCCACTGTCATCAGTACAGGCTGCATTATGTGGACGAAAGCTTTTGCTTTCATAATTTTTTATCACCACTCACACCAATTACAAATTACAACTGAATGCTTATTAAACCAATGAACTGAGACGAAGCTGACGTTTTGGATGTTTGGCGGAGCCGAAAGCGAGTATTTTGATATTAACCTCCCCAAACCCAACACAATTTTTAAAAAATGGGAGGTTACTGCAATCACTAAAATTTTCGAATTCGAGATGAGACCGGATCTATGCGTTTTGAGGTCTCAGGAACCCAAAAAAGTGGTTTTTAAAATGTGTCTGTGTGTATGTTCGTACGTTCGTACGTTCGTACGTACGTTTGTAAACACGCCACAGCCAAAACTACTAGACCGATTTGGCTGAAATTTGGTATGTGGGCATCTAACAACCTAACTTAGATCTGAAAAGCTTTTGGAGCCAATCGTGCCGCCGGAAATGCCCTTTTGGCACATCAACTTTTAAATTTTAAATGCAAACCCCCATTTTTCACTTCACCATAAGAAAGGCCTTCAAATTCTGCTTCTAAAAATGCATGCACTCTTAGTGCCTTTTTGACAAAAATTGAAATATTCGGGATTGTTAACGTACTTTAAAAACACGATACAGCCGAAACCTCTGGACCGATTTTGCTGAAATTTTGTACATGGAGACTGTATTATACATCCAAGGGCTAAAAAATGTTTGGAGGCAATCGACCCACGGAAAGTGCCGTTTTGGCACATCAATTTTCTATTTTAAATATACTCTAATTTTACCACCCTAAACATTTTTTTTTTCAAATTTATGGTCAGCATCAGGAAGGTCTTCAAATACTTGTTCTAAATAAGATAAAATTCATTCGCATTTACTGTCCTTTGACTGTTTGGTACATTGTCGAACAAAACATAACAAATTTTCTGTTGAACTGACTACTATCTACCCAGAATATAAAGATCCACGCGATGGGGAGGTTCCAGCCGCTTCTCTGCTGCATTTTTTTTTTAGTGGAATCACTTCGTGAATCAAAAAATTCTATTCGCACGGCAAGGTCTACTAAATCGGAAGTCTTTGATCGCGCTTTATAATAAGCCCTTATGGTGCGAATTCAAGTCATAACATAAATCTTCTATGTTACACGTAAGTAGGCTTCGTGCGTTAAATCACTGAGGGCGGTGATTCCCACAAAACCATCTCGGAAAACTTGACCAAATTATCAATTGTTGTGGAATTGCTAGAATGCATAAATGTGATAATTTGGAGGGATGGTATTACAGGAATCACTAACAATAATTCCGTGAGTAACAAACAGTAAAGTCTCGACGTCCCATCAAACCTTCCCGGGGGCTTTCTTGATCTCAAATTTTGTTCATCCTTGAAGAAAAAAATCGGTAGGTATGAAAGTGAAAAATTGTGAAAGTTAAGAACACATAGGTAACTTGCGAGGAGCCGGTAATGATAGGCTTCTGGAGCCATTCTAAAATGAAAATTGCGAGGACTCGATAGTTTTAACCTCCCCATATAGTACGGTCAAATTAGCTTGAAAAACACTCAAACATGGAACTAATTTGTAACAAGCATTTTTTTGTTGTAATGTGTTCGTCTTCCCATTCTCTTTAACAGAAAAAAAGTTCAATTACCTTCGATGAGCGGAAGACCAAAAAAAATGGCCGCCATTTTGAAAATTTCAGTTTTTTCTAATTTATAGAAAAACCGTAAGGAATATCAATGACAATGCTTTTACAAAAAACGTGCGCAATGAAAAGACCTATCCACCGATGTGTATAACATAATACTTCGATGAGCGGAAGACTAAAAAAATGGCCGTTATTTTGAAAATCTCAGTTTCTTCCAATTTATAGAAAAACCGTAAGAGATATCAACAACAGTGCTCTTACAAAGAATATGCAGAATGAAAAGACCTATCCATTGATGTGTATAACATAATAATTTGTTGATAAATAAAATGACCGTCATTTTGAAATTTCTATTTCTTCGAATTTACAAGCAAACCTTAACAGATATCAATAGTAGTGTTCTTACAAAAGAAGTACAGAATGAAAAGACCTGCAGTGATGATGCAGTTTTGCGTTTTTTTTTATTACAGTTGCTGATTGCCAAGAAATTTTCTCAAAAAAAATTAAAATTGAAAGTGCATTTTTACTGCCTCTTTTGCGGCAAAAAAATTATGTGTTCAATTTTGCCTTGTTAAACAAATAACCATTGTAACTACAAAATGTGAAAAATAATTAAGTTTAAATTATTGCAGGTATTTGACAAAATCAGTGTCTCACTCGACATCTTGATTATATTCTTGTTCTTGTTTGTAAGCATTTAGACACAATGTTCCATCACAATAGGTGCACATTACCGAACACTCCATGCCAAATCTTCTGCAGTAACAAGCTTTGGCACAATTAGAGTTTCTGCACTTACAAAAAATTAAATTTAAAATTTCTTCGGGGGCTAGTATTTTGCTTAAAAAGGTTCAGAACCGATTTCTTACCTTTTTTAAAACATGATGAGGTTGTGTCACAACCTAATAGTGCATGAATGAAAGGCAGTATGCTGGCTAAATCCGATAATTTGTACCTCAAATTTTTAATATCTGTGACTGTCCGGTTTTGCAGCTTTTCCAGGTCGTAAACATATTAGATATTTATTTTATTAGGAGTTTAAGTAAGACATTATGTGACGGAGTACGGAAGTTTATCCAGACGAGTCACATAATGTCGCTTAAACTCCGAATAAATACAATAATTTATTTTCAAACGAAAAAATCGAAATTTTTCTACTCACGTCTGTTGTGCGTCACTTTGACACTTTGCAAAATTGCAAATAATGATGGATTTAAACTCCTCCGGAGTTTAACACTCCGCTAATAATGGTGTCATAGAAATGACAACAGTCATTTAAATAATTGTTATGTGAGGTTTGTAAATAAAGATATTTTATACTATCACTAGAAACACCCCACTACACCGAAACACTTGATTTTCACTGCTGACGCGTTTCGAACACAATGTGCTCATTATCAAAGCCGAAGCTTTGGGTGTTTCTAGTGATAGTGCATTTTTCCACCGAAGTTGTCCAGTGTTTCCATAGTGAAAGATATTTTATTTTCATTGTTTCCCAAAAATTCAACCTGAGTGGACACTCAGTCATACTGTTTTGAAAGAAAATAACAGGAGCTTGTTTGGATCTTCGTTTTCGTTCTTCGCCTTTCGTACCTAGTGGATTGTCGTAACTATCTAAAATTGAGATTGAGCCCTTTCATGTCCAAATTGACTATCACGCCATGCCTATATGCATGGGTATATATAGATATGTGATAAATTTTAAGAGGCAAACTAATAATTATTATGTGTTATACATCAGTGGATTAGGTCTTTTCGTTCTGCATCTCTTTTGTAAGAAAAGAACACTATTATTGATATCTGTTAAGGTTTGCCTGTAAATTCGAAGAAACAGAAATTTTCAAAATTGAGGGCCATTTTTTTATCATCAAAGTGTTATGTTATACACATCAATGGAGGTCTTTTCATTCTGCACTTCTTTTGTAAGAACACTATTATTTATATCTGTTAAGATTTGCTTGTAAATTCGAAGAAACTGAAGATTCAAAATGGCGGCCATTTTTTTTTCCATCGAATTATTCTGTTATACACATCGATGGATAGGTCTTTTCATTCTGCATATTCATCGTAAGAACACTGTAGTTGATATCTCTTATGGTTTTTCTATAAATTGGAAAAAACTGAAATTTTGAAAATAACGACCATTTTTTTTGGTCTTCCGCTCATCGAAGTATTATGTTATGCGCATCAGTGGATAGGTCTTTTCATTCGGCACCTTTTTTGTAAGAACACTGTCATTGATATTCCTTACGGTTTTTCTATAAATTAGAAAAAACTGAAATTTTCAAAATGGCGGCCATTTTTTTTGGTCTTCCGCTCATCGAAGGTAATTGAACTTTTTTTCTGTCAAAGAGAATGGAAAGACGAGTACATTACAGCAAAAAAAAAATGCAGCAGAGAAGCGGCTGGAACCTCCCCATCGCGTGGATCTTTGTATTCTGTGTAGATAGTAGTTAATTCAACAGAATTTTTTTAATCCATGACTAATTTTTTCTGTATTTTCCACTGAAATGGCAGAAACTATGAACACATTTTTAGAACCAGAATTTGATCACCTTTCTAATGGCGACATAAAAAAGGAGGTCTTGTATTTAAAATTTTAAGTTGATATGCTTAAATGGGACTTCCCGTTGGCCAATTGCTTTCAAAAGCCTTTCAGGTCTTCAACGGGTCACTCAGTCTCCATGTACCATATTTCAGCCAAATCGATTCAGAAATTTGGGCTATAATGTATTTTTACTGTTATTATAAAATTTCGATTTTTTGAACCAAACAGCGCTAAATGCGAATTAATTTTGCCATATTTAAAACCAGAATTTGAAGACCTTTCTGATGGTGACAATAAATCTTTCAAAAACTTGTTTTTAATGGTCAAATGAGAGAATAATTTTAAATTTGGAAATTGGTGTGCCAAAACGGCACTTTCCATGAGTCGATTGAATTCAAAATTTGTTCAGCTCTTCGACGTGTAATACATTCCCTATGTGCAAAATTTCAGCCAAATCGGTTCAGGGGCTTGGGCTGTACCGCGAATTTAGAAGTCCGATAAAAATCAATTTTTTTTTTATTTTTGGTCAAAAGGGCACTAAGAATGAATACACTTTTAGAAGCAGAATTTGAAGGTCTTCCTTATGGTGACGTAAAAAATGGGGGTTTGTATTTAAAATTTAAAAGTTGATGTGCCAAAATGGCATTTCCGGTTGCACGATTGGCTCCAAAAGCTTTTCAGATCTAAGTTAGGTTACGAGATGCCTATGTTCCAAATTTCGGCCAAATCGGTCTAGTAGTTTTGGCTGTGGCGTGATTACAAACGAACGTACAAACGTACGAACGTACGTACGTACGTACGTACATACACACAGACACATTTTAAAAACCCCTTTTCTGGGTTCCTGAGACCTCAAAACGTGAAGATCTGGTGCTATCTCAAATTCGAAAATTTTAGTGATTGCAGTAACCTCCCATTTTTTTTAAATTGTGATGGGGTTGGGGAGGTTAAAATGCTTGTTACGAATTACTTCCATGAAAATCTCTAAATTGACTGTACTAATAACCAATTTAAAAAACTGCAATCAGTCCAAAATTCGAAATTGAGATAACACCAGATCTTCACACTTCAAAGTCCCAGGATCACGAAAAAGTGGTTTTTGAAAAATGTCTGTGTGTACGTACGCACGTATGTGAGCACAATTGCTCGGAGACTAAGGAACGTTAGTGTTGGCCTTCTGGTGAGCCCAGTTAATTTTGTTGCGAATCCGCAGACGCCAAGTGCCTTTTTGACATATCAACTATGAAATTTCACTGATGAACACAATTTTTCATATCAGCACGAAGGGTTTTGAAATTCTGTACCTATTTAAAAATGATCGAAGCAACATTAAATTTAAATAACACGCTACAGCCCAAACTGCTGAATCGGTTTGGCTCAAATTTGGTAGATAGAGATACCGTTACCCGCCGAAGAGCTGATTTACTTTTGGTGGTAATCGGTGAACGGAAAGTGCTATTTTGGCATATCAACTTTGAAATTTGAATGATAAACTCCCATCTGATCTTTATCAGCACATGAAAAGTCTTCAAATTTTTGTTTCCAAAAATGTATTCAAACTTAGTGCCCTTTTGGCAAAAGATCGTAAATTTTAGAAAAACCACAGAAAATGCCTTATATTTGGTACAGTAAAACTTAGGTATGGGAAATAGTAAAATTTACTAGATATTGGTGATAAGATTGAGCCAACCCGAATGCATGACTTAATTTTGTTAACCAAATTAATATTAGTAGAATACATACAATGTACATAGAATAAAGTAGCTTTGTTACTACATATTTACTGCGATACCTTTTCTACTAACTTCAATATTAACTAAGTGTGTGCAGTGCATGTTGTACCCACAGTAATTATTATGAAAATATCCAAGTACGCACTGTACTCAAGCATGTCCTCTGAATTCCAATTGTCAGATGATTTTACGACCACAGGTGGAGTGTAAGTAGACAGTTAAATTAACAGCTATCGTAGTCCTACAATGTATGTAGAAAGATGGGCATTGTTGATCTTTGCCCGACATCCGTATCCGACTCATTGTATAACAGCCATATGCACTTTATTTGCTCAGAAAGTTGTTATTAAAAACTTTTTGGTTTGAAAATGCCAGGGGCATCTAAATACCCTGTTTTCAAAACTTATACCTACTATTCTCTCATTTTTGTTGTTTTTACATTTTGACGAGAGTTAAGGTCTTACTTTAATTATCAACATTCAATTAATTTGTAATGTAGGTATTCGCAGTTCCCAAATTTACGCAAGGGCAGAGATAAAGTGGCAAATCACTGAAGTTCAACATTTTTATACAATCATAACACTTGCCAACAAAAATTTTTTTTTAGAGTCCCTGAAAATTTTACTTTGGGTTTTACAAAATTGACTCAAGCTAATGGATGTCTTTCAGCTCTTCAACTGGTCATCCATTCTCCATGTAACAAATTGCAGCCGCATCGATACAGTAGATTGGGCTTTAATGTGTCATTAAAAAAATTAAATTTTTTTGCCCAAAGGGCACAAAGTGCGAATGAATCTTGTCTTATTTAAAACCAGAATTTGAAGACCTTTCTAATGGTAACATTAAATTTTTAACAAACTTGTGGTTACCCTTTGGGTTCCTGAGACCTCAGAACGTATAGATCCGGTCTTATCTCGATTTCGAAAATTTTAGTGATTGAAATAACCTTCTATTTTTTTTAATTGTGCGGATGGGGAAGTTAAAACCAGAGCCGGTTTAGCAAATCTGAAGGCATACTCGGAATCAGCAACACAAGTTTCAACAAAATCGGTCCAGAGGTTTGGGCTGTATAGTGTTTTTAAAGTACGTTAACAATCGAATATTTTGAGTTTTTGTCAAAAAGGTACTAAGAGTGAATACATCTTTGGAAGCGAAATTTGAGGATATTTCTTATGGTAACGTCACAAATGGGGCGGTTTGCATTTAAAATTTAAAAGTTGATGTTCCAAAATTACATTACCAGTTGCACAATTGGCTCCAAAATCTGTTCAGATCTAAGTTGGGTTACGAGGTAACAACGTGACTTTCAGCCAAATCGTTTAAATAGTTTTGACGGGTGTGTTTACGAAGGTACGTACGCATGTACGTTCACACAGACACATTTTAAAAACCGCTTTTTTGGGTTCCTGAGACCTCAAAACGTCTAGATCCGGTCTTATCTCGAATTCGAAAATTATATATACAGGGTGGGAACTATTTCAATCTCACTATTGGGATCTCGGAAACTATGGGACATAAAAGTTCTGTTAAATTACAAAAAAGTTGCCCTTTTTGAAGGTGATTAAGAATCTGCAAAGAATTTTTCGATATTTTGATTCGTTCCTGAGTTATTCCGAGAAAACGGAAAATTGTTATTCTAAAGAAAAAATCATATCTTGCTAACAGTTGATGTTATTTAAATTAAAATTGGAACTTTTATATTTTTGACAGCTATCAAGTCAATGACATTGGCAGAAATCTCCTAGGCCTTCGATATTTTGAGTAACGACAGTCAACTTTTCTTTTTCTTATGGCCGCCATATTGGATTTTAACACCATTAGACAAACAAAAAAATTAGCTTTTCAAAAATGTAACCAACCGGTGCTTTTTTCAAAAAAACATTTCAAAGCTTGTTGGATCCAATTGTTTTCACCTGCCATAGAAATTTAAAAAGTCGGTGTACTTTCTGCAATTGTTTTCGCCCTAACTTTAGGCAGATTATACAAATTATTCATACCAATTTCAAATTTTGACGATGTGTCAAAAAAGTCAAAGTTGTTTTCATTTTTGAAAAGCAAATTTTTTTGTGTACCCTATGGTGTTAAAATCCAATATGGCGGCCATAAGAAAAAGAAAAGTTGACCGTTGTTGTCTAGAAGGCCCTAGGAAATTTCTAAAATGCCATTGACTAGACAGCTGCCAAAAATATAATAGTTCCAACTTTTATTTAAATAACATCAACTGTCAGGAAGATATGTTTTTTTTCTAAAATGTCAGTTTTCAGTTTTTTTCGGAATAACTCAAGAACGAATCAAGATATCGAAGAATTCATTACAGACTCTTAATCAGTAATCACCTTCAAAAGGAGCAACTTTTTTGTAATTTAACCGAACTTCTATCTCTTATAGTTTCCAAGATCCCAATAGTTCCCACCCTGTATATAAAATACCAAAATCGGCCTTGAGTACCTAATGTAAAGTTTCACCGGACTGAAACAAGTCCGGTAAATAAGTAAAAGCGACAATGTAAGACAACTTCTATCTATTTATTTGCGGGATTGCTGTATTCTTCTGACACATAAGATATAGTAAATAGTGAATAGATTTGTAAAAATGACAAGGTATTGTAAAATAATGTCGAACAATAAAACGGATCATGCATATAACATAGGAGTTGGCAGGTTTTCAAATTTATAACAGTATATCCAACCGTCGTCGGTGACTAAACTGCAGCACGCGCCATGGATACCTACGTATGGATTCCTTGCGTAAAAAGGAGTTGATAAGTTCCTATGAAGTTGGATCCGATATCGATCTCTCTTACGGGAGCTTACGCCCCCTTAAAATTTAGTCTTTCTCAATTTATTCGAAAAGTATAATTGATACGAATCTGAAATTTTCAAGCAGAGGTTACTGGTATAAACTAAAGACCTTTTTCTGATTTTTTCCAATTTTTATTTTCGTCAGAGGCATGCTCTCAAGGGGTTGCTTTGCACATTTTTTTTTTTAAATTTTTTTTGTAGGTAAGTAATTTTTTTACGAAATAATTTCGAAATTACGATTAGCCGTCATTATCCAAAAATCGGATCCCTGTTATACAGGATGGTCCTAGTGTTATTTGTTCTTGAACTTTTTTATGTTTTTAAATGTTGCTATTATTAAATGTGTTATTCTTCGATCAATTTTAAAGCTTTTTTGGCTCTTAATTTTCTTTGAAAAAACGCACCATTCACCAGCAAAATTGAAAAAACCGGAGAAATGACAATCGCGATAACGCCTTAAATTGCAATAAAAATCAAATATGCGTTGATACGCGTCATATTTCGATTGTTTTTATGCAAGGGAGCTGTTTTTCGACATGGGTGTCCTGAATTCATGTTCATAACTGAAGAAAGACTTGGGTGGTAATTTCACTTTTTTTAAGTCAAATTATACCATTGGTTTTATGGTGATTCCTTGAAGCATGTTATCGGTTTTTACAATTTTATGCTGGTAAATTGTGTTTTTAAAAAAAAATTAAGAGCCAAAAAAGCTTTAAAATTGATCGAAGACATCATCGCATAGACAAATTACCAACATTTAAAAACATAAAAAAGTTCAAGAACAAATAACATTAGGCTCCGATTTTTGGATAATGTCTGAAGTGCCATCATGAGTAGCCTCTTGGTCTGCAACAATACTGTACAAAATTTCAGAATCCTGCGATACACCATTCAGAAGATGTTAAATAAAAACGATTAAAAATGAAGAACTTTGGCGGCTTATAACATCAAGAGGAATCACAATTGACCAATAATTATTGCACCAAGCTTCATCATTTGAACAGTAGATTATGTGGTATGAAGGATGTGGTGTCGTTCAGACTCACCCTGTATAAGGCATAAAAAGGTGCTTTTGTTCGAAATCACTAAGACCTACTGTTTTCGCATAAAATGGCCTTAATCGTTTTAGAGTGCGAAAAATCACAGAAAATATTTTATTTTATTTAACAAATTGAGAACTGGAGTGATTTTTTTTATTACTCATAAGAAAAGAGGGCATCAAAATACCCAGGGTTTAATTCATGGCTTTGCGATTTTCTTCACTGTTTTGGAGAAAATAATTAATAAAAATCGGCGATGACATCATTTACACGGATCTAATACATTGAAACACCTATGGTGACGTCACTTTTCCGATTTTTTTAAAATGCTTCTTTTTTTTAAATGTAGCGAATTTTAACCTCCCCAACCCCATCACAATTTAAAAAAATGCAGCAGAGAAGCGGCTGGAACCTCCCCATCGCGTGGATCTTTATATTCTGTGTAGATAGTAGTCAGTTCAACAGAAAATTTGTTATGCTTTTCGACAAATATACCGTCATCACCCATAACATTTGACAACATGTTCCTTTTAAGGTTAATATCTCTTTGGAAAGAATTATTTCTGTATTTTTCGCTGAAATGGCAGAAACTTTGAATACTTTTTTAGAACCAGAAATTGATCGTCTTTGTAATGGCGACATAAAAAAAAGGAGGCCTGTATTTAAAATTTTCAGTTGATATGCTTAAATGGCACTTTCCGATCAAGAATTGCTTGCAAAAGCGTTCCAGGTCTTTAACGGGTCACCCAATCTCCATGTACCAAATTTCAGTCAAATCGATCCAGTAGTTTGGGCTACAATGTGGTTTTAGTGTTATTACAAAATTAAATTTTTTTTTATCCAAAGGGCAGTAAATGCGAATGAATTTTGTTTTATTTAGAACAAGTATTTGAAGACCTTCCTGATTCTGACAATAAATTTTAAAAAAAGTTGTTTAGGATGGTAAAATGAGAGTATATTTAAAATTGAAAATTGATGTGCCAAAACGGCACTTTCCGTGGGTCGATTGGTTCCAAACATTTTTTAGCTCTTCGACGTATAATACGGTCTCCATGTACAAAATTGCAGCCAAATCGGTCCAGAGGTTTCGGCTGTATCGTGTTTTTAAAGTACGTTAACAATCCCGAATATTTCAATTTTTGTCAAAAAGGCACTAAGAGTGAATATATTTTTAGAAGCAGAATTTGAGAGCCTTTCTTATGGTGACGTGAAAAATGGGGGTTTGCATTTAAAATTTAAAAGTTGATGTGCCAAAATGGCGTTTCCGGTTGCACGATTGGCTCCAAAAAACTTTTCAGATCTAAGTTGGGTTATGAGGTGCCTACGTACCAAATTTCAGCCAAATCGGTCCAGTAGTTTTGGCTGTGGCGTGTTTACAAACGTACGTACGAACATACACACAGACACATTTTAAAAACCACTTTATTGGGTTCCTGAGACCTCAAAACGCATACATCCGGTCTTATCTCGAATTCGAAAATTTTAGTGATTGCAGTAACCTCCCATTTTTTTAAAATTGTGATGGGGTTGGGGGAGGTTAAAAAATGGGAGGTTACTGCAATCACTAAAATTTTCGAATTTGAGATAGCACCAGATCTTTACGTTTTGAGGTCTCAGGAACCCAAAAAAGGGGTTTTTAAAATGTGTCTGTGTGTATGTACGTACGTTCGTACGTACGTACGTTCGTTTGTAATCACGCCACAGCCAAAACTACTAGACCGATTTGGCTGAAATTTGGAACATAGGCATCTCGTAACCTAACTTAGATCTGAAAAGCTTTTGGAGCCAATCGTGCAACCGCAAATGCCATTTTGGCACATCAACTTTTAAATTTTAAATGCAAACCCCCATTTTCACGTCACCATAAGGAAGACCTTCAAATTCTGCTTCTAAAAGTGTATTCATTCTTAGTGCTCTTTTGACCAAAAATAAAAAAAAAATTGATTTCTTTCGGACTTTAAAATCGCGGTACAGCCCAAGCCCCTGAACCGATTTGGCTGAAATTTTGCACATGGGGATTGTATTACACGCCGAAGAGCTGAGCAAATCTTGAATTCAATCGACTCACGGAAAGTGCCGTTTTGGCACACCAATTTCCAAATTTAAAATTATTCTCTCATTTGACCATTAAAAACAAGTTTTTGAAAGATTTATTGTCACCATCAGAAAGGACGTAGGTACCTATAAAAATTTTCAGTCAGAATTGTTAAATACTTGATATTAAAGTCGAATCATTTTCTTACGGGCACAGGGGCGTGTGATCGAGTCTAGTTTTTTATTTTCTTAAACGGCGGGCTTAAATTTATATGAAAATTGCTGCTGATTCACACTGCCAGGCGTGCATGTCAGAATAATTTTGTTTTTTTACCAAATTATCACGAATGTCGAAATTTTTGTTGGTTACTCTGTTTTTCCGTCCATGTAAGTATATTGTTATTAACAGGCTAAAGGGTTGCGTTTAATGCAATTACCCATTTAGTTACAAAGAATAAAATGTATTATTAATATTATTATTATTATTGGTCACGGTCATTTTGTATTGTGACGTGACGGTCATGACCGTCATGACACGGTCATATGACCGGCTCACATCACTGATAATAACAGTAAAAACAAGAAATGGGCAGCTACGGAAGCGGCTGAAACCTCCCCACTTGGTGAATGATCCAATCCTATCACTAATATCACTTAAATTTTACTATTTACTATGCCTAAGTTTTACTCCACCAAACCAAATGTGTTTTCTGTGAGTTTTCTGAATTTTACGATCTTTTGCCAAAAGGGCATTAAGGTTGAGTACAATTTTGAAAACTAAATTTGAAGACTTTTCATGTGCTGATAGAGAAAATAGGAGTTCATTATTGAAATTTCAAAGTTGATATGCCAAAATGGCACTTGCCGCCCTCGGATTGCCACCAGAATTAAATCAGTTCTTCGGCGGGTGACGGTATCTCTACCTACCAAATTTCAGCCAAATCGATCCAGCAGTTTGGGCTGTAGCGTGTTATTTAATGTTTCCTCAATACTTCGAATTTTTCGATTTTATGCCAAAAAGGCGCTAAGTGTGAGTACACTTTCAGATACAGAATTTCAAGACCTTTCATGCGCTGTTAAGAAAAATTAGTGTTCATCAGTCAAATTTCATAGTTTACATGCCTAAAAGGCACTTGGCTTCTTCGGATTCGCAACAAAATTAACTGGGCTCACCAGAAGGCCAACACTAACCTGCATACCAAATTTCACTAAAATCCGTTCGGTAGTTTCCGAGAAATCGTGCTCACATACGTACATACGTACATACATACGTACGTACATACGTACATACGTACGTACATACACACAGACATTTTTTAAAAACCACTTTTTCGTGATCCTGAGACCTTGAAACGTAAAGATCTGGTGTTATCTCAATTTCGAATTTTGGACTGATTGCAGTAACCTCCCATTTTTATATTGGTTGTGGGGAGGTTAATACATTATAGCCCAAATTACTGAATCGATTTGGCTGAAATTTGGTACATGGAGATTGGGTGACCCGTTGAAGAACTGAAAGGCTTTTGAAAGCAATTGGCCCACGGGAAGTCCCATTTAACCATATCAACTTAAAATTTTAAATACAAGACCTCCTTTTTTATGTCGCCATTAGAAAGGCGATCAAATTCGGGTTCTAAAAATGTGTTCACAGTTTCTGCCATTTCAGTGGAAAATAGAGAAAAAATTCTTTCTCATTAAAAGGGAGCGGGCTGACAGTGGATGACATAAAGTGGCAGTTATTGTCAAAAAGGTGGCAAAAGATTAACCTTAAAAGGAACATAATATTGTCAAACGTGATGGGTGATGTCCGAGGTGACGTCGGTATTTGTCAGAAAATTGCGAAATTATTATCAAGGATTAAAAAAAATCTGTCGAATTGACTACTGCTATCTACACAGAATACAAAGATCCACGCGATGGGGAGGTTCCAGCCGCTTCTCTGCTGCATTTTTTTGTTTAATTTCTCTTCGCAATAGCACTTTTGTGTATTAGTGGACTAGAAATTATAGTTAGTTCCTCATTTCAAAATTCATTCATGTCCTATTATCAAGAAAAGTTCGTATGGACATATGGCGAAAAATACTCCCTAAGGAAGATATGGAAGATATTCCGTATGAAACATTTTCCACTATATATGTTCACACAAACTTTTCTTCCCAAAATAATGCAAGGAATCAGCACCTGAAGTTACTTTTTATAATTTGGTAAATAAAACCGAATCTGACAAATTTTTGCGCTCTACAGCGATTAGGGTAAATTTAATCGTAGTTTTTCAAAAACATCGAATAAAACAAAATTATTAATAATGATATTATTGAATTATTTACCTTCATCTGTGCCGAGTTCTACACACATGAATGAACCTTTTCTCGTTTAGTTATGAAATAGATAGGGGGGTGCAAATTCGTTGAACGACCCTGTATGCAGGGAAGCTAGAAAACGAAATTGAAAACTGAGATAGATGTTCATCGATTAAGCATAGAGCAGTTTAAATTTTCTTCTTGATGAATGAATAACCACAGTTCTCAAAAATAAATAGCAATATTAATTATTATTCTTTACTTTCAGGGATAAGCTCGCGGCGATGAAGCTAAGCCGGTATAAAGACGACCTCTTATTCTTCATGTTTTACAATAATGTTGGAGATGTACTTCAATTAGCTGCAGCTAGTGAATTGTGAGTATCCCTGCTCTTGAAAATAAAGAATTAAAATCTGATTTAATATTTCTGCAGGTATAGTAGAGAATGGCGCTATCACATGGAAGAGAAAGTATGGATAACGCAGGTCCCCGGTATGGTACTTTCAGAAAAGACTTCCACTTACGAACGAGGAACGTACTATTACTTTGACGCCCAAAACTGGCGGAAAGTACCGAAAGAGTTTCATCTGGATTACAGCAAACTTGAAGGCAGGCCCGTCATCAACCAGAGCGCAATGCACAACACATCGTGAAACGGTGTTATTCCATGACTTCAACTGACTATGAATAAATGAAAAGTGTATACACTATATGGAGTTGTTAGATATAAGGTTAATGCGTCTACTAAACGAGTGACTAGTGCACTTTTTTATTAGACTTGGATAAGTATTAATTTTGAAAAAAGATTAAAAACGTTATATACCTATACAGTTTTCATTTTATTTGTAAATTCATTGTACAATATTAATAAATAATATGGATAACTGATTCGAAGCGAATTGTTGATAGTTGGCTCTCGTAACAAAAATGATGTAGTTATTTACGTGGGGACAGTTCGTTATTCAGCAGGATATTTTTAGTTGTTTGTCGTTCCAAAAAGATTTGATTTGGTGATAAATTGATGTGAACCCTGGGAGATATTTTCGCATATTATGACGGTTTTGCAATTTTTCAAAAGCTAAATTATTCATCGATGTCTCGGTGCTTTTGAAGATCTAGCGTGAGCATGTCTGTACTTCCGGATCATATTTCTACATCGAAAAAACGTTTGTAGATTCCCAACCGTTTCAGAAAAATGTGGGTTTCCACTTAAAACCATGGACACTTTTGTTTCAAAATTATCTAAATCTGAATAAAGAGGGTATCCCGACACGTGTAAATTTATGACCCTCCTCCATAAGAGATTATGGGGCGGCTGGGCACAGGAGCCCATTACTTTTAAGTAGAGATGGGCAGCGGTTTGCACCCATTGCACCCTAAATGGGTTTTTTCCCTGGGTGTTAAACCATTGCACCGGGTGCAAATATTTTTTTGAATTTCGCGCCATTTACACGCCATGTTTACCTGGTGATTTTAGTTCCTTTCCAAATAAATGTGAAATTATTTGACGGCTTTGTGTCGAGTAACAAACAGTACAGTCACCAGTGGCGGCGCCCCCCCCTCCCCCCCGGCTGTCCCTACATTTCTTTAACCACATCATACTTTCAAAAAATGATAGGTACCGTTCGTTTCATTCCAGGCGCCGTATAGGGAAATAACACGGGAAAAGTGTTTTTATTTTTTGTTTGCTCCTGAAACTGGTTCCGGCCAAATCTGAGTAATACGGTCAATGGGCCTCAGTGTCCTGTACGCATGAAAAAAAAATGGCCCTGAAATGCCCCCTTGTTAAAACGGGAGGACCGGTTGAAAATTGGAATTTTAAATTTCGCGGGCGTCAATTCAGCGCTGTTTGACATCTCCGAAAACTAACCTTCCAGGGGCGGCTTTCACAATTTCTTGAGTTTTCGCTAACGTCATTTACTTACTTTTTTGGAATTTCTACAAATTATTGAGTGAATTCTGAGACGAAATAAACCGGCGCATTTTTGCAATAGTCCTAGAGAGTCTTGGTGTCAGAAACTTTACTAAAGAAAAGACACTATGAGGGTAACCTCACAAAAATTTTGTCTTTGGTTCCTTCGCTAGAACCAGACCGCATTTATTAACATTTTAATTCTCGAGGCAAGTCTCTGTTTATAGTTAAATCTGTCTTAATCGTTGTTTTGCTTCAGTTATGAATATTTTCACTGGAAGCACAGACTACGAGAAGGGTTGGTCGAATGAGGAAATGGCTAATATTTATGAACATTTTGCAACCTACCACCGTCCCCTTAATTATGTTTTGCTATATTTGTTTTGTAAATTGAATCCTCGCGAGGAACTTTATTACTTTCTCACCTTACAGTCCAGTTTAATAACAAATAAAATAAATAGTAAGTAAATAATAAAATTTTTGCTGCTTATATTTTTGATGTGTTTATCTTCAAGAGATATTGTAGTGAGAATAATTATCTAAGTTATATTGTTTCATTTATATGAGCAGTCGGTACAGCATATAGCGGTCATAAAATCGCTAATTTGATTATTCAAGAATTTATTCAAAATTTCAACATTAAATTGTGAATTATCAACTAAAATATCTAGAAAATAAGGCCCATAAGACCTAGGTATGCTATTTTATTAATTATTAACATTTTTAGAATAAAACAATTAAAATTTGGCAAGCCAGTTACATATCTTCGTCCACACTCCAAACACGCACTCCGCGGTTAAATAACTGTTGGGGCAAAGGCACATCTTGTCCCAGGGGACAAGCAGGGCATGGTAACTCCTGCAACAGATTCCTCGGCACAGCCGAAGCCACTAGTCTAGGCAAGGCCATCACCACCAGCTTCCAGGCCTTGGAATGGAGACTGCAGGTGCCTTTTCCATCAGCCTTACAGGTGCTTGGTAAGGCGTATCCACCCTAAATATCAGAACCATCCTTGTCTTCGCTGTGACTCGTAAGGTCTATCGACACACCAATTTTTAAGCAAGACCTTCGCCTTACCTTCTGTGCTACCTAGCCTTTAGTGGCTCTCCATATTGTTATTCTTTAACAGAATTTGGTACCAGGTTCATGGTAACTGAATATTGGCCATTTCCTCATTCAACCAACCCTTCTCGTAGTCTGTGATATTCCAGTGAAAATATTCATAACTGAAGCAAAACAACGATTAAGACAGTTTTAACTATAAACAGAGACTTACCTCGAGAATTAAAATGTTAATAAATGCGGCCTGGTTGTAGCGAAGAAAGACAAATTTTTGTGAGGTTACCTTCATAGTGTCTTTTCTTTAGTAAAGTTTCTGACACCAAGACTCTCTGGGACTATTCCAAAAATGCGCCGGTTTATTTCGTCTCAGAATTCACTCAATAATTTGTAGAAATTCCAAAAAAGTAACTAAATGACGTTAGCGAAAACTCAAGAAATTGTGAAAGCCGCCACTGGAAGTTTAGTTTTCGGAGATGTCAAACAGCGCTGAATTGACGCCCGCGAAATTTAAAATTCCAATTTTCAACCGGTCCTCCCGTTTTAAGAAGGGGGCATTTCAGGTCCATTTTTTTTTTCATGCGTAGAGGACACTGAGGCCCATTGACCGTATTACTCAGATTTGGCCGGAACCAGTTTCAGGAGCAAACAAAAAATAAAAACACTTTTCCCGTGTTATTTCCCTATACGGCGCCTGGAATGAAACGGACGGTACATATTATTTATTAGGCATTAACATTGGAGTATATTTAAATAAAAAGTGATAAATGGTCTTCAATCTCAGCACATCTATACAATAAAAGAAAACAAACCTCATAAATATATGATAAGTTTAATTAAGCTGTAGGGTGCAGAATGTTTTTGCAACACGGCAATCATTGATAAGGGTGAAAATTTCAAGCCTTGAACGCATCACGCTCTGATAACAAACGCATACGGAAGTGGGGAGCTTAAAAATTTGCATCCCCCCTAAATTTAATTTTTCCGCGGGGCTGCCCTTTTTTTCTCGTTGCCCCCCCCCCCCAAACATTTTTTCTGGGTGCGCCGCTGACGTCACTATTTACGAGGCATATTATAATTTATAAACCGATTTTTAAGGATATGTATTCTATTTTCAATGATAAGTTCAAAACCATAGCTTAATACTTTAATTTATTATTCAGATATGCCTTTTGGGTGCAAACGAATGTTTTCACCCAAAAGTGAATTCACCGGGTGAAAATTAATTTCTATATTTTGACAATAACCAAGGGTTCAATGTACGTGTATTTGGTATCAAAAGAATCGTTTTTCGATGAAGAATGCAAATTTAAGTCATAACCGAATGCACCGGGTGCAATCGGGTGCAAACGAATGTTTCCTCCCAAAAAATGAATGCACCGGGTGATTTCCCATCTCTACTTTTAAGTACTGACTCATAATGAGTGTTTTGATCCTCTTCTAAAGAGGGTGCAGGTTGAGCACCGTAGCCCATTATAGTCCGAGAGCTCGCGTCGAAAATGCCTAATGGCAGAGTACCAAAGAAATAGATATCTTGATAAATAGGGCCTATTAAACTAAACTTAAAAGTGCGCGTCTGCCGGCCCAGACCGGCAGCATTAATGCGGTAGGGCCAAAATATTTTCCATTTTTTGGCCCTAAGTGTAATGGTTAGGTACCAGCACCAAAATTTGAAATAATATGGTATGTGCGAATTTGATTAATAATCTACCTTCAAAATTACGGCAGACTGTAGCGTTTGGGGAGCAGACACTCTCAAATGCAGACGGAAACTGTCCTAACCCTAACGGTTGAGTACCAGGATGAAATTTAGGCCAATGATTCACAAAAATATGTAGAATTCATACATGTGCAAAAAATTGCTGCAGATGGCAGCGAATTTCCTGCAGACGCCCGTTTATCCGTAAATTCACGGACATTTCTGAGAGCGCCGCGCTCGCTTTAACACACAACCGCTTACGGTGGTGCGGTAAGGAGAGTAATAATAGAGAGAATAATTAATACATAGGTAAGTGAACCTACCTATTAATGAAAAATAACTGTAATAAAGTGTAAGAATTCATAAACAAAATAAAATGCACAAAAAATTAATGATAACGCAACACCAACAAAAATGATAAAAAAAATTACTGTTGTACATTAATCCTCCAGGGAATCTTCATCGTCGCTACTTATTGGATAATCAACATCGGAACCTAACGAATTGATTTTTATATTGATTTCTAATGGATGCTACTGGTCTTGTAGACTAGTTGGAAATGCCAGCAGAAATGAAAAAACTATTTCTTCTAAATTCTAATGGATTGAATTGGCTTTGTACTCCTACTGGGAAAATCCATTAGAATTAGAGTAGATGGCGTTAGTTGCAGAATTTGAGCCAATAGGAATCAAGCAAGTCCTGCTGTGTTCTCATTTACATTTCATCTTTCTTATTACAGTAGGTAGCCATCTTTGATGCGGTTAGTATTGATCATTGGCAATGTTTTTCTTGCAAGATTTTCGTGAGTTTCTGAAGAGAAAAATCTTCCTCTTTGTCTACAGAAGGTAGCGGGTAAGGTAAAATATTTTGTTTTACATTCCTTGAACTTTCAATTTGGAAAATATTTGCATTCGAACATTTCTGTGGCAATAGACCTACTAGGTATCCAACTCTTTTTTGTATTTTCTACTCTGACAATCAAACTTTTACGTTACAGATCATTCAACTTTGACGGCAGGAAATGGACTTCGCGAGAAAAGAAAGTCACGCCATCATACCCAGAGCCAATAGCGTTCCATTTATATTTGTTTTGTGGATTTCCAGTGAAAATATTTTTCGTTGGATCCTACTGGGTTTTTATGGGAATCTCTTGTGGATGTTACTGGTTTTCATTGGTGTCTGGTGGAACTGCCCATTGTGAACCAGGGCAATTTTCTATTGGATTGTACTGGGAATTTCCCGTTCAAATACACACATTGAAACCAGTAGAATCCATAAGAAATTTTTTTCATTGGTTTCTACTGTGATTTGCAACAGGGATGTGACGGTTCCTAACTTCATTCTAGAAAAAAAAGTTCATATGGACATTGGTCGAAAAATGCCTCCTAAGGGAGCTATGGTCTTTCAAATGGGGTACTGATGGAAAGCATGTTATTTGGAGGGCTCTGTAGCTCCCTTAGGAAGCATTTTTCGACCCATCCCTGTTGCAAATCACAGTAGAAACCATTGAAAAATTTTTCTTGTGGATTCTACTGGTTTCAATGTGTGTATTTGCACGGGAATTCCCAGTACAAACCAACAGAAATTTGCCCTGGTTCGCACTGGGCAGTTCCAACAAACACCAATGGAAACCAGTAGAATCCACAAGAGATTCCCATAAAAACACTATAGGATCCAACAAAAAATATTTTCACTGGAAATCCACAATACAAATATTAATGGAACGCTTTTGGCTCTGCGTATGATGGCGTGACCTTCTTTTCTCGCGAAGTCCATTTCCTGCAGCCAATGTTGAATGATCTGTAACGTAAAAGTTAGGTTCTCAGAGTGAAAAGTACAAAAAAGAGTTCAATATAGTAGGTTTTAGAGATAGCAGACTTCAGGATCGAAATATTTTAACTTTACCCGCTAGGTAGGTACCTAGTGAGGAGCATTTTTCTCTTCCACTCCTTCTCTCGATCATTTGATAGTTTCAAGCAATTTGAAGAATTTGAGGGGTTGCCAAATAACGTACCTAACTTTTACTTCAGGCTTTTTGTCAAAGCAAGATGGTGGTTTTTTGTTGACTTCGCTGGCGGGCTGACGCTCATCCTGAATCCTAAACACTCTAAACTGTTCCAAATTGTCCTCAACGATACATTGTCCACACTTCACCCAAATCTCCTAAACGGAATCAGAAACTCACGAAAATCTTCCAAGAAAAACATTGCCAATGACTAACACCAACCGCATCAAAGATGGCTACCTACTAATACGAAAGATGATATGAATTGTAAACAGGCAGGACTTGCTTGATTCCTATTGGCTCAAATTCTGCAACTGGCGCCATCTACTCTAATTCTAATGGATTTTCCCAGTACGAATACAAAGCCAGTACAATCCATTAGATTTTAGAAGAAATAGTTTTGTCATTTCTACTGGTATTTCCAAGCAGTCTACTGGACCAGTAGCATCCATTAGAAATCATTATAAAAATCAATTCGTGGGGTATTCCAAGTACATTCCAGTTGTATCGTTCCAGTACAGACCAGTATACACATTAAATACCAACACAAACCAGTGGCAGTTTCTAATGGTTTCTATAGCACTTCTACTGGTCATTTGCAACAGGGATGTCCATTTGGACTTTTCTTTCTAGAATGAAGCAAGGAACCGTCCCATGAACTTGTTTACAGTATTTTGAGATCTTCCATCACAAATTCTGGAGCTTTGAACCAAGGACGAGCCATTTTTTTCGAAAACGATGTGTTCTAGCGACGTTCAACAAAAGGACCTTTTTTATGAGAAATAGACCAGAAATTGTAGTTTTATTACTATTTCATGAAATAAATACTAACAGCAAAATAATAAAGAAAAAATGTGTTATGCCCCCCAAGAACGCACGTCTCGGACTAAATTAAAAATCTGAAAAAAACTTCAAAAGAAAACCCTTGATAACACTAACCCATGCTCCAAATTTCAAAATCCTACTATTTACAATATTCGAGTAATTTTAAGAAAACCTACTTTTCGAGTAGGTACCCCTTTGAAGGGCTGTAGCTTTGGAGACATTTTTCTACATATGTTTTCTGGAACTTTCGGTCTTATTTTTTATTGTAAAAGGCACTGACAAAATATTGCAGCCTAATTTCAGGACACCCTGTATGTGGTAATAAACGTTTAGTGAATTCACGAAGTCGATCCCTTGAAATTAAACTCGGTGACGGTGAGTCGATGATTGTTTTCGTAATGGGTTGATCTGGGAATTCCCAGAATGTCAGCACAATTTCTAATGAATTGTAATGGAAAGTCTGGGATTCTACATTAGGTTGCATTAGGAAACAACTTTTGTGTTTGTAATGGGTTAATCTGGGAATTCCCCGAACATTAAATACCAAATACCTACCTCAACCCATTAAAACTCATTATATCATATTTCTATTACTATTGACTAATAAAGAGACCGTGGGGGCGTGACGTAATCTGGAGGCATTTGACAAAGCCCGGTATGCAAAAGTCTGTCATTGTCAAATTTTACCTCCATATTACGTCAAAGCTCAATGGGATTATGGTAATCAGGTGTTCTCACAATCCCCCGATCTCTAATGGGGATCAAAACACATTCTAAATTTATGAGACAGTACCTACTAACACTAACAGTAATAGGCTACGGTGCTTAACCTGTACCCTATCATTTAGAAGAGGATCAAAACACAATCTGATGACTAAAGGGCGGATTAAAAAGCATTTATTTTCCAGAAATAAGCGCCTATAAAAAGCTTCAAAAATCGAAAATTAAGCACCTAGAAGTTCAATTATTTCAAAACTGCAAATTAAAAATCTAAATTTTCGTTAATGGCAGGAAATGCCGAAATGCCTAACAGAAATGAAACTTGATTTTTATATCAAAAATTGTATTTATTTAACAGGTTAATTAAGGAAACTTGTTTCTCCGATTGTATGCGCGGTCACCCATCTCCGTCACTCCTCGGTCGGCTTTGTTCTCTATCTATCTACGCATCTCACCCTAGACAAAGAAACTTTCAGTTAAGGTTTCTTTGTCTGTGCAGACCATCCTACAATTGGCTGATGCTGACTCGATGCTTTGCTTATGTCTAAAATATCCATTTCAGTGCCAGTCAATTATTAAGGTTGCGAAATTGTAATTAAAGATCGGCTTTCACCGGGAAATAAGTAAAAATATAACATCGACCAAAAACGTGGTAAGCTAGCAAGAAAAAGCACTAATAAGCTAGAAAAGACTTAAGAGAGCTCATAAAATCCCTAAATAAGCACTTAGGCGAATTTTAGGCAAAAATAAGCAAAATAAAATTAGTGTCAAATTAATCGAAATTTTATGAAACGGATACGATATTAAAAAAAGCAAAATGCCAGAAATCCGCCCTCTACTGATAACTTATTTGACAGGTGAATATTTTCGAAGCCTTGAAAATTTTTTCTTCCGAACTGATGTCACATCCTAAAGAAAGGTCAGGACTACCTGAAGATGACACACTTGGGTGTCAAATTTCATGCACAGAGTCTCGCCGGTAAAATTTCAAATTAACGGAAATTGAAGAGACAATAGGTATATCCGAGGGGTAGATCGCGACTTAAATTTTGTACACTACTGCCCCGTATCAGCAAGTATTACCCTGTATTACCCAGTATTACCAAGTATTACCCTGTATTACCCAGTATTACCTCGTATTACCCAGTATTACCTCGTATTACCCAGTATTACCCAGTATTACCTCGGTATTACCCAGTATTACCTCGGTATTACCCAGTATTACCCAGTATTACCTCGGTATTATCCCGGTATTGCCATTTTCGCTAGTACTTAATCGTGAAAGCCACTAATATTAGTGTTGTAAAGCTGAAATATTTCAAATAAATTTCATTTCATTAAAATATTTTGATCACACCCCTCTTGAAATATTTCATGAAACTTATTTTAAAAAACGCGCGCAAAAGGAGTCGACATGACATGTGAATGACACTCCACCCACCCCCGAGGTTCGTATAACTTCAAAAATGGGGAAATTTTCCAGAAAATTTAATAATACTGTGCTTCGCAGATGAGCACATACCTAAAGATTTGGAGATCTGCAAAGTGTTTTTTATTTATTTTGTTAAAATGACCAACATTGTTCTAAATTTTGACGAATTTCTTAAATGTATAATTAAAAAGTATAGTGTTGAAACTTGTGGGTTGTACCTACTTTTTGAAACTAAAAAATATTAATTTTTATAAATTTTTAAACTAGACCAAAGTTAGAATATCTTTCGTGAAACATTTAATGAAATATTTCAAAAAAATAAGTTTCATGAAATTCTTACAACACTATACAGGGTGTTATTTTTAAAACTTCCCACCTTGAATATCTTTGGATGTAATAAAGCTATTGAATTGAAATGAAAGCTGGCCAATCTCGCACGGAGGGGGACATCTGCGCGTATATTGAGGGAATTTTTTCCACTTCCGGTTTAACCGGAAATGACCTCAACTTTGTTTTTTCAAATGGGATGGCACCTTTTTCTCAACGGATTCGGAATCTACGATTTTTTCTGAGTCAGACACATGTATCATACTTGACCGGAAGTGCAGTCACGGCCACCCTAGATTTTCAAAAACATCGAAGAAATCGATGAAATATTGAGATTTTCGAAAAACACAAAAAACACGTCGAGTTAGTTTTTTTGATGCAAATTTACCTGAGCAATTTCATTTCTTGATTTCCCTTATTTCTATCAAATTTTCTCTTACCTCACAATCTGTCAAAATCTCAAAAGTAAATAAAAAGAAAATGTCAATGGGCAGATGAATTTGCATCAAAAAATTAAAGTATACGTGTTTTTGCGTTTTTCGAAAATCTCAATATTTCACCAATTTCTTCGATGTTTTTGAAAATCTAGGGTGGCGGTGACTGCACTTCCAGTCAAGTATGATACATGTTTCTAACTCAGAAAATATCGTATATTCCGAATCCGTTGAGAAAAAGGTGTGATTCCATTTGAAAAAACTAAGTTAAGGTCATTTTCGGTTAAACCGGAAGTGGAAAAAATTCCCTATATACAGGGTGCCCCGGAATTCGTGGTCAACACTTTACCAGTAGATTCTTCTATGAAATATATGAAAAAAAGTCCCTATGAACACATGAAGGAGCTAAGGCCCTTTAAAGGGACCACTTTGAAAGTGTTTGAAAGTTTGTACACCAGACATCCTCTGAAATCCTCGGACTTCCCCCTGAAATCCACGGCGGAATTCCCCCTAAATTGTACACCTAACATCCCCAGCGGTTTGCCCCCCCCCCCATGTAGTACTTACCATGAATTGTCGCTGTCAAATTGCAGCCATAAAACACTTTTGAGGTTAGAATACTTTGTCAACAATCACTGCGCATGCGTAAGACACATTGATGACTCATATTAATACACGATATTGCCTAGTAATACCCAGTATTACCTAGTACTACCCCAATATTTTCCAGTATTACCCAGTATTACCCGGTATTACCCAGTATTACCCGGTATTACCCAGTATTACCCAGTATTACCCGGTATTACCCAGTATTACCCAGTATTACCCGGTATTACCCAGTATTACCCATGTCTTGTACACCAAATTACCTGCGCGGTTGGCCCCTCGGGTATATCTCAAAAATTTTAAATGGAATGACCTTGAAATTTTTTCAACGTCTAATAGAGAATTCAATTCTAGGCCAACTTTTAACCTCCCCACTCCACTTCACCATTTTAAAAAAAAGGGAGGTTACTGCAATCACTAAAGTTTTCGAATTCGAGATAAGACCGGATCTATACGTTTTGAGGTCTCAGGAGCCCAAAAAAGTGGTTTTTAAAATGTGTCTGTATGTATGTACGTACGTTCGTACGTACGTTCGTAAACACGCCACAGCCCAAACTACTCGACAGCTTTAGCTGAAATTTGGTACGTGTGCATGTGATAACCCAACTTAGATCTGAAAAGCTTTTGGAGCCAATCGTGCAACTAGAAATGCCATTTTGGCACATCAACTTTTAAATTTTAAATGCAAACCCCCATTTTTCACCTCACGATAGAAAAGGCCTTCAAATTCTGCTTCTAAAAATGTATTCATTTTTAGTGCCCTTTTGATCAAAAATTTAAAAAAAATGATTTTTATCCGACTTTAAAATCGCGGTACAGCCCAAGCCCCTGAACCGATTTGGCTGAAATTTTGCACACGGGGATTGTATAGCACGTCGAAGAGCTGAGCAAATTTTGGATTCAATCGGCCCACGGAAAGTGCCGTTTTGGCACACCAATTTGTAACTTTAAAATTATTCACTCATTTAACCATCCAAAACAAGTTTTTAAAAGATTTATTGTCACCATCAGAAAGGTCTTCAAATTCTGGTTTTAAGTAAGACAAAATTCGTTCGCATTTAGTGCTCTTTGGGTCAGAAAATCGAAATTTCATAATAACACTAAAAATACATTATAGCCCAAATTAGCGAATCGAGTTGGCTGAAATTTGGTACGTGGAGATTGGGTGACCCGTTGAAGACCTGAAAGGCTTTTGGAAGCAATTGGTCCACAGGAAGTGCCATTTAGGCAAATCAACTTTAAATTTTAAATACAAAGGTCTCCTTTTTTATGTCGCCATTAGAAAGACGATCAAATTCTCGTTCTAAAAATGTATTCACAGTTTCTGCCATTTCAGTGGAAAATAAAGAAAAAAATATTTTTCATTAAAAGGGAGCAGGCTGACAGTAGATGACATAAAGTATCAGTTATTGTCAAAAGGGTGGCAAACTGTTAACCTTAAAAGGAACATATTGTCAAATGTGATGGGTGATGTCGGTATTTGTCAGAAAATTGCGAAATTAGTCACAGACAATAAGCATAAAAAAATTCTGTGGAATTGACTACTATATCTACACAGAATACAAAGATCCACGCGATGGGGAGGTTCCAGTCGCTTCTCTGCTGCATTTTTTAAATGGTGAAGTGGAGTGGGGAGGTTAAAAATTGGGTTTTCGTGTGGGTGCGTTTTTGTGTTTTGAGGTCTGGGTTTTTGTGTCAAAAACCCACTCAAAAACCCAAGTGGGTTTCAACTTCCGCCAACCCTGCATGTAACCCGCCGAAGGTTTGATTTGATTTTGGCGGAAATCGACTTCTCTACACTTGATTGAATGGAAACAGTTTCCATGCACTACTCATTGTTTTTCAAGGCAAGTAAAGTTGAACGGGCTTCTACTTCACTTTAAGCTTGAAAGGATATTTCAAGCCAAGTGATGTTGCGGTTCATACTGGTCAAGGGTTTTAAATTACCTTGAATTCAAGGGACTTGAATTTAAGTTACTTGAAAAATGAGAACCTAGATTACAGCACTTGAAACTTGAAACCAACTTGAAAAGATATGTCAAGTCAAGTAAATTTACGGTTCATATTGGTCAAGCAGTTTCAAGAAGCTTGAATTCAAGCGACTTGATTCAAGTTACTTGACTATTGAGAACGAGGCTTAACGGAGGTCAAAATAAGACAAAAAGTAAGAGTTGCGTTTTCCGTTTAAATGATTTCTAAGAGAATTACGCCTCCTCAAAGGTGATCTTCAAAACACACCGATCTTCTGAATTTTTTCAAAATTTTAGTTTGGTCAGATGCGTGTGAATTCTTCCTTGAGAAACGGCCAAAAATCGAAAACTTCATTGTTGAACGGAAATATGTCAACATTGACTGGAAAAAGATTGAAAAAAATTAAATCGATTTGGGGGGATAAGGGGTCCTGAAAAAATTGTTTTTCTTCTAAAATTTTGAAGGTTATAGAAGGTTTGTCAATCAGGTGACGGCCAAACAGGAAAAAGTATTGAAATAAATTAAATCGATTTAAGGGGTGAATTAGGTGGGGTCTGAATACTTGAAATCGGGCTAAGCATGAGGAATTTGTTGTTTTAAAATGTTATTTTGGATGTGTATCTATACTCGTACCTACGTGTTTATTTTTTAGTCCTATAGTCTAGCGGCAAAAGGGCAAAAGCGGGCAGCTAATCTCAGTAATCTCAGTTCAAGATTCAAGAGCAAGTACTCCATGGGGAACATGAATGATTTTTTTTTTATTACACAAGAAGAAAAAGGACACCAAAATACCTGACTTTGTGATTTTCTTCACTGATTTGGCGAAAATAATTAATGAAAATCGACGATCACGTCATTTGTCCGGGTCTAATGCATTGAAACGCCTATGGTGAAGTCACTTATCCGATTTTCAAAAAATGCTTAAAATGTATCGACTTTTTCGCTCAATTTAACTTCGTAATAGCCCCCCTTGTACGAGACGATTATGATCAAAATTTTAAAATTTTCTCCACAGTAATAAATTCAGCATCAAAGACTTATTAAAGATACCCAATTTCACTTGCCATCTTTAACCGTTTTGAAGATATTTAAAAGAAACCACTTTGAAAGTATCCCCTTTAGGGGCCCTAGCTCCCATAGGAGGCATTGTTCGACATATGTTCATAGGAACTTTTAACATATTTTTTATAGAAGATTCTACTGCTTTGGGCCTCCTATGTGCGTGACTGGTCACCTATATTTTAAAAAACATCGAAAAAATCGGTGGAAAATTGAGATTTCTGAAGAACGAAAATACGCGTCAAATCGTCAATGATGACAATTCAACTGCGCAATGACATTTAAATTCTTTTTCTACAGCTTTGACAGGTTTGGACTTTGAAGAAATTTGAAACAAAGAGTAAAATTTAAAAAAAGTCATTGCATCGTAGATTCCTAATCCGTTGAGAAAAAAATATACATAATTCGAAAAACCTAATTTGGGGTGATTTCCGGCTAAACCGGAAATGCAAAAAAATATCTGACCACATCACTGGATGTGTATCTGTGTATGTGTATGTGTATTTAAATTCTGGGTGCTTTTCGCTCCGATTGTATGTCCGATACATTATTACGTAATTTCATTGTTATGATTTTTGGTCGCCAAATGTAATTTTTTGAACACTTTTTCGTCTTCTTTTTTCTCACAAAATAATATTAGGTAAAATATTAATTAATTAGCGGCTCGATCCTTCGACCATAAGACACAAAAATTAGGTGATCGAAGAAAATGGATGGAAAATGGTGTTCGAAGAAAATGGATCAAATAGATTTAGTACGAAGTTTACTCATAGAATTATGTAAGAAATCTCCCTCTGTGCAGAGGGATTTATGACGTAAAATTTTATTTTACATATAAGTATAGATAAAATAACATTTTACCTCATAAATTTTTGCGCCCTAAATCAATTAGAATTCGAAAACTAGACCTATTTCTACCAAGAGCACCTTTGGGTGTCTTATGAGCCGTTAATTACGATTCTGATATCATTTTGTGACAAAAATACTTACACGAAAAAATGTGTGAAAAATGAGTAAAGCCCCCCCCACCACTGATGCTACTACAAATTTGAAAAAAAATCCGTAGAAAGTCTTTAATCCTAACTAGTCTCCTTTTCAAATTTCAGATCCACATCAATTACACTTTTTAATAAAATGAGAAATTTGTTGAGTTTGGAAGTACCCTTCTGAGGGGGCCTAGAACTATTATCGAAAGCTTATTATATTATTAAATTTTTTGATTGAGTATTTTCTAACAAAAATCTCCAATGATTTACACCCAAAGGCATTCCATTCCACCCCTCAGAAAAGGTAACCAAATTTTCTTCTCAACAGCGGACTGCATAATTTTCTACATCAGATATTATTATAAGGATTTATTCATTAGGTATAGTTCTCATGGAAACGTTTAAAAATGTCAATCTTTCACGTATATTTATTTCGTTGTTATTTATTGATAAATATGCGAATTATGAGAACTTTTATAGTATTTGATTTTTTTACAAGAAAACTGCAACTTCAAACGTACCGAAAAAATTACCAACAATTTGATCATATGTAGTGAAGTAACGAAAAAAAATTAGCAAAATCGTTCGTCCGTGACGCCAATGAAAAAATAAAAACTGAAAAAAAACGCGTTTTTATTATTTTTTAATGTCCCGAGACGAACGATTTCTTTTAAATTTTGTGTGAAGCTTCCTTACAGCTAATCACGTTATCGGTAATTTTTTCATCACATTTGAATTTACAGTTTTTCTTTAATGGAGTGTACTTGAACCTTAAGTATTGATCCAATCCAAAACTGGATTTTGTTTGTCATTAAAAAATTGCAAAAACTAAAATATACGGCGAAGTAAATATTTAATCAGATTTAAAGAAGGATATCTACGGTTACCATCAGATTGGTACAGAATAATGTTGGGTAATTTTAAACTGTGGGTATTTTGTTATAATTATTTCAATCAAGACCAACTCTTTAATATTTCCCCAAAAATCACGAGCAAACAAAAGGAACTTAACATTATTTTAAACACTCGATATAATCAGGTCCTCTCTTGAACTATTAGTTATCTTTCCATTTATCCACTTATGAATTGCAAAGCCCTTCTAGCAAACTCTCCCCGGTTTCCTTCGGCCCTTTCGGTCCTTCATACCAGTTTTGTTTCGACCATTCTTGGTAGATGTTTCTGACCTAACGGTCATAACTATAGAGATAAGAAATCACCTAAAATAAATGCATTAAAGGGCCCCTCCGTTTCATTCTGATTGTATGAAGAAACTCGCCTTCGCAATGGAAAGTCGAAAAGCCCTTTTTCCTATAAAAATAAAAGCCTTCAATTTAAGATTTCGTAATAACATTTTAACCTCCCCAATCCACTTCACCACTTATAAAAAAAGGGAGGTTACTGCAATCACTAAAATTTTCGAATTTGAGATAGCACCAGATCTTCACGTTTCGAGGTCTCAGGAACCCAAAAAAGTGGTTTTCAAAATGTGTCTGTGTGTATGTGCGTACGTACGTACGTGCGTACGTTTGTAAACACGCCACAGCCAAAACTACTAGACCGATTTGGCTGAAATTTGGTACGTGTGCATGTGATAACCCAACTTAGATCTGAAAAGCTTTTGGAGCCAATCGTGCAACTAGAAATGCCATTTTGGCACATCAACTTTTAAATTTTAAATGCAAACCCCCATTTTTCACGTCACGATAGGAAAGGCCTTCAAATTCTGCTTCTAAAAATGCATTCAATCTTGGTGCCCTTTTGACCAAAAATTAAAAAAAAAATGATTTTTATCGGACTTTAAAATCGCGGTACAGCCCAAGCCCCTGAACCGATTTGGCTGAAATTTTGCGCATAGGAATTGTATTACACGTCGAAGAGCTGAACAAATTTTGGATTCAGTCGGCCCACGGAAAGTGCCGTTTTGGCACATCAATTTCCAACTTTAAAATTATTCAATCATTTAACCATCCAAAACAAGTTTTCGAAAGATTTATTGTCACCATCAGAAAGGTCTTCAAATTCTGGTTTTAAATAAGACAAAATTCGTTCGCATTTAGTGCTCTTTGGGTCAAAAAATCGAAATTTTTTAATAATAAAACTAAAAATACATTATAGCCCAAATTAGTGAATCGATTTGGCTGAAATTTGGTACATGGAAATAGGGGGACCCGTTGAAGACTCGAAAGGCTTTTGGAAGCAATTGGTGCACGGGAAGTGCCATTTAAGCATATCAACTTTAAATTTTAAATACAAGGCCTCCCTTTTTATGTCGCCATTAGAAAGACAATCAAATTCTGCTTCTAAAAATGTATTCACAGTTTCTGCCATTTCAGTGGAAAATAGAGAAAAAATTCTTTCTCATTAAAAGGGAGCGGGCTGACAGTGGACGATATAAAGTGGCAGTAATTGTCAAAAATGTGGCAAAAGATTAACCTTAAAAGGAACATGTTGTCAAATGTGATGGGTGACGTCGGTATTTGTCAGAAAATTGGGAAACTAGTCAAGGATTAAAAAGATTCTGTTGAATTGACTACTATCTACACAGAATACAAAGATCCACGCGATGGGGAGGTTCCAGCCGCTTCTCTGCTGCATTTTTTTATCAAAATCCCTGTACCTATTATAAATGACCTTTCCAAGTTACTTATTAAAATTTTTGGGTTTACTTATAGCTTTAATCCGTCTGGGGTTAATAACCATACCTTTAATTCAAATATCGATCTTCTTGCCACTATCGTGGTTAGAAATGATTTTGTTAATTGACTTTGGTATTAAAATTATTTTGGTTAACTTTACAAAATATTGCCGAATTAATCACTGTTTTTCCCTACTGCAAACTGCTTCACCCCGTTTTTGTTAAAAATATTTTGCAAACATCCGTTAACCGTATTAGTTTGAATTATACGTTGTTACACACCGTAGAGTTTATCGTTTTAAATATATTCACTTGTTCTGTTGTTGTTATCAGTAACAAGGAAACGGATAAAACCACAACACAGACCTGGTGATTATTTGAAAAACATGCTATTTAGGTATAGGTACTTGTTAAGAAAGTTGACCTAGAATTTACTTCTCTATTAGTGAGAGAAAAAAATTCAAGCTCATTCTGGTCATTTTGTTTTTTGAATTTCTGTTAATTTGAAATTTTACCGTGAACACGCTGTGCATGAAATTCGACATTAAAGTGTGTCATTAGGTAAGCCCTGACCTTTCTTTAGAATGTGCCACAAATTCAGAAGAGAACATTTTCAAGGCTTTGACAACATTAATTTTTAACCGAAGTCTTGTTTTTGCCAAATTTTGCCCATTTTATTAAATAAACACTAAGTATGGGGCACACATGACAAAAGTTGCACAGAATGACACGTAGAAACGAAAAATGCATTGATATATGGAGTGATCCATTTCACAAAATGTAATTTTGTGCTGCCCCCTACACGAGCCGCCTATGTGATTTCATAGGTCTGCGTCTCTCACGTCAAGGGCTACTAGATTGGAAGAGCTTTTGATCACTCTTTATTATTTGTAACATTTGTTACTATGGAACTTATGGGGTTACTGCAATCACTAAAATTTTCAAATTTGAGATAATAATAATAATAATAATAAAGTTTATTCGTTTAAAAATTCTGTACAGCATACAGGGTGCGAGATTGAATCTCTAAAATGCTATAACTTTCTTATTTTAGTCCGATTTAAGTAAACGAAAAACCAGATGAAATAGCTCATAAAACGCTACAAACTTTTTTTGATTCTTATCAAGTTCAACTTGAATGTCATTAATGTCAACTGATGGTTGTCAACTTTTCATTTTCAAATGGACATACCCAGTTTTTTTTGCTCAAAGCTAACTTTATTCTGCATCTTTTGATGTGCAATAAAGCGGGTTTGGTTTACAATTAGTTCTGAAAATAATTGCAACTTTTTGTTAAAATGTGAATATTTTTTACTCAAAATTTTCAAATGTGCTGGTGGATCTGTTATAACAGGACGGAGGCGAATTATCCTCATCAAGTGTGAATTCAGATGGTACAATGCAGAACGAAGCCTTGTTTATTTCACTAAATTCATTTCCATCACCAGAAGATATAATTTATAAGCGTTAACCTGGGATTTATTATATATAAATAGATAATTATTAATAAATAATCTAGAATATTTGGTTATTAATTACACTAGTCATCATATTAGTAATAAAGAAGTATTTATTTATAATTAATACAGCTAGTATTATAATTAATTATAAATTATTCATAAAAAACTTCGCTTCATTGAAAAATTACACGTACAATTATTTATAATCAATACCAGAAAATTAATTGACAATATTCATATATTATGAATCGTTCAATAAATGATTGACGCTATAACAATCAATATTTCTTATGTCGGGATCTCATTCTAAGATTGATTGGAACTTACTCGGCTTGATTAACAATAAATATATTTTTTTCTCAGTGTAGAAACTTAACTAAACATCTAAAATATGTTATATTCTAACATGTAAAATGCATTTCGAGAAAATTTTTTGCCGCACACTTGAAATTTTAAGCACAAAAAGATTGAAATGTTGACAATAATTTTAATTATTTTCAAAATTTATTATAAACCAAAGTCGACTTATTGCACATCAAAAGACGCAGAAAATAATGAGCTTTCAGACTGAGCAAAAAGACCTGGGTATGTTCATTTGAAAATAAAAAGTTGACAACCAGTTGATATTCAAGTTGAAGTTGATAAAAATCAGTGCTACTTTGAGTTTGTAGCGTTTTATGAGCCATTTCATCTGATTTTTTGTTTACTTAAATCGGACTACAAATAAGAAAAGTTATAGCATTTTGGAGTTTCAATCTCGCACCCTGTATATAAGGACGTCAGACAATAAACAAATGTGACACAACACAACAAATATCAATTCCTACATTCAAAAAATTCAGACAAGGAATAATAGCTTTTCGATCAATTAAAAAATGTTTCAGCTTATTTACAAATATATTTTTACGTTCAATTTGTTTTAGTTCAGAAGGTAGGTGGTTATATACAGATAGTGACGTAATTTTTGGTCCTTTTGCAGTAAGAAGGAAAAGTTTATGATGTTTGGGAATTTGGAGGTCACCATTTTCTCGTAAATAGTACAATTTTTTATTACATTCGTATTCTTTTTTATGAGACCAAGCAAAAAAAACCAGCCCAAGCCATTATACAGGGTGTACCATTTAAAACGAGACACCCTGAATAACTCCTGGAACAGTGATTTGAGGGAAGAACGCTGAAACAGGTCGATTTTTGTTTGGAAGGGGACACTAAATCCGTGCTTGGCGAAATTTTCCAACACACCCCCTACCCCCCACCAACAACCTCTTCAAAAATTTAAATGGTAATACCCCGCTTTGTGATACATCATTTTGAAAGCTGATCTCGTTGTGAATTCAATTTTGAAAACAATTTTTACTTTCGTTGAACTCCAGCGCCCTGCCCTTTACGGTCGAATTTTGAAGTACGTTAGGACCTTCTGTGATACATCATTTGAAAGGGTTTGAAATTATCTGCAAATTGATAGGTACAACAATTTTTGAAATCCATCCACTCGTTCAAAAGTTACATTGAAAAACATCATATCTGCTTCTGGGCCTAGAAATCCTTCAAGTTTAGGCTGTAACTTAACTTTAGAACGAAGGGATGGATTTAAAAAATTTTTGCATCAGTTTACATAGAATTTCAGACCCTTTCGCTCTGCCTTTTCATCTAAACATTTAAAAACGACCCAGTTGACAGGATCCGACCGGTAACGTTATTTAACGCGAGGGGCTATGCAGTCCTTGTTTCCTTGTACATAATAAATTTCCAATTCCAAAAAAATTCCAAATAATCCCACAAAAATTCCAAAAAATTCCATAATGTCAAGAAAATTCCAATAATTCCAAAAAAAATTCCAATAATTCCAAAAAATTCGAATAATTCCAAACCTTTGCGCATTCGTACCACACTCGAACATTTACGACAATTCACGATCGATCAGCGAACTATGGTAACAACCAAGGTAAGCTGGTAACAACCGAGGTTGCCGAGGTGACAATGTAGATAACCAGCGAGGTACTTTATTATGATTTTGATTCGTTCTTAATTTTTAAAAACTGCGACTGAATTGTTACAATATTTTGAACCGAAATAATTAGGAAGCTCACTCGGAAATAACCGCAAGAATTATCCCCAAGTTCCCATCGAACATTAATAAATTATCCCCGATCGAGAGGTCAGAGAAGATAACCTCACATGTCTCAGCTACGTTTTCGGACGTTGCGCCGACTCCGAGGGATGCTCCGACTTCGAAGGAAGCTCCTCGGGGAGCTCCGCCGTCAGTTGCCACTGGCTGTCACTTTTTAATGAACTGCGCAGGCGCTAGCAATTTGAGACATGCTCAAAATGGTAGGCCCTCTGATGGATCTTCCAGTAAACACTATTAATTTCAATAATTCCCAAAAATTTCAGTATTAATTCCAATAATTCCAGAAAAATTCCAATAATTTCGTGAAAATTCCCATAATTTCGTAAAAATTCCCATAATTCCATAAAAAATCCTTAAATTCCAAATTTTTGTACAATTAATTCCGAGTGCATAGCCCCTCGATTTAACGTTACTCTAGCTTCGCCGTTTTTTAAATTTATTGTTATTAATTTGTAAAGTTACTTTAATGGACGTTTTCAGTTTTACCTGAGCGGCGCGCGCATGTTGCCTCTCTAGCGTGCTCACCGAGAGGCCAACCGCGCAGGTAATTTGGTGTACAAGACATGGGTAATACTGGGTAATACCGGGTAATACCGGGTAATGCTGGGTAATACCGGGTAATACTGGGAAATATTGGGGTAGTACTAGGTAATACTGGGTATTACTAGGCAATATCGTGTATTAATATGAGTCAGCAATATGTGTCTTACGCATGCGCAGTGATTGTTGACAAAGTATTCTAACCTCAAAAGTGTTTATGGCTGCAATTTGACAGCAACAATTCATGGTAAGTACTACATGGGGGAGCAAACCGCTGGGGATGTTAGGTGTACAATTTAGGGGGAAGTCCGCCGGGGATTTCAGGGGGAAGTCCGAGGATTTCAGAGGATGTCTGGTGTACAAACTTTCAAACACTTTCAAAGTGGTCCCTTTGAAGGGCCTTAGCTCCTTTAGGAGCTAAAAATAAGTCGAAAAATAAGTTTTTCGACAATATGTTCATAGGGACTTTTTTTCATATTTTTCATAGAAGACTCTACTGGTAAAGTGTTGACCACGAATTCCGGGGCACCCTGTATATAGGGAATTTTTTCCACTTCCGGTTTAACCGAAAATGACCTTAATTTAGTTTTTTCAAATGGAATCACACCTTTTTCTCAACGGATTCGGAATATTCGATATTTTCTGAGTTAGAAACATGTATCATACTTGACTGGAAGTGCAGTCACCGCCACCCTAGATTTTCAAAAACATCGAAGAAATTGGTGAAATATTGAGATTTTCGAAAAACGCAAAAACACGTAAACTTTAATTTTTTGATGCAAATTCATCTGCCCATTGACATTTTCTTTTTATTTACTTTTGAGATTTTGACAGATTGTAAGAGAAAATTTGATAGAAATAAGGGAAATCAAGAAATGAAATTGCTCAGGTAAATTTGCATCAAAAAAACTAACTCGACGTGTTTTTGTGTTTTTCGAAAATCTCAATATTTCATCGATTTCTTCGATGTTTTTGAAAATCTAGGGTGGCCGTGACTGCACTTCCGGTCAAGTATGATACATGTGTCTGACTCAGAAAAAATCGTAGATTCCGAATCCGTTGAGAAAAAGGTGCCATCCCATTTGAAAAAACAAAGTTGAGGTCATTTCCGGTTAAACCGGAAGTGGAAAAAATTCCCTCAATATACGCGCAGATGTCCCCCTCCGTGCGAGATTGTCCAGCTTTCATTTCAATTCAATAGCTTTATTACATCCAAAGTTATTCAAGGTCGATGAAATATTGAGATTTTCGAAAAACACAAAAACACGTCGAGTTAGTTTTTTTGATGCAAATTTACCTGAGCAATTTCATTTCTTGATTTCCCTTATTTCTATCAAATTTTCTCTTACAATCTGTCAAAATCTCAAAAGTAAATAAAAAGAAAATGTCAATGGGCAGATGAATTTGCATCAAAAAATTAAAGTTTACGTGTTTTTGCGTTTTTCGAAAATCTCAATATTTCACCAATTTCTTCGATGTTTTTGAAAATCTAGGGTGGCGGTGACTGCACTTCCAGTCAAGTATGATACATGTTTCTAACTCAGAAAAAATCGTAGATTCCGAATCCGTTGAGAAAAAGGTGCCATCCCATTTGAAAAAACAAAGTTGAGGTCATTTCCGGTTAAACCGGAAGTGGAAAAAATTCCCTCAATATACGCGCAGATGTCCCCCTCCGTGCGAGATTGTCCAGCTTTCATTTCAATTCAATAGCTTTATTACATCCAAAGTTATTCAAGGTGGGAAGTTTTAAAAATAACACCCTGTATAGTGTTGTACGAATTTCATGAAACTTATTTTTTTGAAATATTTCATTAAATGTTTCACGAAAGATATTCTAACTTTGGTCTAGTTTAAAAATTTATAAAAATTTATATTTTTTAGTTTCAAAAAGTAGGTACAACCCACAAGTTTCAACACTACTTTTTAATTATACATATAAGAAATTCGTCAAAATTTAGAACAATGTTGGTCATTTTAACAAAATAAATAAAAAACACATTACAGATCTCCAAATCTTTAGGTATGTGCTCATCTTTGAAGCACAGTATTATTAAATTTTTTTCCCCATTTTTGAAGTTATACGAACCTCGGTGGTGGGTGGAATGTCATTTACATGTCATGTCGACTCCTTTTGCGCGCGTTTTTTAAAATAAGTTTCATGAAATATTTCAAGAGGGGTGTGATCGAAATATTTTAATGAAATGAAATTTATTTGAAATATTTCAGCTTTACAACACTATTAGTGGCTTTCACGATTAAGTACTAGCGAAAATGGCAATACCGGGATAATACCGAGGTAATACTGGGTAATACTGGGTAATACCGAGGTAATTCTGGGTAATACTGGGTAATACAGGGTAATATTTGGTAATACTGGGTAATACTTGCTGATACGGGGCAGTAGTGTACAAAATTTAAGTCGCGATCTACCCCTCGGTGCTCACTCATTGGCTGCACGTCTGTCACATCAGATTTTTACCCAATGAGATCTTCTTTACCTGTGCGTTTCGTTAGAAACTTGTAAACCAACCACAACCAACCTGCGCGTGCTTCATCTTCTTATTCATGTTAATACATTAGACGCTGTATTGACTCTCTCTTTTTTCGACAAACTTAAGACGTGTATTTGTAAGGTCACTTTAATTTGAATGAATAGGCGCCATCTTGTGTTGACTCCCACGGCTGACGGCATTGCACACTTTGCATATTGTGTCATAGATTCCTACCTGCTAAAATTTCCCAGCAAAAATTAAATTAACTCGATTGCCGGTTTATCATATAAGCCAGATTTAGATAGCAGGGCTTTTGCTATGAGCGCATGTGATGAAATTATCACATTCTGATAAATATAATTTTCGCCTATAGTATTCTATAAATAAATAGCTGTCGTTTCATTATTATTTTTATTTATACCCGCGAAATCGCTTCTAGACCGCCGGGCTTGGTTTATTATTATTCTTGAATCGGCCTGATTTCCGTAGAGGGAAAGCGGAGCAAGCGTTTGCGTCTGATGCGATACGGCACGCCACTGCTCTCGTATCTTGCCCTTAGTTGTCAGGAACACCGCCAGTTTTCCACCTGTCATCATCTCGAAGTGTCAGTCAGTCGATCATTAATCATTGATTATCGTGGCCGAGTGTCGGTTCGGTTTTAAGTGACGCCCGGCGCCGAAAATGCAGTGAAAACCGTTCGAATGAGAAGGCATTTGGCGGCCGTTCACTGACCGAGAACTGCATTCGGAGAAAAGACTGATCCGGTTCTGGACTACCTCCATTTTACGGCAGCAACCGGAGCGAAGGGCTTGCCTGGGGTTTGACAGGTCGCGAAAAGGGCTCCGTGTGGCCCGCAGTGAAAACCTTTCGGTGGTGACATTTTCTGGTGTTGTTTTTCAGTGATGTTTTGTGCCAGAAAAGCGATTTAACGGGGCCGAGAACCAGACTCCATGATAGTGCTCCGGGGGCCCAAATTTTATTTGTGAGACTTCCCACTGTGCTTTTTCGGGGGTGACAGACAATATTTCTGGAAATTTGACTGATTTACAGGTATGCTACAATACAATAGGACTTAAATTATGAGGCTTTTGGAAAGGAAATCATAAATTATCTTATTTTTAATCCCCTTTGAATTCGGACCAGTTCAGTCCATTCTTATCTCAAACAAACGAAACCATTAATTTTAAGCTAATAATTTGGAAAATAAATATAAATAATCCTAAAAATGAACATGAGGTTAGGTTAAAATCGAGGTTAAAACGTCGGGTAGGTAGAATGTAGAAAATCAAGAAATTGGACGTGCTGCCCTGAATTAATAATGTTTACATGTTAATAGATTACTAAACAAAGAGTATTTTTAGTAAGTTTGTATTCTTAAATAGGTTGTTGATTGGAAAAGTCTGTTAAAAAACTAATAACCAGGTTTCGTGCCAGCTTTGACATTTCCTGCTTCCTATTTCCAGTGGCGTGTGTCCAGTCCAGTCCACCACCGCCCGTCCCCTAAAATAATTCTATTTCTAGTTCTACTATTAGCTATATTAGCTATTTTCTAATCTAAGCCATAAAACCACATGTTTATCTAATTCCTGGTAGGTATTTACGTTGTTTACCGGAAAATTCGTACTTTATTACAAACTCCATTACAAACACACTTTTCTTATCAAATATTACCTATAGCGAATGGATTTACAGCAATAAAAACTTGGCAGGCAGGTGCGAGTAAGGTCGCGGAATACCGGGTGATTCGTAAATATCTCTGTACCTAAATAACGTGTGAATCTCGGTGTGAACAAAAACTTTTCCGGTCTGCTGAGTACTGACGGCTGAAATCTTACGTGCTTATTCTTATACATGTTGTCTTACCAATAGGGAACAGCATTGGTATTTTTCGAGGTAGTTTTGGACCTAGGCAAAGTACATTTATAAGATTTGGCAGTTACAGAAACTGAACATCCAGAATCTATTGAAACTGCATTCCGAAGTATTTATCTCGAAAAATAGTGTACAGGAAGGATATCATAATATTAATATTAGAAGAAGAGATACCTTCCTTTTCGTACAGTATCTCTCATTATAGTGAGCAAAATTCCAGCTCCGTTTCTTAATTTGTCCATCTTTCTCTTCAAAAAGTACATGTCAGATTGTCAGATTATTTACTCTCAGTCGGGCTCTCAATACAATCATGAGATATTTCTATTTAAGTAGAGTTTATACAGGGTGTCTCAGAACGCTCGCACCATATTTTAATGAAGTATTCCGGATTAAATTTTGAGTCGATTCGTGTTTTTGAAAATTCCTAGGGTCCAATAGTTCACGAGTTTTAACAGATTTGGGAGGACCAATCAGATTTCAGCTCTGAAATGCTCCATAAGGTAATTTAATGTTAGATGCACTATTTCCTAGGTAACAAGATTCTATCAATGAAAATTTAATATTGTTGTTTCTTGTTACCTAGGAAACAGTGCATCTAACTCTAACATTAAGTTACCTTATGAAGCAATTCAGAGCTGAAATCTGATTGGTCCTCTCAAATCTGTTATAACTCGAGAACTATTGGACCCTGAAAATTTTCAAAAACACGAATCGACTCAAAATTTAATCCTGAATACTCGATAAGAATTTGGTGCGAGCATTCTGAGACACCCTGTATTAATATACTCGTAAGTTTTTGCTGTTTATTTCTGTAAAGTAGCGCTTCATTTTCCTGTAATTTCTTCACAATTCTTGATATTTTTGTTCCACTTTGCCAAACGTGTTCTCCCGTCTTGCTACAGTTAGTTATTTATGTTTTGCCAAAGGCTGTGTGAAAGAACAGTCCCCGTTTCGTATGATGGAGGAACTGAACATAGCCCTTGAGGTTTACCCTCGGGTTTACCAATATACGAACGAGCCAATATATTTTTGTCATTTTACACTTTTTTTTTCTCACGTATTATATTTTGTTCTGGTCTCGGTTCTAGTAAATAAAGTATGTAAAAAAAGAGAAAATTGGCAACTATGGGGCACTTCCAGTTATACTGGAAGTAGGGTCCAAACCGAGGTCCAAACTTTAAAATTTTAAATGAGTACCCCCATTTTTCATTGCAGGTTCAGATAGAGGAAGAAAAATTAGCACCTAACGTGTAACTCGCTTACACCAGCCGCCTATGTTTTATTAAGTTTTAAAAAAAAGCGCAAAGCAGTGCTGTGGAAAAACGGCTATAACTTTTAAACCACGGGCGATACCGAGGGCGATACATATAAGAATGACACACCATTGTAAAGTAGAAAGACTGTTCTACATTATTTGCTTGCCAAAAAATCATATGAAAGCTGATTCAAAGACAATTTAAAGAAATTTAAATTTTGGAAATTTCGAGGGAAATTTAAAACCCGAATAACATTTTTCTCTTATGGAACAAAGGACGATTTTAAGCTTTTTTTTGCCTTTTATGGGTACCGTTGAAAAGGGGATACAATTCTGCGCCCATCCATGTAGACTCGACGCTCGGGGTTAACCACTTAGCAATTTTGGTGTACGGTTCTCTGGAATTTTGGAAATTTTCTAGCAATTTTGGCGATCTTTAGCGATTTTGGCAATTTTCCAGCGATTTTGGCGATTTTCTAGCGATTTTGGCGATTTTCTAGCGATTTTCTAGCGATTCTGGCGATTTTGGCAATTTTCAAGCAAATTTCCGGTGATTTTCAAGCAAGTTTCCAGCGATTTTCCAGCGAATTTGGCTTTTTTTTTTGGCGACTTGGAAATTTTCTAGCAATTTCGGCGATTTTTAAGCTCCTTTTGTGGTCTTTAATCTTTCAAAGGGTTGAATCTGCCGTTTTTTCTCAACCAATACCTACCTGACAAATCTCTCCACAATTCCCTTCTCCGAGGCACTTGTAGTTCAATCTCTTGCAAAGTTGGCTTGTTCAGCCAAAAAAGTTGTGGAAACAAAACAAGGGGATGAATTAAAGAAATTGACAGTCTCGGAGACGGTAGAAACTTCTACTTTTTCACAGAATTTGTAAATGTAGCAATTAACTTTATTTAACTAAAGTCGGGCGTGCGGGCGGTTGTCGACTCGGTTGTCGATGGCTGATGCGCCCGGCGCTCATTTACTAAAATCTAAAATACAAATGTTTTTCACACCTAAAATGACATTTCTCGAACAAATGACACTAAGGTTTTCGATCCGGCAATGCAACAGCTATCAAATTCGAAAATGATAATAGGCCCTTTTGCTAAGACAAATTCAAAAAGGGACATTTTTGTCCCTAAAATGGAAATTTTCTAAAAAATTGCACACGAGGCCCTTTTGCCACTAAAATGACATTTTTCGACAAAATGGCACTAACGTTTTCGGCTTGAAAAAAAATCAGCTATCAAATCCAGTATAGGTTTTTTCACGGCAACATTTTTTGGCCAAAATGGCACAAGTGTGAATATATCTTTAGAAGCAGAATTCGAAGAACATTCACATGGTAACGCGAAAAATGGGGGTTTGCATTTAAATTTTTAAAGTTGATGAGCCAAAAAGGCACTCGATACGTTCAGTAGTTTGAGCTGTAGCGCGGCTGCTACAAGCAGAAACACAGTAACCAAATTTTTTTGTGAAAATGAGTTTAATATTTAGATGCATATACTTTGTTTTCATTTGTATTTTAAGCCAATAGCCAATAGCTATCAGAAATTGAACAAAAACGTCGCTACATTTAGAAAAAGAAGCATTCTCGGAAGCATTTTTAAAAAATCGTCAAAGTGACATTACCGAGGACGTTACCATAGACCTTTCAATGCTTTAAACCTCGTTCCACGAGACTTTGCAGCGGTAGTGGCCTTTGGAATATAGTTTTTCCCTCGGTTTTCCCAGTTTTCTCATTTAATTTACATGGAGAAGCAAAATTTCAAAGGTGACTACCTTATTAAGGTTAAATTAAGAGCCACATCAAACAGTTTATGTTTTTTTTAGTAATATCGATTTTTGGCAACTTTGGGCAGTTTTTAGCAATTTTGGCAATTTTAGCGATTTTCTTGCGATTTTGGCGATTTTCTAGCGATTTTGGCGATTTTGGCGATTTTTTAGCGATTTCCTAGCGATTTTGGCGACTTTCTTACAATTTGCGATTTTGTGTACACAAATTTACCATGTGGTTAACCCCTCGACTCGACGGGTCAACCACTATGGGAAATACTTGTTCAAAGTTTTGGCAATAACGGCAATAATGAAGGCAATAACGGCAACATCGCACGCAATATTCGGGCAATAAGATAATTAGTTGGATAATAACGGCAAAAAATTTGGCAATACAAAATCGGCAGATGTCGGCAAGGAGCGTCGATACGCAAAATACAACTTGCAAACTAAAGTTTTTACGAGAGTTTTTACAAGAAAAGGGAAGGGGTGCATGCGAGGGGTGATCCGCAGGCCGGAATCAGTGTACATTTTTCGGGAATACACCGGGAATAGATCGGAATACATGGAAATACGTCGGAATACATGGGAATACATCGGAATAGATGGGAATACCCGGAATACTCTGGAATAGTTGGGAATAATTGAAAATTTCCCTGCGATATTTTAAAATTTATTGATTGGATGCGTGTACTTTAAAATAAATCAAAACAATTGGAGAATAATTTGTAGGAATAGGTAGAATTACCCTGAATACAATTAGAATAACGCGGGGTAGCTTCGAAAGCGCCTGCGCCTGTTCAGGTTAGGAAATCTCGGAATACTTGGGACTCGACTTGGGAATACACCGGCATACATGGGAATACAACGGAATACATGGGAATATACCGGAATACATGGGAATACTAGGAATACACCGGAATACTCCGGAATATTGATGGAGAAAATTGCCGATTATCTACATCGGAATACCGGAATCTCGCCGGAATAGCTTTAAGTCGAGTTTCGGAATAGCTTCGGAATAGCTTCGGAATACTTCGGAATACTGGGAATACTTGTGTATTCCCGGAATCAGTGTACGTTTTTTAGTCTGCGGATCACCCCTCGGGTGCATGGATTAGAACTTGGACATGGGCCACCCAGTTCTCAAAATACCGCACATACCATTTTGGCATAAGGAAACTATGCACAAAAAATTACGTGTGCCGTATTTTGAACTTCTTAATTGAACTTTATTTTCAACTTGACGCAAGTGCAGTAACCCTATAAACTTCGATACCCTCTATGGGTTTTCTTCTTCATTGTAGCCTATTTTCATTCTTTTTTTTTGTTAATATGACTTTGCGGTGTAAAGAGATATAATATTTCATTTAACCTGATATTTGACCCAAAATAGTGGCTTATCCCATACACTCCTTTATGCAATTTTCAGTGGCCAAAAACTGATGAGTACCAACAGGTAGAGAAAGATTATTTTTTTTGGATTTTGGAGAGATTTGTCAGGTATTAGTCAGAAAAAACGGCGCATTCAACACTCAACCCTTTTACAGCCCAAGAAAAGTAACAGTTCAGTCAATAGTGAATTAAGGAGATGTATATAGACTGAAACTGTAAAGACGTTGAATCTGCCGTTTTTGCTTCTGACTACCGCTTCTCCACCACCCCTTCCATTTGGTCACGTGTAGTACAATCTATATTGGAAAGTTAGCTTGTTCTGTCAAAAAACTCAAATCCTCGCTCAAATCTTGACGACCTGTCATGTCTACGGCAAATTAATAATCACGTGTAAACAACGAGACAAACGATATGAAAAAAATTTCGACAATATTTGTGCAAATTTAGCAATAAGTGGGCATTTTCGGCAATAAATGAGCATTTATGGCAATTGGCAATAACGGGAATTTATGCAATAAATAAGCAACTTGGGCAATTTCGGCAATACGTACAAGATTTTGAGAAGTGGATGACCCCTCGTTTATACATACTTTTATAAATCAGCTTTGAATCAACTTTACTTTACAATGATGTGTCGTGAGTCATTCTTCTTTTTATTGCCCATGGTTTAAGAGTTATAGCCATTTTTCCACAGCACTGCTTCGCGCATTTTTTTTCTAAAAATGTTAATAAAACCGAGAGGGCTGGTGTAAGCGAGTTACATGTTTTAGCGAGGGGTTGGCCACGCGAATTTTTCGTGTACAAAGTACTGCTCTAGTGTCCTACTGCTTCATACTGCTTCGCACTGCTCAGTATACTGCTAGGTACTGGGGCAATACTGCTCGATACTGCTAAAATACTGCGCGATACTGCTACAGTTCTGCGCGATACTGCTCGTGCTGCGTACTGCTTTCCCGTTGTACAAAGTACTGCGCATGTGGCCAACCCCTCGTGTTTTAGGCTTCATTTTTCTTCCTCTATCCAATTCTGCAATGAAAAATGGGGTTTGCTATTTGCTGTAAAACCGAAAGTGCCCCATAGTCGTCAATAATTTTAGTAAATACAATAAGAGCTAAATCTTATAACTGTACCTTGCTAAAGCCCAGGCCCAGAGATATCATTACTGTTTCATATTCGTAAGACACCCTGTATACCAAATATATCTAACTAAACACTTACTCCATTAACTCAAATCATTATCGCTGTCGCTGTTCCATGCAGCGCAAAATTAGATAGGTCGGAGACGCAATTCAGGTATCCTTTTTCCTACAAAGCCGTGCCTGTCCAATACCCACATACAAAACACAACAATATTCATGAAATTAAACTGTTTAGCTTAAGTTTTGAGAATCGATTTTTCAAGATCTTGTGTATTTCCAGCACGTCACGTTACTGTTATTATCGAGGTTATAATTATTGTTATTCGTTTTGGAGCCGAGCCCCCCTAACAGTTTCCAAGTTTCGGCGCCTATGAATAAAACTTTATTTATAAACTAATAACAAACTATGCAATACATTTCGAAGTACAAACACACCAGGCTGACTCGAACATGTTTGCTGGTATATGAATAAACGGTATCCGGTATTTTTTTATCGAAAAAGTTTATAAAGAAAAGTTGCTCAGGATCGCTCCAAATGGCCAAATCCGAAGTTTCAGGAAAAAATAAAAATGTTGAATTTATTGAGGAAGAATCCGAGGAAGAATCATAAAATAACGAAAATGTCAATATTTTTGCAACATAACGGGTGATTTGAAATAAAAAAACAATAGAAGCGCATATGTTTGCTGTTTGTGGCACATTGCAGCAGATTAGTTGGGGTGTCCCTTGAAATTGTTAAGAAAAACGAAAATCTTACACTATATCTTAATAATTTCAACTTTTTCTGCGATTGTTTTAAGTTTTATCCATCCATAGCCGATAGCAAATGTCAAATCAATTCATTTCAATTGTTTTTTTATTTCACAGCACCCATTATGTTGCAAAAATATTGAACTTTTCGTTATTTTGTGATTCTTCCTCAAGAAATTCAACGTTTTTATTTTTTAAAATAAACCGAAATATTTGGGTGGTTCCAGTTAAAATGAGACACACTGTACATAGTTCGAGGGGTTGTCCACGCGGATTTTTCGTTTATCGTTTACAATTTACTAAGTACTGTCCGAGGGGTCATCCACCACCTTCAAATGTGTACACCAAATGCCGATAATGCCAAATCAGCATTATCGGCATTATTGAGCAATTTCTGGAGTTTTAGGGCATAATGCGTAATGCCGGTAATGCTCGTAATGCTTTTAAAATATACACCTAATGCCAGTGGTGGATGATCCCTCGGTACTGCCCTAGTGTGCCAAAGACTGCACTGCTTTTACATATTCTGCTCGATGCTGCTACAGTACTCAGTGATGCTGCCCGTACTCCCGTACTGCATATATTATACAGCTTGCCTCACCGGTGTACGAAGTACTGCACTTGTGGTCAACCTCTCTACATAGTTCTATCTTTATATTATGCAGGACAAACTTGTATTTCTATCTTTATTATATTATTAATGCAAGTTTAAGCATTTCAAACAGAGGTATACTGTATACACAACGTTTTTTGTACGGGCCAATAAGTATTTAATATCCTTTCTATCAATTTGCCATTATTCCACAACATTATACTTTTTCCCTTGCTTTAAAATTGAGTCACAAACAAAATTATTCATCAATAATGTTTTGAACGAGGGGTGAGCCGCAGGAGAAATTGGTGTACAGGTGCTAAGAAATCTTGGGGAAATCCGAGGAAATCTTGGGGAAATCTGAATAAATCTCGAGAAATCTGAGGAAATCTCGGTGAAATTTGGGGAAATCTGAGGTAATCTCGGGGAAATCTTAGGAAATTTTGCGAAAAAAAATTTCAGGAAATAAGAGCAAATCTTGGGGAAATCCGAGGAAATCTTGGAAAATCTGAGGAAATCTTGGGGAAATTGCGGAATCTGGGGAAATCTTTCCAAAAGGAAATCTAGCTCGAAATCTAGTGTACAAAATTTTGCCCTGCGACTCACCTCTCGGTTTTAAATGACTACATTTTGATGTTCCTCTACCAGAAATTATTCGGTATTTTTTGGGGGAGATTTCACAGTGGGCAGTGGTGTACAAATTTTCGGCAGTGTTAGTGGGAAATGTTAGGCAGTGGTTGCAAAAATTGGGCAGTGGTTGCAAAAATTGAGCAAATTCGACAGTCGGGGGACTTCACAGTCGGCAGTGGTGTACAAATTTACGGCAGTGCCCTGAAAATTCGGCAGTGGTGTACAAATTTTTGGGGTGTGAAATGCCCCCCAGTATTTTTAGAATTAGGGCTCCATTTCCGCAAAAGGCAGTTCTCGAGGCAGTTCTTCTTCTAAACGCTATACCTCTGTATTATTATTTGTTGCAAGTGAGAGATGCAGAGGGGCAGGAGAAAAACGTCTTTCATGTAAATTTAACACGAATTTGTGCGATTTTCCGGTTATTTTCTTTGATTTTCCGATTTTTTCTTAGATTTTCTGACGTTTAGCATTGACGTCTGAAGGCTGGGAACTTTGCAGACCGTTGCTAATGACAACGGTCTGCAAAGTATAAACTGCTTGCAATTGGTCATTTTCTGTCATCAAATGACGTCTCCAAAGCTGCCTTTTTTTATCGGACGCGACGTACAAAATTGTTATTTACGTTAGAAGCCTGGTAATTCAAATTTTACAGTACGAGTGAGATGTTGGCGACGTTGGGGCCGAATTTTGAATTTCGAAACGCGTATGTACCTACCTACTGTGAAAGGTTTACCGGACGCATAACGTAGAACGTTTTACTTCATACTGTGGTGCTCTTTACTTAGTTTTAGGGATTTTAAGGACTATAAAGGGGTGCTTCTGTAGCTTTTAACATCGATGTTAGACTTTGTTAAAATGTTAAACGACAGAAAATGCATGGTCTATTTGTCATTTGTCATTATAACAGTGCTTAACATCGATGTTAAAAGTTACAGAGTAAGAGCTTATTCACAACCACTTTACGTACGCAACGTAACAAACTTTAACAATGGTCAACAATTATTCATGACAGCTTCTGACTTTTCTAGCTAATGTTGACGATTGTTAAACTTTGTTATGTCACGTACGTAAAGTGGTTGTGAATGAGGTTTAAAGGGGTAAATCAGTCAGTGGCAGATTCTGTAAAATAACGTAAACAATCATCCTTATTGTTTAGTTTCGAATTTCGATAGTAACGATTGACTAATTGTGTATTTATTTTCATAGATTGTTATAACAATCCGAGTAGCAATCAATTTTTTCGGACGAGTACTGTAATGTGCGAGGTAATGTGTCACCTACAGGACTGAAATGAGTCCGGGAAATAAGCAAATGCGACACAGTATGAAGTAATATTTCGCTTCCGATGAATGAAAAAGTTAATTTTACTTAATTATAAATTCTCGGGAATTAGGATGCCGTCAATAAAAAACTACTGGGCTTTTATTTTCCTCTTCTTCAAAGACACTACAAGCACAATAATTGTTAAAAAATCTGTCACGAAGAAACACATAAACCTCTACTGTAATATGTTTAAAATAAAAATTATGAAAGCATACATGAAAAGTTGAAATAAATCTGAGTCATCCGATCTGTAATCATCAGAATAATTATTGAAAACCGAAAATCTAACTTACAATTGAAGCAAAAAACCCTTATCCCACAGCCAGGAAACGCAAAACCCATCCAGGAAAGTGCGAACCCGTAGGTATGTTCTCCCGATCCCGATGTTAATTTTGTCAGTTAGGTCAAGGTCACTATATTGTTGTAAACGCCTCATTTGAGGCATCACGGCTATCGGTGTTTGATAAATAAGGGCAGGTTTTTGTACTCTGCAGATTCACAAACCTCAACATTAACTACTGTATAAAAACTCTAGGGTGCTGATTCTAAGTTGATTTATGTCATGACGTCATCACAGAAGTAATAATAATAATAATCTTTATTTAGCAATAGCTATTACAATGCAGAGACGGCAATATTATATACATAGGCAAAAATAAGAGAAACAAGATATAAAATTTAGTGTTTAGAAAAACAATTTAAAAAAAAGAAAAATATATATATATATATCCGAGTATATATCACAAGACAGCAGGTACTTTTTCCATCACATATAGTTTTAAGAGGCGTTTAAAAGTTATTAAATTATCACAGATTTTTATGTTTAATGGCAACTTATTGTATTCCGATAAGCCCTTATAAAAAATAGAATTATACTTTTTTGACGATTTACAAAATTGGATATTAAAATCTATTACGTTTCTCAGCTTATAGTTGTGTCTGTCTGATATAAACGATATTTTACATTTTAAATAATCTGGCAACATATTCCATTTGATCTTATGAATGGTGACAAAGGCGTTAAAAACAACTTGCTGATTAACAGAAAATACATTTAGGACTTCTAACATCGCGATGACTGGCGTATATTTATTACATTTTAGAACTGACCTGAGACATCGATTTTGTACAATTTGAAGCTCTTTGATTTTATAAGCTGGTAAGTTGTATAACAGTGTGCTACAAAATGTTGACTGTGGTAAAATGAGAGATTTGTACAATAATAACTTGGTATACATTGTTAAATGTTTTCCTATTCTATTCAAAAAGTAAATTTTTTTAGACATTTTATTTAAAATCGAGTTCGCCTGCGCTATAAAACTTAATTTCCTGTCAAGTATAACTCCTAAATATTTAATTTCTTCTACCCGCTCAAGTGCAATATTGTTTATATATACATTTACATTATCTACATTTACACAATTTAACAAATTCATATTGCCCAATGCAAAGTATTTACATTTATTGACATTTACACACATACTATGTATACACAAATACTCATATATAGCATGTAGATCACAGTTTATTTGTCGAACCATTTCAGAGTAGTCAGTTCCTTGTATGTAGATCATGGTGTCGTCCGCAAATAGATGAATAGTACTGTATTTGATACATTGAACAAGATCATTTATGTAGAGAATAAAAAGCAGGGGTCCCAAAACAGTTCCCTGTGGTACACCATGCTTCACTTGTGTCGAAGGTGAAAATACATAATTATATTTAACTTTTTGTTGTCTGTTTGTTAAATAACTGTGAAACCATTGCAGTACCTTGCCGTCCAAACCATACAGTTGCAGTTTTTCAAGAAGTTTCGTTCTATTCACGGTTTCGAAAGCTCGTTTAAAGTCCAAAAAGACAGCAATGACAAGTTTTTTATTTTCCACTGCACTCAGCCACTGGTCAGTTACACAAAGTATTGTTGACTCACATGAATGGTTCTCTACAAATCCCGATTGCAAGTATGATTAGGTGCGTAACTCATGAGATGGCGCTAGCAGTAAGATTTTGCAGATTTCTGCAGCCATCTGCAGCATTGCGTCTCATTATTGAGGAAATTCATGCTGAAACGGAGTGTCCTCTGCAAATGCCTGCAAAAGTCTGCAAGATCTTAACTGCTAGCGCCATCTCATGAGCTACGCACCTAATCAGACATATGTCATGATGACATAAATCAACTTAGAATCAGCCCCTAGAAAAAGTAGTTAGCTGTCACAAATGGCCAGTCGTTTTTTCCACTTTTGACTAGTCAAAAAAAGTGGAATCTCGAGCTCTTGAGTGCTGTCTCAACTGCTGTGATCTGTGAAGGGATTTCGGTTCGGGCCCTTCTATTCTTAATCCGGTCACTAATATCTTTGATTTAGGGCTGTTATCCAACAGCAGAATACTAAATTGTATGCAATTTGCATATTGAGTAGGCGGAGATTAATTTATCCGATAGAATTCAGTTATTGACACTGGTCTTTAATATTCAGGAATTCGTTTGGGATTAACCGTTTTTTACCCTCATCGTATATTCGTTTACCGACAGTTTCCTGGCCGTTTCATTATTAATTCTGGTTTTCTATTTTATTGCACCTGCACTGGGTCGAATCGAGAATTGTTGAAATTTGTCCCTTTTACCTTGTTCCGACACTTGAACAAGCACTTCTGATAACATACTTGTGATGACATACTATCAGATATCCGCTTCCTTAGTTGAATCTGATATGAACCCAATATAAACTTTACATGTAGTGAAAGCATAGACATATGTACTTATCGTCGGTGATTCGGCAAAATCAAGTATCTACAAAAATTTGGATTTGGGAATTTTTCGTCATTTCTCTAGAAGTTTTAAGAGCGCATGCGGCTGCAAAAGCACATATCTGAGAAAAAATTAAATAAATCCAAAATTCGACAGAACAAAACCACGTCTCTGCAGTCACACATTTCTGCCTGCAAAACTAATTATCTAACTTTATTTTACTTGTGTATTCACGTTTTACGCTAGTAAATCCTTCGGCACCACTAAATTAATTAGATTAAATTTCCAATTGTACAGTTCTTTCAATCTGATGGTTTTATTTTAATGACTGAGGATAATTTAAATGAGCGTAGGAGTTAAAAAAATGTGGCTTTATTAATACAATGAAGGAATAACAAAAATTTTTGTTTTAAACAATGTCGACGGCCGGGCCGCGCCGTTCCTAGTATTTATTGCGTTGCTGTGGAGTGGAATCGTGCTTGCTATTGCGTGGTATTATTACATTGCCGGTGGCGTGGCGAGCCGCTCGGCGCTTATTCTCAAAAATAAGACTAAATACAAGACCCTAAAATTAGATTTTTCAAAAAAAGGGTTTTCGACCTGAAAAAAAATCAGCTACCAAATCCGGTAATTAAAAAATGGGCAGCAGAGAAGCAGTTGGAACCTCCCCATCACGTGTGTCTTTGACTCGGTCTTTGATTCCCGTGTAGGTAGCAACCAATTGAACACGAACATTTTTAGACCGCTCGCCATTTCACACTTTCTAACAAATAGCAACATCACCTATCACCACGAAGTCCTATCACATTTGACAACATTCACCTTTTAAGGTTAATATCCTGCCACATTTACTGCCATCCTTTGTCAGTCCACAAATTTTAAACTATGGTCTGTCCGGGATCCACATGACCGGGATTCACCCTATTTCCATGGCGAATCATTGTTGTCAACAATGAATCGCCATGGAAATCGGGTGAATCTCGGTCATGTGGATCCCGGACAGAGTATAGAATGAGAATTTTCATTATTTTCCGCCGAAATGGTAGGAACTGTGGATAGATTTTTAGAAGCAGAAGTTGACACGCCTAAAGGGCACTTTCCGTGGATCAATGGATATGTGATGCCTATGTACCAAATTTCAGCCAAATCGGTCGAGTAGTTTGGGCTGTAGAGCGCTTACAAACATACCTACGAACATACAGAGAGATTTTGAAAACCACTTTTTTGTGCTTCTGGGACCTCAAAACGTCTTATCTCGAATTCAAGAATTTTAATGATTGCAGTAATGTCTCGTTTTTTTTTAATTCAGGTGTTTGGGGATGTGAATTTTTCGGGTGGTGAATTTTGGGGGTGGTTAATTTTTCGTTGCCCACCATTAGGAACTCGAAAACCATAAGACATCGAGAGTAGGTTAAATTAAAGAAAAGTTAGCATTTTTAAGGTAATTAAGAATCTGCAAAGTATTCCCCGATATCTTGATTCGTTCCTGAGTTACCGCCAAAAACTCTAAATGGCGATTTTAAAGAAAAATTTATATCTTTCTAACTCGCTTTCTAACGATTGGTGGTATTCAAATGCAACTTGGAACTTTTATATTCTTGACAGTTGTCAATTCAATGGCATTAAATTTTCTAGGCCATTCAGATTTTAGGTAACGACACTCAACTTTTCTTTTTTTTATGGTCGCCATATTGGATTTTAACACCAACCGGATGCACAAAAAAATTAGCTTTTCAAAAATGTAATCAGTATAGGCTTCTTTGAAGAAATATGTCAAAATTCGAGTCACACCATGCCACATGCCACATGTCATAAGAGATTGAAAAAGTCGGTGTACTCCTCGGTGTACTCTTTTGCAATTGTTTTTTTTTTAATTTAGGCTGATTTTACAAACCATTCATAGCAATTTTTAATTGACTATCTGTCAAAAAAGTCCATATTGGCTACATTTTTGAAAAGTAAATTTTCTTGTGCATTTAATGGTGTTAAAATCTAATATGACGGCCATAAGAAAAAGAAAAGTTGACTGTCGTTGCTCAAAGTCTAGAAGGCATAGAAAACTTCTTTTCATGCTGTTGAGTTGACAGCTGTCAAAAGTATGAAAGTTCCAAGTTTCATTTAATTACCATCATCAATCCTTACAAAGATATATTTTTTTTTTAAATCGCGATTTTCAATTTTTTTGGGATAACTCAGGAACGAATCAAGATAAAGGAGAATTCTCAATCAGGCGAGACATTTTTCAAAAAACACTTTTTCGTATTCCCAGGAACCTAGAACCTAAAGATTTATGTTTTTGGCGATTCGATTTTTCGATCGATTCCAGTAACTGTTCCGCGAGCGTAGAAGTTAAAAACTGAAATCGGATGAGAAATCTGAAATTGTCTGAAATGGTTCTTTTTAGTCGACTGTATCCAAAAGTGTCTGTTTCGGTACGCATTTGCGTACTGGATGTCAAAATTTTCATCCTCCTTATACCAAAAGTACATATCCCCAAGTGAAAACAAAATTCAGCGAATTTTGCCAAATGGCGCTCAGTGGGTTGAAAAATTGCGAAGGGGTGAAAATTAACTCTGTTTAAGTCTCGGTTTAAGTAGAATTGCAAAATATCACACGAAAATGAGCCAATTAAGGATATTAGACTTTAGTGAGGGTTATACCTTATTGCGAGACCTATTGCGAAGGGGACTCAAAAATTGTAAGAGGAAAATTGAATGCAAATGAATTCAATTTATTACCAGAAAAACGAATTTGCGCTAATTTTGCAAAATTAACACTAACAATATGCAAAAGCTTTTGGGTGGAATAGTGAAAAGTGCAAACATAATCCAAATGAGTAAAATTTATTACTGAAAAAAGACAACCCCATAATTTTATTTCACCATTTACCCGAGCATTTATCTGAAAGAATTTCCAATTTCAACCCTTAAATGTCCCTGCAAATTGACACACCAAATTCAGCCTTGATACGTTGAGCAATATGTGACTTCTCCTATTTTTATGTTTCTGTGTTTTAGGGTTTGTAGTTGTAGCGCCATTAAGACCTTTTTTGTACCATTAATAAAAAGCAATCTGCACCTAGTAGTAGTGCCTCCGCATTGCACAGATGTGTGAAAAATACAGTATTAAAAAACTGTGAATTGGGATGAGAAACCTGAAATAGTCCCTTAAGGTGTTTGCAGTAGAAAACTAACATAAAATACTAAAATTTTGCGGAGTCTTTGAATTGACAATACAGGCAAGAAAAAAATTACTGCCAAAAATTATCAAAACTAACACGGAAAATAAAACAATTTAGCAAAGAACCCCGCCCCATCCTTATGGTAAATGGCTTTCTGCGGATTTGGCTGAAATTTTGGTATGTTGTAGATTTCGACCTCCTGATCAAATGTTATCATTGAACCAAAGAAATCGTACGGACAGTTTTTGATATAGAGCGTGCCGAGTATAAACTTTTCCCCATACATAAGGACATACACATTTTTGAGACCGTCATAAACCTACTCTTTCCAGCATAATAAGCAACACACCCATGAGACTCCTGTATAAAAGTATGTTAATAATATACGTAAGAAAAGTGCCCCTGGTCTTATCATGTGGTGTTATGATGGCAAAAAGGCGAATTAATTTTCGTTGCATGTAATTCTTATGGGAAAATTTTATCTTTGGCACCCTCTAGAGCATAAACTGTCCGTACGATTGCTTTGTGCAAAATTTCAGCCAAGTCTGCAGAAAGCTCCACTGACTTCAAAGCAAAGAAGGCTGATTTATCATTTGCTTGTACATGTCAGATAAAATTATGTCAAAAGTGCTAATGTCAACTAGTTGAACTAAACGTTTTTTTGTAGCATTGGATAAATCCCAAGTGAATAAGCTGGTGCTCTGAATGCCCTAAAAATCGGTTTTAAGCATTTAACCCCTTAATGTTAGGATACATTCTCCATTGTTAGTTTTTAAGTTAAGTTGTCAGTATCGCCGTGATGTTCCTGACAGAAAGACCCAACTGACCTCTTCCATTCCACAGGTAAATTGGTCGTTCGTTACGTACGCGATATGAGTCGAAGTCAGGGACGCATCCAAGTCCCAGATGATCTACGCGAAGTCCTTCTCGAATTCACCATAAGCTATCTACTGGAACAACCCGGAGACGTCGTTGGCTACGCCGCCGATTACTTCAACAGATTGAGAGAGAGTCGCACGACGGCCATCCTCTTCGACGGCGGCGCCGGAAGCGCGACCATCGCCTCTTCACCAGACGAATCGACATTATCCAGAGAGGAAGGTACTGTGAAATCTGAGTCTGACATTATTGTGATTTAGAAAGCAAATGTAAACACAGTGGAGATGAAAATTCCGAGTTAAATATTTCCTATGAATTATTGTTTGGTTTTTTATTTTTGGGGTTGGCGAGCTTGGGGAAAGCTGGCCGGGATTGCTCGATCAGGCAAATTGATAAAATTAGATCCAGCACCAGGCAACAACGTTCGAAGCTGATTAGATAAATAACCCTGGGGTCTTTACATTTTTTTTTTAATTCTCTTACCCGGATCACAATGCGATTTGTTCTATTTGAACATGTTTGCATTGAAACGTTGGCAACTTTATGAGTGAATCTCGAATCTGATAATATTATGAATACACCGTTATAATTTAATCTGATGATGATAGCAAGTACTATCCTGCATTCAGGTATGTATAAACATTGAACAAACAAGCCATAGTAATGAATACGTCATATATTTTCCGAGATATTTTAATGTACAGTATGGTGTTCATTAATGCGGTGTGCAGCTAATTTCAAAAACAAAAATGTTATCATGTGCAACGCTTTATTTATAATATTAGGAAATGAGATGCATGATTACACAGCACAAATATGTACAACCCTTTAATAACCCCAACTGTACCTAAAGGAAATTGTAGCTTTTTCTGTAGAAGGACACATCAAAGGTTTCGATCTTATTATTTTCTTGATACACTATCTACTCTGTCCAGAATTCTGTCGAGACTTTACTGATTCTCACATAGTTACATCTCACTAATAAGATTTCGGCCATCAGCTCACATTTTTCACCGCTTCCACTAGTATTAGTGAGATGTAACTGTGTGAGTATCGGAAAAGTCTCGAAGTGACATTAAAATTTCATGGCTCTCTTGATTTCAAATTTTATTGTTCATATGATATCTGGTATACCGGCTATAATTATTTCATCTGACACTTGTATATCTATATTATCTATTCTTCTCAATCTTCTAAACTTTTCTTTTAATAAACCGAAGCTGTTTTCCACAACTATTCTTGTCGAGGAAAGACGAAAATTAAACAATTTTTGTTCTTGGGTTAAATGTCCATTGTCTTTAAATGGAGTTACCAACCACGTTAAATTAAGATCTGCAGAATCGCCGAGTAGAAAATAATGTCCTAATTGCTGTGGCGCATTTGTTTTCTTAGAACTCTGGCATCATGAATAGAACCTGGTTCGCCACAAAAGATACAATGAATCTTTCATGATGATATACAATTCCCTTTGAAGAAATAAACTGTGGTATCCTTTGCGATTTATGTAAGCCTCTTGATTTACTTTAAGCTTTGGTATACCTCAACATGACTGCCATTAATAGCACCAATGACATCGTCTATGCCACGTTTTGAAAATTATAGTCAACATTTCTGCTGCAGTTGGCTGTCGAATGACACTTTTCCTTATGGACATTAGGAACTGTATAACCCTCCGTAAACATCCGTGGGCACAACTGTAAGTGACATTAAATCTGCCTGAGACTTGCTTAAATGTCTCTTCCTTGGCCAAATACCACACAGTCAACAATAGTGCTTTTCTTGCGGTGATTTTTACTCTGCCATGTAAATGTTTGGGCAAATACTTTGATCTGTCAATAATTGCTGGAAAATTACAATAAAAATCGAGAATTTTTAAACAGCCATTTACCAATAATCATATCATTATGCGGTACCCTTATCCATCCTGAAATTAAGCTTAATTTTTTCGAGACTGTAGCTTACAACAACACGTTCTACATAGAATTCCACACGAGTTCTTTTTCGTCTTGGTTGAGTCTCATCATCTGAAGATAAGCCGGACATTGAACTAGTTGACTCAGAGTCAGACCAGTTGACAAAACTGGAATTGTCGAGAAGCATCTGTTAAAAAAAACAAGCTCCCAGTTAATAATGAAAAGGGAAGAGAAATAATTGATACAAACGGTCCATATCTGATTTTCCGAGACTGTCGATGTCATGTTTCTCCAAGCACATATAAGAAACATACGTATATACGTATTCAAGCTCTTCCTCAAGGTACCAAAATATTAGGCTATCTGTCAAACAACGCAAGTGTCACTTTGTCATTTATCACACTAGAATTCCCTGAAATACATGTTCCTTTTAGGGCAGCTCGGAGTTGCTTCAGCGCTTGTAGCTCTGGAGCAATAAACACCCAAAAGGAAAGCGCTTAATGAAACCACAAAAAGTTGCTGGTCACTTCATTACAACTTTTTATCACTTCCGGGTACGCCGTTTTGAAATGGGGGTTCCGGTATATTTTTATATTTTTGAAATTAGGGATCATCCTGAGTATTTTAGTGTAATTTCCGTGAGTTTTTTCTTGTTTTTGTCGAAGTTGTGAATGAGTGCTGCCATACACTTTTCTTGTCTTTTGACGTCAGTATCAGGGTTGATTTGATTTCGTCCACGTGGACAAAACCGGATGATTTTGTCCGGTTTTGTCCGCCCCGGACAAAACCAAAAAAGTGCCCTTAATGGACAAAACCGGACAAAATAAAAAAAAATATATATACAACAAAATGAAATGGGTTTTTACTGCTTGATGAGCTTTTGCGACAGTAATTAATTGATCTTTTATATTCAATGTAATTTTATTTTATTGGATTTATAGCAAGTACAGTGACGCATTTTATTTGTAGTTACTTTTTATTGATTTTGTCCGGTTTCGTCCGGTTTTGTCCGGTTTCGTCCGGTTTTGTCCGGCGCCCCGGACAAAACCAAAAAAAGCGGACTTTTTCACAACCCTGGTCAGTATTGCGATTCGTTTCGGCTCATTTAAGCCTTATTCGGATGGAGGCAAAATATGGAAAAACGTTTTGTGCGGATAACCACATTTTTTCAAATGGTACCATGCCGGCACACCTGATCCATGAAAACATATTTTTTTCTGCGTGCAATTATACCACCAACTTGGCATTTGTTTCCACAAAAAATGAAGTTAGGGTTCGAGTCAGAGTTTGCTGGCATCCGATGAGAGCACCCTCCTACACTAGAATAGAAGCTAGACCTATAAAACATTTGCAATCTGACAAGATCCTTGTTTTTAGTTCTGCACAAACTAAGTCGTTTGTATTTCTCAGCCGACCTTTGAGAGGATTTATCGATAGATCTACACACAGATTGGGAAAGACTAACAATTTTTAAGCTCCCCCTTCGAAAATAAAAAAGGGAGGTTACTGCAATCGGTCCATAAACGAAAATCGAGATAAAGGCAGATCTTTTACGTTTTCCGGTCTGGAGAATACGAAAAAATAGGTTTTGGAAAATGTCCGTGTTGTCGTGTCGTCGAATGTAAACACGGTTCCGTCGAAATTATCCAACCGATTTGTATGAAAGGACCCTATACAATAAGGCAACCGCTTGGGCCAATCTTTACCAAATTTTAGATTGTGGTAAGCGATGGACATATGAATGTTTTCTCGAGAAATGAAAGTTCAGTATCTTTTAGTTTCGGAAAAAAAATTCGTGAAAAGTGCATTTTCGAGGCCTAAACATGTTTAGACCCACATTAAAAATATGACCGCTTGGAAGAATTTCTATATTTTTGTATTCAATGATGTAAGTATACTCCATTCGCGACCAAAACGGACGGCAGTAGGCTGTGGTTTGGTTTTTCAAAGTTGGTCACTATTTAGTAACTGAACTGTTGTCTCACTGAACCTTTTAGCCGTGTTGTCACATTTTACATTTAATTGTTGATTTTGACAAAGAGTCATTGTAGTTATTGAGACGCAGAAATGCCAAAACTAATTAGCGTCGAACAGAAAAAGCAGATAATCAGGTGCTTTAAGCAAATCAAAGAAGATCGCCCAGATTTAAATGATGCAGACGTTCGCAGGCGGGTGATATTTCCCTTTTTACGGAGGCGTTTTTATGTCACTTTTTAAGGTATAAAACAGAACCTAAGGGCGTTCTCCTTAGCTAGAATCGCGAATAATCAAGACTTTGAGACAAGGAGCACAAAATCTGAAACCCACAAGTGTTGGTAAAAGACCAAAATCTATGGAAGCGTAGAAGTGCCACATTTTGTCTGTTTTTTTGTTTCCAAATTACCAGAAAAAATATTGAATTAGGTAAATTTTTATTAGGAATCTTGCAAACCTTCATAGGGGCCTACATGCATGCAGTTTAGATATTACATTTAATTCTAAAGCAAAAAAGGTACCTCCTTTACAATCTCTGTAAGCAATTTCCTTCAAATAAATTATAATTTCTTGTTTCCTTTTCGTATCTTCAATCAATTATAAAAATTAACTGAAGCACTTGAATCCACAAGTTAAAATGATCACAAATCCAACACCACAGGAGGCTCCATTAACCCTTAGGAAAAAGGCCACTGACGGGGGCCTTGGAGTGCTCCGATTTACTTCAAACCTGCACCATGGCTCCTGCCAGCCACACGTTACATGAAGTCCATTTTCCAAAAACATCCTTTCGTGGGTATGCGTATCACGAAGGCATAAAACCATTGCGTCTTTCGTCAGTGTACAGTAAAAGGAGAATTCTCAGATCTTTAAGAACTTCTTCGACATTATTAAACTCTCTGCGACTTGGCAACATGCATCAATCTTGAAAGCAATTTTGAAGGTGACATGCAATTTGACAAATGTCATAAATACTATACCCAGTGAATTCTGTCACCCTAACAAAGCCTACTGCCGTCCGTTTTGGTCGCAAACGGAGTATATAGTCGATATTTTTTTGACCTGACTAACTAAATCTGGTAACTTTAGTAACTGTTTTGCTTTGATTTTGACTTTGGTATTAAACAAGGATAGTGTTTTCCACTGTCTGCTAGTTTGATTGAGGCTTTGAATTTATGGTTACGTTGCAAATGCCAAAGTCGAACAGAATTGTCACCCAAATGACGGAATAATTTTATTTGAAAGAAAAACAAAGATCTAATTGAGGAGGGCCCCCAAAACATTTGTAATTGTGAACGTAGAAGTACCCATACAGACAGTTTTGTGAATTTTAGTGCGAAACATAAGGATAGAAAATACGTTAGTTGAAATTTGAAAAGAGCCTTGGTCAGCCACATCAGCCGTTTGGTATTCCAGAATTATTTCGTCAGCGTCTTCACATCGGTCTCCATCTGCATCAGTTTTGCATTCATTATCTCCTTTTAAAATTGCGAAGACTTCGCTTTATCTAAAAACATGTGTTGGCAAGTTTTCGAATAATTGCGAATGGTTGATACAAATTTCGATACAAACATTAAAAATTTCCGCTATCATTTCAACTACCTATCTGTTTTCGGTCCACTGCTTTTAGAAAAATATCTGAAAACACTTATGAACGGACTGCTTTATCTCTTTTAAAATTACCCACGGCATTTTTTGAAAAGTATTGTCAAACCTGACTTTTATTTGTCACTTTGTCAACGATTTTGCCAACATTGTAAAGTTGGCCTGAAATTAAACTAAAAGGAAAAAACAGGAATCCAATTTAAGAAATAAAAATTCCCAGTTAGTTAGTCAGGTCAAAAAAATATAGACTATACACTCTATTATACCTCCACACCAGAAATCAAAGTTCAGTATCGTCTAGATCAATTTTTTTCCTGGGCCACTATCGTATAGGGTCCTTTGGAGAGAATGACGGCCCCTGATGAGCTGAAAAGTTTTTCGTGCAGACCGGACCAGACCTAGTGCCTTTTTGGTACATCAACTTTGAAATTTAAATATAAACCCCTATTTTTCACATTTCCATACGAAAGGCCTTCAAATTCTGTTTTTAAAAGTATATTCAGAGTTTAAGCCTTTTTGGCAAAAACCTAAAAATTTCAAGATTGAATAGCATAAAGTGACAAATGATAGGTGCGCCATCAAATGATTAATTCCGGTTGGTAGAATGCACGTTTTTAGTTTTACTTGAGCGGCACGTAATAGATCTATGCAGTTTGTGCGACAAGGATATACTTATGCCGACTGCCTTTAGTTAACAAGAGACAGAGGCAAGTTCCAGAAATTGAGAGAACCAGAGAGAACCAGGTACGCACCTGTCCAAGGTAAAACTGCATAGGTCAATTGAGAGAGCTAACTGGAGAGGCTGACCATTGTTTACATTGTTGTCTTGGAGACATCAGGAAATATGAATGTTTTCTTGAAAGTCAGCATTCTAAACAAGTGTGGGTTGGAACTTGTTTCATGTCAATTGATTTGGGAAAAATATTGACATCAAAATTGATATCTCCTAGGGAACAACGTAAACAATGGTCACAATCTCCAATCAGCTCCCCCAACTCTTCTCAATGTTGCTAAACTCAAGCAAGTTACAGAATAGTGCTGTTTGGCTGGATGTCAGTCACAGCTGATTTTTACCCACTGAGATCTTTTTTACCTGTGCGTTTCGTTGGAAACATTAGACACATTAGACGCTCTATTGGCATCGTCTTTATCCCACAAACTGAAGGCGTCCATTATTTGTCGAGGATTCACCGTTGGGGAGGTTTCTGTTGCCTCACTGGCTGCCTTTTTACATCGCAAAATTGTAACACGGCGAAAATTGCCAGACCCATGCTCAAGTGAAACAAGGACGGAAAATCATCTCGAATCACCTCATGGTTATGCCACCTGTTACCTGGATAATTTGCACTGACTTTTATGGCTTGACGTTTGACGTTTTTAGTTTTATTTTTTAAGAAGAAAATATCACAATTTTATGTACTATGTTGGAAAATAGGTGGTGTGGTGGTAGTTAGTTAATGTAAGGTTTTCAAAATGAACTATTTGCCAGAGAAAAGCAGTGGTGGTGATGGCGAACAAGTTACAATGTATTTGGAGGATGAGTCTGAATCCGAGGACATGGAAGAAGGTATTTCAAATGTTTTAGTACCGTACTATTTCTGATCATCTTTTGACTACACTAAAAATTATGAATTTACGTCAAATTGCCCGTACGTTTTCCAAATGCAGGATTTTTTCTGAAACTGAGGATCTACTGTGGCTTATATTTCTTTGTTCCTGTGTTCTTTGTATTTTTCTATAATGCTGATGGAGTATCGACCTTTTTTTGAACAGAATCTGATGACCACATGGAGCATTAATCGGTGAATCCGAGGGTGGCCCTCAAGTGTTTGAAAATCTACCCTCAACTGAAAATATCGATTGGCTTCTGTGTGGTAGATCGTAAAATGTAGACTATATAAAAAGCAGGTAACTGCAACTGATGCAGGATTGGGAACAACGTACAGATGAGAGTCATTCATCATGCATTTTAAATTTTAATTTTGAAAAAACAGTCAAACGCTGCTCATGTATGGATTTTTATAAAAGCCGTTTTTTAAATCCGTTATATGTCTAAACCCTCGAGTCTAACAGGGGATAACTCATTCAGTTTATTAACCGAAGATTCCAACGAAGGTTTAAAAAAAATACAATCTAATCTTGAAAAGTGAACATATTCTCTAGTCTGGACCACGAAAAGAAAGAGGTTTGTTGTATAATAAGAAAAATATGTAGTTTTTAAGACTCTCGATTTGCAATCATTAATGGAATGATCAAAATAATTGGGAATGTTGAACTGCTGTTATTCTTCGAAGGAACACTGGCTAGCCAAATGGGGTTTATCTATTGACCCTCGTAGACTGGTCATTTTTTATTCTTCACCACCCGGACCTCAAAAATTGTAAAGGCAAGAATTGACAAAACTTGAAATGCCCTTTGTGTCTGGTGGGTAGTGTAGAGGAAATTCACTACCTCGTTGCTAAAACTTACGAGCATAATAAATAATAAATATTATTTTACATAATTCTTACTATCGGATTCGACAGCTGCTGTATTGCCGGATCAAAAAAAAAATCATAACCTGTTCTTATTGTTTCTAAGCAACATGCCCAAAAAACTTACCGTTGAAGAGGAAAATTAAAAAAACTATCACCCATGTCTTTTCTTGAGCTGTGAACATGAATTCTGGCAACAGTTAGTTTACAAAAAAGAACAGCTGAAACATGACGCGTGTCTGCGCACACTTTGATTTTTATTGCAATTCAAGGCTTCGTTTTTTTCAATTTTGCTGGTGAATAGTGAGTTATTAGGCGCGTTCCTTTTCCACATTTTTATCTGAGGAGCCTCAGCAATTTGATTGGTCAATATTCAAATGAACTAATCAAATTGCTGAGATTAACTGAGGCTCCTCAGATAAATGTGTGTAAGAAACGGACCTATTGTTCCACAAAAATTTAAGAAACAAGTTTTAGAATTGTTCGCAGAATAACACCGCATAGGTAAATTAGTGATATTTACCAGCATAAAAAAGTTCAAGGACAGAAAACATGAGGACCAGGCTGTGTAATAATGGAATAATAATTCTATCATGAATAAGGGCGAGAGTTAATGTAAAAATAAACCATTTTACCTAAGAAGGAGAAATAAATAATTTCTTGGTATTGGTATTGGTATCTCGTAACACAACTTAGATCTGAAAAGTTTTTTGGAGCCAATCGTGCAACCGGAAATGCCATCTTGACACATCAACTTTTAAATTTTAATATAAACCCCCATTTTTGACCTCACCATAGAGAAAGGCCTTCAAACTCTGCTTCTAAAGATGTATTCATTCTTAGTGCCTTTTTGACAAAAACTCAAATATTCGAGATTTTTAACGCGCTTTAAAAGCACGATACAGCTCAAACCTCTAGTCCGATTTTGTTGAAATTTTGTACATGGAGATTGTATTACACGTCGAAGAGCTGAACTTTTTTTGGAAGCAATCGGTTTTGGCATATCAATTTTCAAATTTAAAATTGTACCCTCATTTCACCGTCTAAAAAATAAGTTTTTGAAAAATTTATTATCAGCCTCAGAAAGGCGAGCAGAAAGGTCTTCAAATCGGTCTCATTCAGGCTGAAAAGTCTCGGTCTCGTCGAGAATCTCGCGAGAGTCTCGTCCTAAAATCTACCTGCAAAGGCAACGTTTATAAATACGCACCATAAATATTTTTCTAAGAAATCAAGCTGCATATTTATGGTCCTGACATTACTTAAACAGTTAAACCAGTTTTAGAGATAACCTCGAACTGTACAATCGGCCCTTAGGGGTATAAGGGTGTGGTTCAGGCATTTTATTACCCGTGATGTGACTAATTTCGTGACAAAAGCCAGATATAATTTTCGGCTCAGCTGCCCTAGCCTTAAAATACCTATAAAGAAAAAAATCTTTCGTCAGAGTTCAATTACACATTTCATTCAGCTCAAAAGTTAGGGAGAAGTTCAAAAATAAAATTGTAAAGTTCCTTGATCTATTGGGAATATTAGGGACCATGTCCCACTGTAGTTATTAGGTAGGTATGAAGTCTGTTGTGTTAAGAATCAGCGAAAGAAAGCTGATAAAAGGGTGAAAATCTATGAAATTTATAAGATACAGGTATGCACCCAGACTCTCGTCGAGACCGAGACCGAAACTGACTTACTCTCGTTCTCGGCCTCGAAGTTTGAAGTAGTCTCGTCGACACCGAAGCATGGAGATGGAGCTAAAGGCTTTTGGAAGCAATTGGTCTACGGGAAGTGCCATTTAGCCATATCAGCTTTAAAATTTTAACTACAAGGCCTCATTTTTTATGTCATCATGAGAAAAATCATTAAATTCTGGTTCTAATGTCGCCATTTGTGAAAAAGTGTAAAATTAGTTACAATGGCTAGCGGTCTAAAAATTATCCTGTTCAATTGGCTACCAGCTGCACGGAAATCAAAAATCCACGCGATGGGGAAGTTCCAGCCGCTTCCCTGCTGCCCATTTTTAAAATTAATTTGACCTTAATCGCTTTTGGGCAGGTTGTTCAGTCGGAAGTTATCTCTTAACCTGATTTATATGCCGCGTTCGCATTGACTGTTGCCTATAGCAACCATACCAAGTTTAAGCTAAATCGAGGTTAATCCACGATACACGTACATATGTACAGCTTAGAAATATGAATATGCCCACCCGTAGCTGAATATTTACCTGGTTGGATGGATCAGCCGATAACAGAGACCGTATACAGAAATTAAATACACGTACAAGTGCTGTTTGAACGCTAGGAAGCCAACAAAATATTCAGCTATGGGTGGGCATATTCATATTTCTAAGCTGTACGTGTATCGTGGGTTAATCTATGATTGAACAACCTTCCCTCTAACTGATAAACTATCGAACCAACCACGGATGCTATGAGTCGTATAATAGCAGCCCTCGTAGCAGCCTTTAGATGTCTTGTCGAATTAACTGTCAAGCCTGTCTTTGAACATGACAATCTGAATTATTCTTGAAAATATTAACAAGTTGGACATCCGAAATAGAAAAAATTGAATAAAAAACGTGTTTCATAAGGCTATTATCGCACTCGGATTTTGTAAAACTCGGACGTTTCGCCCTCGTTGCCCAAATATCTTCGTGCGATAATAATTGGTCTTATGAAACGTGTTTTTTAATATAACGTATCCCCCGTGTAAAAGCAACAAAGTAAGTAGGCTGCTACTTTTAACTTTTCCGTCACGTTTTTGACGTTAGCTTTGCAAAATTCCGCCATGGTCAAATACAAAAGTTACTCGGTCGAATTTAAACTAAGGGCAGTGAGATAAGCATTTTGATAACCGAACTTCTAACGCTAGAACAGCAAGAGAGTTTGGAGTGAACATACTCCCAGATCCGTAACTCTTTATTTATTTTCGCTTGTGTATGATTGCTTCTAGTGTTACCAAATATCAATTTGACCGTGGTCTATTTGCGAAAAGCCTAACGTCAAAGCCTGATAAACGTCAAAACTAGCAGCCTACTTACTTTGTTGCTTTTACACGAGGGAATACGGTACTGTAATTCTGGGCTTAACGCTAAATCCATTACGATACATACACACATAGAAGCAATTGTCAACAACGAGGTCAACAATTTGTTGTTATAGGATTTTTGAAGGATTAACTTTAAGACAGGATTAATGGCGCCTTAAATCCTCGCTCTGACGTCTATTTTGATATCACTCGTAGGTATATTAACAGCTATTACCCAATCTGTCCAATAGAGTTTTTTGTTTTGACGAATTAAAAAGAGGGCATTTGACATTAACCTAAAACCTATTCTGAATACATACTCGGCTTAGTTCTTTTTCCTGGAGGTTTTTAGACAATGTTTTAATCCCCAGTCGGTCTTTATAAGGCCCTTTGTCGTTACTTTCAGTTTAAGGAGTTCCTACTAAAGATTTGTTTACATTATAGGATTTTCCTTAGGAATCTCTTAAAAATTACTTAGGAAAAGTCACAAGAGTACATCGAGCCGTTTCCTATCCATTTCCTCAAGACACTCAATAATGTAAGCAGGTACCTAATTTATAAGCTCCAAGCATTCATAAGACAATTAAAATAAATTGAAAATTCTTAAGAAAAATCCCATAATGGGCATAATGTAAACAAACCTTTACAAAACTTTCATTACCTTAGCGTCCATTCTATTTGTTTGGGAGTTTTAGAAACATCAAAAAGGGTCAAACTAAACGATGAGATTCCTTGTGCAATTTTGAGGATAAATCGCTATTTCTGTATCGACCGCGTCCTTCTATTGTTGGGTCCTCGGTTGGGTCAATTAGGTACAATATCTAATAAAAAACGCAAAAATCAAAAAATTTCGAAGAAAAACTTGTTTTGTAACTCCCGTGATTTCATTAAGTATTGTCACCCCCTACTAATTCACGATATTCAGGAGCTTTACTGCGCACGCGTCGAAATTCTTGGATGAACTCCCCAAAACTACTGAAGCAGGGATTTTGTTTCTTCACAATTTGAAAGTGACACTATTGACATTTGGTGTGGTTCATTATCATTTTTATTACCTGTAAGATTTCACTATAATAACTTCAGGTCTCCGAAAACAAATCGCAATCACGTTTTATTCAAGTTCCATTATAGTTGTCAATCTCTGGAATCTTGTGATTTCCTAAGCAAAGTCAAAAGACTGCACAACACCCAGCTGACACCTGGCAAGACTGACAGACGCAGCGCAGACACTTCGATGTTCGATGTTACTCTATCTCCATCCCTCTCCGTGTATTAGTAAGAGATAGAAGGTGAAACATTTGGCGTCTCTTGAACAGAAAGCTGATTCTGCGCACATTAAAGCTTCCAACCAATTATTGCATACTATGTTTAACAATAGATGGCGACAACCGGTGGATATTGCTAAGGTCACTGGATGTCTCTCTTTGGAGAGGTTCGGCAAACGGTATAGAGATATAACAGTTTGAAACACATCTCTTTCTCTTTTAAGTTTGTACAAAAATGAGTTAAATGTCAGAAAAATTAACTTAAAGTTGACAGTTGGTTGTAAAATAGCTGCATAGGGCCGATTTCATAATAAAAGTTAAAGGTCCTTTACAGTTAAAGTCGACTTTAAAGGGAATTTTGACCAATCAGGAGCAACCTTTCTGGAATGTTGCTAAGCAAATATTTAAAGGACACTTTAATTTTGATTATGAAATTGGCCCTTAGTGCTTACAAAGTCTATTTTTGCTTATTTGCAGTATATTTCCCATATTGTTATGTTATGGTTTTATAGTGGATCCCTTTATTAACCGTTCCGTGTTAATATTTTGTGATTTTGGGTTCCCTTGCAACAATTGGTTTCAAAAGCCTAAATCAAGTTAATTTCGGTTTATTGTGTAAATACAGCAGCAGTGCAGCAACAACAATATGCATGAATGTAGCCCCAACTACCATCACTGTTTATAATTAAAAATTTCGAAGTTAATGCACATTATTTGCGGTCAAAATGAGTAAGACAAAGTCACCATCGAACTGAACTTCATTTCTACTTGGAGGACCACTGAGTTTTTAAGGGCTGCAAACTGCACGTTTTCCTTCGTCAAAGACACAGGCAATCGGGCGTACAGGCGTCCTTAATTTCTCCATAAACACGTAATTATGACAACCACGTAACCCATCCATCAGGTACCTATCTTCTCAGTAATCGACGTTGGCCATTTAGTGGCACTTCGTTTTGCTTCCCCATTTAATAAAAATACAATTATTAATAAACGATAAATCAACAAATTTTTGTCTTTAGGGTTGATGACAACTGCAAACTGACAAATAATGCCATTGTCAGTGTCAAAAAGTAACAATGGAAGCAAGTAATTTCTCTTTTACTTATTGTAAGGGTATGTTCTCTGTCCTTTTTATATTTGTCCACACTTCCGGTTGATTGCCGTACCTCTCCAAAGAGAGACATCCAGTGACCTTAAATATTGCGAATTCTGTGCTAAAACTTTAGTTTTTCCGTTTGAATGAGTTCTGTAATTTGCGAGGAAAACCATGGGTGGTGAGACAGAGATTATTACCGTGTAATAGACTTCCGTTCAGGGCTGTTCAGGTGACACACGTTGTAGAAACTAGAATGGGTACACGTCTTCAGTTTGTCGGATGAAGAGGATAGAGGATGTCAATACAGCGTCTAATGTGTCAACATGAATAAGAGGATAATCATGGCCGTCTCTAGTTCCAGGCCCTGCCCTTAACCATTTGGCAACGCTGCCAGAGGAGATTTAGCGTCAGTTTGACAAATTGTCATGGATTGTCATTGAAGTGAAACATTGCAAAAATTACCAAAAAATATTATATTTTTGTCAATTTCAAATGATTAACGAATTGAAATTTAATACTTTAAGAAAGCCTTTTACACTTACACTTTTACACAGAATTACTTGTTTATTGAGAGCATGTAGTTTGTGTAGAAATAAATACAATATAATGTTAAATGTTAATTTTTGGGCACTTGGGCACCTATAATTAGGGTGTAGCAATGTGTAACGGTTCTAATAATGAGTAGGTAACAGGTTGGACTGAGAAGTAAATTTTATAACTAGATACACAAAATAGCGATGACTAGGTATCAATTTCAATTGATCTTTGCTTAGCAGGATACCTACGTCATTGTGTCGACTTTACACAAAATTCTACAGATGAGAGTGGTCTAATTCCTGCCTTTTACCATCGCTGCGACGATGAAATAAATCTTGTCTTGAAATGCGATTTATCCATCAAGTCCAAATGGTTTTCTGCTATTTATTTAAACTTCCTAATGATAAAAGCTCAATTCCAGTGAATGTTTAACGGTGAAATCAATTTTACAACACCTTCTTGTCCACATAGTATTTAAAATGGGTCTGTAATCAAAATTTATCACTATAAATTTACTAAATACCACATATCTTACATAGTTTCTTCAAAATATTCATTTTCAGTACGTTAATCATTTGAGATTGGTAAAGATTCCAATATTTTTAGTCTTTTTTTGCAAAAGTTTCACTTTACTGACAATCAATGACAATCAGAGACCATTTGTCAGACTGACGGTAAATCTCCTCTCGCTGCGTTGCCAAATGGTTAGGACATGGCCTGGAACTAGAGACGGCCATGGGATAATGCACGCGCAGGTTAATTTTCAAGTTTCCAACGAAACATAGGTACACGTAAAAAAAATCTCATTGGGTAAATAAAAATCAGTTGTGACAGACATCTAGGTAATGAGTCAGCACGCTAGGGTATCAACATGCGCACGCCGCCGCCGCTCAGGTAAAACTGAAAACGTTTATTAGCCGAATAATGATTACGTTGGTGTACTTCGCCACGCCACACAATTTAGTGGAATTTAGATTGAGATCATTTGAGATAAGATGCTGAGATGTAGCATAAATGTAGGTAGCACACCTCGTTTCCCGGCTTTCTCTTATTAGCCCAATTTAACCGTAAGTGGCCGTGTCTGGTGACAATTTCTAGATATATCGTCGCAAATAAAGGCAACCATTAATATACTATTCAAGTTGTTTATATAGAAGCTTCAGAAAATCTGTAAATTATACGAGAACGTTCAGGCAAATATTTACAATTGCAAAGTAAAGCGTGTGTTGCTACTTTGGTAGTTTCTCTAATCTAAATTTAAGAGTTTCATTATGTAGATTCCGGACCACAACTACTGGGATGAACTGTGTAGGTGTGATTCTATTTGCGGTTTATTTTTTAGCCACATAATTAACAAACTATTTGATTAGTGGTATTGATATAATAGGTTAGTTGCCAATTATTTTTTTTTTCCAATATAATTGACACCGAACACTTGGGCGTGACGAATCTTATCCATTTTGCAAATTGTATAATAATTAATGATCAACTCAAAGTTAACACCTTAACTTTTAATTAACTAAAGTTTGCTGAACATTTTATTTTTTAAGAATGAAAATAATTTTAAAGTTTAGATTCAACTTTCAAGGCGCAGTATAAGCCACTTTTGTTAGTGGAGTGTGGGTTGTTGGCGCGGTTTCCACTTTGTGAACGTGTTAACTACTTACCATAATGCATCGAATTTTATAATATGTATTAAAAAATTAATAATTCTTGGTTTAGGTAGGTAGGTTTTTCGTTTGAGGATGCAAAATCGCCTCGGAAAAGAAGCGAACTGGGTCTACTTTTTTGGATAAAAAAAAAGAATAAAGAAAACTTATTGTAGCCTCAGAGAAACTTTGCGAAATGAGCATACCCCTCCCTAATTAACTTTACGATGGCTTAGGGTGGTTTACACACTACCCTAAGCGGTCGTAAAGCTAATATGTAGTTGAATTATCCTGAGACTTACAAACTCTCATTAATAGACGTAAAGACACACGTTTCAATTCCGTCGCGCTCTATGCCGCAGCCGCCCGGCATTGAACGTATAACAACGTAGCTCGTACTATTATTCATGTATGTCTGTCTTCGTTTAACGCAACGTATAGGAAGGAAAGCGAAAATGGCAGTGGGCGGTACTCTCAAAGGTGCTCGCTAGTAGCGGTAGCCAGCGGATCTCAAACAAAGTTTTCTTTCAAGTTTGCAGCCTCACAAATAGGTACGTAAGTATTATTGAGAAACTTTAATTTTTTGTAGTAGTTTTTGAGTATTGTATTCCAATTTTATCAGAATTACTCATCATATGTTAACCTGACTTTGTTAAGAATGACTTTTATGATAAGCAAGAAGAACTGATTATAAATCTATCTGAGGACAGTGCTAGTGACTCCTCAGACTTGGATGATTAGAAATAAAGTTTCAAATTTATAAATTTGTAATAAGATGCATAATTAACCTCCCCAACCCCATCACAATTTAAAAAAAAAGGGAGGTTACTGCAATCACTAAAATTTTCGAATTTGAGATACCACCAGATCCTTACGTTTTGAGGTCTCAGGAACCCAAAAAAGGGGTTTTTAAAATGTGTCTGTGTGCATGTACGTACGTACGTTCGTTTGTAATCACGCCACAGCCAAAACTACTAGACCGATTTGGCTGAAATTTGGAACATAGGCATCTCGTAACCTAACTTAGATCTGAAAAGCTTTTGGAGCCAATCGTGCAACTGGAAATGCCATTTTGGCACATCAACTTTTAAATTTTAAATGCAAATCCCCATTTTTCACGTCACTATAAGGAAGACCTTCAAATTCTGCTTCTAAAGTGTATTCATTCTTAGTGCCCTTTTGACTAAAAATAAAAAAAAAAAGATTTTTATTGGACTTTAAAATCGCGGTACAGCCCAAGCCCCTGAACCGATTTGGCTGAAATTTTGCACATGGGGATTGTATTACACGTCGAAGAGCTGAACAAATTTTGAATTCAATCGACTCACGGAAAGTACCGTTTAGGCACACTAATTTCCAAATTTAAAATTATTCTCTCATTTGACCATTAAAAACAAGTTTTTGAAAGATTTATTGTCACCATCAGAAAGGTGTTCAAATTCTGGTTTTAAATAGGACAAAATTAATTCGCATTTAGCGCTGTTTGGTTCAAAAAATCGAAATTTTATAATAACAGTAAAAAAAATGCAGCAGAGAAGCGGCTGGAACCTCCCCATCGCGTGGATCTTTGTATTCTATGTAGATAGTAGTCAATTCAACAGAATTTGTCATCCACTGTCAGCCCGCTCCCTTTTAATGAGAAAGAATTTTTTCTCTATTTTCCACTGAAATGGCAGAAACTGTGAATACATTTTTAGAACCAGAATTTGATCGTCTTTCTAATAGCGACATAAAAAAGGAGGCCTTGCTTTAAAATTTAAAGTTGATATGCTTAAATAGCACTTCCCGTGGACCAATTGCTTCCAAAAGCCTTTCAGGTCTTTAACGGGTCACCCAATCTCCATGTAGCAAATTTCAGCCAAATCGATTCACTAATCTGGGCTATGTATCTTTAGTGGTACTACAAAATTTCGATTTTTTGACCCAAAGAGCACTAAATGCGAACGAATTTTGTCTTATTTAAAACCAGAATTTGAAGACCTTTCTGATTGTGACAATAAATCTTTCAAAAACTTGTTTTGGATGGTTAAATGAGTGAATAATTTTAAAGTTGGAAATTGGTGTGCCAAAACGGCACTTTCCGTGGGCCGATTGAATCCAAAATTTGTTCAGCTCTTCGACGTGCAATACAATGTCTATGTGCAAAATTTCAGCCAAATCGGTTCAGGGGCTTGGGCTGTACCGCGATTTAAAAGTCCGCTAAAAATCATTTTTTTTTAAATTTTTGGTCAAAAGGGCACTAAGAATGAATGCATTTTTAGAAGCAGAATTTGAAGGCCTTTCCTATCGTGACGTGAAAAATGGGGGTTTGCATTTAAAATTTAAAAGTTGATGTGCCAAAATGGCATTTCTAGTTGCACGATTGGCTCCAAAAGCTTTTCAGATCTACGCCTACGCACCAAATTTCAGACAAATCGGTCTAGTAGTTTTGGCTGTGGCGTGTTTACAAACGTACGTACGTACGTACATACGTACGTACATACGTACGTACACACACACAGACACATTTTGAAAACCGCTTTTTCGGGTTCCTGAGACCTCAAAACGTGAAGATCTGGTGCTATCTCGAATTCGAAAATTTTAGTGATTGCAGTAACCTCCCATTTTTTTAAAATTTTGTTGGAGTTGGGGAGGTTAATACATTATAGCCCAAATTACTGAATCGATTTGACTGAAATTTGGTACATGGAGATTGGGTGACCCGTTGAAGACCTGAAAGGCTTTTGAAAGCAATTGGCCCACGGGAAGTCCCATTTAAGCATATCAACTTAAAATTTTAAATACAAGACCTCCTTTTTTATGTCGCCATTAGAAAGGCGATCAAATTCTGGTTCTAAAAATGTGTTCACAGTTTCTGCCATTTCAGTGGAAAATAGAGAAAAAATTCTTTCTCATTAAAAGTAGGGAGCGGGCTGACAGTGGATGACATAAAGTGGCAGTTACAGTTATTGTCAAAAAGGTGGCAAAAGATTAACCTTAAAAGGAACATATTGTCAAACGTGATGGGTGATGATGTCCGAGGTCACGTCGGTATTTGTTAGAAAATTGCGAAATCAGTCAAGGATTAAAAAAATTCTGTTGAATTGACTACTATCTACACAGAATACAAAGATCCACGCGATGGGGAGGTTCCAGCCGCTTCTCTGCTGCATAATTTTATAATCAAACCATCACTTTCCCTCTTGTAATTTTTAGAAAAGGGGTAGGATTATTGGAATTAAAATGAATTAAATGAATTAAAATGACCGCCCACTACCATTCTCGCTTTTAACCTCCCCACTCCACTTCACCATTTAAAAAAAAGGGAGGTTACTGCAATCACTAAAATTTTCGAATTCGAGACAACACCAGATCTTCACGTTTTGAGGTCTCAGGAACCTAAAAAAGTGGTTTTTAAAATGTGTCTGTGTGTATGTTCGTACGTTCGTACGTTTGTAAACACGCCACAGCCAAAACTACTAGACCGATTTGGCTGAAATTTGGTACGTAGGCATCTCATAACCCAACTTAGATCTGAAAAGCTTTTGGAGCCAATCGTGCAACCGGAAATGCCATTTTGGCACATCAACTTTTAAATTTTAAATGCAAACCCCCATTTTTCACGTTACCATAGGAAAGGCCTTCAAATTCTGCTTCTAAAAATGTGTTCACTCTCAGTGCCTTTTTGGCCAAAAATTCAAAATTTTTACATTTTTGTCGGATTTTAAAATCGCTGTACAGCCCAAAGCCCTGAACCGATTTGGCTCAAATTTTGCACATGGGAATTGAATTGCACGTCGCACATAGGGGTATTTTGCAGATTTAGGCGGCCAAAAGTCGATTTCCTAGAATTCACTGAAAGCCGGAAAAAACCGGTCAGTGATATCCTGGAATACCTAGAGAACAAGTATACGGCCCTTTCCGCGCATTTAAGCGATGTTTACATACCGTAATATTAGTCTGAAATTGATGGTCTTTTTATGCGAACATATTTTTTCTCGGCAGGGTTTGTGAATACCTCCTATTAAAAGTCGAATATTTTTTTTCTGCATAATATAATTAACTACCATCTTATGGATCCCGATAGAGCTGGTAAGTATACATGCATTTAAGATGTAACTCATTTATTTTCATCTTCTTTGGCTGTAGTATAAATTTGATAAAAAAAAGAATTTTGTATGCTTCATTTTTCAATACTTTGCGACAAAGTCGAAGGTTTTTGTTATACTTCAGGGTGCGTCCCTGTTATTATATTTGCTTCATCATACAGGTGGCAGTGTAAGGAAAAGAATTATTAAGAAATTGGCTGCGGATACTTGCGGAATACTAAAATTCAGAATTTTTAATGAGTGGTACTATATAAATGCGGAATTTTAGAACATTATATTTTTTGATTCTAAGACGCTGCATTTTGTTTTAGGGCCATCAAATACTAAAATTCTGACCCGGAAATTTTTGTTTCACAAAATGGAAGAGCAAGATTTGCCAACTTTTGAAGAAAAATTGGAATTTCTTGAAAATTATGTTTTAACTTATGATAATTATTCAGTGGACCAAACAAAGGAAATCAAGCACAGATTTTCATACATTAAATCACAATTTAAACAAAGATGGGTTAATGCACATAGGAAAAGTGATATTTTTTTGACACTAAATAATACTTGGTTGCAAGGAACCTTTGAGCTTCCCGTTGTATTACAACGTTCGGGTCGGCCACAAAAGGCATTTACAGATTTGAGCGAAAGAACGAAAAGGAGAAAAACAGAAGAAATTCGAAATTCAACTGAAGAAGAAATATTGCTTCATGCTGCACAAATAAGTTTACAAACTTCTGGAAAAAGAATTGCCTCGGAAATGTTAAAACACATGATCAGTTCGCCAAACAGAGCAAAAAAATACAAGAAAGCATATTCCAAAAATCTGAGCGGTAATGATAACAAACAGATGACAGCTCTTGGCGCACTGTCAATGTTTGTTGATGCTGATTTGTCCAGAAGACAGTACGAAATTATAAGAAGTACGAATAAAAATTTTTACCCATGCTATAGTGTATTGCAACGGGCAAAACAAGACTGTTATCCCATTCAAGACGCATATCGAGTAACTGCAACCTGTGCGGAGGTAAAATTACAAGATTTGATGGACCACACTGTGAAACGATTGCTGTTAAGCTTAGAAGAGGTTTTGCTCACTCTGAATGAAAAAGAGCGACAGACATTAGAATTAATTTGCAAATGGGGCTGTGATGGCTCCCAACAAACACAATTTAAGCAGAAGATTGAAAATGATTCCGATGATTCCAATATTTTTCAAAGTTCTTTTGTGCCACTTCAATTAGTTTGCAATACAAATAAGGATAACCGTAAAGTAGTTTGGCAGAACTCGACGCCATCTTCGCCGCGATATTGTCGTCCCATCCGAATCCGTTTTGTGAAAGAATCAGTAGATGTGACTAAAGAGGAAGTAAATTACGTGGAAAACTCAACGAGGTTGTTACAGAATACAGAAGTTGTAATGGAAGAAAAAATTTTCACTGTTAAACACACATTGATGCTTACTATGATAGACGGAAAAGTGTGTAATGCGGCTACACAGACTACTTCTACTATGAGATGTTATATTTGTAATTTAACATCAAAAGATTTTAATAATTTAGCAAAAAGGGGTGAAATCAAAACCGATAATTTAAAGTTTGGCCTATCTGTGTTGCATGCAAGAATTCGATTATTCGAAAGTCTGTTGCATCTTTCATACAAACTGCCTTTGAAAAAATGGCAGGTTAGATCTTCCGATGCTGCTGGTAAACAAGCTGTAAATGCAAGAAAATCGGAAATACAAGAAAAATTCAGAAGAGAAACTGGCTTAATTGTGGATGTACCGAAAGCTGGTTTTGGTAACACGAATGACGGGAACACGAGTAGAAGATTTTTCGCCGATCCGCGATTAGCTTCAGAAATCACCGGAATTGATTTTAATCTCATTTATAGATTAAAAGTAATTTTGGAAGTAATCTCAAGTGGACACAAAATTAATGTGGAGAAGTTTTCCGAATATGCAATGAAAACAGCTGAAACATATGTACAGTTATATCCCTGGTATCCCATGACACCAACATTACATAAAATACTAATACATGGTGCTACTGTAATAGAAAACGCCCTACTACCTATAGGACAGTTATCAGAAGAGGCTGCGGAAGCCCGCAACAAACATTTTCGTTTATATCGCCACAACTATGCTCGAAAATTCACAAGGGAATCGTGTAATATGGATGTAATTAATAGGCTGTTACTCAGCTCTGATCCCCTGTTAACAAGTTTGAGGTCGACACCTAAAAAAAAATCGAGCCCGTTTTTGAAAGAAACTATAGATTTATTATTGCCAGCTGATCCCAACCCATTGGATGAATCTTCAGAAGATGACGAAGAAGAAGAAAAAGAAGAAGAAGAAGAAGAAGAAGAAATGTATCCAGATGAAGATCCCTGGTTTTCATCGTCTTCTGAATAATTTTTAGTATAATTCATTATAAAAGAAACCTAATTTTATTTTGCTTTTTTTAATAGATATATGCAATAAAGAGACGCAGATTTTTTTTACATTTAAATAAGATAGTGCCCTTTGGTTAAAAAAAATCAAAATTTTGTAAAAGTACTAATAACGCAATAGAGGCCAAACTAGTGAATCGATTTATCTGAAATTTGGTACTCGGACATTGGGTGACCCGTTGACGAGTTGAAAGGTTTTTTGAAGCTGTTGGTTCACGGGAATACCAACTTTAAAATTTTAAACAGAAGATATGGAAATCAAAGAATACCACGATGGGGAGGTTCCAGCCGCTTCTTTGCTGCATTTTTTTCAAAAAAATCATCTTTTTTATCCTTAAAAGACATTTTACATGCATGGAAATCGATATAAATCCAATAAAAATTTTGGCCGCCTAAATTTGCCAAATACCCCTATGTGCGTCGAAGAGCTGAACAAATTTTGGATTCAATCGGTCTACGGAAAGTGCCGTTTTGGCACACCAATTTCCAAAGCTAAAATTACTCACTCATTTAACCATCCAAAACAAATTTTTGATAGATTTATTGTCACCATCAGAAAGGTCTTCAAATTCTGGTTTTAAATAAGACAAACTTCGTTCGCATTTAGTGCTCTTTGGGTCAAAAAATCGAAATTTTGTAATAACGCTAAAAATACATTATAGGTAGCCCAAACGAGGGGGCAACCACTCATGAAAAAAATGTACCACGGACTAGGACTAGGGCGGACTAAAATGGGACTAGCGGGACTAAATGGACTAACCTGGACTAAATCGGACTAAACTGGATTAAATCGGACTAGCGGACTAAAAGCGGACTAAATCGGACTAAACTGGACTAAATCGGACTAAATCGGACTAAATCGGACTAAACTGGACTAAATCGGACTAAACTGGACTAAGTCGAACTAAACTGGACTAAAGTGAGTTATGCAGCATTTAAAAATATTGCTGCTGCGCTACTCAGCTGTGAGTGCCTTTGTGTTGCATTACATCACAGTGTCGTTTCCGTCGTTTCTTTCGATACAGTCGTGTAGTCGAGCCCCGGGTAGCTGTCAGATGTTTAGATGCTCTTGATCAAGTGAAGACAAAAAAGAAAAAATTACAATGGGTGACGGCCGATGTGACGACAGTGGCAAGGATTTGGAAAAGCCTAGGAAAAAAAAGGCAGATTATCTTCATCGCCCAATATTCCGAATTGTTATTATTCGTTTCTCGATTAATTTTAGGTTAGGATTGCACACTTTTGCAAGCATACTTGTGCGATCGAGCTTGCGATGTGGAATGCTATTGCCGCATTTCTTTAATGTGTGTATCGGAACAATCGGCATCAGTAATTTTTACGTTATTTCATCTGTATTTTTAGTCTATTGTTCAAGTCTTGGTTCTTTTTTGTCGATGTTTTGTTTTCCTTGCAAAACATCAAATCTTTACATTGTAGGGTCCGGAGAATCAGAAAAAGTGGTTTTTGAAAAATGTCTGTGTCTGTCTGTGATCACACTATAGCTCAAAATAATGAACGTATCGAGATGAAATTTATCACACATATTCTGTGTAGGTGTTGATTAGGTTTTTGGGTCGCAAAGGTTCATGGAAAGTGCCTTTTTGGCACATCAACTTTAAAAAATTAAATGCAAACCGCCATTTTTCGCATTACCATATAAAAACTCTTCGAATTCTGCTTCTAAAAATGTATTCACTCTTGGTGCCCATTTGGTCAAAAATCAGTGCCGTGAAAAAAACCTATGTATACTAAAAGGAAATGAAACTTTCGTCTCTTCTCACAACTAAAATCATTGCTACTGTCCACACAATTTTATGAATTGCTCCCAGTAAAGGCTATCCGAGAAGTAATTTTTCAAACTATTTTTGCAGATATTCATATTGAACTCAAAATTCACAATAAAGCAACGTTGGAATTTTTCAATCTTTGCGTAAGACGAAAGTTTCGTTTCCTAATACTATATAACTGTATATTTTTATTACCGGACAGGACAGTTCATTTTTTTTCAAGTCGAAAACCTCAGACCCATTTCTTCAAAAAATGTCATTTTAGTGGCAAAAAGGCTCTTTTTTTGAATTTCTCTTAGCAAAATAGTACCTATTTTCTTACTAAAGTCCCGTCGCATATTAACGAAAGCGGGGGTTGTGTGTCTCAGGTTTTTTTTCTATTGGTTTGTAAACGGGATTTCAGTTCTGTCAAAATTCCTGTCATGGACAATAATTAACAACAAAGACTCCTTTTAACCTCCATTGTTACTGTTTATTGACACTGACAGTGAGTGACGGGAGTTTTGACGGATGTGAAATCCCTTTTACAAACCAACAGAAAAAAAGCCTGAGATACACAACCCCCGCTTTCGTTAATATGCTACGGGACTTTACAGGATTTGATGGCTATTGCATTGACGGATCAAAAACCTTAGTACCATTTTTTGAATATTGGCATTTTTGGAGGAAAACTGCCTCTTTTTGCATTTTTCTTACCAAAAGAGCATATTATTGTTATTGAGTTCGATAGCTGTTGCATTGTCGGATCAAAAACCTTAATGCCATTTTTTCAAAAAATGTCATTTTAGGGGTGAAAAATATCGTCACAAGTTAATTTATTCCTGCTGATACATTTTCAAATTCTGTGAAAAAGTAGTCTCCGAGACTGCCACTTTTTTTAAATTTCCAGCAATTTTACATAACCTAGACTGGACTAAAAGGGACCAAGCTCTTGACTAAATCGGACTAAACTGGACTAAATCGGACTAAACTGGACTAAATCGGACTAAATCGGACTAAACTGGACTAAATCGGACTAAACTGGACTAAATCGGACTAACGGACTAAAACGGACTAAAAGCGGACTAAATCGGACTAAAAGCGGACTAAATCTAAGGGTGTACCGCGGACTAACGCAGTGGTTGCCCCCTCGAGCCCAAATTAGTGAATCGATTTGGCTAAAATTTGGTACATGGAGATTGGGTGACCCGTTGAAGACCTGAAAGGCTTTTGGAAGCAATTGGTCCACGGCAAGTGCCATTCAAGCATATCAACTTAAAATTTTAAATATAAGGCCTCCTTTTTTATGCCGCCAATAGAAAGACGATCAAATTCTGGTTCTAAAAATGTATTCACAGTTTCTGCCATTTCAGTGGAAAATAGAGAAAGAATTCTTTTTCAATAAAAGGGAGCGGGCTGACAGTGGATGACATAAAGTATCCAGTTATTGTCAAAAGGGTGGCAAACTGTTAACCTTAAAAGGAACATATTGTCAAATGTAACGGGTGATGTACGAGGTGATGTCGGTATTTGTCAGAAAATTAGTCACAGACGATAAGCATAAAAAAAAATTTGTTGAATTGCCTACTATCTACACAGAATACAAAGATCCACGCGATGGGGAGGTTTCAGCCGCTTCTCTGCTGCATTTTCTTCTTATACGTTGTGTTAAACGAAGGGAGACATACATGAATAATACTACGAGTTACGTTGTATATTATGTCCACTTTTTTGCGAAAATGAGTTATTCCTGCAGATACGTCTAATAAATGTCTCTGGATCGTCCTGTGATAGTAGTTTATAACCCAAAGCGTGAAAGTGATGTTTTACGCGGCAAAGGAAAATATTCCATTTCCTGAGACGAACGACGATGCAAATACTAATAACTCTGTTCCAAATAGTTTCGAAAATAAGAGGTTTTCATCTTCTTGTGAGACACTGTATATTAGTGTAAATGTGTAATAGTGTGGTGAAACTGGAAGCATATCGTTCAGTCCGTGTGCACAGCGAAGACAAAAGCTACGACCTATTACAAAGTGTTCCTTACATATCAGAGATAAGATAACGAGAGGTCGTACAGTAGGTTAGGTGGTATATAAATGAGGTAGGGGTGAAAATGCAATTTTTTCACCAAAAAATTACTTTATGTCAATCGGTTCTATGTTAAAAGTGCTTTCCATTGCTTATAACTAAATACAGATTTTGAAAAAGGAAGGCTGAGAAATTAATTGTTTTAGGTTACTAAACACGTCGAAATACATGGTTATTCCTATACCACCCGATATTTAAAGTGGCGTTTACTCGCAATTCTTGAAATGCGCTGTCTCTCAAATGCTTTCTTAAATCATAAGTCGAAAACCCCGAGGTTTAGCGAAAAAATTACAAATATAAATGTTTTTGAGTTAGATCTCCTCTTTCCAATGGTTTTTGTCTTATTAAGATTGATCGAATAGATTTCGAGAAAAATGCAATAAAGTGCAGTGTTGCACAACGGCTCGCCGCTCGGCGGACCGACACCCGGAGATGCGACGAAGGTTCAATATAGCAAGGTCGTGCATACGATTGTAGAACTAATGCGCTTTCGAGGTATAATATTGTCAGGCGGACCTGAAAAATTTTATTAAGTACCTACCTATTTGAAAAGTTTTTTTGTCTTGTTCTGTTCATAGGGGTTTTTGAAGAAGCATTTAATGTTTTATAACTCGAAATGGACATTAATGGACAAAATGCACGAAATTAAACGATTCATATAAGAAGAAAATTTTAATTGAATTTGTGAGTAAAAAATTAGGAACCGAATTTGATAGTAATTAATAAATGTTTGAAATCAAGAACTATAATAAGCTTATTCAAAAACATATCTACTCTCCCTTCATTTTCTATTGAAGTGACAGAACGTCAAAATTTGAATTTTAGGTTGGCATGAGGAAATTTTCCAAGGAATTTTACCAACAGGTGAGTTGGTAGAACCGTTTTCAATGCGATACGTCATTGCTCTGAATTGGCCCAAAATCGTCTTTGTGTTAGTGGAGTTTTGAGTAAAGTGCAAAGAAAAATATTCACGAAAAAGCCTCAGGTACGTTTATCTGATGTGACACTGCATGCTGCTAACAATTAAAATAAACCCTAGAAAATTTGGGTTATGTTTTTGCTTTCCCGCTAAACGATCAAATTGTTAAAAGTACACTCCTTTACAAATTAGGGTTGTACACTTGTGCAGTTCCATAAAAATTTTAGTTCTGCTATAGAAAATGAACGGACTTTATAAGCAAGTTTCATTTGAAAAAAATACAATTTTGCTATAGTACTTATCACCTATCCATCGCTGACATCAGAAGAATCGCTATCCAAAGAGGTATTAACGCGTTTAATGTTAAGGATACCTGATGATGGAACAGAACTATTATGACAAGAAGATGGTCTTGCCATGCACTTACAAGAACCAATGCACTTTAAATTTCTCTTTCTGCACGACAATATTTTTAACAACCTAAAATGGGAAGGTTTATTAATTAGTTCTTTCTTAAAATTTTTGCCGTACCTTTTACACATTTACCTACATGTGAGAAACGGGCTGGTGTCGGGAAAACTTGGTTCCTGTTGTTAAGACCGGTATAATTTTATTGTCTTCTACTTTCCAGCCGGAATCGGTTACATTGGCCGAAATCGGTTGGGGCTCCAAACTATATGCAACCAAACCAATGTTTGGTAGTGCACTCTAAGTGAATGTTGCACCAACTTGCTCTAGTCGGAGGTAATTTATTTAAAGACTTGGAACTTGCTAATATTTCACGTAACTCGTTGATGTTGGTTATATCTTCACTTTTCGCATACACTAATTATAAATTGTTCCATATTGTTTAAGGTATCTTTGGAAGGATTACCCCTTCCGACATGGTTTAACGAATGGTAATACTGCAGGTATACATTCCAAACTGCCTTTTTGCCGCATCCAAATAACTACCAAACATTGGTTTGATTGCATAGTTTGGGGCCCCAACCGATTTTGCCCAATGTAACCGATTCTCACAGAAAGAGAAATTTAAAGTGCATTGGTTCTTGTAAGTGCATGGCAAGACCATCTTCTTGTCATAATAGTTCTGTTCCATCATCAGGTATTCTTGACATTAAACGCGTTAATACCTCTTTGGATGATTTTTCTGATGTCAGCGATGGATAGGCGATAAGTACCTATAGCAAAATTGTATTTATTTCAAATGAAACTTGCTTATAGATATGTTTTTGAATAAGCTTATTATAATTCTTGATTTCAAACATTTATTAATTACTATCAAATTCGGTTCCTAATTTTTTACTCACAAATTCAATTAAAATTTTCTTCTAATATGAATCGTTTAATTTCGTGTATTTTGTCCATTAATGTCCATTTCGAGTTATAAAACATTAAATGATTCTTCAAAAACCCCTATGAACAGAAAAAGACAAAAAAACTTTTTAAATAGGTACTTAATATAATTTTTCAGGTCCGCGTGACAATATTATACCTACCTCGAAAGCGCATTAGTTCTATAATCGTATGCGCGACCTTGCTATATTGAACCTTCGTCGCATCTCCGGGTGTCGGTCCGCCGAGCGGCGAGCCGTTGTGCAACACTGCACTTTATTGCATTTTTCTCGAAATCTATTCAATCAATCTTAATAAGACAAAAATTATTGGAAAGAGGAGATCTAACTCAAAAACATTTATATTTGTAATTTTTTCGCTAAACCTCGGGGTTTTCGACTTATGATTTAAGAAAGCATTTGAGAGACAGCGCATTTCAAGAATTGCGAGTAAACGCCACTTTAAATATCGGGTGGTATAGGAATAACCATGTATTTCGACGTGTTTAGTAACCTAAAACAATTAATTTCTCAGCCTTCCTTTTTCAAAATCTGTATTTAGTTATAACCGATGGAAAGCACTTTTAACATAGAACCGATTGACATAAAGTAATTTTTTGGTGAAAAAATTGCATTTTCACCCCTACCTCATTTATATACCACCTAACCTATTGTACGACCTCTCGTTATCTTATCTCTGATATGTAAGGAACACTTTGTAATAGGTCGTAGCTTTTGTCTTGGCTGTGCACACGAAATTCTTTTCTAGACGAGTTTGTTGCGCCCGTAGACTCTACTATAAGACCGTTTACTGTTTCAACGGAGTTGCACGTTCATAATCGTTTTGACGCCGACGCAACTATAACAAACTGTCTAAAAATATTTATCGTTGGTAATTTGAAACGACGGCGAAGTGTCTTGAAAAGCTTCAACAGAGAACCGTTTTGATAAACAAGACGGTAATTACTCTTTAAGAATATTCATATCAACAAGCAGTAGGCAGAAGGCAATGTAGGGTAGGATGGGGTGGTCTGATCAAAAAAGGATCCGTTTTTCCATCTTATGTTAACTTTAACATGCAGCTATTTCCTTTGAAACAATAAATTGGTGTCACAATGTAAACTAGAGTGATAAACTTCACGTTAAAGTTAACATGAGATGAAAAAACCAACCCTTAGAAAGGAACATTAAATAACGGTCTAGTGAGGATAAAAACAGAACGATACCGGCCCAGGCCCTAGGGACCGCCGCGGCCTAGTGGGGCAACACGGTCCCTAACCTTTTCGGGACGGGCGACGTACGAATCCGCAAAAAAATTTTGTCGCAGAAAGTTAACTCAATTTTATATTATTTTGTTATTGTACTAAAGATGGTTTACTGCTAAAATCTAGCACCTTTACTGCTAAAAAAGGCTCGCAAGTATAATTTTATGCAAGTATTTAGTTTTTTATACCTATAATTTATATATGTTATATTTTCTGCTTCTCTTTTTCATTTAAAATAGCTTTTGTTTGAATAAAACTTATAATTGCAAAATTTATCTAATATTTTACCGTTCACACAGCCGGGAACCGTACGGAGCCGAGATCCCTATATACGGGGTGAGTTTAGTTAGATCAATCAGTAGCCATAGCGCTCAAACCGTTGAAATTAGAAATTTGGTTTTAGTATGAGTCGTTAGCTGAAAGTGTCCCCTCTGTTTGAGCCAAAAAAAAATGCCTTCAATTGTATTCTGTTAGAAACTATTAACCGAAAAAGAACGACGAAAAAAAATTTTTATATTTTTTGTTTTTGAGCTAAACTGTTTTAAAATATATTTTTTTAATCTGGTAAAAATGTTTGTTCCACGAAAACATTTATGCAATTACAGATTAATCCCCGTCCAGGCAGCACGTCGCTTAAAATATACATGATGTCTCAGAACGCTCGCACCATCTTCTAATGAAGTATTCAGGATTAAATTCTGAGTCGATCCGTCTTTTTGAAAATTTCCAGATTCCAATAGTTCTCGAGTTATAAGAGATTTAAGAGGACCCATCAGACTTCAGCTCTGAATTGCTTCATACGGAAATTTAATGTTAGATATATTATTTCCTAGGTAACAAGATAGGTACTATCAATGAAGATTTATATTGTTCTATCACTAGAAACACCCCACTACACCGAAACACTTGATTTACACTGCTGACGCGTTTCGAACACAATGTGCTCATTATCAAAGCCGAAGCTAAAAACAACCTACCTGTCTAGAAACTGAAATATTTATAGGCCCACCCGCGTAGCTCCGCCCCTCGCCTGATATTGGTATAGGTATAGGTACGCGGGTGGGCCTATAAATATTTCAGTTTCTAGACAGGTAGGTTGTTTTTAGCTTCGGCTTTGATAATGAGCACATTGTGTTCGAAACGCGTCAGCAGTGTAAATCAAGTGTTTCGGTGTAGTGGGGTGTTTCTAGTGATAGTGCATTTTTCCACCGAAGTTGTCCAGTGTTTCCATAGTATTTATATTGTTGTATCTTGGTACCTAACATTAAATTACCTTATGAAGCATTTCAAAGCTGAAATCTGATTGGTCCTCTTAAAGCGCTTATAACTCGAGAACTATTGGACCCTCGAAATTTTGAAAAAGACGGGTCAACTCAGAATTTAATCCTGAATATTCCATTTTAAGATGGTCCGAGCGTTCTGCAACACAATGTATACCGTCCCGAAATGGCTAGGATCCGCTGTGGCCGCTAACGTATTAAGAATTTTAAGGAATTATCCGATATCTTGAAGAGATGAGACAACATAATTAGTGTAAAAAGAGAAATTTGGAGATACGTCGAAATTTCGGAATAAGGCGAAATTTTAAGTAGTGTACGGCGATATAGCGGGTCCCAGATACGAATAATGTCCTATAGATATTCTGTAAATAATCCCTAGCTCATATAGGTTACGTATTTGTACAGGATGTTCCCTAAGTACACCGTCAAACGTCAAGGGGTGATCTTCCACATTATTCTAAGACAAAAAATTCCTATGGGCTTAATGTCATGAAATGCTTCGTTTGCAAGATACAGAGTGTGCAAATTAAAATAAAAAGTATTTCGCTGATATTTCTAAAACGTTTTAAGATATACGTTTATATCATATAAAGAGCGCTTTGTCAAGTACACTGGGGCGTAGGTGTAGGTAACCAGGTGCATACTTAAGTCTATGTTGGTTAAATTTTTCAAAAGTTATTTTTAACCCGTCCCCTTTTACTGCAGTTGCTTCAAAATCGATAATCGATATAAATCCAGATCTTTACGTTTTTGGGTCTGGAGAATACGAAAAAATAGGTTTTACAAAATGTTCCGTGTGGCGTCGGCGTTGTATGTAAACAGGATTCAGCCGAAACTACCCAACCGATTTGTCTCAAATTTGGGCAGAGGGAGATCGGACGATATCTATTGCCTTTTTGGTCCATGAACTTGGAAATTTTAAACATAAGCTCCTATTTTTGACATCTAAATGCGAAAAGCCTTGAAATTCTGTTCTTAAAAATGTATTCACACTCCGTACCCTTCTAGCAACCTAAGAATTTCCGGATTTTGGAGAACAGCGGATGTTTTCTGACGCTGTTAAAAGGGGGACGTAAAGATAGTTGTCAAAATATGATAGGTATGCCATCAAATGATTAATTCCGGTTCTTGAAAATTTATAGGTGATTTATTTGTCAAGGATTCACCGTTGGGGAGGTTCCTGTTGCCTCACTGGCTGCCTTTTTTATAGGTATATCTAATGCTGCCAAAATTCGATATGACGGCCTCAAAAAAAGACAAGTTGACCGTTGTTGCTCAACATTTATAAGGCCTAGAAAATTTCTGTCGGTGCTGTCAAAACTACAAAAGTTTCCATTGTTAGAAAGATATCAAAAGTTTTGACCGGAAAATCGTTTTATCAAATTTTACCCCTTCATAAGTCAAAAATTTAAATGTTTCAATTTTTCCTGCGTTACTATGATCCATGGGGGGGATCAGAACCTTCTAGATGGAAAGATAAAAATGGCTTCAAAAATTATTTTGACACTTGAAATGTCACTTGAGTGGAATGATTGGATTCAGAAAATTATGTAGATTCCAAAAACGTTGTGATATACAGGTGTTCCATTTGAAAATAATAAGTTGATGCCACTTTCGGTAAAACCGAAAATAAAAAAAATGAAAAAAATTTGGTTATGACGCCAAAGTGGCCTTTGTTTGAAGGTGTACCATGATCCTGTGACACCCTGTATATCAGAATAAAGCAAAGGGAATTCTCTACAAATAAGATATCTTCTTAATTAACCTTCCCACTCCACTTCACCACTTAAAAAAATGGTAGATTACTGCAATGACTAAAATTTTCGAATTTGAGAAAACACCAGATATTCACGTTTTGAGGTCTCAGGAACCCAAAAAAGTGGTTTTAAAAATGTGTCATGTGTATGTACGTTTGTAAACACGCCACTGGATCCATTTGGCTGAAATTTGGTACGTAGGCATCTCATAACCCAACTTAGACGTGAAAAGCTTTTGGAGCCAATCGTGCAACCAGAAATGCCATTTTAGCGTATCAACTTTTCAATTTTAAATGCAAACCCCCATTTTTCTCGTTACCATAAGAAAGGCCTACAAAATTTACTTCCAAAGATGTATTCACTCTCAGTGCTCTTTTGACCAAAAACTAAAAAGATCGAGATTTGTATCGGACTTTAAAATCGCTGTGCAGCCCAAGCCTCTGAACCGATCCTTATTCCTTATTCCAATTTGTTAACACTTTCAAGAGCTGCCAGACATTACGCACAGGGTCGGTTTATCGATGGACACTTTTGACCGGTTACTTGTATAATCACTATACGAAGGTCTGTAACAATTTTCGGCTCTCTTTTAATTTTTTCGAAGTTTTGCCGTATTTTTGTCTAAAGTTCCTGGACTATTATGGTTTCCGAGGTTCCCGATGGTGGGCAACGAAAAAGTCACCACCACTTTTAGCATTTTTTGCATTGCCGCCCACGTTCGACTTTGATATTTTAATAAGCCCATCAGGCGCTATCTAAATACTTAATGTCCCGAAATTAATAAATATTACTCGTCTGCCATTAAATCCTTATTTCGCAGCGTGAAAAAGAGCAGCTAATAAGAAAGCGGATGATGAAGATGAATAAATTGGTCTGACTAATAAAATTGTTATTGACGGCAACCGTATTCACCTCTTGGTTAAATTTAGTTCAACGTTCAATTTATATTTGTTTCCGATGTTAAAAATAAAAAACCTCAACCTCTTTATATTTTATTTCTATCATCATATTTTTGAAGCAGCGACTGTGTGAATGTCGGCCCTGAATCGGAAACCTTATTATCTGCTTCCTATAAATACGATTACGTTCGAGTCGGAACAAGATGTTTTATTAATGCACGTCGCACCGGATATTTTATTTTGGAGCACTATATAAAATTTTAGTCGGTAAAGGGTTGATGTTTTTATCGAATTCACAAAGCTTTCAGTGGGGCATTAAAAATGGAGTAAATTTTCTCCCGTCGTCGTTGGTTCGGTTTATTGATTTCCGGTATAGAATTTGACCTCTTGGGTAGTTCCTGGGTTTCGAGTATTCGCCAGGAATTCGCCACGACTAGACTTTGGCGGTTAATAGTATATTATTGACCAAGGTAAAGATAAGAACTGTTTTAGCCCAAGCGGTAAGATTGTAACCCCGAGGGCTAAAATAGTCTTCTCTATAGTGGTGAATATAGTACTTTTTCACTTACTGGCAAAAAAAAAACGAATTATCAGTTCAAAGATAGGTCAATAATGGTACGTTTTAAAGCTAGTAGTGAAAAAATAGTGTATTATTGACCAGGGTAGATAAGAACTGTTTTAGCCCAAGCGGCAAGATTGTAACCCCGAGGTTCTCAGTTCAAAGATAAGTCAATAATGGTACGTTTTAAATCTAGTAGTGAAAAAATAGTATATTATTGACCAAGGTAAAAAAAAAGATGAGAACTGTTTTAGTCCAAGCGGCAAGATTGTATTGTAACCCTGAGTGCTAAAATAGTCTTCTCTACCGTGGTGAATATACTACTTTTTTCACTTACTAGCAAAAAAAAACCGAATTCTCAGTTCAAAGAAAAGTCAATAATGGTACGTTTTAAAGCTAGTAGTGAAAAAATAGTGTATTATTGACCAAGGTAAGATAAGAACCGTTTTAGCCCAAGCGGCAAGATTGTAACCCCGAGGTTCTCAATTCAAAGATAAGTCAATAATGGTACGTTTTAAATCTAGTAGTGAAAAAATAGTATATTATTGACCAAGGTAAAAAAAAAGATAAGAACTGTTTTAGTCCAAGCGGCAAGATTGTATTGTAATCCTGAGGGCTAAAATAGTCTTCTCTACCGTGGTGAATATACTACTTTTTTCACTTACTAGCAAAAAAAAACCGAATTCTCAGTTCAAAGATAAGTCAATAATGGTACGTTTTAAAGCTAGTAGTTAAAAAATAGTATATTATTGGCCAAGGTAAAAAGATAAGAACTGTTTTAGCCCAAGCGGCAAGATTGTAACCCCGAGGGCTAAAATAGTCTTCTCTACAGTGGTGAATATAGTACTTTTTTCACTTACTGGCAAAAAAACCGAATTATTAGTTCAAAGATAAGTCAATAATGGTACGTTTTAAAGCTAGTAGTGAAAAAATAGTGTATTATTGACCAAGGTAACACTTCATTCGCAAACCAAAGAACCACCGATATGGCAACATTAGCGGTAAATACAACCGACAACGCCGCTTTAGTAACTTTAGGGACATACTTTGACGTACGATATAATTTAAGGCTATATCACCCAAATTTGACAAGCTTGCGCGGGGAAATCATCTCTAACAAGATTTATACCCTGCTGTTCATATTATTGCTGAATTAATTACTCTTCAAAAGTGTGTTCGTTATAAAAGCGATTTTAACATAAAATTCTAAAAACTCAAAACCAGCAGAGAACAATAATCTTTTTAAACATCCTACGTCCTCCGGTTCAGCAAATTCCTCTTCACTGATGGTACCCAAATTGAAACATATCATCATCAGACGAATCTGACTCTGCCAGGTTTATTATTATTGCCGAAATGTCTTGCACACTGCTTTGGCCCAGTCACTTCTAATCAGTTCCTGGCAATGCCTAATACAATTCTGCCCTTACCACAGACATTTTTGTCTCTGCTGTTAATAAATTTCTCTCCTTTCCGTCCATAATAAGGGAGAAACAGCATTCGTTGACATTAGTTGCAAAGACTTGTCAATTTGATTTTGGAAATTTTGAAAGCACATTTCAAATTTTGAAGTATGCAGTATGGGTAACATGAAAATTCGAAAATATAGTTAGGGGCTTTTCTTACTTGGCCAACCTAGCCCCTCTAGCGGTGGTTCTTTAATAAATGAACAGAGTTTAGATATGAACTGTTTTAGCCCAAGCGGCAAAATTGTTACTCCGAGGTTCTCAGTTCAAAGATAAGTCAATAATGGTACGTTTTAAAGCTAGTAGTGAAAAAATAGTATATTATTGACGAAGGCAGATAAGAACTGTTTTAGCACAAGCGGCAAGATTGTAAAATTGTACTACAAGACGCGAGGGCTAAACTAGTCTTCTCTACCGTGGTGAATGTAGCACTTTTTTCACTTACTGGCAAAAAAACCGAATTCTCAGTTCAAAAATAAGTCAATACTGGTACGTTTTAAAACTAGTAGTGAAAAAAAGAATTTTTATCATTTAGTTATGTTGCAGAGCCACCAGTGGGTCGATTTGCGGGACGACGCAAGTCGGTGTTTGCGGAAACTTACAATCCCGAAGAAGACGACGAGGATGACGGCGCCAGGACCGTATTCCCAAAATCGGACGAGCAACGTCAACGATTGGCGGAGGCCGTCAGAAATATTCTGCTGTTCCGGGCCCTCGACAAGGAGCAGATGCAGGAAGTGCTCGATGCGATGTTCGAGAGGATCGTCAAAGAGGGGGAGCTGGTTATCAAACAAGGGGACGACGGTGACAATTTCTACGTTATACAAAAGTAAGGGAATTTTAAAACTTCTTTCGATGTGGACGTTTCGAAACTTTTAAAATCGGCCCTCTTCAGGTCTTCTAAGATAAAGAACATTGATTGTTTTATTGAAGAATGGTGGAAGAAGGCCTGGCTTTAAAACAAAAGTCAAAAGGTTGACATCGAATGTAGTTTCTTTTTTGTCCTGCTTATAAGGTTTTAGTGCCGAAGCATATGCGCATAGGCACTGTAGTGTTAGTGAAATCGCTCGCCCGACGCATAACCTGAGAACGAAAGCAGATATCGAGCTGAAATGTTGTACACAGGTGTCTACTCCGAAAATGTAGGCCGGGATTGTTTTTGGGCCATATCGGACCATAGCAGTCCGAGAACGGGTGAAAAACTGAAAGAAATAGTAATTTTCGACGTTTGATGGTTAACGCTGCCTCAACGCTTGAAGATAGATTAAAGGTATGAATAGAGGAATTGTCGGCATTGAAAAGATCTACAAAAAAGTCCGCGACGGCATACAGGGTGGGTAATTTTTCGATGCTCACCATTGGGATCTCCTAAACGGTAAAAGATACGGGGTCTGTTAAATTACAGAAAAGTTGCGCTATTTCTTGGCGATTAAGAATCTGAAGAGAATTCCCCGATATTTTGATGCGTTCTTGAGTTCTCACAAAAAATCTGAAAATTGTCAATTTAAAGAAAAATTAATATCTGCCTAACGATTGCTGATATTTAAATGAAACTTGGAACTTTCATATTTTGGACAGCTGTCAATTGAATGGCATTGACAGAAAATTTCTAGGCCTTCTAGATTTTGAATAAAGACAGTCAACTTTTCTTTTTCTTATAGGCGCCATATTGAATTTTAACACCGCTGGATACTCAGAAAAATTAGCTGCTCAAAAATGTAACCAACATGGACGTTTTTCAAAAAATATGTGAAAGCCCGAGTCACACGACCGCAAGACGTATTTTATTACTGTTGAATTCAATTGTTTTCACATGTTATAAGAGATTGAAGAAGTCTGCGTACTTTTTTGCAAATGTATTTCATCTAAGTTTAGGCTAATGTTGCAAATTATTCCTACCAATTTTCAAATTCTGACATCTGTCAAAAAAGTTCATATTGAGTACATTTTTGAAAAGCCAATTTTTTTTGTGCATTTGATGGTATTAAAATTCAATATGGCGGCCATAAAAGAATCGAAAGTTGACTGTCGTTACTCAAAATCTAGAGAGCCTAGAAAATTTCTGTCGATGCTATTCAATTGACAGCTGTCAAAAATATAATAGTTCCAAGTTTCATTTAAACAACATCAATCGTTAGGAAGATATTAATTTTTCTTTAAATAGGCAATTTTCATATTTTTTGTGATAACTCGAGAACGAATCAAAATATCGGGCAATTCTCTTTAGATTCTTAATCATCAACAAATAGCGCAACTTTTCTGTAATTTAACCGACCCTGTATCTTTTACCGTTTAGGAGATGCCAATGGTGATCATCGAAAAATTACCCACCCTGTATAGCTACCTATGATGGGTAATCCAACGTGATCGTTTTTGTGTTTTAATTTTGGACGAAAATCGCTTCGATGGCTAATTGTCGACTATCCGGAATCCGTAACAAATATTTATATGCTGTCGCGGACTTTTTTGTAGGTCTATTCCTTATCGACATTTCTTCCTTATACGATTTTAATCCATCTTCACGCGTTAAGGTAGCGTTCGCAGTAGAAACCCGAAAATGCGCATTTTTTCCCGGGACCAAAGAAACTGGTAATTGTAATAACTCGAAAACTAGTGGAGGTATCCTACTGAAACTTGATATGCGCTTTTGAAGAGTCTGTTGAAGGTGAGGGGGTGTCAATTTTAGAGGATGAAATTTAGGGGTTGACAATAACAAAAATATGAAAACTTCGCAAATATGTTGCAAGTTGAGGTCCGAAACCCGATACACACATATATTTCGATAATATCTGATGGTTTTTCTGCAAGATGGGGCAGATGGAATGGAAATTAGGGGATGAAAGTTGAAATTCAAGCAATTGTAAAACTTTCCGTCAATGGACCAAAAAAAGCATTTTTTGCGTTTTGCATTTTTTGCGCCGAAACGCACCACCTTTCAGCCCTCAAAACACAATAAATTGACATGGCGGAAATTTAATCCTTAAACCGCTTACAACTTGATGGGAATAAGTTAACTTAAAAAAGAAGGGGTAAATTTACCGAAAAATTGGACATAATAATGGTACCTACTCATAATTCCCGATAGTGAATTATGCACTCATATTCACAGCTTTCAGCCAATCACACAATCAAAAATCCATAATTCACTGTTGTTTTGGCCAATGAAATTTCAAATGGGTTTCATCACTAATTCTGCGGCGGACAATTGACTGAATTGTCAAAATGACAGGTGTACTAACTACTAATCAAGAAATTAAAGAAGCTGCAAATTTACAGGGTGTCCCAATTGTCTGTATTCGGCCGATAACTCCATTGCTGTTAGAGATAGCGAAAAATTGTTAAATACAAAGTTGCAGAGGGTCAAAAAAGGCACATTTTAAAAATACAGTCCTGTATACAGGCTGTCCCACTAAGGAATAAGAACACAAACATAAGTTTTTTAAACGGAACACCCTGTATTTTAATTTTTTATCGGATTCTGTGATGAATTCCAAGTAAAATTCATTAATCATGTTTTTATCTGAAGCGAATGGTTTAGAAGATATTGGCAATTTTGCGGGAAAAATTACATTTGCACCACTTATTTTGAAAAATCACCCCACAACCAATTTTCAACCTTTGGTTTTGGAAATTTAGCATGTCATTAAGGAAGGTTTGGGCTATACTCAAAGCTCTTGAAAACGGTCTTAGCTTCTCAAGTTCGTCCCCAGTAACATTATGAACCTTCAAAAATGTAGAGGCTAATATTTCGAAATTTTTAAATGGCACCACTGTCAAAAGTTATAGCCATATGTTGTAAAATTAAATTTGCTTTCGTTTAATATAAAATGTTCCTATATCCAAGTTTAGTATTTTTCGATTTATTCAATAAAACCGAGGGGCTACTCACTACAGGCATTTGGTGTACACTCGACCGGCATTGATGGCATTAATTTGCATTATTGGCATTAATCGGCATTTTTGGCATTAATCGGCATTTTTGGCATTAATCGGCATTTTTAGCATTAAACGGCATTTTTTGGCATTAATCGGCATTTTTTGGCATTTTCCGTCCGACATTAATCGGGCGTTTTCGGAATTTAATGCTCTAAAGGTCGCGAAGTCTTGTCTCGTCAGTCGTCTGCACACTGCACAGCAAAACAATAAGATAAAGTCTCGCTCCCCCGGTGGCGGTGGGGGAAATACAAACCCACAGACACATGTTTCGCCCTTTTTAGGCCTCATCAGTGCGAGACATTGTCTTTACCCCACCGGGGGAACATATTTTGAAAGACACTCCAAAGCCTAAATGCGAGGCTTCGCCAAGATTAAAAGTGAACAAAGTCTTGGGTACGGCGCGAAGTCTCGCATTTAGGCTTTGGAGTGTCTTTCAAAATATGTGGTGGAGTGGGGTAAAGACAATATCTCGCACTGATGAGCTCTAATAAGGGCGAAACTTTATCTTGTTTTGCTGTGCGTCAGTACAGGCGCCGTTAGGGTAGTTAAAGTGTTAAAAGTAGTATTTTATTTTGTGAGAAGGAAAGTTTGGGGCACGACGCGCAGCGGAATGGCCCATCCCTTCGAACAAAATAAAATCGCTTTTAACACGCAAGTGGGTCATTCACTCCCAAAGGACTGAAGTGCTGTTGTTATTTCATTTTACAAATAATCCATTGATTCTTTGTCTGATTAAATTCCGTCAACGTGACATTTTAACATTTTTCAACTATTTTGGGTTCAAATTGAATGGGAGTGCAAAAACTAGCGTGTACAGGCTGGCGAATTTTTCATCGCCCACCATTCGGAACTCGGAAACCATAAGAGATGGAGAGTAGCTTAAATTAGAAAAAAGTTGCGTTTTTTCAAGGTGATTAGAAATCTGTAAAGAATTCTACTTTACCTTGATTTGTTCCTGAGTTATCCCGAAAAAATTGAAAATCGCGATTTTTAACAAAAATTCATATTTTTCTAACGACTGGTGGTAAGTAAATGAAACTTGGCACCTTTATTTTTTTGACAGCATTAACAGAAATTTTTTAGGCCTTCTAGATTTTGAGCAACGACAGTCAACTTTTCTTTTTCTTATAGCCGCCATATTGATTTTAACACCATTAAATGCCCCAAAAAATTAGCTTTTCAAAAATGTAGCTAACATGGACTTTTTTGGCAGATCGTCAAATTTTGAAAATTGCTATTAATAAAGGGTGTCCCAAAAAAACCGAACGATTTATTTTTGGTTATAACTTTATTATTGTGGGAACGATTTTCCACAATTTTATACGGGACGTAGCCAAAAGATGAGGCTTTTAGAATCTGTAACCATTTTGTAGATGGCGCCACTAATAAATTTTTTGTGGCAGTTTTTTACAGGAACACTTTTTGATTGGCTGGAGTTGAACCATCTGTGAACCGATCAAAATGAAATTAGTATAGGATGAAAGCGAATGCTTTTCTTTTCTAAAGCAACTTTACAAAATTTTATTCTGACCGTTCCTGATTCATAAGCTTACGCTATTTTCATTTTAATCGCTTCACGGATGGTTCAACTCCAGCCAATCAAAAAGTGGCCTTGTAGAAAACTGCCATAAAAAATTATGAGTGGCGCCATCTGGAAAATGGTTGTCGATTCTAAAAGCCTCATCTTTTGAAAGATTGGGGAAAATTGTTCCAATAATAATAAAGCTATAACCTAAAATAAATCGTTCGGTTTTTTTTGGGACACCCTTTAGTTTGTAAAATCCACCTAAACTTAGATGAAAAACAATCGCAAAAGACTACACCGATTTTTTTCAACCTCTTATGACAGGTGAAAACAATTGAATCCAACGGTAATAAAGTAAGCCTTGGCATGGTGCGACTCAAACTTTTGACATATTTTTTCAAAGAAGTCCATATTGATTACATTTTTGAAAAACTAATTTTTTTGCACATCCTGTGGTGTTAAAATCAAATATGGCGGCCATAAGAAAAATAAAAGTTGACTGTCGTTGATCAAAATCTGCATGGCCTAGAAAATTTCTGTCAATACCCCAGCTGCCAGCTGTCAATAATATAAAAGTTCCAAGTTTCATTTGAATACCAACAATCATTAGAGAGACATAATTTTTTCTTTAAAATCGCAATTTTCAGTTTTTTCGCAATAACTCGGGAACGAATCAAGATATCGGGAAATTCTTTACAGATTCTTAATTACCTTAAAAAATCGTCGCTTTTCTCTAATTTAACCTACTCTTGATCTCTAATGGTTTCCGAGTTCCTAATGCTGGGCAACGAAAAATTCTCCACCCTGTATACCAGAGGACTGAAGTGACATTTAATCCCTCTCGATACTGGTGTCAGAAAATGTAATTTCTAACAATTGTCAACAAACGTTATAACAACTGTTTTTAATAGTGTTTGTAGAAAAATAATTATTGTTCGTTATTTCCTTTTATTTTATTGTCTGGCCAATAAGTAGTTTCAGAAACATTTCGTTTTTATTAAAATTTTTGGCCGAATTATTACAATATACAGAGTGTCTCAGAACGCTCGCACCACCTTTTAGTGGAGTATTCATTCAGAATTAAATTCTTAGTCCCTAGGTACAGGATACTACGGGATACTATCCATGAAAATTTAATATTGTTGATGTACCTTGTTACCTAGGAAATAGTCGGAAATAGTGCGTCTAACATTAAGTTACCTCATGAAGCAATTCAGAGCTGAAATCTGATTGATCCTTTTAAATATCTTGGAGAAAGCGAAAAGGATTCAAAAATAGGTTAGATGAGAGTTGTTTGTTCTTTTACGAAGAATAAGAATCTATGATAAAAGATGTAGGTTTCCATTTAAAAAAAAAAGGCGGTCTCGGAGACGGCAGGAACTTCTACGCCGCACTGCATTGGATTAATAACAGCAGCATTTATTAAATTTTTAAATATTTAAAATAAGAAAGTTGCTATGCCAAAAGGGCACTTCGGGTTCGGGTTGACTGATCGGCTTCAAAATCTAATCAGCTCCTCTCCCGCACAGACAATAAAATAAATTGCCACGAAAATGACATTTTTCGAAAAAATGGCACTAAGGTTTTCGGCTTGAAAAAAAATCAGTTATCAAATCCGGTAATAAAAATACACATTTATGCATAGTTTTTTTTCACGGCACCATTTTTTGGTCAAAAGGGCCCAAGTGTGAATACATTTTTAGAAGCAGAATTTGAAGAGCATTCATATGGTAATGCGAAAAATGGGGGTTTGCATTTAAATTTTTAAAGTTGATGTGCCAAAAAGGCACTTTCCGTGAGCCGGTGTAGCCCAGATTCTAATCAGCACCTACAAATCTCCCACTGAATATGTGTGCCAAATTTCATCAAAATCAGTTCAGTAGTTTCGGCTGTAGCGTGTCCACAGACACACGGACAGACACACGGACAGACACACGGACAGACACACAGACACACATTTTTCAAAAATAGGTTTTTTGGGTTCCTGGGACCCCGAAACGTAAAGATTTGATGTCAGTTCAATTTCGAATTTTTGATCGATTTTATATACTGCTCCGCCTTGAGCGTAGAAGTTAAAAAATGAAGTTGACCTTCATTGACCTTGAATCAAAATGGCGTGGATGCTATCTATTTTTCCCCTCGAAGTCATACAACTTTTATACAAAACATTTTTTTCTAAAATGCTTCCTTTACGAGATATTTGCCAGTCTCAAGATAAAACGACCACCCTGTATACAGGAGTTGGTGGGATCGAATTTTTTGCGTTGAATGACCTTACTCGTCGCCTTTCTTGTTAGTGGCATTTTTGGTATTTAACCGGCATTAATTGGCATTTTTGGCATTAATTGGCATTTTTGGCATTAATTGTCATTTTTGGCATTAATTGGCATTTTTGGCATTATTTGGCATTTTTGGCATTAAATGCCGAATCGGCATTTGGTGTACACAATTTTTCTTAGTGAATACCCCCTCGAATAAAACACAATTTTCATCTTTTTTATTCAATAAAACACAATTTTCATCTTTTCCTTCCTGATGTTTTTAGACAGTTGGCCCTGACTACATTTCATTGTAGGTGTAAAATGTGTTATCAGTCGAACTACAATTTCTATAGATCTAATATTTAAAGTAGCGTTTCATAATTTGTCCAATTGCCTTTGGGCTACAAACAGGACCTGCAATAAATTCTGTGTCTGTAAAAACAAAGTGTAATTATAACAATCGCCAGAAACGCCCGCACTATACCGAATAGGTTTATTTCAACAGCTAACGTGTTTCAAACACAAACTGCTCATCATCAAAGCCAACTCATTGGCATTATAATCATTTTATTTTAACAGAGTAGGTACCTATCTGTTGTTTTTTAAATGACCCAAAAAAATTAAACAAAAATTAAGTCGGTAAGTAAAGTAATTAAAAATGTACCTACTTATCCTAAAAGTGCAATTTTTATCTATTTATTTCATTTTGGTAAGTACCTAAGGGCTGAAAATGCTGCAACTTTTTTGAGTAGGTACATTTCTTGCGTTCCATCAATGAACATTAAAAAAAGCACTTGATCACAATTTATGGTTAATTAACGCAGGATTCCGGCTGACAGAATTTGTGACACCTATTGTGACATGTGTCCCAGCAGCCTTTCAAAAACATTACTGTAAGATAAAAATGGAAATTCCTAAAAATCATAATTTACTGAATAAAACGAAAAATTCGAGACTTGGATATAGGGACATTTTATATCAAACGAAAGCAAATTTAATGTTACAGCTTATGGCTATAACATTTGATAGTGGTGCCATTTAAAAATTTCGAAATTTAAACCTCTACATTTTTGAAGGTTCATAATGTTACTGGAGACGAACTTAAGAAGCTAAGACCGTTTTCAAGCGGTTGAAGAACAGCCCAAATCTACCTTAATGACATGCTAAATTTACAAAACCAAAGGTGGAAAATTGGTTGTCGGGTGATTTTTTAAAACAAATACTGAAAAAGTAATTTTTCCCACAAAATTACCAGTATCTTCTAAACCATTCGCTTCAGATGAAAACATGATCAATGAATGTTACTTGGAATTCATCATAGAATCCAATAAAAAATTGAAATGCAGGGTGTTCCATTTAAAAAAACCTATGTTTGTGTTCTTACTCCTTAGTGGGACAGCTTGTATACAGGATTGTATTTTTAAAATGTGCCTTTTTTGACCCTTTGCAACTTTGTATTTAACAATTTTTCGCTATCTCTAACAGCAATGGAGTTATCAACCGAATACAGACAATTGGGACACCCTGTATATTTATACCGGGTAACAACGAGACCAGGTACGCGCCAATAACTTTTTTAATTATGATAAAAATCTGAAAAAAATCACAGTGATAATATCCACCATACGGCATCTTTTGACATACATTAGAACTTTCTATCACTTCCGCTTACGCCGGAAATGGCTTTAATTTGGATTTTTAGTCATTCTGACTATTGTAGTGTGGTTTTATGAAGTATTTTCTTTCAAGTGTACCGCATGGTACCGTTTGAAAAAATTTAGTTATCCGCGAAAAATGTTTTTCCATATTTTGAAGCCATCCGAATAAGACTTAAATGAGCCGAAACGGACTATTATTATTAATTTTATGAGAACACTGAGTACTGACGTCCATAAAAGACAAAAAAAGTAAAAAAGTGTCGCAGCACTCTAAATCCACAACAAAATTTCGCCAAAAACAAGGAAAAGCTCACGAAGATGACAGCACAGTACTCAGGATGGCCCCTCGATTCCAAAAATATAAAAATATGCCGGGTGTCCCATTTAACAATCGAAAATTAAAGTCATTTCCGGCGTAACCGGAAGTGATAAAAAGTTGTAATGTACGTCAAAAAATGACATTCTGTGGGCATGTTCACTGTGAATTTTTTCAGATTTTTATCCTTATATTTAAAGACGTTATTGAGGCGTACATTGTGTCGTTGTCACCTGGTATGTATTCGCGATTATGGCCAATATTCACTCGGATGACTTGCGCCACTCGGTAAGCCTCGTAGGCTCAAACGACATCCTCGTGAATAATTGCTATCATAATCGCTCATATAAGTCATATGATAAATTAACGAGATACTTGCATAGATATCTCGATAGATACATGGATATGATTGTGTACAATTTAAGATTGCTTGGATATGGGGGGTTATGAGAATTTCTATTGTGTCTGAATTGCATACGCCTATTGAGGAAATTACAGACATTAAAGTTTTTCTATTATGGAATTACCTACAAATCATACCTAATTTGAGTAATTTATGAGGTAGGTACGATTACGGCCACGCAATTTGCATCCTATTATGTTTGCAGTTATGATTTAAATTTAAAGATTGATATAAATATGTATAACTTTGTTTTTGTGTAAGGTAAAAGTGAATGATTGATGATCATTTGTCCAAAACCAAAGAATCAATCGGAAGTAATTAAATGGATTATGCAAATACACTAATCCTACTGAAATTTTGTTCATATCTGCTTTTAGAGAAGGGTAGAATTTGGAAAAACACTTTCTATGTAGGTGTGCGTAAATAACATTGAAATATTTCGGGGGGTGATTCTACAGCTCAAAATATGAGCAAAAGTTCTTATACACAATCATGTGTCCGGAAATTACTACGGGCTACGGGCGCCTAAAATTCGATTTTTATTGAATAAATCAGGAACCATTTGAGCTACAGCGACGAATTTTTGCACATTATCTAACATCAATAAGGACCATCAGATTATGTTATCTACCAAAAGCAGGTTCAACTAGGGGCGTGGGGAATAGGTGGGGCTTCAGCTTTCTCTACTTAAAATTTGTATGTTATTTTTCTCTTATTTTCGTACCGGAATATGGTCCCCTGACTAAAATTACATAAAAAGCAACTCTTGTTGTAACACTGTAGGACCCACCGTTTTTGAGAAAATTTTACTTAGAGATCCATCTGCACATTTCCCAGCCTTATCAAAATTGGACCAAAAATTATTAACTAAGGTAAGATAGTCTGTGAAAACGTCCTAATTTCGTAAATTAAAATCGAATTTTAAGTGTCCCCTTCAGAGTTTAGAGGGCTGTAGCCCCAGCAGCGATTTCTGGACACATGTTTATACCAGGTGTATCATCGACCCGCGACCATAGGGAAATAACCTGCAAAATTTAATTACATTTTTTTCCCGTTCCCGAAAATTTACTCCAAAAGTTTTAGTTTAGAGTGTGGAGAGTAGTATGAACTAGCCTGTACCTCTTGAGATTTTTTTTGTTCATCAGCTCCTCTTAGGTACTTAACAATGATTTTTTGAAAATTAATTGATTAATGCTGTATGTACCGATTTCTCCTGAAGAATTTTCGAATTTTAAGGATAATTATCAAACAAAAAATGTCAACTCGAAACAAAATTGGTCTGATCCTGGTGACGTGTACCCGTCAAGTGCATTTTGACATGCGAATACGTATCCTATGTTAAAAAGATAGGGATGCACATTCGCATGTCAAAATTCACTTGACGAGCATACGTCACCTGGAGCCGAAAATTGCCGAAGCGTGTCGTTTGTACCCGAAAAATTTCCAGCTCCTGTTTAAAATAGAATTTTCAAAAAGGGCAACGACGGAAGCGGCTAAAACCTCCCCACTTGGTTAATGATCCAATCCTATCACCTATAAATTTTTATCCAGTCTCTACCTAAGTGTTTTGGTAGGGTAGATTTTCATTATTACTTATTGCCAAAAGGGCCCTAATTGAATGAAACAAAATTTGAATACTTTTCATGTGCTGATAAAATAAATGGTGGTCGTCTTTCAAATTTCATGGACGATATGCCATATATATTGGTCGTTTTCCACCAAAATTAGTTCACAGTTTACATGCCAAAAAGGCACTTGTCGGCCGATTGCAACCAAAGTCAAATAAATCTTCCTACTCCCTATACCTAAGTTTTCCACCAACCCTAAGACGTTTTATGGGATTTTTCAAAATTTTACGACCTTTTGCCAGAAGGGCACTAAGTTTGAATACATTGTAGGAAACAAGATTTGAAGACTTTTCTTTTCATGTGCTGAAAGTTTATTATTCAAATTTAAAAGTCTTGCCGTTCGTCGATGCCACCAAAATTAGATTTCCTCTTCGACGGGTTATGGTAACACTACCTACCAAATTTGAACCAAATCGACCAAGTAGTTTGGACTGAGGCGTGTTATTTAGTGTTGCTTCGAAATTTTGAATTTTCCGATTTTATGCGAAAAAAATAAAATTTTTGTCAGAAATTATAGGCAAAAACTGAAGGAATTTTACGCAGACTTTACACTCGCACTGCAGTTATTTAGGTAGATATTAGTGAAATATTATGTAAAGACCATAAAAATGAACAAACAAGTTTCTTGTTTAAATAATCGTGAAGCGCGTAGGCGCGTGGCGCGTGCAGGTTTCTTGACCGCGTTAAGCCCCATTTTTTGACCGACTAGCACGTCGAGTAAAACCCCTAAATTTCCGCCATAAATTATTTAAAATCTTCCTCTTTAACAGTACCTCTTAAATTTTTAATTTTTGATAAATAATATAGTTCTTTTTTGAAAATCTCGAGAAAAATAAAACTAAAAAAAAATTAAAAATTGAGGTCGAGGATTAGTAGGTACTGGTTATACTCGAAAATGCAAAAACATGTCCAGAGCTCATTTTAAAAGGTCTTTGAATCAGAACAATTATTCAAAGATACCGTAATCCCCCATTTATTAGTCTAAAAACACTTGTTAAAATATTATGCGGTTTGCTTCTAACAAGTCGCGAATCTCAAAACTAGCGTGGTCTATTTCGTTTCGTTTTTTTCCGATGTTATTGCCATTTGCCATAAATACTAATAATATTGGTGATTTATGGTTATGACGCACACTAGTTTATGTGCTATTTGCATGATTGATTTTACTCTTACTTTTTTAAACGGTAAATCCTACATCAAGCAAATCCCTTTTGTCTTGTAGGTTTTCCGGCTTTTGTGATGCCAACTGAATTTAATGGGTAATTTTTTATAGAACAACGATACTAACCCCAAAAGATCTACTTAACAGATGATGTTCAAAACATAAAAGTTTCTAGATCCTGTTAGTGAAGGCCATTTCTTTCTGCAATTGCCATTAATGCCATTGAGGCATGTTTATACTGCCCATTAGTGTCAGTTACCGTGAATATAAATACATCAGACATAAAATGTATAATGAAATTATTTAGTGGCCGTTTTTAGGGAAAAACTTTACAGCCAAATAGCGCTAAATACATTAGAGCCCTCCAATGAAAAGTGAGATTTTACAACAGACTCCTTGACCCCACCAACCCCCACGTCAAAATTTCAAATGGCAACCACCCACTTGTGATAGATAATATTTGAAAGCTAATTTCGTTGCGAATTCAATTTTGTAGATTTTTTAAATATTTTAATTAGTTTTAAATTACGTTAGGACCCTTTGTGACACAACATTTGAAAGGGTACGGAATTCTCTATGATTGAAAGAATTTTTGAAATAAATCAACCCCTTCAAAAATTACATTGAAGAACATGAACTGGTTCTGGGCCTAGAAATTCTAGAGCGCTGGGGGTTGACGGATATCATGATGTATCGCAAGTGGGGGCTTATAGGAAGTAGGATTGCATTATTTACCCAGTGGGGAGGTTTCAGCCGCTTCCCTAGCTGCCCACTTTTATTAATTTTTATTTAAATGAATTACGAAATTGCAAATAGAAGTACTTGCTTTAAAAATTGAACGTTTAGTACCTACATTTGCAGAGACGGATCGTTTCAGATTCAGGAATTTATTGGTGTAAAGGCCGTCTGACACAGTAGCATTTCTGTTGGCAAAATTGGGAAGTAAAATTTTGCTGTGATATTATTACGTATTTTCGCAGCAAGTTTGCTGGTAAATCTTTGCTACTATTAATTTTAGAACATTTTCTGTATTGGTAGTATGCACAAATTTTCAAGCTGTGCTTCGAGTAAAACAGCTTTATTTAATGAGCCAACATTCATAAAATTGGTAAGGCAAAAGCGGCAATAACGTTACGAAAATTGATCTACTTGACTACTTGCGTAAATATCATCGTATATGCGGCATTTATGGACAATATAATAACATGTTAGATTGTACACCAGGAAATGTTTAGAACAGTTAAAATTAGCTATACTGATTAATAATCCATGGCCATTTAGCAATGTCGGAAATTACTATTTTGTTTATTCTTTATGATAAAAGGTAATAAGTAACGTTGAAAAAGTTTAAGAAAGTAAAAGTAACTAAAGGTCGTCTCTGCTGTCGGATCTTAATGAATTTTTTAGGCTATTGGCACTCTATGGACCTACGTCTATGCTGTAAATTTTTATAGAATTCTGACAACGCAACTACACCTCGTGGCCAGTCGGTCATAGACCTAACGCTGGCAACAAAAGGAATCGTCAATTATATCCAAAACTGGCATGTCTCACTTGAAGCCTCCATGTCAGATCACCGGAAAATCTGCTTCTTATTGAAGGACATGACCGTCGAGGTAAAGCCGTTTAGAAACCCGAGGCTCACGAACAGAGAGGCGTATCACTGCCACCTGTCGGAAGGTCTAGGCGGCTTCTCGTCGGTCGACAACATCACAAACACTAAGCAGATTGAACGAGGCGTACACACGCTTCATAGCTGCTTAATAAACGCGTTCGAAACTTCGTGCCCCATGAGGAGCCCCGCCGCACCTGGCACCACCAACCGCTGGTGGAGCAAGGAGCTGGCTGTGCTCCGGAAGGAGGCACGAAGGAAGTACAATAAGGCGTTCAGTAATAAGCGGGAGGCTGATTGGCAGTCCTACAGGGACGTCCGAAACGCCTACAAAAAACTAGTACACCAAAAGCAGAGGAAGGCTTGGAGGGACTTTTGCGGGGACGTTGAGTCCACCGCATCGGCAGCCCGTTTGCAGAGAGTTCTATCCAAGAGCACTAATACTCAACCTGGTAACCTCAGGAAAGAGGACGGTTCTTACACCTGTTCCGCCTCCGAAACTGAGCAACTTTTACTCCTAACCCACTTCCCGGGATGCATAACGTCAGACGCCCCTACGATATGGGCACCTGCCCCCCTCGTCGCCCCTTCCCCGGACGACTGGGGGGTGGTGGATGCTGTCGTAGACTCTGACAAGGTATCTTGGGCAGTACAATCATTCTCGCCATTCAAGTCGCCGGGTGTGGACGGAGTCTTTCCAGCCCTCCTCCAGTGGGGGCTGGATATCATTCTGCCACATCTCGTGCGCATTTTCCGGGCATGTATCGTATTTGGATACATACCGGAGGCTTGGAGAGAAGTTAAGGTAATTTTTATACCTAAGCCCGGCCGTAGTGACTATACGCTACCAAAATCTTACCGCCCAATCAGCCTAACGTCCTTCTTATTGAAGACGCTGGAAAGGTTGTGCGACAGATCAATACGGGAGAAGTGGCTTCATAAGTTACACCCGCAACAACATGCCTTCATTGCTGGCAAGTCGACCGAGACGGCGTTACACCAAGTAGTGACCCACATCGATCGATCATTAGCATTGAAACACTCTACCCTTGGGGCATTCATAGACATTGAAGGAGCGTTCGACAAGACCTCCTTCAACTCAATAGACACTGCACTCCACGGCTGGGGTATTCCCTCCGCTTTATGTGGCTGGATATCACACATGCTCGAATGGAGATCGGTTAAAATCGACAGTGGCAATGGAACCTGTTGGGCGCGGGTCGGCCGCGGCTGTCCTCAGGGGGGCGTTTTATCACCGCTCTTGTGGAATCTGGTGGCTGACTCTCTTATCCGCGCCCTAAACGATAAGGGTTTCACAACCATTGGATACGCGGATGACATTGTCATCTTAATAAGTGGCACCTCCCACGGAGTGATAGGAGGCCTTATGCAGACTGCACTCCGGGTAGTTGAAATATGGTGTCAGGATAGCGCCCTGGCTGTGAACCCTCACAAAACAGAGCTAGTCCTATTCACCAAAAAAAGAAGGACCGATGATTTAGAGGTACCTTCAATTTTCGGCGTTCCACTTAAGCTCTCGTCCGAGGTAAAATACCTTGGTGTTTTCCTCGACAGCAAGCTTACATGGAAAAAACACCTAAAGACCAAAACGGAAAAAGCTTGTCGAGCCTTTTGGCAATGCAGGTCAGCCATTGGAGCAACCTGGGGTCTCTCCCCAGGAATTGTTCTTTGGATTTACCAGGCAGTCATAAGGCCCATGCTTACTTACGGGGCAATCGTCTGGTGGCCGAGAACCCGACTAGAAACAGCAAAAAAGGACCTGAGTCATGTGCAGAGACTTGCCTGTCTCGCCATTACAGGTGCCTTGCGAACTACTCCCACTTCAGCATTGGAGACCGCCCTGAACTTGGCACCTCTTGACATCCATGTACAAGAGGTTGCCATCAGAACGGCCCTACGACTGAAGGCAGTAGGAATGTGGGGACGGGCGAGGATGGGAAGTCGTCACTCTGGCATACTCCAGGAGGTAATAAAGGACCTTCCGCTTCTGGAGGCGCCCGTGGACCGACGACTACCTACGTTTGGTTTTAACAAACCCTTCACCGTCCTTGATACAGCACCTCCGCCTGAAACGTTCTCAGCTCATTATGATGCTGTGATCTACACGGACGGAGCAAAAACAAAGTTCGGATCAGGAGCAGGGATCTACTCCGATAGTCTCGACTTAAATATAACTGCACCACTGGGAAAGTACGCCACGGTCTTCCAAGCAGAAACTGTGGCGGTCACCATTGGAGCAAAAGAAGCTATAAGGAAAGGTACCACAAATAAGAACCTGCTGTTTCTCACCGACAGCAGGGCCACCCTTCAGGCTCTGAGATGTAATAGGAACACGTATAGCCTACTCCAAGATGCCCTCGATTCCTTGACGGACCTGGCCCAATTGAATAGGGTTAGTCTGGCATGGATTAAGGGGTATGAGAATACAGAAGGCAATGCGGTTGCCGATGGGCTGGCGCGGCAGGCGTCTCGAGAGCCCCTTGGCCCCGAGCCCGCTGTCCCGCTGGCCCTCACTACCGCATATGCCCTTATTTCTAACAGAAGCTACAAGATGGCTGCGGACAGGTGGATAAACTCACCTGGTTGTCGCCATTCGAAAATGCTAATGCCAGTGGTCCAACAGAAAACCACAAAATATCTTCTCAACCTACCCAGAGGTAAACTGCGCTTAGCCGTAGGTATACTTACTGGCCACTGCGGCTTGAATCAGCACCTTCACCGGATGGGCATTGCACAAAGCCCCATCTGCAGAGGATGCGAACTAGAAGACGAGTCTATGGAACACGTGCTCACACAGTGTCCTGTACTCGCCCAATTACGTGGCTCTCTCCTAGGGGAAGAATGGCCAAGTTTGGTCATGCTCGCTGGCGCCCCTCTCAGCACGCTACTCCAGCTTTTGCAGGAGGTTGGCTGGCTCGAGAGTTAGAGTGCGCTAGCGGGCTTGGGAGGCAGCACAATGGGCCAACTGTGGCCTGAGTGCAGCAGTCTGCTTTGGCAGGCCGCCCTCCCCCCCAGAATCCAGACAACGCAATCCCCAGAAACTTGCAATGACATTGATATATTTTTTCTTAAACATGGTTCAAAGTCCCAAATTTTAAATCTGGTGGTATTAGTTAGAAAGAGCAATTAAAGCTGCATCTTTCGTATTCTTTATACAGGGTGGGTAATTTTTCGATGCTCACCATTGGGATCTTCTAAACGGTAAAAGATACAGATTCGGTCAAATTAGAGAAAAGTTGCGCTATTTCTTGGCGATTACGGATCTGAAGAGGATTTCCCGATATTTTGATTTGTTTCTGAGTTATCACAAAAAAACTGAAAATTGACATTTTAAATAAAAATTAATATCTTCCTAACGATTGATGTTATTTAAGTGAAACTTGGGGCTTTTATAATTTTGACAGCTGTCAATTGAATGACATTGATAGAAATTTTGTAGACCTTCTAGATTTTGAATAAAGACAGTCAACTTTTTTTTTCTTATGAGTGTCATATTAAATTTTAGCACCGCTGGATACACAGAAAAATTAGCTTTTCAAAAATGTAACCAACTTTAACGTTTTTGAGAAAATATGTGAAAGCCTGAGTCACACGACCGCAAGACGTAATTTATTACTGTTGAATTGAATTGTTTTCAGATGTTAGTTTTCATGAAAAGTGCATTTGTTGAAACTTTTCATAAAATTTTGAAAAGTTAAGAAAAAATGAAAAGTTGTCCTACGGTAGTATACAGTATTCTGGAAAATTAAATAAATCTACAATAGCTGAATAGGGCACATAATATAATATTAAATGACAAAAATAGTAAGTGTATAGGTAAACAAGATAATAAGTCAAAATAAAAGCATTAATTAACCATTCAAATTCATCGTTGTTTTGATCTCTTAAGTAGTATTTCACTTAATTTCACTGTTTCCAGTGCTCAATGGGTACTGACTACTTAGAGCGACTAGAATTGGCGAGGCTCTCAATGGAAGTTTATTATTACCGCATTGATACTTTCAACAAATTTTCAAGAAAAAGTGAAAAGTCTGAAACTTTTCAATGAAATGAAAAGTTTTTAAAACTTTTCAACTGAAACTTTTCAAGCTCACATCTCTATCCGTTTCCAATATGCATTTCGCATAAAATCCGCGCCCTAAAAATAACACGATTACTCTTCGTTTCCTAGAGACAAACGTCTCAAATGAAATGTGGTATTTTAGAATAGAAAGTTTGTCGATGTATGTACTATTTACGCTATGCCATATGAGATATTGTTGGATATTAGGATATTTATGATATTTTTCCTATTTTTGTGCAAAAAAGACTGTTTTCGGCACTAAAATGTGTGCCGAAAGTAGGCAATTTCCACTCACGGGTGGGAAAATAACATAAAGGTGCGGAAAAATTAAAAGCGTGCGGAAATTCATTTTTCCGCAAACTTTATGAAAACAATTTATTTCCATTTTCTTTTAATTTTAAAATATGCAAACTATTTAAGAACAATATTTAAAGTAATACAAGAATTTGTACAGTTGCTAATACTAATTCCAGATGGTAAGGAAATATTAGCACAATTATTAGTTAGAGTGTTATTTAAATTGGTCAACACTGAAATGTCCTGATTCCCAGACAATATTGGAGCTTTAGGTGCTGCAGTGGCCCCTGGGATGGTTGCTGTTTCCTGTTTGCTCGAAGAAGGAACTACCGCCGTTTCAGGAGCACCCTTGTAAAGAATCTGGTTGGAAATTCTCTTCTTATTTTCAATAGAATCGGCTAGATAACCTTCGGCCACCGCTGATGACTTCCACCCCCCATGTCGCTTCAAACTCAATAAATCTCCTCAATTATTCACCAACAGTGTTGCCGAAGATCGGCGGAAACAATGACCCGTATAGCTGGCTGCCTCTGGTAATTGGAGAAAAGCGGCAATTTGACTTGGAATTTTCCCAATGGTATTTATCCCAACAACTTGGCAGGTGCATTTACCCTCTCGAAAATTAATGAAAAAGCTGCGATCATTCATTTTGGATGGACGAAGAGAAGCATATTTCCTGTAAATTTCTAACATATTTATGTCGGCCTGAGAATTTTGCGTAATCGTGAATGTGCGTTGAATTTTTGTTTTAGTTTCTGGAATTTTCACTATTAAAAGGGCCCCCAGGTCTTCAATGTCGTCTACTCTCATTTTTTTCAATTCGTCTCGGCGAAGAGCCCCGGCAATTCCCATAATAAAAATAACCTTAAATTAATAAAATTAATGAATATTTCTTTAAAAATGGTGTTGCCCTCACCTTCATCATAAGATACTGCTCATCTGGGGCATCTTTAAGAAATGTGTCCAAATCTTCTTGGGCAAAAATCTTCGACTTCGTTGGTCTGTAACCATCGCTTTGACGTTTCAAAAATGCGATTAACCTATTATATTTGCTAATATCGCAGTTTTCTTTCACGTTTAAAGTTGCCTTCAACATTGAGTAGGTGCACCAAAGTGTGGAAGACTTCTTGGTTTTTGACTTTTCGGAAAAATATGCCAAAAATACCTTTTCGTTGAGGATCATAACCTCCTTCGCTCTGCACCATTCACTGAACTGGAACTGGGTGTACGCCAGTTCGTACCTTTCCCGCGACTTAACTGGCAATAAATCCATGGTTGCTGCTGCAGCTTCTTCTTCTATTTCAGATGGGCAGGCCATTTCTTCCAAAGTTTCATTCATATTTGAGCGCAAAAATTAAATTTTGCAAAAAGTTGACGTTTTTGTTTATCTTACAATTACGTTACCATGCCATCATCAGATTGCACAGCAAGCTGATTCCTTCTGAATTAATGCAGATTCATTAGGATTCATTCAAAATAAGACTACAAGAGCCTCTATTATGGCTTTTTTGCACAAAAATAGGAAAAATAGTATGTATATTTCGAGCCGAAAGTGCGATTTCCGCACTCTCGTGGTTACCACCCTCGGCCTTCGGCCTCGGGCGGTAATATCCACGAGTCGTGCGGAAATCTTACACTTTCGGCTCTAAATATACAATATACTATTATAGCTTTATTAGAATGACATGTATGTGCGCGTAATGGCAATAAATCGTAATGTCGAAAGTCTAATAAAATTTAAGTATCTGTAGTTTATATGTAATTAAGATGTCTTTACGCCAGACCGATCAATTAACACCCCGGAGATTAATATCAAACCGTTAATAGTATCGTAAACGGTTCAACAATTAAACTGAATAATTTACTGGATGTTTCGCGTGATCACATATTTCAGAACACTACTTTTAGTTCCATAGCAGTATGCGAGGCACTCTTGGCGAGCTCTTATTCGCTCGCTCGTCGTATCGATCGCTTCTCATGTTTGTCCGTCGCATAACTTGAGAACGGATTGAAATATTGGGCTGAAACTTGGGCCATATCGGACCAAGGAAGGGGGTGGGAGCTAGGGGTGAAAAACCGAAAAACTATTAATTGCAATAACTCGAGAACTACTGAAGGTATCTTACTGAAACTTGGTATGCACGTTCGACCTTCAAGTCTGTTGAAAGTGAGGGGGTGCCAATTTCGGGGGATGAAAACCACAAAATATGATAACTCCGCAAGGGTTGCACGCAGCTGTTTCAAACTCAACATACACACATATTTCGATGAAATCTTACGGTGGATTCATTTTCAATAAAATCGGACAGATGGGGTGGAAATTAGGGGATGTAACTCGAAATTCCGCATAATAAGTATTGGTCGATAGCTTTCTGTTAATGATTCAAAAAAGTGTTATACATATTTTGCAAAAAAGTACCCTTAAAGACGCTACAACCCCTAACATGCAGAATCACAAAAGCACGAGAACGCAAAAACTACTTAGCTCATCAAGGCAGAATTTGATAAGGTAATTTTCAGTGACACTGTAGGTGGATGAATAAATTTTCACTAAGATCTAACAAGGGGGATGAAATTTAAGGGTTGAAACCGGAAATTTCTTCAAATAAATCGTGGTATAAAATTACGGGGTTCGATAGTTTTTAACCATTGAAAAGACGCCTTATGATTTATGAATCTTCAACATAAAACCAACCCCTAGGCTACTAACTACCCCTAACCCTTGGTTGAATATAAACATGGTTAGGCACTCCGCACATTTTGGTAGTCGCTGTATACGTCAGTATGACGTCACGTTGTGCAAAATTACATGACGCAAGATATCCTTTTTTAACACGTCTGCAGTCTTAAATATGTTTTTGCACAGGGTTGGTTCTGGGAATGCCTAACCATTATACAGGCTGGTCCAACACTAGTGTCCAGCGGCAAAACGACCTTTTCCTTTGAAGCTAGAGTTTTGAATTTTTTACAGGGTGTATGGGTACTAAAAACCCTCCAGATGGCCTTAATTTTTTTTTGATTGGACCAAAAATGTGACGTCACGAGATTTCAAATTGAGCTATTTTCATGGAATAAATAATTTTTGTCCATAGGTTGATTATTTTGGGCCTTAAGATTATGTTGACCAGATTTTAAATTTTTTTGAACGTCAGGTTAGCAAACTGCAGAAGGCAAAATAATCGTCATTTTATTTCATAAGGAGGCCGTGAAACAATATCGAAACGATGCGCCGTGTGTCCAACTTGAGTTCATCGGAGATTTAGAACTGTCAGTTGCTTGTCATGTTTTGACACGGGTGATTGAACTCCAGAATTATTAATTGATTGATTTATTGAAATAATCTGATATTTTTACAAAAAACTTATGCGAAAGTCATGAATATTCACGGCGAAGTGTTTGAACGCGCAGGCGCAATCGCAATGCGTGTTTACATCTCGACACTCGACAGCTGATGCCGGCATGGCAGTCCGACACGATTAATAACCTTTCTAGCAGTTTATTTCCTTGCAAACTCGTACAAAGGTTTACCCTATTTAATTATCTGTGAATTGGGTAAGTTTTTCAACTTTCATTGTATCTGTAAAAACAACCCTGTTTCCTGTTTAATTGAAGGTGATGAAGATTTGGACTCGGATTTAAACGACAAGATTATGGCATCTACTACAAATAATTGTTGATGATTATCACGTTCTGATCCAAGACTGTTTACATTTTACAAGGGAAAAGTGTGGATATAGTTGCACCAGTGTCGGTTTGAGGAACCCGTGTAGTGACTGCGATGATTAGTGTCAAGATTTGCAGTGAAACCTTACTACGTTTAACTAAATAAACTACATTGTTGAATTAGTAATGTGAAATAAATTACTAGCTAGGAATTTGGGGCATTTTGTTCCAAGTGAATATTCAGACCATTTCATAAAGATGCGTGTGTAGGTACCTTACTTAAAATAAATAAGTTTAGTGGTGCTTTATTCATAATTTAATCCAACAGAAATTGTTACTGTTTTGCTGATTGTTTTACAAAGACAATACGTATGATTTTGAAACCTGTCCCAGATTCATTCGCATTGCATTTCACCAAAGTTCGGGCACTTCGACAGACAGGGTTTCGGTTTCTCGTTCTCATTACTAACACTGACGAATAATTCTGCTAGTCTTGCCTTCGTTATTCCTTTATCTTGTAATTGTAGTAAACAACTGCTTCTTGTAGATTGTGATGATCCTGTCGTCCAAATCTTCACACCTTAAATTAACCAGTATTGCTTATAATAATACAAAGAAAATTGAAAAACTTGCTCTATTCACTGATAATTAAATGAGGTAAACCTCTGGAGAGCGTTTGCAAGAAAATAAACTGCTAAAAGGTTAATTAATCTTCACATCTTCCAGGCATCAACTGCCGAGAGTCGAGGATGTAAACAACACGCTTTGCGTCTGCGCGCGTGTTTAAAACTTCGCGGGGCAGACTCGATGATTTTCACATAATTTTTTTGTAAAAATATTAGATTATTCGAATAAATCAATCAATTAATAATTCTGGGGCTCAATGGCCGCTGTCAAACATGACAAGCAACTGACAGTTCTAAATCTCCGATGAACTCGAGTTGGACACACGGCGCATCGTTTCGATATTGTTTCACGGCCTCCTTATGAAATAAAATGACGATTATTTTGCCTTCTGCAGTTTGCTAACCTGACGTTCAAAAAAATTAAAAATCTGGTCAACATAATCTTAAGGCCGAAAATAGTCAACCTATGGACAAAAATTATTTATTCCATGAAAATAGCTCAATTTGAAATCTCGTGACGTCACATTTTTGGTCCAATGAAAAAAATGTTAACGTCATCTGAAGGGTTTTTAGTACCCATACACCCTGTAAAAAATTCAAAACTCTAGCCTCAAAGTAAAAGGTCGTTTTGCCGCTGGACACTAGTGTTGGACCAGCCTGTATATACTGAACCAAGCCCTAACCCATAGCAAGCGCAGTAAATACAATTTATTTATTTTCTTCGGCTTTTCGGTGATTTTTTCGATAACTCGGAAGTAATTTTTATTAATTTTAACCCATCCACAATTTTTCAACCCCTTTTATGATATGTGAACCCTCAAAAAGCTAAATTTACGCAGACCGCTTCTTTTTCGTGTAATTTTCGCTAGTTATGCTTAACTGCAGTTCATTTTAACTAACCCCCCTGTTACAAACAACTTGATAAAAACTGTTAGGATTTTTAACAGTTTTAATAAGGTTCAATCAGTTTCTTGAAGAGTCTATCAGTTTAGGGATGCTACATCCAATGGGGTTTTATAAGAATCTTATATGGATTTTTCAAGGCTGCAATATTTTAACCTCCCCACTCCACTTCACCATTTAAAAAAAAGGGAGGTTACTGCAATCACTAAAATTTTCGAATTCGAGATAAGACCGGATCTATACGTTTTGAGGTCTCAGGAGCCCAAAAAAGTGGTTTTTAAAATGTGTCTGTATGTATGTACGTACGTACGTACGTTCGTACGTTCGTACGTTCGTAAACACGCCACAGCCCAAACTACTCGACAGATTTAGCTGAAATTTGGTACGTGTGCATGTGATAACCCAACTTAGATCTGAAAAGCTTTTGGAGCCAATCGTGCAACTAGAAATGCCATTTTGGCACATCAACTTTTAAATTTTAAATGCAAACCCCCATTTTTCACCTCACGATAGAAAAGGCCTTGAAATTCTACTTCTAAAAATGTATTCATTCTTAGTGCCCTTTTGATCAAAAATTAAAAAAAAAATGATTTTTATCCGACTTTAAAATCGCGGTACAGCCCAAGCCCCTGAACCGATTTGGCTGAAATTTTGCACACGGGGATTGTATTGCACGTCGAAGAGCTGAACAAATTTTGGATTCAATCGGCCTACAGAAACTGCCGTTTTGACACACCAATTTGTAACTTTAAAATTATTCACTCATTTAACCATCCAAAACAAGTTTTTGAAAGATTTATTGTCACCATCAAAAAGGTCTTTAAATTCTGGTTTTAAGTAAGACAAAACTCGTTCGCATTTAGTGCTCTTTGGGTCAAAAAATCGAAATTTCATAATAACACTAAAAATACATTATAGCCCAAATTAGCGAATCGATTTAGCTGAAATTTGGTACATGGAGATTGGGTGACCCGTTGAAGACCTGAAAGGCTTTTGGAAGCAATTGGTCCGCGGGAAGTGCCATTTAGGCATATCAACTTTAAATTTTAAATACAAAGGTCTCCTTTTTTATGTCGCCATTAGAAAGACGATCAAATTTACGTTCTAAAAATGTATTCACAGTTTCTGCCATTTCAGTGGAAAATAGAGAAAAAATTATTTCTCATTAAAAGGGAGCGAGCTGACAGTGGATGACATAAAGTGGCAGTTGTTGTCAAAAAGGTGGCAAAAGATTAACCTTAAAAGGAAGATATTGTCAAATGTGATGGGTGATGTCCGAGGTGGTGTCGGTATTTGTCAGAAAATTGCAAAATTAGTCACAGTCGATAAGGGTAAAAAATTTCTGTTGAATTGACCACTATCTACACAGAATACAAAGATCCACGCGATGGGGAGGTTCCAGCCGCTTCTCTGCTGCATTTTTTGCTAAATTATTTGTTTTTCTGATTATACACATTGCAAGGGTTGCTTAAGACAATAATTAAGCGTTAGAATTGAAAATTTAACATTTTTATTAAATCCATCTGTTGGATTTCTATCCGAAATTTTCTTTAAAACTGATTAGTCTATCTGATTTGATTGGGTCTGAATAAGTTTGAATCGGTAATTAAATTTTATGGGATTTAATATGGTAATTCAGTTTGGCATTTTGCGGTGAACTCACAGAATTTTCTGATTGGAACTTGCTGTCAACAGGTATATAAATTTTGTCGTGTGATGACCGCCATAATTTTCTTAATTTAGCCTGAAATTAATTCGAAAATTCAAAAATTTCGCGTTGTTGAATTTCTATCTGAAATTTCACGTGAAATATAGGATGCTATCTGATCCGGTATGATTCTATCTGATGAGTAAATCATGTGGTTTAGTTACCCCAATCGCGACCGCATAGCAACAGAGTGGTCCAATGGGATCGTGCCTGGCACCGTACACCTCTCGCCAGGCAAGGCATTCCAATAATATAACTTGCATTTAAGAAATCTATGGGTTTTAATAAGTATTTTCTATGTTAGTAGGTAATCTAATCTGAGCGAATCAGGATATCCTGTTTCACATTTAAATATTGAAACTGATAGAGAATCAGATAAGATTTCTATCAGTTTCAATAATATTTTTTTAATCTGATTCAATCAGAATTTGTAGCAGGGCCCTCTTGACTTTTCATCCCCTTCATAATTTTTCAAATCCCGAGCGTTAATTTTGTAAAATTCGCCCAATTTTGCCTTTTTTCGGTAATACATTTTACTCATATGGATTCTGTTTGCCTTTTACACTTTTTCGACACCCTTTGCAAGATTTCAACCCCCAAAAGGCAAATTTGCGTAATTGTCTTATTTTCGTGTTATTTTCTGTAATTCTACTTAATTACGATAAATTTTCATCCCCTTTTACAATTTTTCAACCTGCAAATGTTTATTTTGCAAAATTCGCATATAATTTAGTTTTTCTTCCGTAATAAATTGAACTCGTTTGGATTATGTTTATATTTTTCACTTTTTCAACCCCCTTCTCAATATTTCAACCCCCCAAAAGCTAAATTTGCATAATTGGCTTGCCTTCGTGTTATTTTTTGTAATTCTGCTTAATTACGACTAGTTCTCATACGACGTTTCATCCCGCTTTACAATTTTTCAACCCCCTTTGGAATATGTTTACCTTTTTCGCTTTTTCAACCCCTTCGCAAGATTTTAACTCCCCAAAAGCTAAATTTGCATAATTGGCTTATTTTCGGGTTATTTTTTGTATTTTGTATCTATTTAATTAGAATTATTTGAACTCATTTGGATGATGTTTACATTTTTCACTTTTTTCATCCTCTTCAAACGCTAAATTTACATAATTGGGTTATTTTGGTGCTATTTTCCGTAATTTTCCTTAACTACGGCTAATCCTCATACCCTTTGACTTTTCATCTCGCTTTTCATCCATCTTTACGATCTTTCAACCCCCTATGTGCTAATTTTTGCATTTGCATAATTTCGTTTTTTGTCGGTAATAAAATTGAACTCATTTGAATCCAGTTTACCTTTTACAGTTTTCCAGTTTCGTTCGCAATAGGTAAGTAAGAATGTATTTCAATCCCCACAAAGTTTTAATTGCATCATTTGGTTATTTCTGTGTTATATTTCGTAGTTCTATTTAATCATCACACTTAATTTTCATTCCTCTAGAGTTTTTATCCCATTTCGCAATTTTTCAGCTCCCTGAGTGCTAATTTTTCAAAATTCGCCTAACTTTGTTTTAATTCCGAAAATTCTTTTCATTTACTCATTTGTCATTTTTTTTACTTTTCAACCCTCAAAATTTGTGTCTTTTCTATTCATTTTCAATTTTTTCATTCTGTAGCAACAATGTTTAACATTTCGCCTTTTTGACACATCAGTGCGTCTGCGGAGGCACTACTACTAGGTGCAGATTGATAAAATCTGCACCCGATTCCACCAGTAAGACCAGCGCCCCTATACAGGCTGGTCCAACACTAGTGTCCAGCGGCAAAACGACCTTTTCCTTTGAAGCTAGAGTTTTGAATTTTTTACAGGGTGTATGGGTACTAAAAACCCTCCAGATGGCCTTAAATTTTTTTTGATTGGACCAAAAATGTGACGTCACGAGATTCCAAATTGCGCTATTTTCATGGAATAAATAATTTTTGTCCATAGGTTGATTATTTTGGGCCTTAAGATTATGTTGACCAGATTTTCAATTTTTTTGAACGTCAGGTTAGCAAACTGCAGAAGGCAAAATAATCGTCATTTTATTTCATAAGGAGGCCGTGAAACAATATCGAAACGATGCGCCGTGTGTCCAACTTGAGTTCATCGGAGATTTAGAACTGTCAGTTGCTTGTCATGTTTTGACACGGGTGATTGAACTCCAGAATTATTAATTGATTGGTTTATTGAAATAATCTGATATTTTTACAAAAAACTTATGCGAAAGTCATGAATATTCACGGCGAAGTGTTTGAACGCGCAGGCGCAATCGCAATGCGTGTTTACATCTCGACAGCTGATGCCGGCAGTCCGACACGATTAATAACCTTTCTAGCAGTTAATTTCCTTGCAAATTCGTACAGAGGTTTACCCCATTTAATTATCTATGAATTAGGTAAGTTTTTCAACTTTTATTGTGTCTGTAAAAACAACCCTGTTTAATTGAAGGTGGTGTTGAAGATTTGGACTCGGATTTAAACGACAAGATTATGGCATCTACTACAAATAATTGTTGATGATTATCATGTTCTGATCCAAGACTGTTTACATTTTACAAGGGAAAAGTGTGGATATTGTGCAGCAGTGTCTGTTTGAGGAACTCGTGTAGTGACTGCGATGATTAGTGTCAAGATTGCAGTGAAACCTTACTAAATAAACTACATTGTTGAATTAGTAATGTGAAATAAATTACTAGCTAGGAATTTGGGGCATTTTGTTCCAAGTGAATATTCAGACCATTTCATAAAGATGCGTGTGTACCTTACTTAAAATAAATAAGTTTAGTGGTGCTTTATTCATAATTTAATCCAACAGAAATTGTTACTGTTTTGCTGATTGTTTTACAAAGACAATACGCATGATTTTGAAACCAGTCCCAGATTCATTCGCACTGCATTTCACCAAAGTTCAGGCACTTCGACAGATAGGGTTTTGGTTTCTCGTTCTCATTACTAACACTGACGAATAATTCTGCTAGTCTTGCCTTCGTTATTCCTTTATCTTGTAATTGTAGTAAACAACTGTTTCTTGTAGATTGTGATGATCCTGTCGTCCAAATCTTCACACCTTAAATTACCCAGTATTGCTTATAATAATACAAAGAAAATTGAAAAACTTACTCTATTCAATGATAATTAAATGAGGTAAACCTCTGGAGAGCGTTTGCAAGAAAATAAACTGCTAAAAGGTTCATTAATCTTCACATCTTCCAGGCATCAACTGCCGAGAGTCGAGGATGTAAACAACACGCTTTGCGTCTGCGCGCGTGTTTAAAACTTCGCGGGGCAGACTCGATGATTTTCACATAATTTTTTTGTAAAAATATTAGATTATTCGAATAAATCAATCAATTAATAATTCCGGGGCTCAATGGCCGCTGTCAAAACATGACAAGCAACTGACAGTTCTAAATCTTCGATGAACTCAAGTTGGACACACGGCCCATCGTTTCGATATTGTTTCACGGCCTCCTTATGAAATAAAATGACGATTATTTTGCCTTCTGCAGTTTGCTAACCTGACGTTCAAAAAAATTAAAAATCTGGTCAACATAATCTTAAGGCCGAAAATAATCAACCTATGGACAAAAATTATTTATTCCATGAAAATAGCTCAATTTGAAATCTCGTGACGTCACATTTTTGGTCCAATGAAAAAAATGTTAACGCCATCTGAAGGGTTTTTAGTACCCATACACCCTGTAAAAAATTCAAAACTCTAGCCTCAAAGTAAAAGGTCGTTTTGCCGCTGGACACTAGTGTTGGACCAGCCTGTATATACATTAACGCGATAACATCTACAGGGATACACAACGCATTGATGTACATCTTCCGGGGGCTTTGATGAAACACAATGTCGCAATTAGTCCAGTCATATTAGATCTAAAAATGCAGCAGAGAAGCGGCTGGAACCTCCCCATCGCGTGGATCTTTGTATTCTGTGTAGATAGTAGTCAATTCAACAGAATTTTCTTATGCTTATCGACTGTGGCTAATTTCGCAATTTTCTGACTAATACCGACATCACCCATGACATTTGACAATATGTTCCTTTTAAGGTTAATAGTTTGCTACCCTTTTGACAATAACTGATACTTTATGTCATCCACTGTCAGCCCGCTCCCTTTTAATGAAAAATATTTTTTTCTCTATTTTCCACTGAAATGGCAGAAACTGTGAATACATTTTTAGAACCAGAATTTGATCGTCTTTCTAATGGCGACATAAAAAAGTAGGCCTTGTATTTAAAATTTAAAGTTGACATGCTTAAATGGCACTTCCCGTGCACCAATTGCTTCCAAAACTTTTTCAGGTCTTCAACGGGTCACCCAATCTCCATGTACCAAATTTCAGCCAAATCGATTCAGTAATTTGGGCTATAATGTATTTTTAGTGTTATTAAAAAATTTCGTTTTTTTGACCCAAAGAGCACTAAATGCGAACGAATTTTGTCTTATTTAAAACCAAAATTTGAAGACCTTTTTGATGGTGACAATAAATCTTTCAAAAACTTGTTTTGGATGGTTAAATGAGTGAATAATTTTAAAGTTGGAAATTGGCTTGCCAAAACGGCACTTTCCGTGGGCCGATTGAATCCAAAATTTGTTCAGCTCTTCGACGTGTAATACAATCCTCCATGTGCAAAATTTCAGCCAAATCGGTTCAGGGGCTTGGGCTGTACCGCGATTTTAAAGTCCGATAAAAATCATTTTTTTTTTATTTTTGGTCAAAAGGGCACTAAGAATGAATGCATTTTTAGAAGCAGAATTTGAAGGCCTTTCCTATCGTGACGTGAAAAATGCGGGTTTGCATTTAAAATTTAAAAGTTGATGTGCCAAAATGGCATTTCTAGTTGCACGATTTTCGTATATAATTTATTAAGTGGTTGTTTTGATTTTCGGAAATCTCGACTGACATGTTGAGTTCCTCTATTGCGGCGGAAATCACCGCGAGTCGAAGACGAGCGGTTGATTTCCTAGCAGCAATAAAGGAACGAAACCTTCGGGAGAGATTTCCAAAGAAAATCAAAACACCACGAAATAAATTCAGCCAGAAAATCGCAATTTTATGGCGCGCTCCAAAATTTATTGAATAATATCAAGATATTCGTGGCAGTTGTAACTATAGAAATTGCAAAATAAACAAAATAGTTGAAAAATTGCAAAAATATTTTTGGCTGTGCTGTCAACTCAGGTAAACTTTAATTGAATCATTTTAGATTTTATAATTTTGCATCTGCTAGGTTATTTAAGAAAAATGGTTGCTAAACGTCCCAAGCATGTTACGACGGACAGATTGTTCCTGACTCTTAATCCTGGCTGGATGCTTGATCACTCAAATCATGGTATAAAAACTGCCTAGTAGGGCAAAATGAAATGGGCAAATGGATGAAATCAGCAGCTAAGGCCATAGGTATCGACACAAATTCAGTCAAGATAACTGGCCATTCACTCAGATCAACGGCAGTGTCCCAATTAGCAAGAAAAGGAGTAGGGAAAATCCAATTAATAAAAATGAGTGGACATTCCAGTATAACATCCCTGAAACCATATCTCCAGCTCGACATAAAGGAATGGTGCTAAAGCTACGAGGAGAGCAAGAAAGAACTGATGATGCAGATGAAGCTGGAGCAGGATCAAAACATGAAATGAAAAACATTACAAGCGAATCGATAGTTGAAGAATTGTTGTTTGTCACTACATCTTCTTTCCCGTCGCAGAAACGACAGAATCAACAAATTTATAATAACTGTGTGTTTCACTGCAATTCAATGAACATGTAATTCAATTTTCATTTTCTTTGTTGATGTGGAGCTGTTTTAACACTAATAAATAATTAAAACACTATAGGTGGTTTTTGGAAATCAGCACGAGAGTGATTTCCGAAAATCAGCAGGAGTGATTTCCGGAAATCAGCACATGTGCATGATTTCCAGTTTAATCAAAATTTTATTGGCTGATACGTTAAAAATTCTAAAAAGCGATTGGTTCATATTTATAAAATGCGATTTTCTCCAAAAGCTTTTCAGATCTAAGTTGGATTATCACATGCATACGTACCAAATTTCAGCCAAATCGGTCGAGTAGTTTTGGCTGTGGCGTGTTTACAAACGTACGAACGTACGTACGTACGCACGCACATACACACAGACACATTTTTAAAACCACTTTTTTGGGTTCCTGAGACCTTGAAACGTGAAGATCTGGTGCTATCTCAAATTCGAAAATTTTAGTGATTGCAGTAACCTCCCTTTTTTTATAAGTGGTGAAGTGGATTGGGGAGGTTAAAAAGACGAATAGAAGAAATAATTCATATATTTTTGAAATTTTGGCTACGGATTCCTGTTAGCACCTGAAATGAAGGGCCGATAAGTTCCCAATTATCGAAAACCGCCCCCAAACGTGACATGGCGCCAGTTTTTAACATTTTTCGGCAAAACTATCCATCTGACAAAAAATTTATTCTAATCAAAAGTATTTCTTATGAAATTCTGCATTAAAAAAGTCCTTGTGATCATTTTGCTTATCCCCACCTAATACTCGCAAACGAAGTCCGAAGTTGTAGAACCGTCAAATTAGATTTTTTAGTAGAACATATTTAAATATATTTATGAAATTTTTGCTACGGACTGCTGATGGGCCCTGAAATGAATGGCCGCAAACTTAACACCTCCCAAGCGTAAGCTTCATCCCTCTTTGGGCAAAAACCTACTTCCAGACGTGGACACTGGACATGGCGCTAGTCTTTAGCATTTTTCGGCTAAACTATCAAACGGACAAAAAATTACTCATAATTCATAAATATACAGGGTCTCCGAAAATTAGAGGATAATATCTTAAGAGCGTATTCTACGATCAAAAAAACGAAGAAAAGTTTTAATAAATTTCGGTCGAAACATGCCTCCTAAATGAGCTAGGGCTTAAAGGGGACACTTTGAAAGTGTTTCTTTTTCTAAATTCCTTCAAAACGGTTAAAGATAACATCGTGAAATTGGGTATCTTTGGTAAGTCTTTGATGCTGAATTCAATACCGTGGAGAAAATTTTAAAGTTTCAATCATAAGCGATAGTATAGAATGGACAGATTGCGAAGATAATTCCACAAGAGCCTTTGATTATATTGATAATTCGACAAGAGCTTTTGATTATATTGAAAACACATCCCAAAGTGTCATAACATGACATTTATTTGACAGATGCGTGCTTGCTATATTCAAAATGAACTACTTGGGTGCCTAATAAATAAATTATTACTTACTGCAAAAATCAAGGCTCTTGTGGAATTATCTGCCGAATATAACTCGAAGGTGTTAGATTATCAATTTGTTAAACTCTCGAATTTTCTACTCCCGAAATAGTCGAAATGTTTTTAGCCAAAGACAACTCGACTTCGTCTCGTTGTCTTTAGAGCTACAAAACATTTAGACTATTCCGGTCGTAGTTCAATTCTCGAGTCAAACAAATGGATAATCAAACACCTTCTTGTTATATTATATATGATAATTGACACATTAAATAACGACGAGCGTAATCGAGAAGTACCTATACTCTGTCCGGGATCCACACGACCAAGATTCATCCAATTTCCATGGCGACTCATTGTTGACAACAATGATTCGCCATGGAAATTGGGTGAATCTTGGTCGTGTGGATCCCGGACAGACCATAGATTTTGATTTGTCGTTTTTTTTTCCAGTGGTATATTCCACGCCTTAGTGGGGGAACCAGGTCAGGAGCCCAAACACATTCACACCTATGAAAATAGCGGCAGTTTCGGCGAACTGGCCCTTTTGTACAATATGCCCAGGGCGGCGACGATCAAGGCGCACACGGAGGGTTCCCTTTGGGCCATGGACAGGCAGACCTTCAGGCGTATACTGCTCAAGTCGGCGTTCAAGAAACGAAAGATGTACGAAACTCTAATAGAGAGCGTGCCGATGTTGAAGACCTTGCAGCCCTACGAGAGGATGAATCTTGCCGACGCCCTCGTGCCGCGGACCTACGCGTCGGGGGAGAGGATAATAAAACAGGGCGACGCCGCCGACGGAATGTATTTCGTCGAAGATGGCACCGTCGTTATTAGTGTTTTGGATGATAGCGGTAAAGAAGTCGAGATTAATCGTTTAGGAAAGGGCGGATATTTCGGAGAGTTGGCGCTGGTCACTCATCGGCCGAGGGCGGCTTCGGCCTTCGCCGAGGGAGATGTTAAGTTAGCATGTGAGTATATAATAAATAACATGTTTTGTCGACATATTCAGATTGGTAAAGTTGCATTTAAAATAATACAAAATTTTAATACATACATCTCTAGCGTCTCACTTTTGAACTTTTGAAACGGATCTAAACTCCCACTTCTATTTCTCTTGGGATTTGTTTTGTCGTTCTCTTTAATATAAATAATTCAGTGCAGTCCCACGTAAAATGTAGAAATGAAAAATAAAATTTGTAGCTCTCAGTACTTTCATGGATCTTCTTCTTGCTCATTCAGTAAGGGTGTAAATTAAAATCTTCGCATATAGAGCCTATTTGTTTTAAAAGTACATGGAGGAGCTTAAAACCTGCGCGTGATGAGAGAGAAAGAATAGCTGATTTCCATTTTTGACAGGCCCCAGTTGACAGCCAGCTGTCAGTCTGCTCGTAGGATAAACAAACGGATTTCTGCATAGTTGCTGTGTAGTTTCGGTGGTAATTTTATCGACTTTTTGGTGAAAGAAAATCATTTCTTAAAGGTTTGAGCTAATGCTGAGATTCTTCTTTTGTGATTGAACATTCGTTTTGTGGGTTTTGTGCGACGTGGGCGGAACTGTGCGATATTATATAGCACAGCACTAACACACGCGTGTGTTAGTGTCAACTTTCGCGCCTTAATTGTGCGATATTTACAACTTTCTAAGTGGTCGTAGGAAAATTGTATTATAATACTACCCCTACTTGCTTATATTATTATGTAGGTATGCTCAATGTTAATAAGTTATTTTATGTGGTTACTCAATTCAGTTGATGAAAAAATACCTACCTACCTACTTATACTTAATAAACCCTTCTATAACGTTTGCAATTTTGTCATCCTCGTAAATAGAACCAGGAACTTGAGCCACCACTTTTAATACAAAAGTTTATTACATCTTCCTTCTTCTACATTTTCATAGTCTGATTGCTAAAGAAAAGTCATCTAGTCCTGATAAAGATTCCCTGCGATAGTTCCTCGGCCTCAGATAGTTCCCATTATGTAAGCGGGTAATCCATTTTGTCTGCAAACCCATCGACCTGCATTACTTTCTTCTCCTTCTCTGATAATAATAATAATTACAGGAATTTAGTACCTTACACATAAAACGATGTCCACTGATACATATCAGAAGAACCCTGGCAATAGTTCAAACCCCACTAAAACGATCCTCTTCCACCAAAAAGTTGATAAAATTACCTCCGAAACTACACACAGCAACTAGGGAGAAATCCGTTTGTTTATCCTACGAGCACCTATCCTACTGCGGCCTGTCAAAAAAGGAAATCACCTAATTGGCGTGCTTGCTTGCAATAAATTAGGGTTGCTGCAATAAACATCGACAAGATATTTATAAATAATTAATTGATGCTGTTTCATTATCCATATGTTTAGTATATTAAAGTCCGTTCATTTTCTATAGCAGAACCAAATTTTTTCTGGAACTGTAAGTACAACCCTAATTTGTAAGAGCCTGTACTGTTGACAATTTGATCGAAATTTAGTGGGAAAACAAAAACATTACATAACCCAGATTTTCTAGGGTTTATTTTTATTGTTAGCAGCAGTGTCACAGATAAAGGTACCTGAGGCTTTTTCGTGAATATTTTCCTTTGCACTTTACTCAAAACTGCACGCACACAAAGACCATTTTGGACCAATTCAGACCAATTGCAAAATGTTGACATTTGTCATGTTTTCTGACGTATCGCATTGAAATCGCTTCTACCCAATTCATCTGTTAGTAAAATTCCTTGCAAAATTACCTCATACCAACCTAAAATTGAAATTTTGACGTTCTGTCACTTCAATAGAAAATGAATGGAGAGTAGTAACCTGATTTAAATATGAAAAGTGCGTTCTCCACAAATCCAATGGCCCCACCTACATGAACAATTATCAATATTTGCCCCTTAGAAATTGGTTTTCTGAGCGATAGATTTTTCCCTTCGTCCCAATTTTTGCTCTGTGTATGAGAACTATGAATACCGGGTAGCAACGACACCATGTACGCCCCAATAACTTTTTCAGTTATCATGATAAAAATCTGAAAAAATTCACAGTGTACATGCTCACAGAACGTCACTTTCTGACATTCATTACGACTTTTTATCACTTCCGGTTACGCAGGAAACGGCTTTAATTTTGAATTTTTTAAGCTGACACCCGGTATGTTTTTATATTTTTGGAATCTAGAGATCATCCTGAGTATTTGAGTGTCATTTTAGTGAGTTTTTTCTTGTTTTTGGCGAAATTTTGTGGTGAATCTAGAGTACTGCGATACACATTTTTTTGTCTTTTATGGACGTCAGTATTCTCATAAAATTAATAATATTTAGTTTCGGCTCATTTAAGCCTTATTCGGATGGCTTCCAAATATGGAAAAACGTTTTTCGCGGATAACTAAATGCCGGTACACACACTTTATCTATGAAAACAGATATTTTTTTCTTTTGTCCACAACCAAGTTTCCGAGAACAAAAGAAAAGATTTTATAAAATGACACTACAATACTCAGAATGACTCCTAGATTCCAAAAATATATAATTATACCTGGTGTCCCATTTAAAAATTCAAAATTAAAGCCATTTCCGGCGTAACCGGAAGTGATAGAACGTTCTAATGTATGTCAAAAGATGACGTTTGGTGGATATTATCACTGTGATTTTTTCAAATTTTTTTCATAATATTTAAAAAAAATATTGGAGGGTACATGGTCTCCTTGTCACCCGGTATATGTTTCATCAGTATAAACAATATTTCGGTTCTGTCTCCTCAATTCAGTTATTTTCCTAACATATTCGATTCGTTTCAATCGAATATCATGTGACTCAACAAGTGTCTTTCTTTTGTCACTGGTTTTTTCCATTCGAAACCCATTGATTTCCAAATTTTCCGTAATCTGTCTGTACTCTACACCCATCAAAATCAATTTCTGATTCTTTTACTTAGCCAAGTATACATAATATACATTTGGGTTAATTGATAATATATTACATAAACATAAAAGTTATAAATTATATATCGAATGCATTGAAGTTGTCCCTTGCTGTACGAATCTTTTAGAAGTTTTTATCCTCTGCCTTTTTTTTGGTTGAAGAAAATGCAGCTCGCTCCTGGGTCTCTATTTTTGAAACGTGGGAGCTTCTCCCCGGGGAGAGTATAACCGTAGGCTCTCAAATGGCGCTCCCCCTCCATTAATTTTTCGTAGTGGTGGCGAAAGGCTACGATTTCACGTGGTTCCGAGCATGTGAGGACCGATCTCCACCGATTTTCGATAACCAATTACCACGATTGTATGGCGTGTAATCGTCATTTCCCATGGGAATTGCTTTCACATGGTTCAAAAATTGGGCCCCTGATCAGGGATTGCAATAGTGTTTTCCTTGTTCATGCTTCTACAGGGTGAGTCTGAAAGACTCCACATCCTTTGTACCACAGAATCTTCTGTTCAAATGATGAAGCTTGGTGTAAAAATTATTGGTCAATTGTGATTCCTCTTGATGTTAAAAGCCGCCAAAGATCCTCATTTTTAAACGTGTATCGTAGGATTTTGAATTTTTGCACAGCATTGTTACAGACCAAGAAGCAACTGCAGATGGTACTTAAGACAGGGTGGCCCCGATGTTATTTGCCCTTGAATTTTTTTATGTTTGAAAATATTGCTAATTTGCCTATGCGGCCGTATTTCCCGTTCAATTCTAAAACTTTTTTGACTCTTAAAATTTTTCGAAAAAACTAACCACTCACGAGAAAAATTGAAAAAACCGAAACCATGATGCAGGTAATCACCTTAAAACCAATGATGAGTCTACCTCATAAAATAGTGAAATTACCATCAATGTTTTTTCTTCAGTTGTGAGCAATGGTTCTGGGCACAGATGTAGGACAACACCTTCAATGCAAAAAAACAGTTGAAATGTGATGCGTGTGAACGTACACTTTGATTTTTATTGAAATTGTAGGTTTATCACGATGATCATGTTTTCGGTTTTTTCAATAGAGTATTGCAGCTCAAAAGGAAGGAAAAAGTTCATGATTGGCCGCCAAACAACCAATAGCCAGACGAACCAATAATGGGCCAGATGTAAGCAAATAATTTTTGACATAAATCTAACCTTCTATTTTGCTTGATTCATTAAAAGTGTTCTTCTAAGCAATTTGACAACTTTCGCACAAAAAACGAACATCGAGGAAGCTAAAAATACCTATAGTCACAGCTTGTAGAAACTCCAGTGCAATTTATGTGAAGAGAACTTAAAGATTCCCGACGAATTTGCACAACACTAAACCACACACGTTTAAAGTCAAATTGGGGCTCATTCGGTAGCTACATTTCAATTAGATTAACAAAACCCCCCTTTGGAAAAGAAGGAAAATGAAACAGGATAGAAATTCCGTTTAAATTTGTTCTTTTCGATCGAAAAATTCATGGCTGAATGCGGGATGACAGTTTGATGACAAAAACTGACACTTGAAAACGAAGCACATGGTGAATGCTGCCAGGAATGGATAACGGGTAGTGACGTCACACCAATACAAAAATGGCAAGGAAATTCGAAATTTTAAACTTGTTTTTCACTTTTTTGCCATAATTAGTCACAATGAATACTTCTAATAACGTTAGACTATCTTCGACTGCAATACTCTATTTAGTGGTTAGTTTTTTCGAAAAATTTTGAGAGCCAAAAAAGTTTTAGAATTAAACGGGGAATACGGCCCAATAGACAAATTAGAAATATTTTCAAACATAAAAAAGTTCAAGGGCAAATAACATCGGGGCCACCCTGTATAACAGGGATCCGCTTTTTGGATAATGTCTTAAGTACCATCAGTAGTTGCATCTTGGTCTGTAACAATGCTGTGCAAAAATTCAAAATCCTACAATAGGTACATCTTTCGAAAGATATTTAAAAACAACGCTTAAAAAGTGAAAAAGGATGCGGACTCTTTCAGACTCACCCTGTATATTATGTTCTCTCTGAAATTCCAGTAGCTTCAATGAGGCGTTGTTTGAAATTTTTAATCGGAATGGCGGAAACACCTTCAGCTGCTTCTTTCCTCATGAAATTTGCGATAACTTCGCTAGCTTGGCTGTGAATAATTCTGCCAGAAACACCGATTTTCTTGGAACTCATTTTAAGACTAACAAAACTGCAAGAAAAAGAATCATAATTTAGAAGGAAATTTTACCTTTTTAGGCACTTACCTTACGAAATATTGCCTTGAAATTGCCTTGAGAAAAAAGCCAAATAACGTTACGGTACAATAAATTCAAGAAAACTGAAGCAAGCTACTGACAGCTAATAACAATACCGACGCCACTGATTCTCCCACTCCGTTGACAGGTCAAGAGGTTTAGGTTTCTGCGCATCCTTACCGGATGTGTACTTTTAAAACAGAGGCTCTACTTCATCCGCAATGTTTTCGAACGGCAGTAGGTTGTGATATATTTTTGTCAAGTTGGTCACTATTTAGTGACTTCTAGTCACAAATAAACGTACCTGAGGCTTTTTCGCGAATATTTTTCTCTGTACCGTGCTCAAAACTGGACGCACACAAAGGCTATTTTGGGCCAATTCAGAGCAATTTCAAAATTTTGACATTTGTCAAGTTGTCTGCCGTACCGCTTCTACCATAACATTTAAATTGAAGTTTTAACGAAGGATCACCTTCCGCTGCAAAATTTACACTTAAGGCAGGGAGTAACGGATTCAAAATTTCCCTGGGGATAAATTGCGTCGTTTTATAATACAGTTCATTTCAAGGGTTTAGTCCGTTAGATCGTAAAATGCAAATGAGTTCCGCTCATCCTCGACCTGACCGTCGTAAGTAACAGTGAAACCTGGTTATTCCACCACAGTCAACACAAAGTACCTACTTTTAAAAATAATTGTGTTTCTACGGAGTTTATGAGTGGTGGAATAGTTTCGCGCCCCGATCGAGTCCTAGAGAATACTTTAACGGGTGATATATCCGTCTCTTCCATTTATATGTGTTAAACAGAGACGCGATAGTAGACACTCTTAGGACTGTACGTTACAACGTGGGTGAATTGCCAGACGTTGTGTAGAAAAAGACGGAGCTAACCTAGAGCGTTGTACCTGAACCGGACTGACCGGACTAAACCCTTGAAATGAACTGTATGTGATGACGATTATCATTATCGACAAAGAGTAATAGATTCAAACTTTCCCTAGGGAGTAAAGAGTAAAGTGAGTTGACCTTCACAATATCTTACAGGCAGCTGACATTTTAGAAATTATTTGCATTCACGGACCATTCTATTAGCAAGAAGGTTTGAATTAACACAAAACGCATAAATGTAATTAAAGTTTGTACTTAAAATCAAATTAGATGTTTTTACAATGATGGAAGTGAATTATTGTGTGCAACTCAGGAGTAAATTTCGTTAATGAATTTAAAATTGCATTTTACTCTCTTAATCATTTTTCATTATTTCCAAACAAACATTATTGCACACATGCAAAAGAACAACAAGCTGTTAAACACATATTTTACAAAAAAGCATATTCTTACTATCGGATTCGCCAGCTGTTGTGTTGCCGAATCAAAAACCTTAGTGCAATTTTTTAGAAAATTTCCATTTTAGGGACAAAAAGGCCCCTTTTTGAATTTTTCTTAGCAAAAGGGCATATTATCATTATCGAATTCGATAGCTGACGGACAGGAATTTTGGCGGCTTTGAAAGCCCATTTAACAAACCAACAGAAAACAAAACTGACTCACCCAACCCCTGCGTTCGTTAGAAAATGACTTTAATGATTTTATAGCCCTTAAACGCTTTTAATGGATCGCTTACGTTTTGTTTAATATTTAACTGCTAACGTCGTAAATAGGTTAAACGTCAATTCCTCTGTTTTTAAAGAAACCTACGATGTTACGATCATTTTTGTAACAACCCTGTATTAACAAACCCAAGATTTTACGTATTACGTAACAATCATTGTATTGCAATTGAAAATATAGAAAGCAATCGATTTTGCAGCTTCCAAGTATGCCTTAGTCCACAAGGGAGAAGATAATTAATCTATTTGACGTAATTACGGTCAACGTTCTAACTATTTAATTTGATTTTAAATGAAGCACTCCGCTGCACTATCTGCAATCCATATGAAGTTTTAGCAACCCATTTTATCAGAGTAGGTATTAACATCCTGGAAAACTTTTCTGTTAAACCCTGGTGAAAAAAAAAAACGACAAAATTAATATCTGGGGATTGAGGAAATTATGTTTATATTAAAATATAAATACTACTCGCGCATATAAGTGTAAATATAGATAAATAATCTTTCTGAATTTTATTAATTTGCAGTTGGGCGTACATACATGGAAAAATATTTATAAATGTAACGAACAAACATCATTACTAATACATCGTGACGAACGACAATCATTTAATTTTGGAATTACATATTATCGCACTCTATAAATATCGGGGGAGACTTTCTCTATTTTTGTAGTGTTGTTATTTGGAATATCTAATCCGTGCAATAATATGTTATTGTTTACAAAGGCGTCATAATAATAGTTACGAAATATTCCATCATCCTCTTCTTTCGAGGTTCTCTTCCAACCCCTTCTACCGAAAAGTTGTAAAACAGAGTGAAATGACCAAAAAAGCTAAAATAAGAACTATGGAATTAATATTGACGTATTTGGTATCAAATTGCTCGGAAAGTGACAAAAGTGTCGTTGATGGTGGTTAAAGCTAAATATTTTTTAGCAATTTCCTGCTGATATACAGGGTGTCCGGAAATAACGATGAAATATTTCGGGGGGTGATTCAGCAGCTCAAAATATACAAAAAAGTTCCTATAAACATGTGTCCGGAAATCGTTCCTAAGGGGGCTACGGCCTTCTGAAGGGGGTGCCCCAAATTCGGTTTTTATTGAATAAATCAGGAACCGCTTAAAATACAGTGACGACTTTTTGCACATTATCTAACATCAGTAAGCGCTATCAGATTATGGTATCTACCAAAAGCAGATTCAACCAGGGGCGTGGAAAATAGGGGGGGGGCTTCAGCTTTCCCCACCCAAATTTTTTTACGTGTTATTTTTTAGAAAATCGCACGATACTAATCATTAGCCAATAGAAAAATTGATTTCTGTGTGTTTACCATGGCAACTCAAGGATTTCCTGGAAATTTTTGATACCTATCTAGACCAACCTAAACGAAATTAATAAGTGGAAATTTTTATGTCAAATGAAATGTCAAAAATCATTTCTATTCAATTTCTGTGGCTGTATCGTTGCTATTTTCTTACCGAATCTGCATTCGAGCATTAATTCATTTCCTGGAAATTTTAGTCGTGCATCCCAACTACGTAATCGGGCCCTCGTGTTCCACTCGGGCCGATTAATACGTTGTTGGAATGCACTCCAAAAATTTCCGGAAAGAATTAATGCTCTTATGAGATTATAAGTGACAATTTCTCACCGGAATATGGTTTCCTGACTAAAATTACATAAAAAAGCTTCTCTTGTTATAACACCGTAGGATTAACCGTTTTCGAAAAAATTAGATTTAAAGATCCGTTTGCATTTCCTAGGCTTAGCAAACGATTTTTATTAAATTACAAAACTGAACGGATTTTAAAAATTAGTATCTAAAGTAATCTAATGTTGCTTATCGATGTCAGATAGTATGCAAAAACTTAATAATTGACAAAATCAAAAGCGAACTTTGAACGCCCCCTTCAGGGGTCCCTAGCCCCCTTAGGAGCGATTTCCGGACCCATGTTTATAGGAACTTTTTTTCATGTTTTGAGCTGCAGAATCACCCCCCGAAATATTTCATCATTGTTTCCGGACACTCTGTATAGCAGGGTAATTTTTCGATGCTCACCATCAGTATCTCGGAAACCATAATAGATGGAGAGTAGTTTAAATTAGAGAAAAGTTGCACTATTTCTTAGTGATTAAGATTCTGAAGAGAATTCCCCGATATTTTGATTCGTTCTTGAGTTATCACAAAAAATCTGAAATTTGACAATTTAAGGAAAAATTAATACCTTTATTTAAATGAAACTTGGAACCTTTATATTTTTGACAGCTGTCAATTAACACAAATTCTCTAGGCTTTCTAGATTGTGAATAACAATAACAGTCAACTTTTGATTCTTTTATACCCTGTATACTAATGTCATCATCACATGAAATGCCACCCCGAGTTCATAGACACGATTAATGACACAATTGTATAAAACTGTCACTTAAGGTAAATGTTCGCGATTTCGCCGCGGTTGAACCTCAAATGCTTAACTGTGATTGGTGTCTACCCATTTTGCATTTTGTTGCCTAGCGACAGGGTCTGTTTGCAAACCGCGCTGCGGAGAACGGTTGTAAACTGACATAAATTTGACAATTGTATTAAACAAATTTCTATGAAACACTCCACTAAGGAAGACGCACTCCGTCAAAAAAAATGTACCCACTTTTTAATTTTAATTCGGGTTCCGCAGTTTCCACCAGATGTCGCGGCGTTCGTGTGCGATTAAGGAAGAAAAATATAAAATTCTTTATTTCACGAAAGAAAGCTCTTTAATACGAGCGTAAGTGGAAAAGAATTAGATAAAATACGCACCAGATCAATGGATTTGATTACTTTCACATTACTTTTATCTTTATCTAGAAAATCATCGTACAACATTTCAAAGAAAAATTACAATTTCGTGACAAATTTGGAAAAATACATGGGACAGCTGCGTGCCATAACATTACTCTGCCTCTACGAACTTGATCTCTTCTTGCATCAACCAATTTTGACTCATATAATGGTAAATAATATCTTCCTCCATAAAATGTAGGTAGCCCGCACCACAGACCTCACCATTATTAGACATAAACAGACCTATCTGCTCCTGATTTAGCCAGCGCCCATTTCTTAATTGACCAGGATCTTCCTAATAACAACAGTTACTGTGAATTGGTCGCCTCTTAAGAATATTATTGCTTTTTACCTTTGATGCCTTATGACGTGACATTTCTCACATTTCCGTCACGGAATTTCTTTCCAGAGGCATAGAATATCGTCTGCTTGTCGCTATTCTAAGTTGTCCTTTAATAAACAGTCCAAAAACCCATGAAAGCTAATAAAACTTGCAATAATTCGCTTTTGACCGAACGTTAATGTCAGAATGACAACCTCGCTGTCGCCGATTGCGCCACCTGATTATTATTGGAGAACTGCTTAAAAAGAGGGACGAAAATTTCCCAATTTGCGGCATGAGTTCGGCTTCCTTAGTGGAGTGTTTCATACAAATTTCTAAAGGCGTTTTTTCTCGGTTTCATGTTTTCGAATACAAATTAATACAAATGGGCTCTCGTGATTGGCCGGCTTGTCATTTTTTAAAATTTGTATTGAAATACTGTCACTTTTGTCGTCAGTTTCAAATTTTTCTCTGAAGGACGATTCAAATCTGACATTATTTTGAAGGTATTTTCTAAGCCGTTTTCTGGCGGTCTCTATATTTTTGCATACAAAGTTGCATTTGAAAACATAAGGCGAACGCCTATTTTGTATTAAAACAGTGTCAAAATAATGTCAGTTTTGAATACATTTCCGAGATGAATTTGAAACTGACAACAAAGTGACATTATATTAATTCAAAACCAGAGTTTACCCTATGCTTCCAAATGCAAGTTTGTATTTGAAAACATAGCCACCGCCAGAAAACGGCTCTATGCCTTCAAATTGAAGTTTGTATTTCAATACTTAAAACCGAGAATAAACGCCTTAGGAAATGACCCTATACGATAGTGGCCCAGGAAAAAAATTGACAATCAGGATCTAGACGATTCTGAATTGTGATTTCTGGTGTGGAGGTATAATAGAGTGTACTTACATCATTGAATACAAAAACATAGAAATTCTTCTAGACGGTCATATTTTTTGTGGCTCTAAATATGTTTAGGCCTCGAAAATGTAATTTTCACCGATTTTTTTCTCAGAAACTTTAATTTCTCGATAAAACATTCATCTATCCCTCGCTTACCACAATCTAAAATTTGGTAAAAATTGGCCCAAGCGGTTGCCTTATTGTATAGGGTCCTTTGCGGTTCCAATCCGCGAAATTGCGAAAATTCGCCTTTAGTTTAAAGGGGGACATAATCAAAAAAACAACTTTGCCTAAATAAAAAGTGTAGAAAATTCTAAGAACAATGGTTATGACAATTTTTTTTATCGCAAATGGTTTTTGATGACGTCATCTGGTCAATGTAACGCGCGCCTCCCATATAAACAATGCAATTTTGCCGTTCATTCCGCTTGCTTTATTTATCCCTTCGTGGCCCTTTCCTTCGTTTTAATAATAAATTCGGCCTCAAAAAATCTGCCTGTGCTTAGTTCGATGAATCACTTTTGTTTGTGTTAATTTCGAGTTGCTTTAATCGAGCGTTTTTCACGGGTATGGTGTCCTGTTGTACGGCTGCCATAATACTCACCAAAACGGGAGGGAATTTCCTTCACATTTCATATTTTTCCGAATCGTAAATACAACAGCTTACAATAAACAATCATGTTCGCAGTCATTTTCACCCCTTAGGGCGGGTTGTATAAAATAACGCGTGAGCAAAAACTTTTTCGATCTAGTAGCCCTTGCGTGATAGACGTAAAGCGTAGACTGCTGAAATTATCATTCAAAACGAAATCTGACGGACGTTTCCATGTAATTACCACAGTCTACGCCCTGCGTCTCTCAAGTCAAGGGCTACTAGATCGGAAAAGTTTTTGACCACTCCTTATTTATTCCTAGACTTAACGCTAAAATGGCCGTTTGCACCGGTTCTGTTTAAATTTTAACCAGTCGTTAAAATGTTATGGCCGTTTGCACCGGTTCTGTTTAAATTTTAACCAGTCGTTAAAATGTTAAATTCGTTGCACGGATGTTTAACCAGTGGTTAGAATGCTCCTAATCGCCAGAAATTTAACCGGTGGACTGTCTACTGGTTAGCGTACTTTAACCAGTAGTTAGATGCGCATAGCTCTACCGCGCAATAAGGAGACAGGCGTACTGGCGTAAGTGGCGTAATATGAATATAACCTAGAATTCTGTTCAGTGTGACAGTGTGATATTTCCAGTTTGTAGTTTATTATTTTATTAAAAATAATGTTGAATGCAATTGACATGGAAGAAGACGATGATTTGGAGGTAATAGAAATAATAGAATTTGGTCTTCCTCGACAAGTTTATGCAAGAACAAATTACTTCGACACTATGGATGAAATTTCTTTTCGACGACGTTTTCGACTTTCAAGGCAATGTGCGCTTCATTTGTAAAATTCGGTGCACGAGTCCTTTTTCTCTTCGCTTCCATTTTCACTAACAGTTTGTTATAATGAAACTATTCAAACAGTCAACACTAGCACGTGGCTTCGATGTTTGCAACAGCTGATGGATGCCTTAAATTGCTTAAACGCGCATGCGCCCACGACCACCACATCTAGTGATAAACTAGAATTCTCCAACTTTCTGCAATGCTGCCACAATTCAGTCTCTTTAACGTCCAGTTAACAAACCAACTCATTAAGAAATACCGGTGCAATGCGTTGTGCACTAACTGCCGGTTATATAATAACGTGCAGTTAGCTAACCTACAGATTTAACAAAGACCGGTGCAAACGGGCATTAAATTCGTTGCACGGATGTTTAACCAGTGGTTAGAATGCTCCTAATCGCCAGAAATTTAACCGGTGGACTGTCTACTGGTTAGCGTACTTTAACCAGTAGTTAGATGCGCATAGCTCTACCGCGCAATAAGGAGACAGGCGTACTGGCGTAAGTGGCGTAATATGAATATAACCTAGAATTCTGTTCAGTGTGACAGTGTGATATTTCCAGTTTGTAGTTTATTATTTTATTAAAAATAATGTTGAATGCAATTGACATGGAAGAAGACGATGATTTGGAGGTAATAGAAATAATAGAATTTGGTCTTCCTCGACAAGTTTATGCGAGAACAAATTACTTCGACACTATGGATGAAATTTCTTTTCGACGACGTTTTCGACTTTCAAGGCAATGTGCGCTTCATTTGTAAAATTCGGTGCACGAGTCCTTTTTCTCTTCGCTTCCATTTTCACTAACAGTTTGTTATAATGAAACTATTCAAACAGTCAACACTAGCACGTGGCTTCGATGTTTGCAACAGCTGATGGATGCCTTAAATTGCTTAAACGCGCATGCGCCCACGACCACCACATCTAGTGATAAACTAGAATTCTCCAACTTTCTGCAATGCTGCCACAATTCAGTCTCTTTAACGTCCAGTTAACAAACCAACTCATTAGGAAATACCGGTGCAATGCGTTGTGCACTAACTGCCGGTTATATAATAACGTGCAGTTAGCTAACCTACAGATTTAACAAAGACCGGTGCAAACGGGCATAGCCCGCTACGATACTATAGGTCCTTTAAGGCACTGGCGGGGGTTTATTACGCTTGGCCCCTTATGATACGCATGCGTTGATCTTGTGTCATTTCCAGTGCATTTATACGTCATTACTGTCAACAGAATCTAGGGCTTTTCACGTTTACCGCATGCGATTTTAACCTTCAATAATGATAAATGACAGATAACTGACAGTAGACATTCAAGTAAATTCTGTCGGCGGTCAAAAAATGACTGCGCATACGGCCATACATGGCGGCATGACGTCACGCTTACAGGACCTATAGACAACAATTGTTTATAGAATTTTTGAAGACTTAACTTTAAGACAGGATTAAATGAGTGCGGGTTCTATTGAACCCGCCCTCAGAGTGCTTTCTTGGCAACAAAAACATTCCGAATCATTCGCTGTTTTACAACAATAATTGTTATAAAGACACCAGTATGTATTGTTGCCTCTATTCACAAATTTATCAGCATCTAGGGGCTGTTTCCTCTTCTCAGCTTCCAACTTTTCCATTTTCTTAGTGAAAAAAGGAGGCTCAAACCTGTAAGCCATGTTGTTCGAATTTAAACCACATTTAAACTGCACGTATAGACCAAACGCGCGGCCGGGCGTCCGTACTTCTATGCCCCTACGACGTCACACCGTTGTAGGAATAAACATAAAATTTGCTGTATCTCGGTTATTATTGGTAGTAGCACATTAATTTTGTTGCCATAATTCTTAGAAAAAAAATTCTCTACAACTTTTATTTTCACTTTAAACGTAAACACGTGTATGGTTTTAATTGCTTTTGTTTGTTCCAGTCTTAGACGTGGAGGCGTTCGAGCGGCTCTTGGGTCCATGCATGCAACTGATGAAGCGCAACATAAACGACTACGAAGAACAAATGCTCAAGATATTCGGCTCAAAGCAAAACATGAAGGACATACGATGAACAGAGCCGAATTGCTCTCGCCTTCTCTGAACGATAGTCGGAATCCCATCCCCCTCAATTTGTATTAATTTGAAATTATTACATGTCGAGTAGTAAACAACCAAGAACGTTTACGTTACTAAAACAAAAAAAAATTAAGTAGTTACGCCACATTTCATCATGGAAATTACATGATCGGGGTGCAAAAAGTTTACTAGTCAAGTGTATATAATGTTATGGCCCTTCGTGCTTTGTTGTGTCGGTCGTTGACGGTTTTAAGGTTGCGGTCCAGGATATGGTCCCACACCGCTGGACGGTGTTTTCCCCTTTTTGAATCTTCTCCCACAAGTGAACCTGCCGTCTGCCCATTTGTACGTGTGTAATATTGGATGCAAGTGTTTTTGTGCAAAAACTTAGGTCTTCGCGTGTCGCTTTTTTGTTGTTTTTTTTTGGTTTAAACCTAAATTGGTATAGTAGGATGACGAAAGAGGCTGAATGTAAAATTTGAGGCTAGTTACTGCCTTAATTCCTATTCTAGACATAGTTCCTTTTTGGTATGGAGTACCATATCTCTTGCAGTATTATCTGTTTGGTACAAAGAGGCACCGCGTCCAAGGAGTAAGTACTTTTTTAACATTTGCGATCAACAAAAGCCTGCTACTAGGTAACTAGAGGTATTTTTTTGTTGAGCGCATCTCATTTAGGCCGAAAATCACAAAATAAAGTAAAAAAAAGTGCTTAAAGTGCTTACAAAAGGTGCCATCGCTTGCACAATGCCCTCCATATACAGAGTGTCCCAATTGTCTGTATTCGGTCGATAGCTCCATTGCTGTTAGAGATAGCGAAAAATTGTTAAATACAAAGTTGTAGGGGGTCAAACAAGGCACATTTTAAAAATACAATCCTGTATACAGGCTGCCCCACTAAGGAGTAAGAACACAAACATAGATTTTTTTAAATGGAACACCCTGTATTTTCATTTTTTATTGGATTCTATGATGAATTCCAAGTAACATTCAGTAATCATGTTTTCATCTGAAGCGAATGGTTTAGAAGATGTTGGTAATTTTGTGGGAAAAATTACTTTTTTCTATTTCCGTGTCCTAATGAACACTTTATAACACGCAAATGCGTTTTCTAATGAGCTCTGTTAGAGCACGGCTTTTGTTTACATTGTAACCTAGACAACGATTGTGTCCAACAATCGCCAACTGTCAAGCGAACATTGACTCCTGTCTTTGAAAATGAATATTTTCTTATTTCTAACAAGTTGGTATCCGAAATAGAAAAAATTGTATAAAAAACGCGTTTCATATGGCTCTTGTCGCACTCGGATTTTGTAAAACTCGGGCTTTTCGCCCTCGTTGTCCAAACATCCGCGTGCGACAATAATTGGCCTTATGAAACGTGTTTTTTAATATACTATTTTCTATTTCGGTTTCCTAATGAACACTTTATAGCACCCAAACGCGTTCTCTAATGTGCTCTATTAGAGCACGGCTTTTGTTTACATCGTAACCTAGACAACGACTGTGTCCAACAATCGCCAACTGTCAAGCGAACATTGACCTGTCTATGAAAATGGAAAGCCAATTTTTTCAAACAGGTTATGGGTTTCCGAAATAGAAAAAATTGTATAAAAAACGTGTTTCATAAGGCTCTTATCGCACTCGGATTTTGTAAAACTCGGGCTTTTCGCCCTCGTTGTCCAAACATCCTCGTGTGATAATAATTGGCCTTATGAAACGTGTTTTTTAATATACTATTGCAGTACTTGTTTTGAAAAATCACCCTACAACAAATTTTCAACTTTTGGTTTTGGAAATTTTGCATGTCATTAATGTAGCTTTGGGCTATCTTTCAAGCGCTTGGAAACGGCCTTAGCTTCGTCTCCAGTAACATTATGAACCTTCAAACATGTAGAGGTTTAAATTTCCAAATTTTTAAATGGTCACATGTCACAATAGGTGTCACAAATTCTGTCAGCCGGAATCTTGCGTTAATTAACCATAAATTGTGATCAAGTGTTCATTTATACGCAAGAATGTACCTACTCAAAAAAGTTGCAGCATTTTCAACACTTAGGTACTTACCAAAATGAAATAAATAGATAACAATTGCACTTTTAGAATAGGTAGGTACTTTTTTAATTACTTACTTACCGACTTAATTTTTTTTATTTTCTGTTATTTGAAAACGAACTTGAGAAGTTAAGACCGCTTTCAAGAGCTTTAAGTATAGTCCAAACCTCCCTTAATGACATGCTAAATTTCCAAAACCAAAGGTTGAAAATTGGTTGTGGGGTGATTTTTCAAAATAAGTACTGCAAAAGTAATTTTTCCCGCAAAATTGCCAATATCTTCTAAACCATTCGCTTCAGATGAAAACATGATTAATGAATGTTACTTGGAATTCATGATAGAATCCAATAAAAAATTAAAATACAGGCTGTTCCATTAAAAAACCTATGTTTGTGTTGTTACTCCTTAGTGGGACAGCCTGTATACAGGATCAAGTGTGCCTTGTTTGACCCTTTGCAACTTTGCATTTAACAATTTTTCGCAATCTCTAATAGTAATGGAGATATCGACCGAATACAGACAATTTGGTACACCCTGTATTTAAATCTCCTTTGTGATTAATTTTAGACTATTTGTGTTCGTATTGTTGTCCTTTTTGTTCGTTTTGTTGGCACAAGAAGACTTTAGGACTCCACGTGATTCGTTATTAATTGTTAATCGTACAGAGAAAGTGGTTACTAGAATAAATACATCTTTATATATAAATACATACCTACATATACATATTTATAAAATAGCACATGAAAAGGATTTTCGACTGTCACCAGATTACTGAAGTGAGTAATTTAACTCGTACAATCAGTTTTCATAGGTATAAAGATTTTTGTGTTGCTGATCTTTGAAGTAAAGTCTGTGATTTAATCTTTAAACATCAGTAAACATCGTTGTATTTAAGGCTGAATTTACACAGTGAAATCAATAAAATTTAAGAAGAAGAAACGGGAAGAATCGGTATTTATATTGAGAAGTATTAAATGTTATATTTTGTGTATAGATGAACACTGAATGGAATTGAGAGCAGTTTTTTGAGAATTACCTAGTTAAAGTAACTACTTTAAAGAGTTACTCATATCACATAAGTTCAGGTGAAAGGTGAAACTAAAAATAGCCCTTAATGACTATGACTTTGTTTATGTTGTCAAAGTGGGGTTTGTTAGACTCGTTTTTTTTTCAAATACAATAATACGTGCCTATTTAGACGGTATTTTTGACTGATTAGCTCGAATGGTGTTCAACTCAGTGAAATCAAAAGGAAATATATCAAAATTTTCTCGAATCATAGACTTTGGTACATTTTAGACTAGTCGTACTGAACAGAAATGGTCTATTATGTGCCTTATTGAACCCTCGAATTGGATTGGCGGTTAATTTATCAAGTACGCGAGAGGTCTAACAAATTCTGCTAGCAAAATATTTTAGCACAATTTTAATATTTAATTAAATGTGTAGAGTTATAGCTAGGTGTATAAAATGTAGTGGCTTGTCAGTTCATATTCACTGTTTGAGGGAAGGTAGAAGTAAAAATCTGGTCGGTTCATCCTATGTGTTATTTGTCAAGTTGAATGTTGATTGTTTACTGTGGTGTTTCTGTCCGACCATTTCTTCTATAGGAAATTCCCCATTGAAAATCGTCTACTTTTAGATGGGGAGTTTTCTGAAAGTTGTCTCTAAGCACTGATAATGCCTTTTACTTATTGTACCAAAACTTAGAATCTCATTAAGTTATTTGTACACAAAAAAATAATCATAAGTGTTCGCCATGTCACATGCCATATTCTAAACACTCTGAGCTGACTTGCTCGTCCTGTCTGAGATTCCTTAGTCATATGTACTGCTTCCACAATGATGACTAAATGAGCTTATTAAATCGATATGACTTTTTATTACTTGTAAAACTTCCCCTTTTTGCTTAATAAAGGTAGGTAAGTATTTTACGGTTGATTAGCAGGTGTTCAACGTCCTTACTGCTAAGGTGTTGGCTTCAGAGCATCCTGCAATGTGCTGTAGTCCGACGTATACGCGGGTATACGCCGTATACACAAATCCAAAATTTTAACACTAGCGTATACTTATAAAAATTTCTAGAGATACGCGAGTATACGAGCGTAGACCTAAGAGATCATGAGAGTAAACATCGATATTCAGGCCAATATTAACAGAAAAGTTTAAAATTGGTATTTCCTGCTCAACAAAGGGTTGGGGAAAACCCCAGCTAATGACCCTGACCGGGCGGATGGCTCATTTATACTATACCTGGCCTCTATAACCCGAAATTACGTCACAGTATTTCCACCTATCTATCAGTTTCTACACCTAAAAATAGGAAGAAAAGTTCATATGAACATAAGTCTGAAAGTGCCTTCAGGGGGCGCTACAGATCTTAGGTTCCTACGTGTCTCTCAAAACCAGGTATTTATTAATTATTATTTCAAATGGTTGGTGCTAGAATAAGTTGTAGTCGTTAGTGACAAACGAACGACAATTGTGAAGTTAGCCAACTTGTTTTTTTGCATTTATAAATTTGTTGCCATAGGCATGACATCCTTTAATCACATTTTTCTTGAAAAACACCAGATCCTCATGTTTTGAGGTCTCCAACCCAAAAAAGTGGTTTAAAAATGTGTCTGCGTGTAAGTACGTTGGTAAACACGCCACAGCCAAAACTACCAGACCGATTTGGCTGAAATTTGGTACGTCGGAATCTGATAACCCTAACTTAGATATGAAAAGTTTTTTGAGTCAATCGTGCAGCTGGAAATGCCATTTGTGCACATCAACTTTTAAATTTTAAATGCAAACTCCCACCATATCAAAGGGTTTCAAATTGTGCTTCTAAAAATGTATTCACTCTCAGTGCCCTTATGACCAAAAACTAAAAAATTCGAGATTCTTTATCGAACTTTAAAATCGCGCTACAGCCCAAGCCCCTGAACCGATTTGGCTGAAATTTTGCACATAAGGATTGTTACAAGTCAAAAAGCTGAACAAATTTTGGATTCAACCGGCTAACGGAAAGTGCCGTTTTAGCACACCCAATTTAAAATTATTCTCTCATTTAACCATCCAAAACAAATTTTTGAAAGATTTATTGTCACCTTCAGAAAGGTCTTCAAATTCTGGTTTTAAATAACACAAAATTCATTCGCATTTAGTATCCTTTGGGTAGAAAAATCGAAATTTTGTAATAACGTTATAGCCCAAACTACTGGATCGATTTGGCTCATATTGGTACATGGAGATTAAGTGACCCGTTGACGTACTGAAAGGCTATTGGGAGAGCAATTGGTCCACGAGAAGTGCCATTTAGGCATATCAACTTTAAAATTTTAAACACAAGACACGGAAATCAAAGACCCACACGATGGGGAGGTTCCAGCCGCTTCTGTGCTGCCAATTTTTTTATGTAGAATTGTTTGGAGAAAAGTTATCTCAAGTCAAGAAATCAAGAAAACCGGAGAAAAAAAAGTTGTGCTAGTTTTTTTCCTAAGCCTCCCCTGTTTCTCATGCCTATGGTTGTCTCGGTTACCCTTTTTGTTGCCACCAGATAATTTGTCACCCCAAAATTACCGCAGAACCAAAATTTCGTCATTCTGGCTCAAACCGGTTTAAAAATTATTAATAAATATCTGTTTTTGAGAGGCAACTTCTAAGGCCTGTAGCGCCCCCATATAAACTTTTCTTCCTATTTTTAGGTTTAGAATCACCCTCCGAAATATTGTGACGTTATTTCGGGACAGCCTGTATATCACCTGATCGCTAAAACGGGAGTGCGAAAAGTAAAATGAGTAAAAATAAGTGCAATGCACTTTTGAATTATTTTAACAAAAATCCTAACTCAGCGGTGAAACGGAAATCTCCTGATGTCGACCCCAGAGTAAGTTTTTTCAGTTTTATTTTTGATTTATATACTTTTTTGAGCCTTTTTCTTTAAAGGCGACTTGACACGACAACATTCATTATACAAAATTGTCGATGAAACGGAGTGAATTCCAAAGTACAGAGATCCTGATATTTTCAGAATTTGTTTCACGTTTACATTTTGAGTATGTTCATTGTTCATCTCGATCCTCATATTATCACAGCATATTATTGCATATCATCAAGCGTATACTTAAATAAAATTTTTGAAAATTGTTTTATTTATATTTACCAAAGGACAATAATTAACAACAAAGACCCCTGCTTTCAATCTCCATTGTTACTGTTTATTCACACTGACAGTGAGTGACGGGAGTTTTGACGGTTGTGAAATCCCGTTTACAAACCAACAGAAAAAAAGCCTGAGACACACAACCCCCGCTTTCGTTAATATGCGACGGGACTTTATACGTTTTTGGTTTTCGGTGAACAATTTTTGACAAAAAAATCGGTCTGCTGGCGTAAAAAAGGAACATTTAAGACAGGGACTGGAACCAGAACTGAAAAGAACCGGAACCGCTTAAAAATGTGGAACCGGAACCGTTATTTTATTTCAGTGTTTTTTTTTTGGAAGAACCGGAACCGATTGTTTTTTCGGTTCTACGATTTTTTTTGTAGAAGATATGCACAACAATAAACGTTTTTAGCGAGAGAACGTATTTTGTTTTTAAACATCAAAATTGACAATACGCCACCTGCGATACCTATTATAAATTCAAACTTCTATTACATGCCGGTAGGCCATGAAAATCTGGTGATATGGTGGCAAGATAGTTGCAGCAAAATATCCCTGGCATATTGATAAAGGACCCTATACGTTAAGGGCGAATTCTCGGCCCAGTCGAAAATGACCAAATTATTTTTTTTTTAGTGTAAGTGGGACCAGATGTAACAATACAGGGTGCCCCAACACCGATGTGCAACGTATTCATGACCCTTCATTTTGAAGCTATCGTTTTTACAAAAATACAAGCGCGAAGGTATCCCCCTGTACATGCGGAGCTGATCAGCGTTTATTTCATTTCAATATCTTTTTTACGTCCGAAGATATTCAAGAAGCAAAGATTTAAAAAAAAAATGCAGCAGTGAAGCGGCTGGAACCTCCCCATCGCGTGGATCTTTGACTTGTGTTTCTAGCCGAATTAGCACAGAAATTGTATAAGACTGGTTTCAACGACCGTTTTAGAACTTTGGGGGTCCTGCGTAAAAAGGACTTACTAGTACTTATACCTACTCTTCTCTGATGAATGTTTCAATTTGTGCGTTCTAAAAAAGTTCTAAAACCATCATGGAAACCAGTCATACATTTTCTATGCTAATTCGACTAGAAACACAAGTCAAAGATCCGCGCGATGGGGAGGTTCCAGCCGCTTCACTGCTGTATTTTCTGAATTCGTTCTTGTGTTTTAACTGCTTCACTCTGCTTGAACTCCTGGTCATTTCGCAGCTTTCGCATCCTTTCTTGTGATTTAACTGCTTCACTCTGCTTGAACTCCGGATCATTTCGCAATTTCTGAATTCGTTCTTGAGTTTTAACTGCTTCACTCTGCTTGAACTCCGGATCTCTTCGCATTTTCTGAATTCGTTCTTGTGTTTTAACTGCTTCACTCTGCTTGAACTCCTGGTCATTTCGCAGCTTTCGCATCCTTTCTTGTGATTTAACTGCTTCACTCTGCTTGAACTCCGGATCATTTCGCAATTTCTGAATTCGTTCTTGTGTTTTAACTGCTTCACTCTGCTTGAACTCCTGGTCATTTCGCAGCTTTCGCATCCTTTCTTGTGATTTAACTGCTTCACTCTGCTTGAACTCCGGATCATATCGCAATTTCTGAATTCGTTCTTGAGTTTTAACTGCTTCACTCTGCTTGAACTCCGGATCTCTTCGCATTTTCTGAATTCGTTCTTGTGTTTTAACTGCTTCACTCTGCTTGAACTCCTGGTCATTTCGCAGCTTTCGCATCCTTTCTTGTGATTTAACTGCTTCACTCTGCTTGAACTCCGGATCATTTCGCTTTTTCTGAATTCGTTCTTGTGTTTTAACTGCATCTCTCTGCTTGAACTCCGGGTCATTTCTCAGCTTTCGCATCCTTTCTTGTGATTTAACTGCTTCACTCTGCTTGAACTCCGGATCTCTTCGCATTTTCTGAATTCGTTCTTGTGTTTTAACTGCTTCACTCTGCTTGAACTCCTGGTCATTTCGCAGCTTTCGCATCCTTTCTTGTGATTTAACTGCTTCACTCTGCTTGAACTCCGGATCATTTCGCTTTTTCTGAATTCGTTCTTGTGTTTTAACTGCATCTCTCTGCTTGAACTCCGGGTCATTTCTCAGCTTTCGCATCCTTTCTTGTGATTTAACTGCTTCACTCTGCTTGAACTCCGGATCTCTTCGCATTTTCTGAATTCGTTCTTGTGTTTTAACTGCTTCACTCTGCTTGAACTCCTGGTCATTTCGCAGCTTTCGCATCCTTTCTTGTGATTTAACTGCTTCACTCTGCTTGAACTCCGGATCTCTTCGCATTTTCTGAATTCGTTCTTGTGTTTTAACTGCTTCACTCTGCTTGAACTCCGGGTCATTTCGCAGCTTTCCCATCCTTTCTTGTGATTTAACTGCTTCACTCTGCTTGAACTCCGGGTCATTTCGCAGCTTCCGCATCCTTTCTTGTGATTTCCGCGCCTCTCCTTCTACATATTCTAAATCATCCCGCAATCTCTGTACAGACTTTTTATTAACAACTTTCCTAGTTTTATTAGATTTTTATATCAAATTTCAGCCAAATCGATTTAGTAATTTGGACTGTAGTGTGTTTTTAATGTTTCCACCAAATTTCGGTTTATTTTTTGCCTAAAGGGCACTAAGTATAAATGCATTTTGCTTTACTTAAACCAGAATTTCAAGGTCTTTCTGATGGTGATAATGAATTTTTCAAAAACTTGATTTAAATGGTTAAATGAATACAGTTATAATGCAAAATTGATGTGCCAAAAATGGCACTCGCCGTGGGTTGATTGCTTAAAAAAACCTTTAGGCTTTTCGACGGGTAATACAATCTTCATGTACATACAAAATTTAAGCCAAATAGGTTCAATGGTTTGGACTGTACCGTGATTTTAAAGTACGTTATAAATCTCGAATTTTTTAGATTTTTGTCAAAAAGGCACTAAGAGTGAATACATATTTGGAAGCAGAATTTGAAGGCCTTTCTTATCGTGACATCAAAAATGGAGGCCTTGTATCTAAAATTTTAAAATTGATATGCCAAAAGGGCACTTCCCGTGGACCAACCGCTTCCAATTGCTTCAACTCGTCAACGGGTCACCTAATGTCCGTGTACCAAATTTCAGCCAAATCGATTCACTAGTTTGGGCTCTAATGCATTATTAGTATTTTTACAAAATTTCGAGTTTTTATCCAAAGGGCACTAAATGCGAATGAATTTTATCTTATTTATAAAACTAGAATTTGAAGACCTTTCTGATGGTGACAATAAAATTTTCAAAAACTTGTTAAGACGGTAAAATGAGAGAATGTTTAGATTTGAAAATGGATGTGCCAGAACGGCACTTTCCGTGTGTTGATTGCCTCCAAAAAAATTTTAGCTGTTCGGCGGGTAATACAAGCTCCGTGTGCAAAATTTCAGCCAAATGGTTCCAGAGGTTTCGGTTGTATGGCGTTATTAAAGTACGTCAAAAAATCTCGAATATTAGAATTTTTGTCAAAAAGGCACTAAGCGTGAATGCATCTTTAGAAGCAGAATTTGAAGGCCTTTCTTATGGTGATGTGAAAAATGGGGGTTTGCATTTAAAATTTAAAAGTTGATGTGCTAAAATGGCATTTCCGGTTGCACGATTGGCTCCAAAAGCTTTTCAGATCTAAGTTAGGTTACGAGATGTCTATGTTCCAAATTTCAGCCCAATCGGTCTAGTAGTTTTGGCTGTGGCGTGATTACAAACGAACGTACGAACGTACGTACGTACATACACACAGACACATTTTAAAAACCACTTTTTTGAGTTCCTGAGACCTCAAAACGTGAAGATCTGGTATTATCTCGAATTCGAAAATTTTAGTGATTGCAGTAACCTCCCTTTTTTTTAAGTGGTGAAGTGGAGTGGGGAGGTTAAAACCTGTATATCTTGAAAACGAAAAATTACTCTTTATTAATTTTTTTTATGGGCATGAATTATAATCTCCTGAATCGATTAAGACTAAATGCAAAAAAATTGGCCCAAGCAGTCACACTTTAAATTGAACCTGCATTTCAAGATGGCGATGTCAAAATTATGTAATATGAATAGGAATCCAGGATGGGCCTATATTGTTGCTTAAATCAGGTTGTTATGTGTCATATATGAAATAGCATGATGTGAATTATCTGCAAATTCACATTATGGTTATCTGTTCGTACTACACGGCAAGAAATCAGCTTGGTTTTGAACCAAATTGCATAGGATAATATACTTAAAATTACTGATTTTTGAAAATTTATATTTTCTTAACTAAAAATTACTCTTCTTTTATTTTTCAAGGATTCATTAATTGAGCATTCCTCTTTCCAAAACTACAAAAAAAAAGAAAATTCTCCCAAGCAGTCACTAATGACTAGGGCCCTTTAAATTTTAGGTTAAAGTTCTTGTCAAACGAAGAATTTTTTCTGTTAAAGAGGGAAGGAACGCCACACCAAATCGACGCAAATCAAAGGCAGACGCAGACTTACCCCAATTGGATTTTATTAAAGTAACTGGAACATCATAGATCTTCTAGCGCAGCGTAATGTATTCAACTGACATCAGTAGCATGGCAGATTAAAAAAATTTCTCCCGTCAGTTTGACAAATAAGTACTGCCAATAGAGCAAAAAAGTTTCATGGCCTACTGGCGTGGGGAATACACCTGAATACAATATAGGTACCTACTCATACAATAATTTATAAGAACCCCGTATAGTTTGGCAGCATTTTTTATTACGCTCATATTGATCTGTTCATTATTATTTATAAGATTTTCCCCAATCGGTTGATGCTGGCTCAGTTAACCAGATCCAGAAACATCCACTTAAGAGGATGATTGAGGAGGAAAAAGAATTTATGACCAAATTTAAAAAATAAATAAATTAGTAATGTTTGTTGTTACCTAGTTTCTTTTCTTACTTTTTTAATGAATGACATTCATCGATAAGGTGTTACTAACTGGATGCACATTTAATAAAATTAATGTTGCACAAATCACAAAATTGCAAAACACTGAAAGGGAAAATTAGTTTGGGAACCGGAACCAAAAAAATAACGGTTTCCGTTTCGTGGAAGAACAGGAACCGAAAATGTTCTTCTATTTTTAGTGTTAACAAGAACCGAAACCGGTATTTTAAAACGGTTCCAGTCCCTGATTTAAGAAAATAAAACGAATTTCGAAATTACCTACCTAACAATAATTCAACCCTATGCGTGTCTACCCAGTATAATGAGTTCTTTTACATTACTGCGGCGACTTTAGAGAAAAATATCAAAATTGGATAAGAAATTCGGGACGAAATTTTCTATTCATATATTGATGGGACACGCTAAAAAAGGGCAGTTTCTGGGAACTACTTTTCTTGTAAGTATTTTCAGAGCGAGAAAAATGTAGATACGCCATTGGAACAGTGAAATTTTACATGTTACAGTTTTAAGCAAAGAAGTTAAGCCTTCATCTAAATATACAAAGTAGCGAATAATGACAAATATTTCTTGAATCGTAAATTTTCTGTAAAAATCCTCGAGCCTTCTATCGGGGGTATTCTGTAACTTTTAACATCGATGTTAGAGCACTGTCTATTGGCAAATTTTCTCGATTTTGTGGTTGAAACCACAAATGCTTAGCTGCTATTGGTTCATTTACCAAATTTCCTAGAAAGTTGTTTGATAAAATAGTCAAACTACTGTCAGTTTTAAACCCTCCTCCGTCTGTAGGTTTGAAACAGGCAGAATTATCACGTTGCCCCACTCGGATTTATTGAAATAATGTCGGGGAGAACTTTTATTATAGTCATTAATTGTAATTGCAAAGGACTCAAATAAATAATGGCTACTGATGGGCAGCTACGGAAGCGGCTAGAATAATCTCCCTACTTGGTGAATGATCCAATTTTATTCCGAAAATATAATTTTACACAGTAAAATGTTATGGCTATATTCTGAAAATAGCTATAATTTCACAGGTTAACTTTTGCTGCATGTATTATTAACCTCCCCAACTCCATCACAATTTAAAAAAAATGTGAGGTTACTGCAATCACTAAAATTTTCGAATTTGAGATAGCACCAGATCTTCACGTTTTGAGGTCTCAGGAACCCAAAAAAGCGGTTTTCAAAATTTGTCTGTGTGTGTGTACGTACGTACGTACGTTTGTAAACACGCCACAGCCAAAACTACTAGACCGATTTGGCTGTAATTTGATGCGTAGGCATCTCATGACCCAACTTAGATCTGAAAAGCTTTTGGAGCCAATCGTGCAACTAGAAATGCCATTTTGGCACATCAACTTTTAAATTTTAAATGCAAACCCCCATTTTTCACGTCACGATAGGAAAGGCCTTCAAATTCTGCTTCTAAAAATGTATTCATTCTTAGTGCCCTTTTGACCAAAAATAAAAAAAAAATTGCATTTTATCGGACTTAAAAATCGTGGTACAGCCCAAGCCCCTGAACCGATTTGGCTGAAATTTCGCACATGGGGATTGTACTGCACGTGAAAGAGCTGAACAAATTTTGGATTCAATCGGCCCACGGAAACTGCCGTTTTGTCACACCAATTTCCAACTTTAAAATTATTCACTCATTTACCCCAATTTGCACCGGTTCCGTTTAAAGTTAAATGAGAGTTGTTCCCTATGGAAACAATTGTGTCAATAATCGTTTCTATCCCAGTTTCTATGGACTTAATGTGAAGATTAAATTTAACGGGAACCGGTGCAAATGGGGGCCCAGTCAACGAAGCGAAAATAGAAACAAAAATTCCTGTGGAGCTGCAAATTGGCGGAAGTTGCAGCTTGAACCATTCTATTGAACCTACCAAAAGTCCCCAAGGATCGGGTGTGAGCTCGAGCCGCCATCTTGCTGAAGAGGTACCGTTTTGGTTACCTTTGCAAATATCTCGAGAAAGACTGGTTCTATCGAAAAATTGTCTTATAATAAATTGCAGAGCATAAAATTCTTTATTAAAAAAAAATGCAGCAGAGAAGCGGCTGGAACCTCCCCATCGCGTGGATCTTTGTATTCTGTGTAGATAGTAGTCAATTCAACAGAATTTTTTTATGCTTATCGACTGTGACTAATTTCGCAATTTTCTGACAAATACCGACATCACCCATCACATTTGACAATATGTTCCTTTTAAGGTTAATAGTTTGCCACCCTTTTGACAATAACTGATACTTTATGTCATCCACTGTCGGCCCGCTCCCTTTTAATGAAAAATATTTTTTTCTCTATTTTCCACTGAAATGGCAGAAACTGTGAATACATTTTTAGAACCAGAATTAACCTCCCCACTCCACTTCACCATTTAAAAAAAAAGGGAGGTTACTGCAATCACTAAAATTTTCGAATTCGAGATAAGACCGGATCTATACGTTTTGAGGTCTCAGGAGCCCAAAAAAGTGGTTTTTAAAATGTGTCTGTATGTATGTACGTACGTTCGTACGTTTGTACGTACGTACGTTCGTAAACACGCCACAGCCCAAACCACTCGACAGATTTAGCTGAAATTTGGTACGTGTGCATGTGATAACCCAACTTAGATCTGAAAATCTTTTGGAGCCAATCGTGCAACCAGAAATGCCATTTTGGCACATCATCTTTTAAATTCTAAATGCAAACCCCCATTTTTCACGTCACGATAGGAAAGACCTTCAAATTCTGCTTCTAAAAATGCATTCATTCTTAGTGCCCTTTTGACCAAAAATAAAAAAAAAAAAGATTTTTGTCGGACTTTAAAATCGCGGTACAGCCCAAGCCCCTGAACTGAACCGATTTGGCTGAAATTTTGCACAAGGGGATTGTATTACACGTCGAAGAGGTGAACAAATTTTGGATTCAATCGGCCCACGGAAAGTGCCGTTTTGGCACACCAATTTCGAAATTTAAAATTATTCTCTAATTTACCCATCCAAAACAAGTTTTTGAAAGATTTATTGTCACTATCGAGGTCACCATCAGAAAGGTCTTCAATTTCTGGTTTTAAATGAGACAAAATTTATTCGCATTTAGAACCCTTTGGGTAGAAAAATCGAAATTTTGTAATAACACTGAAACCACTTTATAGCCCAAACTAGTGGATCGATTTGCCCGAAATTTGGTAAATGGACGTGAGGTAACCCGTTGAAGAGCTGAAAGGCTTTTGGGAGCAATTGGTCAACGGAAAGTGCCATTTAGGCATATCAACTTTAGAATTTTAAACAGATGTCCCTGAAATCAAAGACCCACGCGTTGGGGAGGTTCCAGCCGCTTCTCTGCTGCATTTTTGATGGTCTTTCTAATGGTGACATAAAAAAGGAGGCCTTATTGTATTTAAAATTTAAAGTTGATATGCTTAAATAGCACTTCCCGTGCACCAATTGCTTCCAAAAGCCTTTCAGGTCTTCAACGGGTCACCCAATCTCCATGTACCAAATTTCAGCCAAATCGATTCACTAATTTGGGCTATAATGTATTTCTAGTGTTATTAAAAAATTTCGATTTTTTGAACCAAACAGCGCTAAATGCGAATTAATTTTGTCTTATTTAAAACCAGAATTTGAAGACCTTTCTGATGGTGACAATAAATCTTTCAAAAACTTGTTTTGGATGGTTAAATGAGTGAATAATTTTAAAGTTGGAAATTGGTGTGCCAAAACGGCACTTTCCGTGGGCCGATTGAATTCAAAATTTATTCAGCTCTTCCACGTGTAATACAATCCTCATGTGCAAGATTTCAGCCAAATCGGTTCAGGGTCTTGGGCTGTACCGCGATTATAAAGTCCGATAAAAATATTTTTTTTTTATTTTTGGTCAAAAGGGCACTAAGAATGAATGCATTTTTAGAAGCAGAATTTGAAGGTCTTCCTTATGGTGACGTGAAAAATGGGGGTTTGTATTTAAAATTTAAAAGTTGATGTGCCAAAATGGCATTTCCGGTTGCACGATTGGCTCCAAAAGCTTTTCAGATCTAAGTTAGGTTACGAGATGCCTATGTTCCAAATTTCAGCCAAATCGGTCTAGTAGTTTTGGCTGTGGCGTGATTACAAACGAACGTACATACACACAGACACATTTTAAAAACCCCTTTTTTGGGTTCCTGAGACCTCAAAACGTGAAGATCTGGTGCTATCTCAAATTCGAAAATTTTAGTGATTGCAGTAACCTCCCATTTTTTTAAAATTGTGATGGAGTTGGGGAGATTAAAAGGTTATACACATTTTTTTTCCAACACTATAATTTAACGGCTAAATCGGCGGCTAAAGTTTTTTCTTAAACCAAAGATGTCATCCTCCACAATTTTGGTAAATTTATGCCAAAACCGAAATTAATGATATGCTGTTGTATATTCAAGTAGTGACTAATTACATTCGGAACAATTTCAAAAAAAATCTCTTTCTGTCCAAACTATACAGTGTTAACCAAAAGTACGCAACCATTTGTTTATTTGACGAACTATTGACATTATCGAAAAACGGCTCCTATAAAGGTTGAATTAGACTTTAAAACGCATCTTTTGACGTTGTTGATTTTTTTTTTTAGATTACGTCACGGAGTGATAATGTCATCGAAATTTGTATTAACAACGGTAATAGTTCGAGTTTGGTATCGTTAAAAAGAGAATTTTTTTCTCTTTATGACGCGCAAAATACTGGACACTTTTGAATTGATTACAACTTTTTTTCTTTTTTTGCATATATGTCGTAAAATAACGACTTGGTCGAAAATGTTATTAACAATAAATTGAAGAGCATAAAATTCTCTATAAAAAAGGTTTTATTCATTTTTCTCGTAACATCAATCTTTAATATAAGTTAGCACATAAATCGGCAGATAAAGAGCGCCCCTATTTCGGATGATGTCGACCTTTCAAGGCAAAGTAACAAGAAGATCTAAATAAATACGCAAGTTATCATTACCTAGTTAAATAATACACATTTTTGACAATTATTTTTGAATTTATTATTTACGCTCTTTATCTGCCGATTTATGTGCTAACTTATATTAAAGATTGATGTTACGAGAAAAATGAATAGAACCTTTTTTATAGAGAATTTTATGCTCTTTAATTTATTCTTAATAACATTTTCGATCAAGTCATTATTTTACGACATATATGCAAAAAAAGAAAAAAAGTTGTAATCAATTCAAAAGTGTCCAGTATTTTGCGCGTCATAAAGAGAAAAAAATTCTCTTTTTAACGATACCAAACTCGAACTATTACCGTTGTTAATACAAATTTCGATGACATTATCACTCCGTGACGTAATCTAAAAAAAAAATCAACAACGTCAAAAGATGCGTTTTAAAGTCTAATTCAACCTTTATAGGAGCCGTTTTTCGATAATGTCAATAGTTCGTCAAATAAACAAATGGTTGCGTACTTTTGGTTAAGACTGTATAGTTTGGACAGAATTGTTCCGAATGTAATTAGTCACTACTTGAATATACAACAGCATATCATTAATTTCGGTTTTGGCATAAATTTACCAAAATTGTGGAGGATGACATCTTTGGTTTAAGAAAAAACTTTAGCCGCCGATTTAGCCGTTAAATTATAGTGTTGGAAAAAAAATGTATATAACCTTTTTAATAAAGAATTTTATGCTCTGCAATTTATTATAAGACAATTTTTCGATAGAACCAGTCTTTCTCGAGATATTTGCAAAGGTAACCAAAACGGTACCTCTTCAGCAAGATGGCGGCTCGAGCTCACACCCGATCCTTGGGGACTTTTGGTAGGTTCAATAGAATGGTTCAAGCTGCAACTTCCGCCAATTTGCAGCTCCACAGGAATTTTTGTTTCTATTTGCCAAAATCAGGTCTTTATTGACTGGGCTATTAACCATCCAAAACAAGTTTTTGAAAGATTTATTGTCACCATCAAAAAGGTCATCAAATTCTGTTTTTAAAAAATGCAGCAGTGAAGCGGCTGGAACCTCCCCATCGCGTGGATCTTTGACTTGGGTTTCTAGTCGAATTAGCATAGAAAATGTATAACTGGTTTCCATGATGGTTTTAGAACTTTTTTAGAACGCACAAATTGAAACATTCATCAGAGAAGAGTAGGTATAAGTAAGTCCTTTTTAGGCAGGACCCCCAAAGTTCTAAAACCGTCGTTGAAACCAGTCTTATACAATTTCTGTGCTAATTCGGCTAGAAACACAAGGCAAAGATCCACGCGATGGGGAGGTTCCAGCCGCTTCACTGCTGCATTTTTTTTTCATGTACATACTTAAAGAAAATCATTAAATAGTTAAGTACCTATGTATAAATAAATGTTTACGTTTTTAATTATACGCGTTTAACTTTTTGTTTGGCGTATTCATCAATTAAAGATGTGTATAATCCAAAGATAAGTATAATCTGACGCATTAGCGGCCATCAGTGAGGATTCAATTGAATTAAATGATTGCCAAATACGTTAATTTAGATTGGCCCAAGGATGAACCAGTCAAACATAATGTTAGAATACATATTTTTTTAATTATTTATTTTTTTATTTACTATTTGGAAATGGTGAAATGGCGCCCCCTTAGAGTGGCGCCTGATGCGGTCGCCTCTCCGCATCATAACACCGCACGGCTCTGGTTCAAACAATATCTAACTTTAACAGGTTTTGGAGCCCAGAAATCCTCAAAGAATCTTTTCTAATTTTCAAAAATTAGTCTTTCTTCACTTTTGGCAGGTAAGCCGCCCCTTCTGGACAAATAAATTCTTGACAGGGGCTGATATGACGCATCTACAAACAAAGAAACACAAAATATTGACAGAGAGAATGCTAATGGCCATTAATTTGCTACAGTTCCCGTTAAGATTTATCTTGAGATTAAACCCCTAGAAACGATTATTGACACAATTGTTTCCAAAGGGAAGAACCTAACTGTCACTTAGCTTTAAACCACCGGCGTGCGTGCGCGATTTTGGTCTTGTACCAAATTTCAAAATAATTCTTCTACAAGTGGATCCCTAAGTTTCTAATGAACGCTATTTGTGAATCACCCGGTATACTAATTCTTGTTGTGTCTATTAAAAGTACGTTCGAGTTCAAATTAAGAACTGCAGTCTTATCTAATATACAGGGGGGTTATCAATATTATGTACCCTTGACCTTCTCAACCTAGACTTCCTTTGCCGTATTATTTCCTTAATAAAAAATAAAATTCATCGTCAAGGTCTCACAATAATTCTTTAATTGCACATTTGCAGGAAAGAACAACTTGAACTCATCACAAATCTATTATTGGTCATTTATTGGAAAAAAGTTTCATGTAACTTAAAAGTATGACACAAATAAAAAAACGTAAAAAAGTTTTTAGACAGTCTCGGGTTCCTTATTGTAAACGTCCATGATCTTTTCCATGATTTCCCAATGTTTATCTTTTTGCAAGTCCTTGACAAACACAGAATACCAAGTCTCATCGTCCTTGTCCTCAATTAGAGGTAATCTGACCCCGTAACATTGCAATGCCAGCGAAATGCAACCAATGGCTATGTGCTGGGGTTGGTATTCAAGAATACTTGGATCATGGTGAAAATCTTGCAGAAATGCGGCTGAAGTTCTTGCTATGGGAACATTACCCCACTGGTCCTTACCCAACCATCCTTCCAATGACTTTAGGTAATGCAACATGTACTTGTGCGGATGCGTAATTGAAACTTCAAATTTCAAAATTCTCATAATTAACAGTTCCGCTTGTACAATGGCATCACGCATGCTCCAGTACTCATCTCCGATTTCAAGGGGGCTGCTTCCACGATGAAGGGTGTTATGAGCTACATTTATAATATCACGAATCTTTAAGGGGTCATCTTTAACTTTCCCAGCTAGGTAGAGTGATGAAGCGGCTATCAGCTATTAAAAAAAAAGTGCTAATGAACTGGAATAAACTTTCTAACCCCGGGGCATAATATTAGTAGGTAGGTACTTACAAAACAGTCATATTTTGATGGATCAACTTCTTTGAAGAACTTGTGCATGAGGATGGCAGCTGTTGCCAAGGTCAAAGGTTGCCCTTGCAGTTTCATGCCACATTCGAAGATGAATCGGGCTGGGGTGAAGCCACCACTAAAGTCGAGTTGTCGGTAATCAACAGGAGTCAGTCTTTTGCTACGTTCACGTTGAAGTTCCATTACGTCGATAACGTCCTTCATTATTGCAGCTGAAGGGAGAAAAAACAATAAAAATAAACTTAACCTCATAAATTAAAACAATCTTACCTTCGAATTTCGATCACAAAAAACACCCACCGGCTTTTTTTTTGGGTTATGATTGTGATGTGTCTTTGGTGATGGTAAAATGACACCAAAAATGCTGCCGGTGGTCGTTCCAATTTGGACAAACCACGACCAACAAACTCGAAATTCGGATCGGAAATGAACAGGAAGTCGATTGGATATGATTACAACGGGTTGTTGCTACGGATACGGAACATATGCAGTATTGCAGTGTGCACGGACTCGGACATTCCCCAAACAGTAACGACTCAAATCAACTTTCTAGGAAACGTATTCAAACGTAATGCGCAAGCGAAACGTAAGCACAGTCACAGAACGCGACAGCTGTTCGATGACAGAACGGTTGTGGACCAGAACATAAGCGTATCGTATGTGTGGAAAACAGGGTGGAAGGGTGAAACTATGTTCAAGGTGGAACTACGAAAGGTGGAACCATGAAGGACCACAAAAATTTTATTCGTACTCATTGAACAGATTGCGTTAGAATCGGCGTCGGGGTCCAGGCACAATTGAGCTGTGGTAGAGCCACTGAATGGCAAAAAAATCAGCCATCAAATTCGGTAATAAAAAAAATGCAGCAGAGAAGCGGCTGGAAGCTGGAACCTCCCCATCGCGTGGATCTTTGTATCCTGTGTAGGCAGTATAGTCAATTCAACAGAATTTTTTTATGCTTTTCGTCTCTGTGGCTAATTCACAATATTCACCGGTTGTCGCCATCTATTGTTAAAGAGAGTATGTAATAATTATGGTTAGAAGCTTTAATGTGTGCAGAATCAGCTTTCTGTTCAAGACGCCAAATGTTTCACCTTTTATCTCTTACTAATACATGGAGAAGGATGGAGATAGAGTAACATCGAAAGCGTCTGCGCTGCATCTGTCGGCTGTCAGCTGGGTGTAGTGCAGTGTTTTGACTTTGTTTAGGAAATCACAAAAATTCGCGATCTTCATAAGGTCATTGGATATTGGATATGTCTCTCTTTGGAGAGGTACGGCAATCAACCGGAAGTGTGGACAAATATAAAAAGGACAGAGAACATACCCTACTACGAAAACCTGGAGGGGCCAAAAAATCCAAAAAATCTCGAAACTTCGACTTTATTCTTGAAGCTTCGAGATTTTAAAAGTCGAAGTTTCGTCTTTATCCTTTTCGAGACGGGCATATATTTAAAGCGGCGTGCTGCCTGGACGGGGATATATTTCGGCTTTCGGCTTCGTACGGTTCCCGTCTGTGTGAAGAGTAAAATAATAGATAATAAATTTTGCAATTATAAATTTTATTCGAACAAAAGTCGACCTCAACTGGTTCTAATCCATCCTCATCACCACTTTCATTCGCTAAACGCTCAAGTTCTGCGTCTGTCAAGTATACTCACGAGTCATTTTTTGCAAATAATAATGCTGTCGACTTCCACCATAAGGGTGCGCTGTAGCTATACCTATACCTGATATATAGGAGGTTTTTACACTTTTGGCTTTGATTTTAGCAAAACGTACTGGGTTTAAACACAAGTATTTTAGATCAATAGACTGCATTTTTATCCGTCTATCCACTAAAGTAAAATTTTTAACTTTTTTGTAAAAAGTCGAAAAAATAAGTTTCAAAAAAAGCTGTTGCGAACAAATTTTAAACTTCAAAACTGCTTTAATGTTTAAACGTTGCTGACTAAGGATGATTCGTGAAAAAAAAAAATGAAAAATATTAATCCGTTTATGTTTAAATCAATTCCAAAAATTATGGCCCATAAGACCAATGTTAAAATTAGTTTTAAAGATATTCACCACGTGTCGCTTCAAAGTTTGCTTTTAAGCACCGCCCACTATTTGCTTAGTCGAAGCTCACACCAAAACCACAGCCAAAACCATCAAGCCTCTTCTCAGAATTGTAGTCCAGGTAATAAACGTGTTCGTCATGTTCATTACAATCTTGATCTCTTTTGGCCATTTGGTTTGTTCGCTTATTGATCAACCAGTTAAATTGGTATTGAGAAAATATTATTTATTTTCGAAACTTATCCAATCTTCTTTTTATTGAACTAGCAAATAGTTAATAATATTAAAAGCCAGTAGGTTTTTTGGTCGCTTTATTCGGATAATAGGTAACCATTTATTTATAATTTGGCTTTTTTTTTTCTTTGGCAGATAGAATGCTGGGAGAGAATTTCCGGCAAAACGCAATCTTTAAAAAACTGGACAAGCTTGTGTTCCATTTGCTTTTTCCAAAAATCTTCATCCTTTTCTATTTCTTCAATGTGCAATTCTTCGTTTTCCCGGTATCCCACAAAGAAACACATTTACTTAAATATGAAGTATACAGAAGTAGAGGTAATATTTGGATGTAGGGCGCATATTTGGATATACCTACAAGCTACCTGAGATAAAAATCCCCTATTCGTGTAAATAAAGAATAATTCTGTGTTTATCTATCCTAATTAAGAAATTTATACCTGAGGAGGGAATTTCCCGGTTAATGACTACTGCACTGCTATTGGTCGTCAATACTAAGGGCTGTGGTAAGAGGTGGGTTAGCCCATGACTCGCATCAGAGCCATCTATAGAGCTAGAAACGAAACTTTGACTCTACAACGCCCCGATAACAAAGCAACTTGTTTTAAATGGAAGAACACGTGTTTCTATTAATTCAACAGACCGCCATCTATAGAGCAACGGCAAAAACGACACTGGTTATAGGTGCAGCTTAGATATGAAGGAATCTGCATTACTGCATTGCTGCACACATTCGTACGGTTCCCGTCCTAAATATTTTAAAAACGGGTCTGAACATAATACGTCTATTCATTCACCTTTCTGTCTCAAAAATTTTTTGCGGATCCGTACGTCTACCGTCCCGAAAAGGTGATTCTCGAAACTTTGAAATTTTAAAAGTCGAAGTTTCGCCTTTATTCTCGAAGCTTCGAGATTTTAAAAGTCGAAATTTCGTCTTTATTCTCGAAACTTCGAGATTTTAAATGTCGAAGTTTCGCCTTTATTCTCGAAGCTTCGAGAATTTTAAGCAACGCCGACTTTGGTATGTCATCAGACCTCTGAAACGGCTTTTAGGGGCAAAGTGATGTTGGCAACCATGATCTCCGGTCATTTATTGAATTATTGCAAAGAAAACAACGCCCGATGCCCATAGGACACGATTGAAAAAGTTTGTAATTACACAATAAATGACTGAAGAGGCCATACATAGTAACCTAAGGAGGCCATCTGATGATTGCCACTTGCCAGCCTCACTTTGCCCCTAAAAGCCGTTTGAGGGGTCTTTAATTCCAAAGTATAGGCATATGGCTTAAAAATCTAGTGGGCCGGGTGTCGACCGCTGATGCTGTGTTGCGCATTTTGCCCATTCATTTACTAAAATTTAAAATAGAAATGTTTCTCACCCCTAAAATGACATTTTTGGAAAAAATGGCACTAAGGTTTTCGATCCGGCAATGCAACGGCTATCGAATCGAATGGTAAAGAAGATGTTTTTTGCTAAGAGAAATTGAGAAAAGGGCGCTTTTGGAACTAAAATTATATTTTTCGAAAAAATGGCACGAAGCAGGTTTTCGGCTTGAAAAAAAAACAGCTCTTTTATCAAATCCGGTGATAAAAATACAAAGTTATGCATATAGGTTTTTTAACGGATTTTCGGTCAAAAGGGCACCAAGTGTGAATAAATTTTTAAAAGCAGAATTGGAAGAGCTTTCATATGGGGTTTTGCATTTAAATTTTTAAAGTTGATGTGCCAAAATGGCAGTTCCTGTGGGCCGATTTAGCCCAAAACCTTTTCAGCTCTTCCGAAATCCATAAGATGTCCACTTTCCAAATTTCAGCCAGATCGGTCCTGTAGTTTGGGCTGTAGCTTGTTTACAGACACACAGACACTTTCTCAAAAACCCCTTTTTTGGTTATCCTAAAACGTAGTTTTGATGTTTTTGACGATTCGCTTTTTCTGAATTTTTCCATCGATTCCAGTAATTGCTCCTCGGAGCCTAGAACAATGGTACAACGTGCATCACATTCATTTGAAGAAAATAGGTTGCAAATAGATTTGAGCGAGTGGGAATCGAAAAAAACAAATTTCTCATGATAAAGTATTTCCCTCAATTTTTTTAAATTTCTAGTGCTATTTGCCGCGTTCTACTAAACGCAGCGCCGCTAAAATTCCCTAACATCCTTCTTCTTCTTGGATACGTCAAGTAACAAGGTAATTTTTCAGTCATCGTTCTTTATCACAGAATTTCTGAGCCATCGGCCGCATATTTCACTTTTATAACAAAAAATAACTACCGCAAGTCCTAATGGCACCAATATTTCTCTCTGTTTCAGAAAAACAACAGAAATGTCGGACGTTGAAGTGTGAGTACCTAACCTAATTGTTTATTTTTGAAGTAAAGAAACCCCTTTAAATGATGATTTGTGGCGGCTCCCTCTTCTGAGAGTTACCCAACTATTATCCCGTGCTGTTACCCGCCATCTGATTTTATAATAACTTACCTTTCATAGAAAATTTGTGTGGAACTTCAGTTAACCTTAAAATGTTTTTAGGGACGATACCCCTGTGCCAGCACCCACTGGTGGGGCAATGGACGTGAACCAAGCGCTTCAAGAAGTTCTGAAAACTTCTCTTATTCACGATGGCATCGTCCATGGATTACATGAAGCCGCAAAGGCTCTTGATAAGAGACAAGCCGTATTGTGTGTTCTTGCGGAGAACTGTGATGAACCAATGTACAAGAAACTCGTCTCGGCTTTGTGTTCAGAACACAATATTCCTCTAATCAAAGTAGATAATAACAAGAAATTGGGGGAATGGTCAGGACTTTGCAAAATTGACAACACCGGCAAGGCAAGGAAAGTCGTGGGGTGCTCCTGTGTAGTCATTAAGGTAATTCTTTTAAAAATTATGATTAAAGGCATTGTCACCAGATGAACGAGATTTTAAAAATCATCTAAACTGATAGGACTATGTTTTAGTAAGAGGGCCTCGTTAAAATTTTTACATTTTTCTGACTAATAACCGAGTTATGAACATTTGTAATCGCCGGTTCAGGTCTGCGTGACGTCACACTAGTTCCACCCCAGCCGACCGCCTATTGAACACATGAGTTCGGACGGGCGGAATTATGGTTCATTATTGTATTGTGGGATGCCATAACAAACAAAAACCCGCCCTGCAGTGAGTTTTCATCGTTTTCCTGATAAAACAAGAAAAGCTAAATTGTTTAAACAATGGATGGCAAAAATCAACAGGAGGAACTTCTATTCTATTCTCTTAAATCATTCCGAGATCATTCTTAAAGGAAAAACTCACACTACTAAAAGAAATGTGATTTGTTTATGCATCTGACATCGTAAAATCTATTGTTCAACACGATTTATTTTTTAAGTTTGTGCGATGACGCAGAGTGTCCTGCTTTTACAGTGGAGGGTAATAGGCTGCGTTCATGCGGTGGAACAAATGTGACGTCACGGCTATTATTTCGCGCTCTTATATCTCATTAACTGTTACGAATTTCAATATAATATTTTTCTTCCTACACTAACTGAAAATGAGATTTTCGGGATTCAGGAGGGCTGTGAAAGGACCGCTTCTCACGGCTAGTCGTGTAAAAATTATACTAACGGCTAGGCGTGTAAAATGGGCAATATGGCGACGGCGATTGGCGTATGACGGAACATAGCACGCGCGATTTTGCCAAATTTAAATTGTAGGACTTGACGTCTAGATTTTCTTGATCTGTCACTTAGGTTCTCAAATTTCAAAATTAATTATTTATCTATTTTTAACTGGTGTAGGAAGAAAAATGTTGTATAAACCACAGCGAAAAAGTGGTTTTACGCGTCTCAGGAAATGGCCAGTCTCGCCTACGCCTCGACTGTCCATATTTTCCTTCGCCGCGTAAAACATCACTTTCACGCTTTGGGTTATAAACTACTATTACCTGTGTGTTCATTAGGGTGTATCGAAAAAAAAGAATTTTGGAATTTCGTTTTGTAATAGTCGCTACAACTTGCCTTTTATACTATCCTGAAAAGAATGTTTATTTAAGGTTTTGCTATAGTTCAACGTTTTCAGCCCTCTACCGCCCCTCAAATATTATGTTATTTTGAAATCTCAAGTTTACAATGAACATTTTTTTGAAATGCAACATTTATTGTTTTTCTGTCACTAGTAGGCTCGGAGTAGATTTTAAAGATCACTAACAGCCGTTTTTTCGCTCTAGTTAAATTTAGCTACCTATTAGATGGCCATTGCATTATAGTTTCAAAGACAATTAACTTATCAATCAAGTTGCTGGTGCATGCATGACAGAACTTATGTATGACAGTACTGGTTGACGTCTAAAGTTCAAACGTTAAATTTTTGTGCGTTTTTTAGTCTTCGAAGGCCCACCAAATATAGGACACGCGAGACTATTTCTAGTGTAAATTGCCTTTGAAATATTCTTATTAACTCGAAAGGGAAGCACAGAAATTCGAATAAAAAACGCACAAAAATATAACGTCTGAACTTTAGACGTGAACCAGTAGTGTCATAAGTTCTGTCATGCATGCACCAGCAACTTGATTAATTAGAGTTAATTGTCGTTGAAACTATATGGCAGTAGGTAGCTAAATTTAACTAGAGATGAAAAAAAAACGGCCTTTAGTGGTCTTTAAAATCTACTCCGAACCTACTACACCTTTTCCAGTAGTAGTTCAGAAAGCGTCAATTGAATTTCAGAATAATCACTTCAATTTCAGAATCCGTCAGTTGAAGTTCAGATAAGTCAATTGTATTTCAGAAAGCGTCAATTGTATTTCAGAATAGTCAATTGTATTTCAGAATACGTCAATTGAATTTCAGATCGGTCAATTGATTTTCAGAAAGCATCAATTGAATTTCAGAATCCGTCAATTGTAGTTCAGAAAGCATCATTTGTAATTAAGAATGTATCATTTGGAAATCAGAATGACATTGTTCTCTGAGTGAGTTATTTGCTCCAGGTTCCATCAGGTACCTACTTATGTACCTATTTTTACCAAATCTAAGAAATGCCAGTCAGGTGTACGAAGAACTGCAACCTGCGGACTTCTACGTAAGAAGTTTTCACCTACAAAAACATTAAGTTTTTCCCCAAAAACCTTCAACATCAACAACTTGAAAATCGATACTTTGCTATGGGCTGTCTTGGAAGTCATTCAAGTTACCTGGGCGGCAGATCGCGGTATTCGGGGGGGACCACTGGTGTACAAACAATAATAAGAGGACCTCAGTAGGAACTCGGGGACCTCTATTAAAAATGCCTTGTGAATAACAAATAATGCTTTCTGAACTACAATTGACGGATTCTGAAATTCAATTGATGCTTTCTGAAAATCAATTGACCAATCTGAAATTCAATTGACGTGTTCTGAAATACATGTGACTATTCTGAAATACAATTGACGCTTTCTGAATTTGAATTGACTAATCTGAACTACAATTGACGGATTCTGAAATTCAATTGACAATTCTGAAATTCAACTGATGCTTTCTGAAATTCAATTGACGCTTTCTGAACTACTACTGGAAAAGGTGTAGTGTTAGAAAAACAATAAATAATGAATTTAAAAAAATTATTCGTTGTAGACTTGGAATTTCAAAATAACCAATATTTGAGGGGCGGTACAGGGCTAAAGATGTTGAACTATAGCAAAACCTTAAATAAACTTTCTTCTTAGGATAGTAAAAGGTAAGTTTTGGCGACTATTACAAAACGAAATTCCAAAATTCTTTTTTTTCGATACACCCTAGTGTTCATGATAGGGTACTAATAAGTTTGAAACAATACAAAAAAAATGACTTTCATCTTGTGACAATGCCTTTAAAGTGATTCGAAGTAATGATGAGATATTAGGTAGGCTCCCTCTTCTGATACCCATTGTAAAATGAAGTGAACTACCTTCTGATCTATGTAAATTTATTTAGTAATTTATTTGTTTCTTTCACGTGTTCTGATTTTTAAAATTAATTTCAGGATTATGGTGAGGAATCACCAGCATTGGACGTCCTCAAAGAATACCTTAAGAATGCAAAGTAGTTGTTCATTTTATATAAAATAAAACATAACATTTAACTTTTATTTTGAACGAAACAACAACCTTAAGAGCTTAAACTGCGCAATCTTCCCGATGTTTGGGCCAATGTTCTACTTGACAAGATCGAGAGCAATACCAAGTCTTTTTACAATGCGAACACCGTTGAATTGCAAGTTTGCCACATGCTTTGCAAGAAGCCTTTTCCTTGGTTTCATATTTTTCAAGTAAGTCTGTATTATATGCATCACTTAAACTGAAAAATGAATTAATTAAATGACTTGAATGATGGACAGAAAATTACGCTTGAGCATTTTCTTGGAGAGTTTTTGGGTCTCTGCAAAATATGATTGGCAGTTGAACCGAAGCAAGTTTCTTCCATTTTCCTCCAGATTGTTGTAAAATTCGTTCTCTAATTTCCAACACTGTTTCTAATAGAAACGGTTTTGTGGGAGATGTTTGTTCGGACATGCAGATTTGTGATAACCAATGTTTAAGTTCTATTAGGGGTGATAGTTGATCAAGCAAGACTGGAGTTAACAACATCATTAGTCTTGTGAGTTGTGAGCGTCTTGTTTCAGTGAAGGAATAGTGGTCCTTACAAGCTGGATCTAGAAGAAGTTGTCTAAGAGTTAACCATACCTAAAAATTGAAATTAACTTGTGAAATTACTTGTAAACAGGGTTGTTACAATTACAAAATAATGATTGTAACATCATAGGTGGCTTTGATGGTTTGTTTTTACATTTAATTGCTCCAGCACATCACGGGTGGCTTTAAAGCAAAAATACTGCCAAGCTGTTAAAAACTTCACACCTTCACAGCTTGCTTCTATTATTGTTCGAAAAGGCCTTTATTAATAGTCCTAACTCCGGGACGTTATTCCTTGCATCTTTCTAGGAAGAAAAGTTCCTATGGGCATATGTCCGGAAATGTTTCATAGGGGAGTTACGCCCCTTCAAAACGGTGCTCAAAATGTTAATTTTTTTTAAATTTTCCGAAAAATATTAAGAGTAGAATTTTGAAATTAGGAACAATCATTAGAGTTATAAAGAGCTTTCGCCTCACTTTTTTCAGATTTTTAATAACATCACAGGCGTGCGTTCTTGGAGGGCCTTACATATTTTTTTTTACATTTTCTTTTGTTATAGTTATTCTTATTCAAAATAGTTATTATCAAATTATAATAAAATCTTAATCGATCGTCGATTCTACCCAGAAAAGTGGCTCTTGTTGAAGGCCGCTAAAGCGCACCCTTTTCGGTTAAAGTGACTGATTGCTTTAGAGCGCGAAAATTTCTGTTCTAAGATTTATTTACCTACCTTCTTAGTAAAGTAAACTCAGAATATGATTTCTTCCATCATTTTAGAAAGAAATGTTCATATGGACATGTGACGGACTATGGTCCGTCGAATAATATGTTTTCCGAGACTCGATTCAAAGGACCATAGTTCTTTTAGAAAACATTTTGTGCCTTATCTTAATATGAGCTTTTCTTCCTAAAATGATGTAAGGAATCATCCTCCATCTTTATTTTCACTAATTGGGTAGATAAAACAAAGTGCTAATCACAAATTTTCGCCCCCAAAACTAACGAATCATTTTATTCGAAACTGGTGCGCCCTAACTACATTCAACAAGAGCACCTTTTTTATGGGGAATAGACCAGAGATTACGATTTTATTATTATTTGGCAAAAAAATGGCCCACAACAGAAGAAAATGTAAAAAAATGTGTAAGGCCCCCCAAGAACGCACACCTCTGATGTTATTAAAAATCTGAAAAAAATTGAAAAGAAAGCTCTTTGCAGCATTAACCATTGCTCTGAATTTCAAAATCCTATTCATATTTTTCGAGAAATTTTCAGAAAACTGATTTTTTGAGTACCCCATTTGAAGGGGCGCAGCTCCCTTATAAAGACATATGCCCACAGGAACTTTTCTTCCTAGAATGATGTAAGGAATAACGTCCCGGAGTTAGGACTATGAATATAGGAACATCCTGTATAAATTTTAGGTATATTAGTTCACTCTTGTTTAAAAAGTTATATGTAGATAGTTTAAATCGAATTGTCAAAGACATGAGATTTTGGGTTTTAGGACCCTCGGATTGAGGATTGAGGTAAGCAAGTTCGAAAATCTGGCTCTACAAGAAAGTATTAAATCTTAGTAATTTGCAGAAAAATTATCCCCAGAATTTTCGTAGATTCTTTTCCCAAGGTGTTTCGAGAGATTTCCTTAGAAAAAATTGCGCAAATTGCCCAAGATTTCACAATTTTCTCCGATCTCCCGTGTCACCCTTCGTCTATTGAGTGCTGAACATATGCCGGCCTTCCTATGGTGACGTCACGCGAAAGCACCTTGTATTAGAGTAGCTATTGACTAGTGTGAAAATATAATGTATTTCCTAACTGAAATTAGTGGGAAAATAACATTTTTCGCACGGGATTATGAAAATGACTTATTGGTTTCCAAAACAATTTTCTTGTATTATTCTGAGCAATATTTTCCAAATTCTTCTGAAAGTCAGCTTTTAAATCATCATCATCGCATTATGGCTTCACTACCAATTGTGGCAAAGTGTTAACATTCCCTTGTACTCGAATACTTTTGGATATAGGTACTCAGTTCTATAAACGATGTTCACTCCAAATTCACTCACCGTTCGTCTATTATTCAGAACATCACTCTAAAAACCGGTCGGATATTTTGGAGGGCAAATGGAGCTAACTCTAAAAGTAGCACCTGTAGTGAGAAAGATGTAAGAAACTGAGGCGAAGCCGAAGTTTTGCGAGCTTTGGCGGAGCCAAAAGCGAGCAGTTAACTGAAACTGTAGTAAAACTGAGGCGAAGCCGAAGTTTTGCGAGCTTTTGCGGAGGCAAAAGTGAGTAGTCAATTGAAACTGTAAAAAAACGAGACGAAAGCCGAGGGGCTGACCAGTAATCAAAAATTTGTACACCACGTTTCAATATATTTCCGCGACATTTCAGCAGCCATGTACACCACATTTCCATAGTGGTTAACCCCTCGAGGGCTTGCATGCTGAAACAGTGTTCTAACCGTACACTCTGCCAAGAACACTGCACTCAGCATAAGATGCAATTATTGTAATGTTGCAGAAATCGTGCTGCTAGCGCCATCTCTTGATTTGTGTATCTAAACAGATTTGACATAATTCCGCTTACTTAGAATCAGTTTCTAATCCTGCCTTAAAGTTAATCCTTCAAAAATTCTACAGGGTGGCGCTTTTTAATTGTTACGCAAAAAAATCGAATCGCCTAAAACATGAAATCTTTACGTTTTGGGTCCTGGGAAAAAAGGGGTTTTTGAAAAAATGTTTGTCTGTCTGTAAGCACGCTGCAGCTCAAACTACTGAACGTATCGAGATGAAATTTGGCACACATACTCAGTGGGCAACAGTGCTGGTTGGGCCACATCGGTTCACGCAAAGTGCCTTTTTGGCACATGAACTTTAAAAATTTAAACGCAAACCCCCATTTTTCGCATTACCATATGAATTCTGTTTCCAAAAATGTATCAACACTTAGTGCGCTTTGGCAAAAAAAACATCAAAGTTACGCAGCTTAGCTAGGTACAAATTCAAAGCAGTTGGAAATGGCTCAAAACCCACCTGTGCCTCGGCTCGTCCCAAAACCTCTCCATCCCAAGCCATCCATTTCCCATTTGTGTACTGTTGTCCATCTTTAATCCACGGCTTTTCCACAAGTAATTGCACAAGCAAAGTCGGAACATCATGAGTATCATACATGCGTGAGCACACACTCAATGGCAATCTTATAAAATTTCAATTTTTTTTAATGATTTTTGTACTCGTCTTTACCTGTCCATATGTTCCGCCAAGTAACGAATTATAGAAAGACAACGAACACCAATTTCAAAAGACAAGTTATTCTTCTGTCTCATGAGTTCTTCTTTTGTCGGTTCACTTTTGGGGGGTTCCTTGTGCCTAACAGAAAGCAATAAGGATGCACATCCGTAGGCGTAATCCAAGAGATCGGCAGCAGCATCGCCCAAAGTATCACAACAGTTGGCGTGAAACATTCCCAGTTCTAAAAGAGCAACGCAAACACCCTCGTGGTATAAAACTGTGTATGCCATGAACGTGTTTGCTGGGTCTGATTCTAGTTTTAAAAGTTGCGGTAAAACTTTTTGTTTCCATATGTTAATGAGGATTGCTTCGTGGACAAGAATGGGTACCTGCGGTTTTATTTTACCGTTACTGAGACTAATATGTTTTATTTACTTTTTCAAAAGAAACTAGAATTTCTTTGACGTGCTCATCTCGAAGTTGCGCGGCTTCTAAGAGTGCTTGTTGGTTTAGCTTTTGTAGTCTTTGGTGCCATTCTAACCACCTGCAAGTTTTTCAAGTGACACAATATGTGCATAGTTAATTGCTTACGGTTTAGAACCGATGTCTTGGATGTTTTGAGGAATCATAGTTTCGATGTACAATTCAACTTCTGTGGACATTATAACGCTGTCCATGTTTGACGTTAAAGTTGATTGAAAAGCAATAATGGGAATATCGATCAAACTCGATCTGTTTCCAGGACATCAGATTCGGTGCTTTTATTCTGGCGCATCCACCAATACGAGTTTACGGGACCCCGGACTTTCATCCATTTTTAACCTCCCCCTTTAAAAAAAAGGCAGCCAGGAACCTCCCCAACGGTGAATACTACGAGAGATAGTGAAAATTTTTACCCATCATCACTTGCTACCGCGATCGTGGTTACATCAGGAACAGTCCTTTCTAAAAAATGTTGAATTTTTTTGTAACTTTTCGTGATATCCTACCAGGAAAAACTTGTTTCAGTTCAATGTTCCAATACCGTTTAGGCGGTGGGAAAGGGGTGCCATCCTGAAGTGAAGATGGTAATTTTCAATTGATTAATGCATTCAAACTATTTAAGAGCGTGTAGTATCCTTGTCCAGATCTGCTAAGAACAGGGGCAAAGCGAAAACGTCTAGCTCCTCAAGGGATTGACTTAGAGACTAGGAAATATTTTTACCCTTTAGACAAAACATAAACCCAGGTTTATTGTTTTTTATTTTTTGAAAATGGAGTTTCCGTCATTGTTAAAAGTTGGCTCAAAATCATTGAACTTCTCACTCCGTTGCGCGAGTTATTATGAAGTAAATCTAAAATCTGGCAAACAATAAACCTAAATTGAAGCTTCCTCTTTAAACTGACGCGTAACGCAAAATCATAAATTTTTGTCTAACTGCGTTATGAATTTTCTTCGATACCTTTGTTTCCCGAAATATTGTCTTGGAGAGCCAGCGTCAAGTGCTGCCATCACTATTATGCGTGGCAGCTCAAGGAAATAATTTTATGTCTTTCTCATCTAGGTCTATTCTGTATAAAGCTGTCTTTGTTGGATAAACACTGTTGCGAATAGTTCTGTCTATACGATTTTATGTCTATTCCTTTCTAGTGCACGACTTTGTAAATAAATGCGCGTACGTGTTGATCGATTCAGATGGTTTGTAACCTCCCGACAAGTCGTCAACCAATACAGTGTGTTCCCAAATCTTGTAGCAGAATTCTTACCATTGACTCCTTGCGTAAAATTTAAAAAGGTAAAAAAGGTAAGCAGGAGTTAAAAGTTGGATTCGATATCGTTCCCTATAAGGAAGCTACCGATACTGAGCTATGGATACGAATCTGAAATTTAGAGCGGAAACTGTACGGATACAAACAGCTGTATACTGAATTTTTTCTGGTGCGTGCAAGCCTAATTTTGTTCTGCAACAATTTCCTCACAAACAGTTTCGAAATCGGGACGCACCGTTTTCGAAAAAATTAAACTTAATTGTTTTAGGGCGTGAAAATTAATCAAAAATAAATTTAGACTTTCCTTCCCAGATCAATGCAAGGAATCAGTCCATGAAGTAATTTTTGATAATTTGGTAAATAAAATAAAATCTGTGACAATAACAAATGTTTGCGCGCTAAAACGATTCGTCAATTTATTCGAAAACAGTGCGTCCTATAGCGATTAAGTACCTTTTTCTATAAACACTATTAAAAACAGTTTTTTTAACGTTTGTTGACAATTGTTAAAAATGGCATTTTCTGACACCAGTCATTTACTTTTAACACTGCTGTCAAATAGTTATTTATGATATAAAAATTAAAAGTGGTATTTTATTTTGTGAGAAAGGGAAGTTTGGGACACGACGCGCATATTATACACAATTTTAGTGCCGTAGCAAAATGCGAGGCACTCTTTTTTCTACAAACACGATTAAAGGAAAAAGTTTTCATATTATTAGTTGAAAACGACCATGAAATTCGCTGTAACTGAGGCAGAGGTATAGTGACAATTTGTTGCCGGGGCTTGTTTAATTGTTGTTGCATTGTCACTTTTAACACCAGTGTTAAAAGTAAATGTCTTTTAATGCCGGTGTCAGAAAACGGCATTTTTAACAATTGTCAACAAACGTTAAAACAATAATGTTTTTAATACTGTAATTTACTTTTTACCCCCAGTATTAAAAGTAACAATGCAACAACAATTAAACAAGCACCGGCAGCAAATTGTCAGTATACCTATCTCAGTTACAGCGAATTTCATGGTCGTTTTCAACTAATAATATGAAAAATTTTGCTTTTAATCGTGTTTGTAGAAAAAATTGAGTATGATAGGTATGTGTGTTAAAACTGATTTTATGTTGTTCGAAGGGATGGACCACTCCGCTGCGCGTCGTGTTTCAAACTTCCCTTCTCACAAAATAAAATACCACTTTTAACACTTATATCATAAATGACTATGACGCCTTTATGGACCGCTAATCATCATTTCGAAATTGTTTTATGAGGAAACTGCCTACAGAAAAAATTGTAGGAAAAATATGTAAAGGCCCTAGGAATGCAATAATAATAATTTGAAAAAAAATCGGAAAACAGCCGGTGGTCTCCGCTCATAGATTTGTATACTTAAATTATTTTTTTTTTAAATACATTTTAAAAAACTGGATTTTTAGGGACGCCTTGAAGGAACGTAATTCCCTTAGGTCAGTCTAAAGTCGAAATGTAAAACTAATTTTGATTTGTCAAATGAATTCATTCTTTTTTCTCAACGGATTCAGAATTTAGGATTTTTTCCAAGTTAGACCGGAAGTCACGGCCACCCCAGATTATGTTTGCAAATTTGACATGTTTTAATATTGAAAAATTCTTAAAGAGATAAAAATGTTTTGAAAAACTAATTACGCAGTTGAATTTATATCGAAAAAGCAAAGGTTTTTGCGTTTTTCAAAAAACTCAATTTTTCACCGATTTCTTCGATGTTTTTGAACATCTAAGGTGGTGGTCGTGTAGGTACTCCACTACTGGTCAGGTCAAAAAACGTAGATTCCGAATCCGTTGCGAAAAATGATTAAATTAAATCAAAATGACGGTCATTTTCGCTTAAACAGGAAGGGCAAAAAAATGTCTCCCCACAGCAGTAAATGCAGATCAAAAAAAATGTAATTGTGTCACAGACCAATGTACCGGTACCTATGTCCAGATTTTCTAGCTAGATAAGCCACTGGAGTATTGAAGACAAGAATTTTGTAATACAAACACGATGCGTGTAATCTGTGATTACGCATATTTAACCAGGTACAACTATTTCAGTTTATATGTAACATGTTGAAATCTAGAAAACCCAAAAATAAACCGTAAAGTGTGACTTTTGAAAGCACCTCTGGAAAAGTCTAGGTTTCCATTTGAGAAAAGCATAAATTAAAGTTATTCCGGTAAAAAAACCGAAAGTGAAAAAAAGTACACCACTGCAAGTGTAATTGCCCCCCCTTAAGCCAAGTTGATCTGCGTTTATTTCGTTTCAATATATTTTTTACGTCCGCGGTCCGAAAGATATTCAAGGTGGAAACTTTAAAGAACACCCTGTGTGCGAGTCGCGAGCTGGTAGCTCTAGAAGAAGTGGGAGATTCGAGGCTCCTCCCACTTTATCTGTTGAGTGACCTTCGTCTCTCACCGCTGCCCCTCAGCAGAAACCATGTGTAAACATACAACACGCTCTTAAACCAATAAAATTGCAGAATTTTCTGGTTTTCTGCCAATGACATGACATTTTCTTGAATAAAAAGCGACTAGCATTTTATTCACGGAAAAAATACCAGGTGCTTTTTTACAATAAGGCTAGGTAAAGTTAGGTTTAGAAAAATATTTATTCGGTATCTACTTGTATTACCTACCTAACATTAGAACAATTAATAAAAAATTAACAGTTAGTAAAAGTAGGGTGGTTTTTGAGATCGTTTCCAGTGATTTGGTTTGTTATCATAGAAGACGCAGTGATAACACTGGCGTTGCTACTGCTGTCGTGATGAGCCCCAAGTGTAGGAACAGGATCTGAAACTGCTGCAGTTGTTGGAGATCCACTTCTCATCTGCCGCACGATTCTTAAATGATGTTCCTGGTCAATTTGCAGATATGGAGCTGGAGGCGGCGTGCCCGGTTATCTTGATTAATTGTTCTTCACCTATTCCAGATTTGGCCAGCTGGGTTACGGCTGTCGCTCGATTAGAATTTGTTATTTTTTTTGATACGACGTCCAACTCAATCCATTCTGCAGCGTTTTTGGTCCATTTTGACACCTCATTCTTGCCAACAGGCATGTTCTTATACCATCCGCATGAGTTCTCCCTGTTCCACGAAGGATTCACTGTTAAAAATAGTCGAGGCGTTGAAATCTTCGTAGTTCTCTTGCTCATCAACTTTTTGAATAGTCGAACAGGACATATATCAGCATTTTTGTTGGGAACCAGCCACTTACTGTCAGCAAGCCCATGAGCACCCCCTTGAGTAGTTTTGCTGAACAGCGGATTGTATTCTATTCTTCCTATAAATCACAATTAATTCAAATCAGTTTTACGAATAGTTTTCCACTAATACTCGTACCTGTCGGTGTACCGTCGTTTCTTGTCTCTTCTTTAAAATGTTCCAGGACGCAGTTGTACGCCTCACCACCTCTCCAGGCCAGTTCAAAAGCAGCTATGTGATAGAACTTACGTTGTAATCCATCCGGACTCTCCTCATCCCATATTTTTAGAATTGCAGTATATTCATCGGAAGATAACGCTGCTGAACTTCTTTTCCTCTTTTCCGGTATAATCATCTCCGTTAGTCTTCTTCATATTTACTGCCCAATCCTGAAGAATTTCACAGATTCTCTCCGTCGTGGTCTGTTCCTCCAGTTCGTATTTTCTTTGGCCACAAAACTGCATGAACTGGCTCCAAATAGATTTCCGAGTGTTAATCGTATTCGCAGAAGTTGCATTTTCGATAATAGCTTTAATAGAACTTGCAGGGACGTCTCCAAATCTTGCTTTTTTCGCTGAATTCATGCTTTCACTGGTTTGTTGTTATTTTTTACACTTTTTTTGACAATCACAATAACAAATAGGCATGTTTCCCTAGATACGGTAAACTCAGTCACTTGATGCTTTAAATTTGCTGGAATTTTCTCTGCTTCTTTCATGCATTAATCCGACGAATATCATTCGAGCTCAAGATTTTTTCGAAATAAATCTTCAAGGTTTTGCACTCAAACGCGTCGTCGTCTGAAAAACCACTCGCGCGGTTGAACGCCATCTCTAAAAAACCTCGAGCTATGCTCTCGGTTTTTTAAATCGAGACGGCGTCCAGCCGCCCTCGTAGTTTTTGCTAGACAACGCGTTTTCGCGCAACCTTTCGATTTATTTCGAAAAAATCTTTTGCTCTTATGATATTAAGTATGAAAAAAATGGCAGCAGAGAAGCGGCTGGAACCTCCTCAACGCGTGGTTCTTTGATTTCCGTGACTTGTGTTTAAGATTTTAAAGTTGATATACCTAAATGGCACTTCCCGTGAACCAATTGCTCCGAATAGCCAATGTACCAAATTTCTATCAAATCGATCCAGTAGTTTGGGCTATAACGTGTTACGTGTTATTCGAACGATTTTTCTACCTAAAGAGTACTAAATGCGAATGAATTTTGTCTTATTTAAAACCAGAATTCGAAGGCCTTTCTGATGGTGACAATAAACCTTGCAAATAAATGTGAGAATCATTTTAAATTTGGAAATTGGTGTGCCAAAATTCCGTGAAAAATGGGGGTTTGCATTTAAAATTTTAAAGTTGATGTGCCAAAATGGCATTTCTGGTTGCACGATCGGCTCCAAAAGCTTTTCAGATCTAAGTTAGGTGATGAGATGCTTAGGTACCAAATTTCAGCCAAATCGCTTGAGTAGTTTAGGATGTGGCGTGTTTACGAACGAACGAACGTACGAACGTATAGATCCGGTCTTATCTCGAATTCGAAAATTTTAGTGATTGCAGTAACCACCCATAAGGGACGCACCATTGAAGACGGTAGAAAAGGAATTTAAAATTATTAAATGGTAAAGAGTGATTAAAAACTTTTCCGATCTAGTAGCCCTTGACGTGAGAAACGTAGAGCGTAGACTGCGGAAATTGTATGATGATAACGTCACTGTCAGATTTCGCTTTGAATGATAATTTCAGCAATCTACGCGCTACGTCTCTCGCGGCAAGTCCTAAGCTTACTCTAGTTAAGCATACAGGGTGTCTTACGAATATGAAGCAGTATCGATATCTCTGGACATAAGCAAGGTACAGTTGTAAGATTTGGCATTTACAGAAATTGACACATTCGGAGTCTATTGAAATTATTGGCGACGATGGGGTACTTCCGGTTATACCCCCATTTTTCATTACAGATTTGGACAGAGGAGGAAAACCTAAACCTAAAACACCTAACAAGTAACTTGTTTGCACCACCCGCCTAGATTTTATTAACGTTTTTAGAGAAAAGTTCCGCAAAACAGTGCTATGTAAAATGGTCATAACTTGTAAACCGCGGGTGATAAAAATAAAAATGACACACCATTGTAAAGTAGAAAGACTGTTTTACATTATGCTTGCCAAAAAGTCATATGAAAGCTGATTCAAAGTCGATTTAAAGAAATTGAAATGTTGGAAATTTAAAAGCCGAATAACATTTTTTTCTTATGGAAAAAACAGTGATTTTAATCGTTTCCTTTTTTGGCACTATGGGTACCGTTGAAAAGAGAATAAAATTCTGCACCCATCCATGCAGAAAAACTTGTATGCTGCCATTTAAGAAAAAAATGTTATTCGGGTTTGAAATTTCCAGTATTGCAGTTTCTCGAAATCAACTTTCAATTAGTTTTCTTAGGATTTTTGGCAATCATAATGTAAAACAGTCCTTCCGCTTTGCAACGGTGTGTCATTTTTATTTTTATCGCCCGCGGTTTACAAGTTATGACCATTTTTACATAGCACTGTTTTGCGGAACTTTTCTCTAAAAACGTTAATAAAACCTAGGCGGCTGACGCAAACAAGTTACATGTAGGTGTTTTAAGCTTAATTTTTCTTCCTCTATCCGAATCTGCAATGAAAAATGGGGGTTGCTATTTAAAATTTAAAAGTAGGACCCTACTTCCGGTATAACCGGAAGTGCCCCATGGTCGCCAATAATGTCAATAGATTTCGAATGTGTCAGTTTCTGTAAATGCCAAATCTTACAACTATACCTTCCTTAAGCCCAGAGATATCGATACTGCTCCATATTCGTAAGACACCCTGTATAGGAAATAGTTACGTATTAAATTTTTGGGTGCTCGCAACATATTTTCTGTGTGAAATCAAATATTTTAATTCAAATTATCTACACTGAAAAATGTGAGGAGCCTAGTAAAAATTAACACGATAACAAAATCCATAATATTCCGGTGAAATTTCACTTTCTAGAATATTTCGGTGAAATTTCACTTTCCCGGACTTCGACTTTCCCGGACTAGTCCGGGAAAGTTGATTTTCCGGTCCCAAAATTGTTCGGGAAAATTAATTTTTCACTTTCCCGGGAAAAGCCACTTTCCGGTCCTAAAATTGACCGGAAAGGTTAACTTTCCGGTCGAGCGCCTAAAAAAAATATTGCAAGAAAATTACCGATAGAAAAAGAGTTGGAAAGATATAAGGAGTTGAAAAAGTGTGTTCGTCACAACATACAGGGTGTCCGGAAATAACGATGAAATATTTCTAGGGGTGATTCTGCAGCTCAAAATATGAAATAAATATGAATAATAAATATGAAATAAATCAGGAACCGCTTAAGCTACAGCGACGAGTTTTTGTACATTATCTAATATCAGTAAGAGCCATCAGATTATGGTATCAACCAAAAGCAAATTTAACCAGGGACGTGGAAAATAGGGGGGGCTCAGCTTTCTCCACCCAAATTTTTTTGTGTGTTATTTTTTGACAATTTCTTACCGGAATATGGTTCCCTGACTAAAATTACATAAAAAAGCCTCTCTTGCTATAACACCGTAGGATCAACAGTTTTCGAGAAATTTAGATTTAAAGATCCATTTTGCATTTCCTAGGATTATCCTTATCAATTAATTTTTATTAAATTACAAAACTGAACGGATTTTAAAAATTAGTCTAACTAACGTAATTTAATGTTGCTTATTGATGTCTGACAGTATGCAAAAACTTAAAAATTGACTAATTAAACACCAAATTTTGAACTCCCCCTTCAGAGGGCCCTAGCCCCCTTAGGAGCGATTTCCGGACACATGTTCATAGGAACTTTTTTCATCTTTTGACCTGCAGAATCACCCCCCGAAATATTTCATCGTTATTTCCGGATACCCTGTATTTACCACTGCAAAGTCTTGCGGAATGCGGTACAGTAGGTGCAGGATCATTCCGTTTTCATCAGTGTCGGTTAAATTAGAGAAAAGTTGCGAAACTTCTTGGTGATTCAGAATCCCGAATCCAGAATAATCTGAAAATTGCGATTTTAGAGAAAAATTCACACATTTCTTACGATTGATGTTTTTTAATGAAACTCGTTACTTTAACCCCAGATTCCATAATAAAAAATATACCCTTATTAAATTTGTGCCAAATTCAGCTGATTTCGCCTAATTTCGTCGGCAAAGTAAGGTAAAAGTAGCGGAGAAATCGATACCAAAAAATTGGTAGTCTTAGAGACTGTAGAAACTTTACTATTTCACAGAATTTGTAAATGTGGCATTTAACTTTAACCAAGTCAGAATCTGTGAGTCGATAGGTCAGGCGTGCGGACGGTTGTCGATCGCTGATGCTGTCGTGCGCATTGCGCCAGGCGCTCATTTACTAAAATCTAAAATTCAAAAGTTTTTCAGTTTTTCATCCTTAAAATGAAATTTTTTTGAAAAAATGGCACTAAGGTTTTCGATGCGGTAATGCAACAGCCTAAGAAAACTCAAAAAGGGACCTTTTTGCCTCTAAAATGGCACTAAGGTTTTTGCTCTGGCAGTGCAATAGCTATCAAATCCGATATACTAAAAGGACATGAAACTTTCGTCTTTCATCACAATTAAGATCATTGCTACTGTCCTCACAATTATTACAAATTGCTGCCAGTAAAGGCTATCCGACAGGTAATTTTTCAAACTATTTTGCAGGTATTCATATCTAACTCAAAATATAGGAAGAATATGCTTTTTTGTAAAATAAATTCGAAAAAGGGCCCGTTTGCAACTAAAATTACATTTTTCGAAAAAATTACACTAAAGCTTCCGACTTGAAAAAAAATTCGACAGTAAAAATATACAGTTATATACTCCGTATACATGCACACACTTGGCTCGAGCTAACTAAGCTCGATACTTTTGAAACAGCGTTCTACGAGATTTTGCGGCGGTGGTAGCTTTTGAAATATAGTTTTCCCTTCGAAATCAGATAGGCAAGCTATATTTCAAAAGCTACCACCGCGCACCGCCGCAAAATCTCGTGGAACGCTGTTTAAAAAGTACCGAGCTTAGTTAGCTCGAGCTAAGTGTGTGCATGTATACGGAGTAATTGATAGGTTTTTCCGGCACAGTTTTTTGACCAAAAGGGCATCATGTGTGAATACATAAAATTCCAAGAGCTTTCATATGGTCGTGACACTAAAAGTAGGGGTAAAAATTTTAAAGTTGATGAGCCAAAAGGGCACTTTTCGTGAACCGATGTGGCCCAAAATCTAATCAGCAAACCAATGGAAATCGGTCCGGGTATCTAGCCGCACAACATATAAAAAAATTCATCGGGGTTTTTCACGCTAATTTGACTGGACTGAGCGGCTGGAACCTCCCCTCTTTGATTTCCGTGTCTTGTATTTTAAATTTTTAAGTTGATACGCCTCAATGGCACTTCCCGGGAAGCAATTGCTTCCAAAGCCCTTTTAGCTCTTCAACGGGTCACCCAATCCTCATCAATTTTAGCCAGTTTAGTAGTTTGCATTTAAAATTTAAAAGTTGATGGCCCAAAATAGCACTTCCGGTTGCGTCATTGGCTCCAAAAACTTTTCAGATCAAAGTTATGTTAAAAATGCCTATGTATTCAGCCAAATCGGTCCAGTAGTTTGGGCTGTGGCGTGTTTACAAACGTACGTACGTATGCACATACACATTTTTAGCCCATGAGACACTTTTCTAGGTCTCTATATAGACTTCAAAATGTATAGATCCGGTCTTATCTCGAATTCGAAAACTTTTGAGCATGAGTTTATATTGCTTAGGTTCTATAAGGCGACAAGACTCGTCATATGTAATTTACTGGAGCCAGCCGTTACTGGTCGGCTAGTCACGGCGATATTTTTGTCTCAAAATAATACCGAACTAATCGTCAACATCTTACATTTTCACACCTAAAATCGGTCATCAGTCTTAAACAAAGAACCGGAAATAATTTTTTATTCATGTCAAATCAAATGGAACCTTAACTTGCTTGAATAATAGATACCTACAAAGTACAAACATAATTAGAAACCGAATCTCCAGTCATCTTAAACGATCAGTTCATTACTCGGCACATTGGCGAGCACATGTGCTAAATGAAGATTATATTTAGGTGAGTACGTCATTTTTATTACCATATTTTCAACACCGGTCACCGTTTATTTTTTTTTTAGTTTCAGGTAAACTTACCTGTTGCATTTTCTCACCATAAAATACCGTCAAACAGGTTGCCTATTGTTTAAAGCTAAAAAGTGAAACCTGTTCACATCGTCATATAATTTAGGCCGAATGATCCATGTACTCAAGGACTTTTCTATTTATAATGTCAGATACAATATGAATGTCTCACATGAAATACGTTCATTGTTTAAATGAATCCATTTCAGCGCCTGGTTCAAAATAAGTAAGTAAGTAAAATTAATAATTGTGTTTGAGTGAAAGTTATGTAACCTGGTGTGGACACAACTATTCAAACAAATAAACACTTTTATCTTTACTGCGTTCAAAAAATCTGTGTTAACATTCTGTACTCCTACTCGGTAGTGTTTTAGGCGTACTAAAATGTTGATTTTGACCGTGCTGATGGTCATTTCCGCGGTCATTCAACAATCCACTGGAATTAACTTGACTTATATAGTCAAAAAAGAAAAGGACAAACTGCAACCGAGTTGCATTGCGGAAGAGAATGAGCGCTACTCCGCTATTGGATGGGTTTATCCACTGCCGGAAAAAGAAGAATTTTTGCCAAACATTAGTGAGTATTAACTCTAAGTTCCGTTTAATAATAGTTTTTTAGCTACTAAATTTATTCCGACTTTGGAAAATTCGTACAACTGCAAATTTTCAAAAAATGACAAGTGCAACAAAGTTTGGACTATAAAAAATTGGGATGTGGATGAAAATTCCACGAGGACTTTTGACCTGATTTTTGATAGACGATGGGAAGGTCAGTGTTATACAGGGTGCTCCAATGAAAAGGAGCCACCCCAAACATTTCGTAAACCAAATAAAATATGAAAATTCGCTCGAACATGTCGATCCATGCTTGGCGAAATTTCAAAACTCACCCCCTAACTCCCACCTACCCCCACTTCAAAATTTTAAGTGGCAACCCCTCACTTATGATACATCATTTGAAAGCTAATTTCATTGCCAATCTAACGCTGTAACAATTTTTGATATTTGTTCAACTCTAGCGCCCTCTAGGGTCAAATTTTAAATTACATTACGACCCTTTGTGATACATCATTTGAAAGGGTTTGAAATTATCTCTGAACTAATGCAAGAATGTTTTAAATCCATCCATTCGTTCCAAAGTTACAGCCTAAACTTGACGGATTTCTAGGCCCAGAACCAGTGTTTCAATGTAACTTTTGAATGAGTGAGTGGATTTCAAAAATTCTTCTATCAGTTTACAGAGAATTTCAAACCCTTTCAAATGATGTATCACGAAGGGCCCTAATGTAGTTTAAAATTTGACCATAGAGGGCGCTAGAGTTGAACAAATATCAAAAATTGTACAGCGTTAGATTGACAATGAAATTAGCTTTCAAATGATGTATCATAAGTGAGGGGTTGCCATTTAAAATTATTAGGTGGGGGTTAGGGGGTGAGTTTTGAAATTTCGCCAAGCATGGATTTAAGTGTCCCCCTCCAAATAAAAATCGATCCGTCCGAGCGAATTTTCATATTTTGTTTGGTTTACGAAATATTTGGGGTGGCTGCTTTTCATTGGAACACCCTGTATTTATTTTAACTTTTATCATTTCATAGATTTCCCAACAATCTTTACGAACAGCGGTGGAAAAGATTTCAAAGAGTGGATAGAAATTCCTAACAGTTTCAAAATAGGATTTTCTCTGCGAGCGACGGAAAACGTTGAATTGCTAATATGCGTCGGATGGAACCCTTACAACCACCCCTGCTACCACTTGAACATAATGAAAACTTCGGTCTACCTCCGGAAATACATGGCATTGCCCAAAAACATAAGCGAGAGCGATAAATATCTCGATTCCTACACTGTGAGTATATCAATTAAAATAAATAGCCCATATAAATTAAAACTAATTAGGCGTTCACAAATATCTTGTCGGACGACGAATGGAGGAATTTCGTTATTAATTTTGATGATAACGGAGTTCTGAGTTTAATTGACGTGAGCGTTAACAGAACCGCGATTGAATACAGAGATGAGGAGCCGTTGAAGCCGCTTTTTTTGCTGATGCGAAGCACCTCGCCGGCTCTATGGAAAATACACCAAAGTATGAAAATTTGTGTCACGTAATGGAAAAGTTTTCGCTTTTTTACCGCTAAAGTTGTTACGAAAGCGTCCATGAATTTGTTCACTCAGATGTTTCTGGTTAATTTAAAAAGTTAATAATGTTTGCGTCAGAGTATTTGTCAGGTTGTGGATACATACTGGAACCATCAAGGGCCGCTATTTATGTACCAAGCCAAGAACGTGAGAACCGGAAAATTTCAGAAAGGCGCAAAGCCGTGTATAGAAAGATTAATTTGATTTAATTTTATTAGCAAAAGTATTTAAATTTAGAAAAATCGCAATTGAGCGCTGCAGTTTAGTTTGCGTCACTGCTGTGCGTAAAAGCTCACTTTATGCATTCTTTAACACCTCAAATGAATCGTTCGTGTTATTTTTAGCAATTGCCTAAAATCGTTTATTTCAGTGTTACTAGGTACAGTCAACCGCAATAATAATTAGCTGGCTGATGGAGACAGAAATAACATTAGCAACGCACGCACGTATTCGCCTCTTCATCTTACCCGCTTATTATTTTTGCGGTTGACTGTACACTTGGGTGTAAGAGAATGTCAACGGTTGGTGAAAATTAGTAGGAGCCAATAGCAACGCCATGACATTCAGATATGAAAATGTGACTTTTATTAAAGGCAATTTTCTGCCTGAATTTCCCTCTTGCCAGCTGTATTTTTTTGGAAAAGCTAGCTGGGACGTTATTCATTACATAATTCTAGGAAGAAAAGCTCCTATGGACATCCGTAAATGCTTCGTAGGGGTACTCAAAAAGTCACTTTTATTAAAATTACTCGAAAACTGCAAGTGATAGAATTTTGGAGCAATCGTTAGTGTTATAAAGGTCTTTCTTTTGATTTTTTTTTTCAGATTTTTAATAAAATTAGAAGCGTACGTTCTTGAGGAGGGGTCACACATTTTTTGCTCCCCTATGAAGCATTTCCGGACAAATGTATGTCCAGTGCCGGATTAAGAACTAGGTACAGTAGGCACGTGCCTAGGGGCCTCGAAGGTTGGGGGCCCCGCCAGGGGCCGGAGCCCGCAACGCAAGATCACTTAAGTACATGTTCAACATAAAACGATTTTTAATTTTTTTGGTATCTATTTTCTTGAATTTAAGACTGAAATTTATTTTGTAAGTTACTCTTTTTAAGGGGAAAAAAGCGAGAAACTTGTGACTTATTGGTGTGTGGTGACTGGTGATTATTATATTTGTTGTTATTGAATAAGACCGACCATAATGCCTATTGTCTCTCGGTTCTCGGAAACTGCACCGATGCCGACCGGGGTAATATGGAAAAACTAAACAAAGAGACAGGCGACGGCGGCGGCCGGCGCGGCGGCGTTCTTTGAATTCAAATTTATTACACATACGTTACCATTATACATTATAGGTTACTTATGATCTCTGATTTCAGTAAAAAAACTATTCTATTTTTGTAATCAAAATATTGCAGTTTCTGCCAAACCATCGTCCTGTTAAGTTGTTCCTGATGCAAATGTTACAACTTACAAAACTTTTTAATAAATTGCGCAGTAGGTAATACCCTTATAAAACGTTATGAGTACTAGTACATCATAAATAAATTAGTTCTTCCATCATTTTAGAAAATAGCGAGGAAAATAGTTAAATAGTGAAACGAAATCGAAATAGAAAACGTCGTTAATTGCTTAATCCTTAATCAAGTAAAAGGCAAATATGAAACGACATTACTTAAGTGGTTCGGAAAAAAGGAAATTGAAGTTAAAAAAAACAAAAGATGCCGATGCAATTAACCTTGTTACCCCCTTCCTCCGACAGATGCGCAAAAAGATTGCGTTAACAATTTGGGGGGGGGGGGGTGTTGGAAAAAAAGCGATAGGCACCCCCCATTTTCCTGGCAGGGGGGCCCCCGTCAATAGTTGTGCCTAGGGGCCCCGAGGGATGTTAATCCGGCACTGTGTATGTCTATACAGAGTGAGTCAAACGGGAGGGGCCACCTTCTATGGATCCGAACCGAAAAATGTTCTTATTTCATTGAATAACGACGTCACGTTGTTATTTTGAATGGCACCCTGTATATTTTCTTATTGCATCAAGTAGCATTTTGATTCTCTTTACAACGGTATAATAAAATCATACTCTTCCATAATAGAAATTTCGAGAAAATATTAGTCTGGATCTGGCCGGTTATTTCACAAACTATTCACTTTATTAAAAAATTGTTCCAATAGAAGTTGAAAAGTAAATTTAGGCGCATCTTTTGACGCAACTCCATTTCTCATGATATCTTACGAAAGCGTAGAGCTGCCATGATATTTGCTAACTTTTTTTATTTTGTAATTTACAGAAAAGGTGTAAATTTACAGAAAAAAGTGTAAATTTACAGAAAAAGTGTAAATTTACAGAAAAAAGTGTAAATACAGAACAAGTGTAAATTTACAGAAAAAAGTGTAAATTTACAGAAAAAGTGTAAATTTACAGAAAAAGTGTAAATTTACAGAAAAAGTGTAAATTTATGTTTTCGTTCTGAGAGCACCGTTACCGAGTTGTACAGGGTAGTCCAAACGCATTAATACACGGCTCTTACCTACGGCCAAATTTTAAGATGAATAGAATAAAAAATCCATGGTAAATGCTTGTACCTATAATTTAGCAATAAACAAAAAGTACATAAATTGAGCAATAAATTTTTAAATTTAAATTTTCATTATTAAGAATATTTTTTCAGAATGCAAGATTTGTTGTTTTTGGTCATTTTATTAATTAACAGCTTGATAACAGCCCGATAAAAAATATAGCAAAATGGCTCGTAATCCTGCACTCTGAAGAAACATTTTTTCCTTTGTAACGAAATGCGCCATTTGTTGTAAAGAAACTTATAATTAGGCCCCGCGTGTACAATTAGTGGGAGGCATGTGGTAAGGCGAGGACGATTGCATTGGTTGCACATATGATGAAATGCGTTGTTGCCGGATCTCCGCGCGAAATTTGAATTAATGAAAATTTAAAAATTTACTGTTCGATTTATCAAAAAAATTAAATTATCACCATAAAGAAGGACTCACAGGGAATCCAAAAAAATAGAAACATGGGTGGTGCCATTAAAAAAATAAATATTACTCATTGTTTATCGCTAAATTATGCAAATTCCAAATTGCGACGAAATGAAGGTAATTTATTCTAATTTACATTGGATTTTTATTTTATTTATTTATCTTATTGCTTGGCCGTGAGTGCCGTTTATTAATACATTTGAACTACCCTGTACAACTCGGTAATGGTGCTCTCAGAATGGAAACAAATTTACAGTTTTTCTGTAAATTTACACTTTTTCTGTAAACTTACACTATTTTCTGTAGATTTACACTTTTTCTGTAAATTTACACTTTTTTCTGTAAATTTACACTTTTTCTCTAAATTTACACTTTTTTCTGTAAATTTACACTTTTTTCTGTAAATTTACACTTTTTCTGTAAATTTACACTTTTTTCTGTAAATTTACACTTTTTCTGTAAATTAGAAAATAAAAAAAAGTTAGCAAAAATCATGGCAGCTCTACGCTTTCGTAATATCTTCTTCACTGGAACTCGTTGAGGAATAATTAGGTCTTCACAGCTTTTTTTATTGCAAGGTTATGTCGAGTTACATCAGCAGATGCGTCTAAGTTCACCTTTCAACTTTTAGTACAAGAATTTTTTGGTAAAGTGAATAGCTTGTAAAATAAAGGGAGAGATCCACTTTTGGGAAAACGTTCAAATGACATTTCTTCGAAATTTCTATTTTGTAAAAGTATGATTCTTTCACACCATTGTAAAGAAAATCGAAAATGCTAATAAGTACAATAAAGAATATGCATCAGTCTCTCAAAGTGCTTTGTGGAGTTTTTTCAAACCCTTTACCCTTTCAATTTTTTTGTCAAGAGGGCACTAAGTTTGAATGCATTTTTGGAAGCGGAATTTGAAGACCTTTCATGTGCTGATAAAAACAAATGGTGGTCACCTTTCAAATTTCAAACTTGACATGCCAAAAGCGCACTTATTGTCGTTGGCCGATCGCGACCAAAATTAATTCTGTTCTTTGGCAGGTTATGACATCCCTGCGTATACCAAATTTGAGCCAAATCGATCCAGTAGTTTGGATTGTAATGTTCCCTTGAAATTTTAAATTTTGTGAATCTATGCCAAAAAGGTGCTAAGTGTGAATGCATTTTTAGAAACAAAATTTGAAGCTCTTTCACGTGCTAATGAGAAAACTTGGTGTTCTTCAATCAAATTTCATGGTTTTACTGGTGGAATCGGGTGCAGATTTTATCAATCTGCACTTAGTAGTAGTGCCTCCGCAGACGCACTGATGTGTCAAAAAGGCGAAATGTTCAAAAAGTGTTGTTACAGAATGAAAAAGTAGAAAATGAATAGAAAAAACACAAATTTTGAGGGTTGAAAAGTAAAAAGAATAACAATATAAATCAAATGAGTAAATGAAAAGAACTGTTGGAAGATGTTGGAAGACCTAAGAAATAACGAAATACCCGAAAAGTTGATTAGAATAATAGTGATGACAATGAGGGACTCGCAAGCAATTGTTAATACAGGAAAGGAAATGACGGAAAAAATTCATGTAAAGTAAGGCGCAAGGCGACGCTCTGTCAGCGGTATTATTTATAACATCGTTAGACGGCATTATTAAAAAGGTAACAAATGGAGGGTCAATAAATAAAAATGCAATTCAAATAATAGCGTATGCAGACGACGTAAAAATTGTAGCACGAGGCAAAAGGGATCTAGGAAAAATCTTTCAAGAAATTGAGTTTGAAGCAAAACAAAGGGGTTTAGAGATAAATAAAGAGAAGACAAAATATATGCATTGCAGCAGAAACAAGAAGACACAATTGCAGGAATGGAGAGTAATGGATATCTTTTTGAAGAAGTTGAAACGTTTAAGTACCTCGGAGTGTTTATTAGTAGAACAAACGAAAGGATAGAGTGCAAGCAGAGAATACAAGCCGAAAATAGAGCCTTCCACAGAAACAAAAAACTGCTTAAAGACGAGAAACTCAGCAGAACCACGAAGATGAAGATTTATAAAACAACGATAAGGCCCGTCGCAATGTACGCAGCAAAAACGATATGTTTGACAAAAAAAAAGAAGGAACAACTGAAAATTTTTGAGAGAAGGATAGTTAGAAGTATAGTAGGACCGAAGGTTAAAAATGGGAATGAGATAAGGAGCTGGATGAACCTTGAAATAGAAAAATGTATGAAGAACGATAACATAGTGAGAGCAATAAAAGCACAGGGGATAAGATTTACGGGCGCATAGGAAGGAGAGACAAATAAAACCCAGTAAGAGTGATGACAGATTGGACCCCCGCAGAGCTTAAATCACGAGGAAGGCCGAAAATAGGATGGAAAGAACAAGTTGAAAATTATATAAGAGCGATGAAAATTGAAAACTGGAGAGGGAAAATATGAGACAGAAAAGTTTGGAGGAGAATAATGGAAATAGCTAAAACGCACCAGAAGTTATAGAGGAAGATGAACAAGCAGAAAATATGGACTGATCCGCCATGTGATAACAGGATTTAAAAAGTTACCCGACGGACAGACTTGAGAAGCGATCGAGCGAGCGAATAAGCTAAAACAAGAGTGCCTCGCATTCTGCTACGGCACTAAAAATAATTCTTGTAGGAAAAACAGAATAATCGAGAGCGACAACTTCCTAGAAAACGAGAATGTTTTTGTGTAGAATTACTGTTTTACACTTTTACTGCTGTTGAAGTAATCTAGCACTTGTGGTTCTTTATTCGTTATGACTATGAACTAATGGGTTATAGAAACGATCTAGTTTACTACAACATTACCAAAATAACTGCTGGGATAATGAACTTTTGAGTTAGCGGTTGAAGGGGGTGAGAGTAAGGGGTGAAAATCAAAGAAATTGGTATTGTAGAATCCTCAAAAAATTTTGTAAACACGAGAAATGCACGAGAAATCAGGTTCAGTTTTAGTTTTAGCAAATCGTGGTTAATACACACCTCAAAATAAGTAGGGTTCCTTTAAAAGTTAAACAAGATAATTTGAAACGTATTGAAAACGTACTTTCACCCGTCAATCGTTTGTTCTATCTTCGGTTAGTAATTGAGAACAAGAAACGAAAAGAAAGCGAAAACAAAATTAAGAAACGTCCATATTGACTGTTACGCTTGAATTTGTATTGTATCTTCAGACTTCTACCTCTGCCGGCAATCAATTTCGTATTAACCTCCCCAACTCCATCACAATTTTAAAAAAATGGGAGGTTAGGTACTACAATCACTAAAATTTTCGAATTTGAGATAGCACCAGATCTTCACGTTTTGGGGTCTCAGGAACCCAAAAAAGCGGTTTTCAAAATGTGTCTGTGTGTGTGTACGTACGTACGTACGTAGGTAAGTACGTACGTACGTACGTTTGTAAACACGCCACAGCCAAAACTACTAGACCGATTTAGCTGAAATTTGGTGCGTAGGCATCTCATAACCCAACTTAGATCTGAAAAGCTTTTGGAGCCAATCGCGCAACTAGAAATGCCATTTTGGCACATCAACTTTTAAATTTTAAATGCAAACCCCCATTTTTCACGTCACCATAAGAAAGACCTTCAAATTCTGCTTCTAAAAATGTATTCACTCTCAGTGCCCTTTTGACCAAAAATTAAAAAAAAATTGATTTTTATCGGACTTTAAAATCGCGGTACAGCCCAAGCCCCTGAACCGATTTAGCTGAAATTTTGCACATGGGGATTGTATTGCACGTCAAAGAGCTGAACAAATTTTGGATTCAATCGGCCCACGGAAAGTGCCGTTTTGGCACACCAATGTCCAACTTTAAATTATTCACTTATTTAACCACCCAAAACAAGTTTTTGAAAGATTTATTGTCACCATCAGAAAGGTCTTCAAATTCTGGTTTCAAAAAAAATGCAGCAGTGAAGCGGCTGGAACCTCCCCATCGCGTGGATCTTTGACTTGTGTTTCTAGCCGAATTAGCACAGAAATTGTATAAGACTGGTTTCAACGACGGTTTTAGAACTGCCTAAAAAGGACTTACTTATACCTACTTTTCTCTAATGAATGTTTCAATTTGTATGTTCTAAAAAAGTTCTAAAACCATTATGGAAACCAGTCATACATTTTCTTTGCTAATTCGACTAGAAACCCAAGGCAAAGATCCACGCAATGGTTAGGTTCCAGCCGCTTCACTGCTGCATTTTTTTTAACACTTAATACTTACAAAAGGTGCTAAAGAACCTGAAAATTTTTCCATCGCAGACCTTATCGGTGTTTTAGGTAAACTTGTCATCTTTAAAAATAAGTTTTTCAGACCACTTCATTTACACGAAATCAAAGCAAATATCCCGGCTGGGCCCCCTGTTAAACTTAAACTCCGAAAACATGTGCATATCCTTATTTGTTTCCACATGCAGCACTTGCACCATGAGCTTTTTCACCATGAATAACGGCGTGAGAAAAGTTTTGAAAGATTCGGTGGCCTCTACAAAAGTGAGTATTTTTCTGCCCTACCCACCCGCCAATAAGAAATTTCAGGAAAACAACTGGACTTTCGTCAAGTTAAAACGGGAAAAAATGGAAGAGGACAAGGTTAATATCTTCGTGGAAACATTTTCCGATGAAATTACCAATAAAACTGAGGGCTTTTGGGCCATTGACGACGTCCGAGTATGTCACGAGAACGGTAACACCGCAATTTAACTTTTTTAACAGTGATCAATGTGTTTTAGAGGTGAAAGTGACGTTTTTGAAATTGAAAAACAAAATAGACGAAGGCTCGGCCGACGATATCTCCTGCCAGGTGGTTCAGCATCCAAATTGGCGACCCAAAAAACTTGTTTATCCTAAAATCGATGGTAATTAATTAGGTTTAATTCGTATTTTAAAGTTGTGGGTGTGATGTAACGGAGCGCATATGCGACAATAAAATTTTACTGCATGTGTTTATCAGGCGATGAAAATAGATCGAAATGTAAATAATTTCCAATATTAATTACAATATCGACGGGTTTATGAACTCGAAGATTAAAATTAAACGATAAGTTCACCGGAAAATAAACATTTCCAGATTTCCCGGTAGTTGAGGACGTGTCAAATTCCACTTCCATAAGCTTAACGTGGACGCAGGAAGATCCAGATAACAAGATAAATTATTTCATTACTTATTCCGTGAGACCGTTTCTATCATAGTTGAGTTTTGCCTAAGATTGATGATTTCAGGCCAATGATATTTGTGAGTCAGCCCCGTTTAACGAGCAGAGATCCAAATCCAGCGGATTTTTAATGACAAAACACAATGAAATTACCATTGAAAATCTCGTACCCTACACCAAGTACAACATCACATTCTCCAGTATGCTGCATGAGAAAGACAAGAAGATATTTGTTACAACCTTGGAGTCAGGTAGGTAATTGCCATTTACATACATGCACTGCATGTTTTATTAATCACCATTGTATTGTTTATGTTTTCTCCTCTTTACGAGCACCTACAAAAATTGCTCTTAAAGTCTTCCAGTCATATTTCTGTGTAATACCTACGCATGATGGTATCTCTTCCATTGTTCAAACAGAGAAAGCAGATAAATAATTCTGACTGGACAAATAAATCAGAGCGCTGCATAAAATCTTATCAAGCGATTATTTTTCCAACGTGAATCATGCGTTAAAAATTAGAATGTTTTGTGTTTCAAACGCTTCACGGAGGCAAACCACTGAAGGGAATTTGTGTACAAGCGTCAACTCCGCAAGTATGACGTAAGTCTGTCATAGTCTACGAATATGCGATTGACTAGTAACAATTTTCGCTGCCACAAGTTAGCGTTATGTTTTTTCTGAGGAGTAAAGTAAATTCTTTTTTTCACTACTAGCTTTAAAAGGTACCATTATTGACTTATTTATATGAACTGAAAATTCGTTTTTCTTTGCTAGTGAGTGAAAAAAGTACATATGCACCAAGGTAGAGAAGACTATTTTAGCCCTCGTGGTTACAATCTTGCCGCTTGGGCTGAAATAGTTCTTATCTACCTTGGTCAATAATATAGTATTTTCCCAGCCGGTTCAAAAAGTGGTTGTTGTTCACCTCATTTGAGGAAGCAAAGTGCGTTCTTTCGGCTCTGCTTATAAACTTTGGCTGCGGTCTACAAGAGAGGACTTTCTTATTTTGGTTTGAGAAATACTGTTAAGTATTCACAAACAGTCTGTAATATGTCCATTGCCTATCTAATAAACAGTTTGAAAATGGGCTATTGTAAAGTTGTTAAGCATCACTATTAATTGATGGCGCTCAGCAGCGCGTTCATAAATGTCCCTTGACGACTGTTGGAGCATTTCTTGTCCTCATTTTACCTTTAGAGAGGGTATCTTCTATCCTTTTCTAATTTACACTACGGTTAACTAGAGCTGCGTTTCTGAACGCACCTCAGCTGCATGCCATAATAATACAAAATGTCAAAAATCTTCATGCAATAGAAGCGGAATTTTTAACTTCTACGCTCCCGGAGCAGTTACTAAAATCAATCGAAAAATCGAATCGCCAAAAACATTAAATCTTTACGTTTTAGGACTGTTAGGGTCCTGGGAATCCGAAAGAGTGGTTTTTGAAAAATGTCTGTCATGTGTCTCTATTACTGCGTATACATGCACACACTTAGCTCGGTACTTTTTAGCGTTCCACCAGACTTTGGTACGGTAGTAGCCTTTGAAATACAGGGTGTCACAGGATCATGGTACACCACCCTTTTTTTTCATAGTTTTTGGAATACATTTTGAAACTTGGAACATCGAATGTACTTATTAAAAGCCACTTTCTGACAAATTAACCAATTTTTTTCCATTTCCGGTTTAACCGGAAGTGACAAACTTTTTATATTCAAATGGAACACCCGGTATATCAATACATTTTTGAAATCTACTTAATTTTCTGAATCCAATGATACGACGTAAGTGACATTTCAAGTGTTAGAATAATTTTTGCGACCCATTTATCTTTCCATCTAGAGGGTTGTGATCTCTCTATTGTTATTCTAATGGCCCATAGTAACCCTGGAAAAATTTTAGTCACCACAAATTTTGTAAACGGCAACCTCTTTTTTTGTCTTTCATGGCTGTCTACCTTCCTTATTAAATTTTAATAAAACCGATTTTTTTTTCGATTCTTTTGTCTCGTAATTTTCCTCATTTATTGGTTCCAATTTCAAAATAAGCACATGGATAGATTCCTTATTGATTGTACTTTCTATTGGTATATATCGGTACCATTTGAAAAAATGGAGCTTTTATTAAAAATTGGCAGTCTCGGAGACGGTAGAAACTTCTACTTTTTCCCAGAATTTCTGAATGTAGCAATTAACTTTAACCAAGTCAGGATCGGTGAGTCGGCGTCGGCGCGTGGGCCGGGTGTCGACCGCTGATGCTGTATTGCGCATTTTGCCCGTTCATTTACTAAAATTTAAAATACTAATGTTCCTCAACCCTAAAATGACATTTTTCGAAAAAATGGCACTAAGGTTTTTTGGATTTGGTAAAGCAACAGCTGCCAAATTCGATAATAATAATTCTTTTGCTAAGAAAAACTCAAAAAGGAGCCTTTTTACCTCTAAAATATCAATTTTCGAAAAAATGGCAGTAAATTTTTTGATCCGACAGTGTAGCAGCTGTCGAAGCCGATAGTAAGAATATGCTTTTTTGTAAAATAAATTCAAAAAAGGGTCATTAATTAAAAATGGAGGTTTGCATTTAAAATTTAAAAGTTGATGTGCCAAAATGGCATTTTCGGTTGCACGATTGGCTCTACAAGTTTTTCAGATCTAAGTTAGGTTATCACATGCCCCCGTACCAAATTTCACCCACATCGGTCTAGTAGTTTTGGTTGTGGCGTGTTTACTAACGTATGTACGTACAGTCAGGAGATAAAGTCCAACCGGAAATGCTATTTTGGCACATCGACTTTTAAATTTTAAATGCAAATCCCCATTTTTCACGTCACCATAAGAAAGGCCTTCAAATTTTGCTTCTAAGGATGTATTCACTCTTAGTGCCCTTTTGACATAAAGCTCAAAATTCGAGATTTTTTAAGGAACTTTTAAAACACGATACAGCCCAAATCCCTGGACCGATTTTGCTGAAATTTTGCACGAGGAGATTGTATTACCCGTTGAAGAGCTGAAAATATTTTGGAAGCAATCAACCCACGACACGTGCCTTTTTTGCACAAAATTTTAAGTTAAACTCTTATTTAACCATCCAAAACAAGTTTTTGAAAAATTCACCATCGGAAAGATCTTTAAATTCTGGTTTAACATAAGGCAAAGCTCATTCGCATTTAGTGCCCTTTGGGTAAAAAAATCGAATTTTTGAAATAACAACAAAAACACATTATAGCCCAAACTACTGAATCGATTTGGCTGAAATTTGGTACATGGAGATGTAAGTGAACCATTGAAGAGCTGAAAGGCTTTTTGGAAGCAATTGGTCCACGGGAAGTGTCCTTTTGCCATATCAACTTTAAATTTTAAGTACAAGGCCTCCTTTTTTATGTCGCCATTAGAAAGACGACCAAATTTTGGTTCTAATAATGTATTCACAGTTTCTGCAATTTCAGTGGAAAATAGAGAAAAAATTGATGTGATGTCGTTATTTGTCCAACAATCCCGAAATTAGTTACAGACGAGAAGTCTAAAGTTTTTCTGTCGAATTGACTACTATCTACTCAGAAATCAAAGATCCACGCTATGGGGAGGTTCCAGCCACTTCTCTGCTGAATTTTTAAATTTTTAAATAATTAAATTTTTTTGATAAGGCTTGGGAGAATCTATCCACATTGTGAACGGCCAGGGTCATTACTTTATCTCCTGAGTGTACGTAGGAACATACACACAGACACATTTTAAAAACCACTTTTTTGGGTTCCTGAGACCTCAGAACGCATAGTCTTATCTCGAATTCGAAAATTTTAAATTGTGATGGGGTTGGGGAGGTTAAAAAATTACAGAGGGAAATGTCATTGAATTTAAAAGCAAATTAACTGAAAAACTGAGAAATGATCCCCAAAAAGTCCTTTTGCAAAACTCTTTTCCGTCTGTATCTAATGTTAGGAAGTCATCATTGGGAAGTCCAAGGAGCTCATATTGAAAATATTCTTGGGCAAAAAAATTAAAATAAAATTGTTTTTAACAAAGAACAATAATGTTGACTTGTTGGTGTCTTTAAATGCTTAAGTTTACTCCAAGTTTACTATACTGAATGAAAAAAAAATCAAAAAAACACCCAAATTAATCCCTCCCTAGGAGGTGTTAAAAGCAAGATACAATTGTTTGCAAAAATAGCAAGAACGGCTAGAGATTCTTGAAATACTGTTGGACCCACTTTTCAACTATAAGGCCCCCAGACCACTTGAGGCAAAAGGGATATCAAATGATTTATAGTTTTCGTTATTTTAAATCACCTGCTCTGGGGAATCACCCGGTATTGGTTCTAAACTAGAGGGCCTGCGAAATTTTTATAAAGACCAAAATGTTTAGGACAAATTATGCTACAAAATATAAGAAATCCAGGGAAATCTAACCCAAAGCCAAAACGCCTAGTAAAATGTGCGGGGTCCTTTTATTTCATTTAAAACCAGAATTTGAAGACCTTTCTGATGGCGACAATAAATCTTTCAAAAATTTGTTTTGGATGGGCAAATGACAGAATAACTTTAAATTTGAAAATTGGTGTGCCGGAACGGCACTTTCCGTGGGTCGATTATATTCAAAATTTGTTCAGCTCTTCGACGTGTAATACAATCCTCATGTGCAAAATTTCAGCCAAATCGGTTCAGGGACTTGGGCTGTACCGCGATTTTAAAGTGAGACAAAAATCTCGATATTTTTAATTTTTAGTCAAAAGAGCACTGACAGTGAATACTTCTCTTTGGAAGCAGAATCTGAAGGCCCTTCTTAAATTGTTACGTGAAAAATGAGGGTTTACATTTAAAATTTAACAGTTGATGTGTCAAAAGGGCATTTCTGGTTGCACGATTGGCTCCAAAAGCTTTTAAGATCTAAGTTGGGTTATCACATGCACACGTACCTTCAGCCAAATCGGTCGAGTAGTTTGGGCTGTGGCGTGTTTACGAACGTACGTACATACAGACACATTTTAAAAACCAGACCTGAGACCTCAAAACGTATAAATTCGGTTTTATTTCGAATTCGAAAATTTTAGTGATTGCAGTAACCTCCCTTTTTTTTTAATGGTGAAGTGGAGTGGGGCGGTTAAAAATCTTATGAGGCAAATAATTATTGCTCTCATTTCTTGCTATCTATTGCAGATGCCCCCATGTTGGACGAGCTACCCACAAGACTCCAAATACAAGTATTCGAGAGCAAAGCGTACGTCTCCTGGGACAAAATTGACTGCAGATCCATATACGGACACATCATCTATTCCATGCAACTAAGCAATAACGTTCTAAACACTACGAAAAGTTTGAGCGTTCAAACAGAGACCTCAGTTGAAATCAACGATTTAGACCCCTTCACTTCGTACACTTTAAAAATTCAAACGGCCAGAAATTTTGAGAACATAGAAAACAACAGCAGAATAATACCAATGTCCGTGAATTTCACCACTCATCCAGCATTGGCTCCACCAGTCAACAATTTGGAAATATATTCTGTCGACGACAAGTCGATTTCCTTGCGTTACGATTTGCCGAAGAAATCGAACGGGATTCCAGTGGCCATCCAGGTCTCCCGATGTAACCCCATTCTGTTCAAACGATGCAAAAGTTCAATTTCGCCAATTAAACGGTGCGCATTGTGGCCGAGGAAAAACTGCTTGGAAGTTGACAATTTGATCTCGGATCAAAGACACACTTTTAAAGTCAGTCTTAAGAATGACTTGACCCCATCGTTTGGGGAAGAGGTCTCCGTGGATGCTTTCACTGCAGATCAAGGTAAATTTTATTTCGAGTTAAATTTTGTAACGATAACGGTTTACAGTACCTGGAGCTCCTACAAATCTTACGTATAAACTTGTGGACTGTAAAGAGGCACTGGATTACTGTCACTTAAATGTAAGCTGGTTGCATCCTTACAACCAAAACGGTACCATAACTGCCTTTCACATAATCTTAAACGGTACCGAAGGTAATGGCACTTCTGAAAGCATTCAAGAAGTGATGAAGATCTCAAATAAGACTTACTTGCCCGTTTATGAATTTCAGGTAAGTCACGTAATGCTGTTAAAAAAATATATCACAATGGAAACACTGGATAACTTCGGTGGAAAAATGCACTATCACTAGAACACCCCACTACACTGAAACGCTTGATTTTCACTGCTGACGCGTTTCGAACACAATGTGCTCATTATCAAAGCCGAAGCTAAACAACCCTACCTGCGAGAAAACTGAAATATTTGTAGGCCCACCTGCGTAGCTCCACCCCTCGGCTGTGAAATTTAGACCAATCACAGGTCGAGAAATGGTCACGCGTGGGGGAACACGTATAAATATAATAATAATAATAACAGATTTATTTCCAGCAGGCCTATGGCCTATAGTGGACAATTTACAAAAATACAAATGTTTCAAACGGTTTTTACAAATTACAATTTACAAAACCGAAATGTAAAAAAGAAAGAAAATGTAACAAGGTAAAGTTAGATGACTGGGCTGAATGAATCACATCAGAAATCCAATCAAATAATATCAAACAACAGAATGGCATGAAAAAGAAACCCTTAAGATTCTAGTTCAAAATACGAGAATAATTTCTTTTTACTAGATGGATTATCTTTGTGATGAAATATGCCAAATTCAGGATTATTACATAAAGAATTATAAAGGCGAAGGCAGTAGTTTATGGGGCAATTCAAGTGATGCAGTATATTGGGTATATGTATCATAGTAAAAAGTTACTGGACATCTGCTATTCAGTCTAGGAACCACAAATTTAATTTGCTGCAACAGTACTTCACTGGAAATGTCCCCATTTACAAGTTTTTGCAAATATGTGAGGCACATCACCTTCCTTCTAATTAACAGGGACTTTTCATTAACTATACTAAGTAGGTCCTTTTGGTCACAGTTCCTTGGAGGATAAAAACCGAACATTTTGTAGTACAGGTATTTTGCGAATTTCCTTAACACATTTTCAATCAGGTCCGAGTTAACATTATGAAAGGGTTTCCAGACTACAGAGCAGTATTCAAGGTTAGATCTCACCAACGAGTAGAACAGCAATTTGATACAATGTAAATTGGTGAAATCTTTAGTATTACGAACAATGAATCCTAACATCATCAAACCTTTCTTTACAACATTAGCAATGTGTGTATTAAAGGAAAGACTGCGGTCCATAGTTACACCTAGATCTTTAATGTGATCACAATCCACCAAAGGGTGACCATTCACATTGTAAATGAAATTAATTTTAGCGAGACGCTTGGTAAATGTGACCTTCTTGCATTTGTTCACGTACAAGTCTTAATTTATTCCTGTGACACCATAGTGCTGACTTATCAATACTGTCTTGTAGGTCCAAACAGTCATTTAGGCTAACTATAACTCTTGGTATTTTGAGATCATCCGCATATATAAAAGACTTACAATTAATGGAGAATACAACATCATTATAATAGATATTAAACAGTAACGGTCCTAAGTTAGAACCTTGGGCTACCCCACATTTTACTAGAAACTTATGAGATCTAAATCCGCCATACTCTACAAATTGGGATCTATTAACAAATGTAGATCTAAATAGTAGCACCAGATTATCACATACACCAAAATTTCTCAATCTGTTCAATAATATACAGTGATGCACCCTGTCGAATATAACAAGTCCTCCCTAAAGTAGCGTAAACAGAGATGAATATGCGATCGGGCCTGTATCGGCGTTCATAAGCCTATCTCTAGACTTATAAATTACGATACTTTCCATCGCATCTAGCATCTGCACCTTGTTAACGCTACAAACCAACTTAATATTATCACTTATTCTATAGTCATTGTGTATGTTCAAAAAGAGAAAAAATTCCCTTTTCTAGACATTCTAGTGATTAGAAATAATAATAAGTTAGAATTTGACGTTTATAGGAAACAATCCAGCACATACCGCTATATCTCGGCAGACTCACATCATTGTGCACAACACAAGATGGCAAGTTTCCATTTTTTGGCACACCGCCTTCTGAATTTTCCTTTAAAAGGAAAGATATCAGAAAGAACTCAAAACAATCAAACACATAGCGAGATGTAACGGATTTGAACCTATCATAGAGTAGATAACATCATTAGGAAGTTAAAATTCAAACGGCAAGTGTTAAATGCCACGACTTTTCGCTCTGAAGAACAAGAACAAGACTTAAAATTTATCGCATTACCTTTTGAACCTCCTCAGTTGACAAAAGGTTTGACAAGGTTTTTTGCCCAACAGAATTTAAGGACAGTTTTCAGATCTGAAAACAAACTGAAAAACGTTTTAGACAACCCGAAAGATAAAGTAGGGACAATATTAAGTTAGTTTGTCGCGTTAGCAAGGTGCAGATGCTAGATGCGATGGAAAGTATCGTAATTTATAAGTGTAGAGATAGGCTTATGAACGCCGATACTGGCCCGATTGCATATTCGTCTCTGCTTACGCTACTTTAGGAAATACTTATCATATTTATACGTGTTCACCCACGCGTGACCATTTCTCGACCTGTAATTGGTCTAACTTTCACAGCCAAGGGGTGTAGCTGCACGGGTGGGCCTATAAATATTTCAGTTTTTTGTCAGTTAGGGTTGTTTAGCTTCGGCTTTGATAATGAGCACATTGTGTTCGAAAGTGAAAATCAAGTGTTTCGGTGTAGTGGGGTGTTTCTAGTGATAGTGAAAAAAAATATTTCTCTTTGAAGGTCAAATACATACCCTACAGTACTAATTATGAGCTGTACGTTCAATCCTCAAACACCAAATACAAAAGCGGTTTTGCTCAGACTCACGTCAAAACCGATAACGTCGGAGATCACATAGACCAGAAACCTAAACTAGTAGGGAAAAGCTCCAATTCGGTGATATTCAGAGTACCTCCAGTGGATAGAAGGCTGAAAAAATATGAACTGACGATAATGATTCAAGATTTTAACCGCAATATATCAATACCGGACAGTATTATGAAGATGCAAAAAGTTTCAGATCATTTGTGTCACAATTTTGGCGAAACTTGGATTTTGGAAAAGCTCGAAGTGGCTGATAATAGCACCAAGAATGTTACTATAGGGAAAAATGAGGGGAAAAACAAGGATTTGAAGGGCGGTACGCAGTATTGCATCACTTTTATCGTAACGAATACGTACAAGGGGGCACAACATGAGGTGGTGTATTATGAGAAGTTGGAGACTCCTGAGGGGCAATCTGCAACTACTGCCGGATCTAATGGCTACAACCACTTGTACGTGCTGCTTTTGTTGTTGCTGCTGATTCCTCTAGGATTTTTAATATACAGGTAGGATACTTTTTTGATACACAAATGTGTGCTTGACGTCATTTCACTTTTCACCCGAAAGAAAAAAGGCAACATTTTCGGTATTATCCACTGATGAGATTTTTCTTTGCTTTTCAATTCACATTGTTCATACATACAGCTTTCCTTTGAACGTAATAATAAACAGTAATACGACGAGTACTCTCTTGATTGCCGCGGGTTTTGACGTCCGAGTGGTTGTCAACTACAAGTCAAAATGGTAGATTTTTTTAGGCTAAAAAGAGGACGAGAGCTTGCTCGAATCCTCTTTGGCCGAAAAAAATCTACCATTTGACAAGTAGTGCATCCATGAGGACTCAACAAGGCAACGAAGAGACTATACGAACCATATTTTGCAGATTATTTTATAAATTAAAGTATTGAGTAAGTAGTGTCAAGTTGACGTTGTAGTATTATCAATGTAATCAGGATTTGATTGGTTACTGGTATACTAAATGCTGCTTTCGATTGGTGCAATACCTTATGTATAAAATAATCACTTATTGTCATAACATTACCTACGCAAACTTCCTGTTACTTTATTTTAACAAAGTTTAGAGGAAGTTTGCGGACAAAGAAAACCTAAACGATAACTAAAAGCGGCTTTGTCGGAGACGTTAAGAAGACCACTCCACTATCAGTTTGCCGTTTTCTACTCAGATAGGAGGTCAAAAACCACTAAGGCGATACATAGGCGATACTTACTCTGTCAAATTTGTGTCAAATCCGCTATTTCTCCTATTTTCTTCGACAAAGCGAGGAAAAACTAATGGAGGGATCGATTCCAAAAAATTGCGAAAGCTAGTCAGGAACGAATTCTAGAGTCGTACAGAGTAGATTTTTGAAAAAGCACCAATTTCAGTTGAAACGCGACCTATAAACACTCCAAACGCTTAGCTTAGAAATCCGTCAAATGTTTGTCGAATGGTTTGTCGTGTGTTTTTCTTGTAAAATCTTAAACCTTAATAAAATCACTAATAAAAGGTTCTTACACCATTATTCTGATGAAACGAATTCACATTTCTCTCTATTTCTCATGGCAAACTTTAGGGACAAGACGTTTAGGCAGACACATTATTTGACACTGTCAAATTTGTAGTAAAATTTATTCGCGAAAATCAGCAAAGTGTCTGACATCTGGTGGCAATACTTTAACTACACTGAGAGACAGGATACGGAAATACTTTTAAACGTCCGTCATCATAATTTCGGCTTACGTCAGTCAGTTGTCAGTTGCGAGGTTAGGTAGTAGTTTTGTTAGGAGACATCCTCTCGCTGACTCGAAATTTTGTGAATAACTCTGTGGAATTTTACGTTTTGTGTACTTAAGTGCAACATTGTAAATCCAGGAAAACTTTGCTATTAAAAAATCCACGTATCGATGTCACCAACTGACACTGTCAGGCACGTCACGCTAGAATTCTCACTTCCGGCTCCCCAATGGGGTGAGACCGCCATTTTGTGGTTTAGCAATGCCATCTATTAGCAGCTGATTTTCGCGAATACTACGCAGGTGAAAATTAGGGGCTTGTCAAATTTGAGAGGTTTTATAGAACGGGTTTCGACTGTGTAGGAGTATTGAAACTTCATGGTATTTTGCAAAATTCACGATTTTTTGATATCGACACCTCCGCTACTTTTCTCCTCACTTTGTCTACGAAAATTGGCGAAATGAGCTGAATTTGGCACAAAGCACCCTATACGATAGTAGCCCAGGAAAAATCAAGATCTAAACGATTCCAAACTTTTTCTGTGGAGTTATAATAAAGTGTTCTTACAACATTGAATACGAAAATATAGAAATTTTCCCAAGCCGTCACATTTTTATGTGGCTCTCTTGGTGGCTGTAAACCAATTTGGATCCCGAAAATGGTATTTTTCACGAATTTTTTTTCCGAAACTAGAAGATACCACACTTTTATTTTTCCACCAAACATTCACCTATCCCTCGATTATTGTATAGGGTCCTTTGACAAGGGAAGTACCGCCTCAAAGGGGTAGTCTCGAGGACATAGCAAGTTCGACCAAGTTCCCCCCGGATTCGAACCGTATACCTATGACTGTTATCCAAATCGGTTTCAAAAACTTTGTCAAATAGTTGTTGAAATTGTTGAAAATGTTTTTAAATTGCCGTTTTTTACGAATAAAAACAACGATAGAAACACGATAGAGAAGTTGGAATGTTTTTATCCACTCAGGACGCTTAACTTTGAAACCGGGAGATCATCTCACCGGTGAGATTTAGGCAACACGCCGCTCTCAGGTGCATATAGAGCTGCGGCAAACCTCTGAGATTCAATCTCCCTTGGTCAAACCAAGCGAGATCATCCCCCAGTTGCCAGGTTAAAATGCGCCTGCGTGTGCATCAAGTTGCAACAAAATGCCAGTGGTTATTTCGATGAAAATAAAGAAAAGGGCATGATTCTGTTGCAAATCAATATGTCGGAAGAGGAAATGTAGATTTATTGGCTGGGAGAGCCTTTACGCAAAATATTATCCAAAATTATTTTGCGTAAGATTAGCAAATAAATTTATTGATATTCATTTTAATCGCAGAAATGTTTGTATTTTTCGCACTTGATAGCAAAAATAAGGCGTAAAAAGAAAAAAATGCAGTTTTGTAAGTGTTAATTTATATTGTTGTACCTAAATAGAAAAAGTTCAGTCTTTACGTAGGTATGTAAATTACTACATAAATAGGTAATAATTATAAGACTGAATAATAAGTAACAACTTTTTTAGGATCATTTGTATGAAAGCATGAAATTTTGAATAAGAAATACGAAAGTTAAATTAAAAATACCATACAAATTAAATAACTTTTGAAACATTATGAACTTTAAACAAAGGCGAAACTGATTAAAATTTTAGCAGCAATAAAAAATTCCCATTTGTAAAGACGCAAAAAAATTAACAAGAAACATTCGGCACTTTAAGAATATATAAACTAATAAAAAACAAACAAGAAAGTTAAATCAAAAACCGACAAATTAAATAATTAATTACTATTATTATTAATAATTAATATATTAATAATAGTAATTAATTAATTAAACCAAAATCTCATTTATGTTCAAAAATAGGTTCGGGGAGACTCTGTGCTGAGATAAGTTGCATCTCCCCGGTGAGATGATCTCCCGGTTTCAAAGTTAAGCGTCCTGGTATGAGATTTAAATTGCCATTTATTATCCGATTATTAAAAGCCCGAGAGCTTTAAAAATTCCATTTTCTGATATTTTTGGTATTTTGGGCTTGACTGTGGTACAAATGAACGTTTTTTGTGCCTCGACGTATCTATAATACGGGTGTTGAGTTAGGGGCTGTAACCTCCGCACTCCTCCAGCAGGCAGGTATTTTTAAATGGAGAAAATAAACATTGAAATTTCATCTTTGGAATGGTCAGATTAGGGAGCCACAAAAAACATTACAATTTCGCCCTCCGTCCCAGCTAGGGGTCACCCCCAAAATCTGCAAATGATGCACAAAAATTAAGTTTTTATTTCATGATTCGCTTCCTCTTCGTGATACGAAAAAATAGAGGCATATGCGTTATTGAAGATTAATAAATTTTTCTACAAGGAAGTTTTTCTGTACATTCACCTGAACTCTCCCCAAGCGCAATTAATCCGTAACGACCATGACGAATGCTTGTAAGACACCAGAATAGACCCCGAACGTTGATTTTGGGATAGAATAGTAAATTGTGTAACTCCGCGAAGCGTAGAAGTTAAAAGCAAGATTCATCGGCTTAACCCCTAAAATTGAGTCTAATATTTGAGATGTTTCAAAGTATTCACAATGTCCAGTTAGAATACACCATTTGACATAGTTTCTAAAGGCGATTAGGGGTATATAAAGTTTATTGGCATTATTTCACTATTAAATGAGATTATGACGGAATGTCCATGTAACGGGTGTCCTACAAAAAACCGTATTTTTGGGAATAACTCAGCTATTTTTAACCGATTTGAATGAACGTGGCCTTAAAATAAAGCTAAATAATCAGGCTATCGATTCATTCAAAAGACAACGACAGATGGCGCTGCCGTAGTAGCCTTAGCCATGCTAGTTTTAAAGGCTTACTTTAGGTTCCTGGAGATTGGTCAGTTAACAACCAATCGTTATAAGATAAAAATAACCTTGAAGCACGTTTACTGTTCTTCAAAAAGCTTCCTTCAGAAGTTAGTTTGATTCACGCATTAATTTTCTGTGATTTTAAAAAAATCATGTTTCACGTATTTTTACGCCTAATGACCAAACTGAAGTAACATAACAGTTATGCATTTTCAGCTTAATATTGAATGAAAACACAAGCGGATGCGAATTGGAGGAAATTTAAAGGTTATTACTGAGAATTGCTCTTGTTGCTTCATTGTTACTTTAGTCATCATGGGGAAAAATGTGAAAACACATATTTTTTAAATAATCACAGAAAATCAATGTGTGAACCAAATTAACTTCTGCAAAAAGATTCTTAAAGAGAAATGAACGTCCTTCAAAGTTATGCGAGTCTCATAACGACTGGTTGATAATTGAAATTGACCAATCCCCACGCCCCTGAAATGAGCCTTTGAGAAAAGTATCACTAAGACCACTATGGCAGCGCCATCTGTCGTAATTTTCTAGACAGCTCGAAAGCCTGATTCCTTAGCTTCAATTTAAGGCCAGGTTCATCCAAATCGGATAAGAAATGCACGAGTTACTACCAAAAACATTTCGTTCGGTTTTTTTTAGGACACCCTATCCTATATGGGTTACTGTAGTTTACTCTGTGCCGTATCTACTCTGATTACTGGATTGATGAATAAATGATTGATGGGCGGATGGATTAAATAATGAATGGATTAATTGTCGATTTATTGAGGGATTTATGGATGGATGTTCGATTAATAGGATAGATGATAGGATTGACTAGTAGTTACTAGATGGATAGATGCACTGATGGATGAATGATTCTCACAGTTAGGATCATATACAAATACTCCATTCTTCAACATATTTCTTCCATTTTTCATGCTTTAGATTCATCCCAAATCACCTCACCATCCTTAACTTCCATTCAATATCTACAATGTGTGCCTTTATAAGATTTCTTGCAGATATGTGATTAAGAAAAGAAGACGTCCAAAGAAACAAGAAGCAAAGGAGAACGTCTACGAATCTTTACCGTTTGAAGAATGCGAAGAAAGCAACTGCGTCAGTAACGAGACCTACGATCACTTACTTCACAAATGAATTATATTAATATCGTGTTGTTTTTTTTTGTACTTAAGTATCTGTGATAACGAAGTAATTTACTAACCAGTTGGATACAAAATAAGAAGTATTAACATGAAGTGCCATAATATTGTGTTCACACCAGAATGGCAGGATTAGTCATCATTCACAGCTACTGCCATCATTTTTTAGAGGTGAGGTTGGATAAGCAATGTAAAATCAGAGCTTTCCGTTGAATTCTATGTCAGCTGAGTCGATGTCGATTTTTAGTGATCGGAGTGTAGACAATAAGGTATTTCAGGATTTTAACTTGAGTAAATGGTAGAATCAATCCATATACAGGATATCCCTCGACGAGCGTCAGTTAGCCGTATCTGGAGACCTGTTTCTAGCATCATCATGAAAATTTGGGCATAGGGGTTTCAATTAATTTTGAATCGACGTAAAATATTTTCACCAATAACGCAGTTCCGGTTATACCGGAAATAGGTACTAATTTCCTTATTTTAATTGGAATATCCTGTATATTATGATATTTTTAGATTCGACGTTTAATTCTAGGTGAACTTTTACTAAGAATTGTGGTGTACCAAAAATCAACCGTTTTTGAAGAATTTCGCTTTTTTATGTCAAGTGCAGGCCTAAGGTCAAAAGGCTGCAACATCCTTACAGTATGAAATGAAAAACGATATTAATGTAGGGTGTATCCGCCCCTGCACTCAAATTGGGTCAAATACATACAGGCTGTTCTCTGCAAATTTTTAAATATCATCAACGTCATTGGTCAAAAAGTCAATTTTTTCAAATGGAATGCTCCAACTATTTTATGGCATATCGATGCAGAATTTAATTGTCTATCATTTTAATCTACATGTTTCCCATAAAATAGGTCGGGCCTTAGATTTGAAAAAATTGGCTTCTTGAATGAAGTTGATTGTTTAAAAATTTGCAGAATACACTCTGTATGTATTTGACCCAATTTGAGTGCAGGGGCGGATACACCCTACATTAGACTTCATGCCAAATTAATATCGTTTTCTCATTGCTTACTGTAAGGATATCACAGCTTTTTGAAGTTAGGCCTGCACTTGACGTAAAAAAGCGAAATTCTTGATTTTCTCAAAAACGGTTGATTTTTGGCATAGCAATTCTTAGAATTAAGCGTAGAATTCAAAAATATCGTAATAAACAGGGTGTTCAATTTCAAATAAAGAAGTTAGTACCTATTTCCGGTATAACCGGAAGTGCGCCATTGATGTCGATTCAGAATTAATTGAAATCCCTGTGTACAAATTTTCATGACGATGCTAGAAACAGTTCTCCAGATACAGCTAACTGACGCTCGTCGAGGGACACCCTGTAGTATTTCACTGCATACTGAGTTAACATATTTCTTCATTCACCTTCCCCTTGTATCCAAGGGTTGCCAACTGGAAGAAAGAAATCCCCCACCGTTACTAATCCCAGAGACTGTTTTTACTAAATCCGCATTGAAATAATAATAGTTTTAGGTAGAGTTTTGTTTGAAAAATGTACAATATTTACTTAATATTTGTAATAAAACTTTGCAACCAAACATTTTTGTTCCCATTTTCTCCACCCCCTTTCAAAGGCGACGCCAAAGCCGGCGCGTGGAAAATCAATAGCGCGCCCAAGAGAAAAATGAGTGGAAGTGTTTTCCGAACCACGTGAGAACCGTTCCTGAAAACAATCGATTGTGTGGAAAACGCAGCAAATTATTTACAATGTATTCCGAGACGTTTAGATAGCTGCAAAATGCCAAAGAAAATTGAATTCACTGTAATCCACGTAACGAGTAAGTCGCTGCAAATTTTAAATTTATTGTTTTCTACGTGTCTTTTGAAGGTGAAGACCCGAAATTCAGGGCCACTGAATTAAATACTCACGGCCCCACAGTCAAAGGGTGGCAATCTGCAAAAAATTGCGAGTACCCTCAAGAAGTAGTCATCGAATTAGAAAAACGGTATTCGCTGAATAAAATACAAATTCTAGCCCATCAATATTTAATTCGTAAGAAGAAATCAATTACTTTGGGTTCATGTGGTTAACGATTACTTTTGTAGCTTCAAAGATTGAATTGTTTTCTAATAACGAGGACAGTAACGTTGTTGACGATGTTACGACAGCCAATTGGGATTACTTAGGGTACGTTACCTTGTCCGACAACCAAAGCACGGGGTTTAAAAGTAGAGAACTAAAATCCGCCAATGTCCCAACCACCGTCGCTTCTTTTATTAAATTGAAATTGGGCAAGAACCACCCCAATTCACACAACAACAACAATCAAGTAAATACGTTTTCGTTTAAATTTTCACTTGAAAATTAGATTTTAGGTGAGCTTAATAGCTATAAATGTTTTGGGAACAGAAAATGATTCAAGGCGACTGTCCACTAGTGAAAATGTCGAAAAAAATAATAAATTAATGGAGGATCCTGATTATTACTCGCCTTATGATGATTTAGCTTTTGAGATGTACGTAGATGTCGATGTTGCAAGGCTCATTAGAGAAATGGAAACTAAAAAGCGTTTGGCTGTGATAAGTAAGTGGGTGGCTTTTAGGTGCTTTAAAATTGATTTGTCTACTTAGATGAAAGATTCGAATATGCGAGAAAACTGAAAGTTGCGATGGAAAATTTGAGAGGTGCTGGAGAAAAATTGGGGAAATATGAGTTGGAGAAACGTCACGCTATAGAACTCGAGGACTATGAAAGGGCGCGTCATAAGAAGAATCAAATGGACGAATATAGGAATTCGGTTTATTTGGAAATTTGTGTGGAGCAGCTCTTGGAACATGATGGGGTATGTGTTCAATTAAGTCTTCTCTCCACAGTGTTAATATTTGGTCATATTTTAACCTCCCCACTCCACTTCACCACTTAAAAAAGAGAGGTTACTGCAATCACTAAAATTTTTGAATTTGAGATATCACCGGATCTTCACGTTTTGGGGTCTCACGAACCCAAAAACGGGATTTTAAAAATGTATCTGTGGGTACGTACGTAGGTACGTACGTTTGTAAACTGCTAGACCGATTTGTCTAAAATTTGGTACGTGGTCATGTGATCTGATAACCTAACTTAGATCTGAAAAGCTTTTGGAGCCAATCGTGCAACCGGAAATGCCATTTTGGCAAGTCAACTTTGAAATTTTAAATACAGGCCCTCATTTTTGACGTCACCTGAAGAAAGGCCTTCAAATTCTGCTTCCAAAGATGCATTCACTCTTAGTGCCTTTTTGACAAAAAGATAAAAAAATCGAGATTTTTAACGTACTTTAAAATCACGGTACAGTTGAGCTGGGTAGAGTAGAGTGGAGTAGAGGAGAGGAGAGTAGGGTAGAGTAGGGTAGGGTAGGGTGCAAACCATTGAACCGATTTGGCTTAAATTTTGTACATGAAGATTGTATTACCCGTCGAAGAGCCTAAAAGTTTTTTTATGCAATTAACCCACGGCTAGTGCCATTTTGACACATCAATTTTGAATTTTGGAAATTGTATTAAAATTGTATTAAAATTTAAATCAAGTTTTTGAAAAATTCATTGTCACCATCAAAAAGGCCTTGAAATTCTGGTTTAAGTAAAACAAAATGTATTTACACAGTGCCCTTGAGGCAAAAAAAAATCGAAATTTTGTAAAAACATTAAAGACACTACAGTCCAAACTACTAAATCCATCTGGCTGAAAGATACATTGAGATTGTGTGACCCGTTAAAGAGCTGGAATGCTTTTGAAAGCAATCGGTCCGCGGAAAGGTCCATTTTGGCATATCAGCCGCTTCTCTGATGCCTTTTTTTCTGATATTTCTTCAAACAAAATCATAAAACTGATAGAATGGATACTTATTTCTACTTTTCACATTTAAAGGCCTCTCACATTTATTAATAATAATAATAATAATAGTTTATTTTCAACAGGTGAATCACCCAAAAACAGAAAATTAAAGAATTGACAGTAATATGTAGCGCACTGAGAACAAAATAATCCTAAGTAATTAATTAAATTCCAAATACATCAACAATGCTACGCTTAATAATATGAAGTGAATCAAAATGAATATAACAAATGGGAAGCTTATTGAATAAATCACACATAACAAAGACTGGCGATTTACGCATAACATTAGTCCTAGCATTTTCACAATAAAAAGTTACAACATTGCGGCTATTCTGTCTGGGAACAAAGAAATTGAGACGCTCCAGCAGTTCAGCGCAGTCAATTTTGTTGTTCAGAAGATTAGAATAGAATGGTTTATGAGTTTATATTATTCTGATTTGCGTTTTTTTACAAATTCTCTAGTTTTATAGTCACTGCAGTACATATGGTTCACAGCATAGACAAGAAACTTACTGCAATGTACCTATAATACCCAAAACGTTTTTTTTTGTACGACTTACATAAAAAGCTCCCTCAAAAGGGGGACTAAAACGTTACTTTTACTCCCTCAAATTTTAGGAAGAAAAAGTTGCCTTATTTGCAAATTGTCTAACCTGTTAAACTTTCAAACTTGCTATCTGCGTTTTATCATGATTTTGTCTGCAATTAAAGGATTTTTAAGACTACGGCTTTCGGTCGTGCAAAAAATAGCGTATACAGGGTGTTCCAGAACTCCTGTATAAGCCTGGACTCAATCTAAGAAGAATTTTCCTTTGCAAAAATTGCGATGGTCCAATACTTTTCAAATGGGAAGCAATTGAATTTCGCCAATCAGAATGAATCTCTGAATTGGAGTGTAAGGCAAAATAAGGATGTGCAAGATGTTGCTGAGATACACAAAAAAATAATAAGGGTGTTCCAAAGAAAAGAAGCCACAAATTTTTCTTAAACCAAATAAAATATGAAAATTCGCTCTGACAGGCGATTTTTATTTGAAGGGCGACACTTAAATCCATGCTTGGCTAAATTTCAAAACTCACCCCCTAACCCCCACCTACCCCCACTTCCAAATTTTAAATGGCAATCCCCCACTTGTGATACATCATTTGAAAGCTAATTTCATTACCAATATTTGTTTAACTCTAACGCCCTCTATGGTCAAATTTTAAATTACATTAGGGCCCTTTATGATACCCTCTGTAAACTCATGCAAGAATTTTTGAAATACACCCACTCGTTCAAAAGTTACATTGAAAGACATGAGCTGGTTCTGGGCCTAGAAATCCTTTAAGCTTAGGCTGTAGCTTTTGAATGAATGGATGGATTTGAAAAATTCTTGAATTAGTTTACAGATAATTTCAAACCCTTTCAAATAATGTGTCACAAAGGGCCCTAATGTTAATTTAAAATTTGATCATAGAGGGCGCTAGAGTTGGACAAATATCAAAAATTGTGGCAGCGTTAAATTGGCAATGAAATTAGCTTTCAAATGATGCATCACAAGTGAGGGGTTGCCATTTAAAATTTTGAAGCGGGGGTAGGTGGGGGTTAGGGGGTGAGTTTTGAAATGTCGCCAAGCATGGCTTTAAGTGTCCCCCTCCAAATAAAAATCGACTTGTCTGAGCGAATTTTCATATTTTATTTGGTTTACGAAATATTTGGGGTGGCTCTTTTTCATTGGAACACCCTGTATTCTCTAGGAGGCCAGATATTTTTAATTTTCCAAAAAAATATATAAATCCTGAAAAATAATTCGCATTTCCTCGGCTTTTTTCACGCTCCCATGTTTCATCAACGTTCTTGAAAACGGTGATTTTCAGATTTTTTTAGTGAAATGGGGGGCAAATGAATTTTAAACTATCCAGTGCCCTGTAGAGAACTTTTGGCTTTTTAAATATATTTTTTGGTTGGGATATTTTCAGTGGTTTGGAAATCTTATTCACGACAATCGCCCGTTGCTTTTGCCTAGAATTGCCTTGCACTGTGTCTACAGGGTGGGAACTATTTCAATGCTCACTATTTTGATCTCAGAAACTACATATAAGAGATAGAAGTTCGGTTAAATTACAAAAAAGTTGCTCTTTTTGAAGGTGATTAAGAATCTGTAAAGAATTCTTCTATATCTTGATTCGTTACTGAGAAAAAACGAAAATTGTTATTCTAAAGAAAAAATCATATCTTCCTAACAGTTGATGCTATTGAAATGAAACTTGGAACTTTTATATTTTTAATCGGATGGAAAGGTTGAAATAATATTTCCTTTTTTTATATTTTTTACAGCTGTCAAGTCAATGGCATTAGGCGATTTCCCTTTAACCGTACCATAGGCTATTAACATACGGAATTGAATTCTCTTTACATCTTTACACATACGATGACGTCACAGCTTACTATACATATAGTATGATCAAAGGGTTAAAGAGCTCGCTGAGTACTTTAAGGCGATTTCCCTTTAGCTTAGAGATGCTTAAAACTTTAACACATATTATGAATTTATGACGTCACTTTAACTCATTTGACAAACGACAGGAACAGTTGATGGGCTGTTGTTGACATTTGGTTGGCAACTGAATGCGCTACAAGTCAATACTTTATGGTTTTTATTTGCAAAGTATGTGTATATTGTTCTTTTACTCTTAAAAAAGATATAAAGTGGTAAACGTCGCATTTACTGAGAAGATTGTCAATTATTTACTAAATTTTTGTTATTTGATTGCTTACAGAAACTGATAGATCACTTTCATTTTCAATTGAAATATCGATAATAAACATAAAAAGGTTCAACCCTATCGCACCACTTCCCACAGACATTAATAATAATTTATTGCTGTCTGGATGTTTACATACATTAACCTCACTCCTCAACGCCAACGACGACTAAAGTACGCGGCGAGCTCTTTACCCCTTTGAACATACTATAGTAAGCTGTGACGTCATCGTATGTGTAAAGATGTAAAGGGAATTCAATTCCGTATGTTAGTAAGCTATAGTAAGGTTAAAGGGAAATCGCCTTTAGTCGTTGGCGTTGAGGTGTGAGGTTGAGGTCTGTGGGAAGTGGTGGGATGGTGTGGTTGAACCTTTTTATGTTTATTATCGATATTTCAATTGAAAATGAAAGTGATCTATCAGTTTCTGTAAGCAATCAAATAATAAAAATTTAGTAAATAATTGACAATCTTCTCAGTAAATGCGACGTTTACCACTTTATATCTTTTTTAAGAGTAAAAGAACAATATACACATACTTTGCAAATAAAAACTATACTTTGTAGCGCATTCAGTTGCTAACCAAATGTCAACAATAGCCCATCAAATGTTCCTGTCGTTTGTCAAATAAGTTAAAGTGACGTCACAATATGTGTTAAAGTTTTAAGCATCTGGAAGCTAAAGGGAAATCGCCTATTCGCAGAGATTTCCTAGGCCTTCTAGATTTTGAATAACGACAGTCAACGTTTCTTTTTCTTATGGCCGCCATATTGGATTTTTACACCATTACACAGAAAAAAATTAGCTTTTCAAAAAAACATTTTAAAGCTTGAGTCACACGATGCCAAGACGTGCTTTATTACCGTTGAATCCAATTGTTTTCGTCCTAACTTTAGACTGATTATACGAATTTCAAATTTTGACGATCTGTCAAAAAAGTCCAAGTTGTTTACATTTTTGAGAAGCAAATTTTTTTGTGTATCCATTGGTGTTAAAATCCAATATGGCGACCATAAGAAAAAGAAAAGTTAAATGTCGTTACTCAGAATCTAGAAGGCCTAGGGAATTTCTGAAAATGCCATTGACTTGACAGCTGTCACAAATACAAAAGTTCCAAGTTTCATTTAGGATGATTTTTTCTTTAAAATGTCTGTTTTCAGTTTTTTCGGAATAACTCAAGAACGAATCAAGATATCGAAGAATTCTTTACAGACCTCCAAAAAGAGTAACTTTATGACTTGATACCAGGTCTTTATGTTTCTATTTTCAGCACTGTCCTAAGAACGACGAATGCCTAGACGAAGCAGACGCTTCCGCCAGCAAAAACCCATTATCGCCTACCGTGGTAAGAATTGCCAACGAGAAAAGATCAAATTCCCCACAAATCAACCATTCGCCACTACACGTGCCAAGACACCAAAGCCCCAAGAAAGGCTCCCCCATTACCGGCAGCCCCACAAATTTACAAACCAGAGGTTCCTTCCGACGAAGAAACAAATCTGCTGGTGCTATAGTCAAGTCAACTTACGAGATGTACGAAGAAAAACCCCTGCCGGCTCTTAGACAGTACGAATTTCATTTACAGAGCATTGAATAATTACAAACCTTTTAGTTCGCAAACGAATGAATTTTTAAGAGAATGCCAAATGGAGAGTGATTTTAAAACTACATCAAAACTAACCGAACGAGAGAAAAAACAAGCAGCTCTGCCAATTTTGGTTTTTGGCAATGATTTGGTGGAGAAGTTCTACTCAAAACAGTACTGCGACAAGGAAGATGGATTGAATCGATTGAAAGACGAACTGTTAAGTTACGACAATACGAGAATGCACACTGCAAACAAGACTGCCAGAGCTGCAATCTTTCTATTGCACCGTACGTTGAGAGACAAAGTTTTCTCTGTGTACAACTTGGCCAACGAAGATATTAGGTTGTTCTTCGGCCAATTCGTTCCTGGGCGAGTTTCGCCCCCAGAAGTGGCCAGAAGTGTTGATAAATTATTGCCAGAATTGTTGACAAAATCGGGCGATACAAGCGCTAGAATTCACCACATGGCCGTCCACACGATTTTGACCATGGCAGACTGCAAGAACGTCAGGTAATTTCTAGAAAACTTTACGATAGTTTAGTTCATTTAGATTTTTTGTGTAGAGATCTTCATTTAATACCCGCTCATTTGAGTAGACCCGTTAGCAGCAGTACTCATCCTAGGCTAGCCTTAAGTAGAGCAGAAATGGTTGAGCAGCTCATTCTTAATCATGGAATCTCGACAGACAAACAGAGGTAGTCAAACTTAAACTGGCGGCCAAATAAACCTTTCAGTCTAAATTTCTCGCGTCTGTTCAAACGACTATAACTTTTTACACAGCGTTGCCAATCGCTTTGTTACGTTAGAAATATCGTTTTATTAGCTTCATTCCACGGTTATCAAGAGTTTCATCCATGGCTCGACATGGTTGTTTCCAAACACCTTGCAAAAATGTTAAGTTTTAGACCATCCCCAATTCCAAGAAAAAATTTTTTTTATGAGTGGAACAGGTGCATGGGATCAATATCTCGAGACCCTTTTGTCGTTTTTTGCCGATAAGACTTCTTCCCCCAGGAATTAAAAAATGACTTTTTTGTCATTAACCCCCTGATAACTTCTTCATTCATCAACCAATTTTCAAGGTCGTATAAAGGATTGGCTAAATAAAGAACCCCCAAAGAAGTCTCCTATCACAAAAATGCCAAATGGTAGCAGGTACGGAAATCACTATAATTTTTTTAAACACGTTTTCTGTGGAACATTTGCAACGAATCTTCATTCTCCTCTTAAATTAATGGGTCGCACTTCATTAATTTAAGACCGTTGGTTTTCTCTGGCTTGCACGCAGAATTATTGAGAACTAAAAGCCAACGGAACATGGATATCAATGCGATGTGTATCCCTGTAGATGTTTATTCACCGTGAATGTTTCATAATTATATTGAGGTGGACTTGGTGGTTTTGGGTGCAGATTTAATCTGCACCTAGTAGTAGTGCCGAAGCATATTGCCGAAGCATATATGCTTCATGATAAAGAAATCGTGGGGGTGTCAATATCAGGCGATAAAAATTTTTTGTGTTCAATTAGGTGGTATTTCCTTGTTGAAGGAGGTGAGTTTTAGGGGTGCAATTTTTTTCGTTCAATTTTATTTTTTCGAGTCATAGGTGGTCAAGGGTTAAACTTCTACCACGGCAATTTATTGTGTTTGGTGATTGAGGGGTTGAGTTGAAGGGGGCAAGGATGGAATTTTTTAAGTTGTTTTATTATTACCTTTTTCAGGTTGTCGGGGTTTAAGGATTAATTTCCGCCATGCAAATTTATTAAGTTTTGAGGGCTGAAAGGGGGTGAGTTTCGGGACAAAAAATGCAAAAATGCAAAGTTATCGAATTGTTTCAATTTCAAGCAACACTTAGGTGAAATTTCGAGTTTCAACTTCAACCCCTACTTTCCACCCCATTTGCCCCATCTTGCAGTGCGATTGTTAAATTTTGTCGAGCCATAGCAAACAAACTCGTTTCAATTGTATTCTATTACGCAGCAACCCTTTTATTGTAAAAATATTGACGTTGTCGATATTTTTCATTTTTTTCTACAGAAATTCAACATTTTTATTTTGGCCAGAAACTCCGGACTTATCCATTCGGGGCTATCCTGAGCAACTTTTCTTAATAACATTTTTCGATTAAAAAATGCCTAATAGGTTTTTCGGATTTTTGGTATTTGTTTTTGCTTTTAGTAGGCTGTGGTTATATTTTTGAAAAAATGTTAACTACTCCAAAAACACAACTTTCTGAGGTTTACATCCAAGAAAAAAAAAAAAGGCAGCAGAGAAGCGGCTGGAACCAACGCGTGGGTCTTTGATTTCCGTGACTTGTGTTTAATATTTTAAAGTTAATATGCCTAAATGGCACTTCCCGTTAACCAATTGCTCCCAAAAGCCTTTCAGCTCTTCAACGGGTCACCTGACCTCCATGTACCAAATTTCAGACAAATCCTTCCAGTAGTTTGGGCTATAACGTGGTTTCAGTGTTATTTCAAAATTTCGATTTTTCTACCCAAAGGGTAATAAATGCGAATAAATTTTATCTCATTTAAAACCAGAATTCGAAGACCCTTCTGATGGTGGCAATAAATCTTTCAAAAATTTGTTTTGGATGGGTAAATGAGAGAATACTTTAAATTTGGAAATTGGTGTGCCAAAACGGCACTTTCCGTAGGTCGATTGAATCCAACATTTGTTCAGCTCTTCGACGTGTAATACAATCCCCATGTGCAAAATTTTAGCCAAATCGGTTCAGGGGCTTGGGCTGTACCGCGATTTTAAAGTCCGATAAAAATCTCGATATTTTTAGTTTTTGGTCAAAAGGGCACTCACAGTGAATACATCTTTGGAAGCAGAATCTGAAGGCCTTTCTTATTGTGACGTGAAAAATGGGGGTTTACATTTAAAATTTAAAAGTTGATGTGCCAAAACGGCATTTCTGGTTGCACGATTGGCTCCAAAAGCTTTTCAGATCTAAGTTGGGTTATCACATGCACACGTACCAAATTTCAGCCAAATCGGTCGAGTAGTTTGGGCTGTGGCGTGTTTACGAACGAACGAACGTACGTACGTACATACATACAGACACATTTTAAAAACCACTTTTTTGGGTTCCTGAGACCTCAAAACGTACAGATCCGGTCTTATCTAGAATTCGAAAATTTTAGTGATTGCAGTAACCTCCCTTTTTTTTTAAATGGTGAAGTGGAGTGGGGAGGTTAAAATTGTTACGATATTCAAGGTTGACGGGGTTGAGTTTTAGAGATGCAATTTTTTTCTCTTCCGGTAGTAGGTGGTCTAAGGGCTAAATATGTGGTCAAAACTTTTTCTGGGCCATTAATGAAAAGTTATCGAATGGCTTGAATTTCAAGCAACACATACGTGAAATTTCGAGTTTCAACTCCTGATTTGCACCTGTCTCATCCTGCAGAGAAGTTCTCGTATTTCTGTGATTTTCAACCCCTAAATTAAATCCCCCAAAATTGACACCCTCTCACCTTCATCAGACTTGTCAAAAGCGCATATCAAGTTTCAGTAAAATATCTCCACTGGTTCTCGAGCTATTACAATTAATAGTTTTTCGGTCCCGAAAAAGAACCTCGCATTATTGCGCTTCTACTGCGAACGCTGCCTACATGCTTAAAGATGGATTAAAATCGTATAAGGAAGAAATGTTGGCAACAAATAGACCTACAAAAAAGTCCGCAACGGCATATAAATATCTGTTAGGGATAGCCGACATTAAGCCGCCGAAACTATTTTCGTCAAAAATTAAAACACAAAAATGATCACGGTGATTACCCATTATAGATAGCTATATGCCGTCGCGGACTTTTTTGTAGATCTTCTCACTGCCGACAATTCCTCTCTTCAAAATTTTGATCAATTTTCAAGCGTTGATGCGTCGAAAATTGTAATTTCTTTCAGTTTTTCACTCGTAACTCCCGACTCTTACGGTCCGATATGGCCCAAAAACAATCCCCGCCGAGATTTTCGGGGTATACGTTCGTGTACAAAATTTCAGCTCGATATCTGCTTCCGTTCTTAAGTTATGCGACGGAGAGAGTAGACGGCCGAGCCGCCGAGCAACTATTTCACTAAAACTAGAGTGCCTACGCGTATGCTTCGGCAGTAAAATTCTCTTCAGGTAGACTTCAGATGATTTTCCAGCAGCAATTGGCTTAAATTATAAATCAGATTCATGTGAAAACTTGTTTTATCTGTCAGACCGGAAATCAAAATTCTTGTTCTTTTTGACCAAGTAACATCCTCAAATGACGCATCAAAATACTCCTCGAGAAAGCCCTTTCTAGCTGTAGACGAGAGAATGAACATAAAACGTGTTTAAAATTTGAAGGTGCTTTCTTTACCTCTTTACCATTTTGCCTTTTTGTGCTAGGAGATTTCTTTGGGGGTTTTCTGTTTAGCCAATCCTTTATGGTTACAAAGAGCCCACGACTTAGAAAATTGGTTGATGAATGAAGAAGTTACCAGGGAGTTAATGAAAAGAACGACAAAAGGGTCTCGAGATATTGATCCTGGGCACCTGTTCCGCCCTTTACAAAAAATCAAATAAAATTTTCTTGGCATTGGGGATGACCTTAAACTTTACATTTTTGCAAGTTGTTTGGAAACAACCATGTCTTTTTTGGTAACACTGGAATAAAGCCAATAAAACGATCTTTCTAACGTAAGAAAGCGATTCACAATTGCGGCGCTGTGTGAAAAGTTATAGTAATTTCAAAAGACGCGAGAATTTTATCCTGAAAGGTTAATTTGGCCGCCAGTTTATTTCATTCCTGGCTGAGTTATTGCTTTGTAGCGGTTTAACGTGTAGAACCCTCTCCGAATTCGGTTCGAGTGGTCTACATCATCCCGCAGAAGCTGTAAGAAAAGTTTCAGAACGCATCTTGGTGTTGGTTTATAAAGTCAATCCTAGACTAGTCAGAAAACAGTTGCCGCCAGATGACGACATCACAAGAAGAAATTTGCTGTATAGGCAACTGTTCCACGAGTTCGACAGAATCGATTTGCTCGTAATCATTTTCCAAAAACGATTTTTACGTCATTAATGAACATTTTCAGCGCAAGAAGGAGTTGCTGGAGAAGAGTCGAGTGATTCAACAGTGTTCAAACTCGAAAATTCTGAGTCCCGAACCATCACCAAACGAAATAAACAAGTGTCCTAGTACTTCAAATATTCAAAATATTTTTAATTATGAACAGGGGAATCAGAGTAAAAACTACGCAATCACGAAAAGTCAGAGTGGGGGAAATATACATACTAATGGCGTCTCGAAAAATGATAATGAAAAACAGAGTTCCAGTTCGGCTAGCGGAATTTCGTCGCCCAGCAACAATTCTCAGAAGGATGAGGATGAAAAGTAAGATAAATGTTTTCAGGTACCAATGCAATTAGGCAACACTGTAGATACAAGTAAAATCACTGCAAAGGTCGTATTCCATGTGAGATGATTTTGGGGGAGTTTTACCGAATTAACCTCCCCACAGCCAATATAAAAGCCAACGAAAGATGTATATCAATGCGATGTGTATCCCTGTAAATGTTTATCATCGTCAATGATTCATTTATATTGAGTTGGACTTGGCGATTTTGGGTGCAGATATAATCTGCACCTAGTAGTAGTGCCGAAGCATATGCTCATGATAAAGGAATCGTGAGGGTGTATCAGCAGGTGATGATTTTTTTTGCGTCCAATTAGTATCTTCCGGTTGTAAGTATAGGTGAAGCATAAAATTTCCACCAAGTCAATTTTTTGTGTTGGGCGTTGAAGGGGGTGCAATTTTTTCCGTTCAATTATTATCCTCAGGGGTTGAACGGGGTGGGTTCTGGAGGCGCTTAACGGGTACCCTATCCTCCAATAACAGTGGTCCAAATGTTAAATTTATTTGCGCTCAATTAGTATCTTCCAGTAACAAGTAGTCTAAGGGTTAAATTTCCACCGAGTCAATTATTTATCTTTGTCAATAGTCTCCTGCGATGAGTGGTCCAAGAGTTAAATTCCGTCCAAGTCATTTTTTTGTGTTTCGGGGTTGAAGGGGGTTGAGTTTTAGGGGCGCAGTTTTTTGTTCAATTCAATTCTTTCGGTTGTAGGCGGTGCAAGGGTTAAATTTCCTCCAAGTCTTTTGTGGTTGGGGGTTGAAGGGGGCGAGTTTCAGGGGTGCAATTTTTTATGTTAAATTAGTATCCTCTGGAAAGATGTGCTCCAATGCTTAAAGGAGTGTATGGATTAGAACTTGGAAATGGGCCACCCAGTTCTCAAAATGCCGCACATGCCATTTTTGCATATGATAATCTAGAACACATAAGGAAACTATGCACAAAAAATCACATGTGCGGTATTTTGAAAACATTGGAAATAAGAGAAAATTGAACATTTATTCTTCATTGAACTTTATTTTCAACTTGACGCAAGTGCAGTAACCCTTTTTTGTTAAGATGACTTGGTTCGGTGTAAAGAGATATAATATTTCATTTAACCTGATATTTGGCCCAAAATAGTGGCTTATCCCATACACTCCTTTTCTCCATATCAACTTTTTGTGTTCGGGGGTTTTCGGGGGTGCAATTTTTTGCGTTCAATTAGTTTCCTCCGGTAATATAGGTGGTCCAAGGGTTACATTTCTTCTAAGTGAATTTTTTATGTTTCAAGGTTGAAGGAGTTGAGTTTTAGAGGTGCAATTTTTTTCTCTTCCGGTCGTAAGTGGTCTAAGGGCTATGCTCAAAACTTCTTCTGTGCCATTGATGAAAAGTTATCGAATGCCTTGAATTTCAAGCAACACTTGTGTGAAATTTCGAGTTTCAACCCCTGATTTGCACCCCTTTTGTCTCATCCTTTATCAGATATTATCGAAATATGTGTGTGTCGGGTTTCAGACCTCCATGTGCAAAACATAAACCGGCCCTTAATATCGATCTTACCGTTTGCAAGAAAAACACACCAACATCAGAACAGTATCCGATTATTTCCATCCTTGCGTACACATGCTGAACGAATATGTTTTTATCCTTAGAGGGGGCCATAGACAAGTATATTTCCATCCTTTAGTTGGTGCGTTTCTATAACTATGAACTTAAAACTTAAAACGTAAAGGGGATGACTGAAATAAAAAACAGGTGGTTACTGGCATAGTACTCTCGATCTGACTGAATCCACATCTCACTTTTGACACCGAGGATTTGGAATTTTGAGATTAAAATGTTCAAAAAACAAAATATTTATATGAAAATTGAACACTATCTTTCTGCGAGTTTAGATAGAGCCCTTCCGTTAATAATAGCAAAGCCTTTTTAGTGCCGACGCCGAGGGGGAAACCACTCACGAAAAAAATTTACCACGGACTAGGACTAGGGCGGACTAAAATGGGACTAAATGGGACTAAAAGCCGACTAAGTCGGACTAAAAGCGGACTAAATCCAAGAGGTGTACCGCGGGCTAACGCAGTGGTTGCCCCCTCGGCCGACGCATAATGCGCAGGCACTTTGTGCTTGATTATTCGCTCGCTCGCTCGTTTCCTCTGTCCGAGCGATAACTTGAGAACGAAAGCAGACATCGAGCTAAAATTTAGTCTCAGCGGGGATTGTTTTTGCGCTATACAGGGTGTCCGGAAATAACGATGAAATATTTCCGGGGGTGATTCTGCAGCTCAAAATATGAAAAAAAGTTCCTATAAACATGGGTCCGGAAATCGCTCCTAAGGGGGCGCTCAAAATTCGATTTTGATTTTGTCAATTATTAAGTTTTTGCATACTATCTGACATCGATAAGCAATATTAGATTACTTTAGATACTAATTTTTAAAATCCGTTCAGTTTTGTAATTTAATAAAAATCGTTTGATAAGCCTAGGAAATGCAAATGGATCTTTAAATCTAATTTTTTCGAAAACGGTTGATCCTACGCTGTTATAACAAGAGAGGCCTTTTTATGTAATTTTAGTCAGGAAACCATATTCCGGTGAGAAATTGTCTAAAAAATAACACGTAAAAAAATTTGGGTGGGGAAAGCTGAAGCCCCCCCTATTTTCCACGCCCCTGGTTGAATCTGCTTTTGGTATTTACCATAATCTGATGGCGCTTACTGATGTTAGATAATGTGCAAAAAGTCGTCACTGCGGTTCCTGATTTATTTGATAAAAACCGAATTTGAGGCGCCCCCTTCAGAAGGCCGTAGCCCCCTTAGGAACGATTTCCGGATACATGTTTATAGGAACTTTTTTGCATATTTTGGGCTGCAGAATCACCCCCCGAAATATTTCATCGTTATTTCCGGACACCCTGTATCTAACCACGGGGGCGAAAATTAGGGGTTGGAATTCGGAATTTCGCTTAACAAATATTAGCCGAAATTTACGCCGTTCAGTAATAGCATTCTATCAATGATTCAAAGAAGGTCTTAAGCATTATTTTCGCAAAACCACCCTTAAAGGCGCTACAACCCCTAACATGCAGAAATTCAAAAATTCGAGAAAACTGCACACCCAAAACATCCCCTTCAAATCCCAAACACGAAAATGAGATGAAAGAAATATAGGTAACCCTTAAATCACTCTAGCCTGAAGAGACTAATTAATTGTACCCGCACACCCATTCTTTCAACTCCCAAAATATAAGAAAATTCATCGGAGAAAATTTAACCTTTGAACCACTTTTTAGTACCCAATTACTTTAAACGCAAATTTTCCACAAGTTGCCCTTTTGTCACGTCTGTGCGAATGTGGAGCAAGTGCAGATTAATAAAATCTGCACCCGATTCCACCAGTAAACCCAGCCGGTCCCTAACATATACATTAACGTGATAAACATCTAACGGAATACACATCTTCCGGCGGCTTTTTTGTTGTTTTTGAATATTCTTCTTAGTAAACCCCCCCAAAAAATGTTGAAAGTTTGAAATAATCCGAAACTGACCAAACACACCGCAAAGAAAGACTCGTAACGACTTGAGATCCGATCAAGATGTTAGGGCTTTACCCCGCCAATGCTGATTGTTTAAACAGCATTCGTCATCCCCCTGGGAAAAAGCCACACTACAAAAATTTTGTAATCACAAGATATTTGACTTCTTGTTTTGTTTTGTTCAGAGTCAAAGACGACCTATCCTGTATCTATATCTCTAAGTACAGTGTGATCCAGTAGAAGTAGGTAGGCCAGCTAGCTCTTACGTCTGAGTCAATAGTAAATGAATGAGATATAGTTCGTGTGCTTCTTGAAATCGGATTCTGAGAAAAATAATAAAAATTATAGTTTTATTTATTTGAAGGTAGCCAGATTACCTACATCCGTGCATCCTCTGTACTATTATTACTTTTACCTGGAACAATTATTCAATAAGCTGTTTAGGTCCAAGCAGGGTTAAAAAAATATTGATTTAAAAATCGAGGCCCACTGATTTATATTCGAGCGATGATAGGAGCGAAAATATAATAGGCCAAGATTTTTGAACTATGAAACACGTGTTGGCTTCATTATTTTTAACTTCTACGCTTCATTTCTAATACTAACCATATTAACACGACCTTTCCTTTTCAATTTTCTTGTCAATTCAAGCGATAAATGTCAAAAATGTTTTGACTTATTACCCTTAAAACACGTTGTCATGGGCGACGCGCTTTCCTAGAATGGCGGGTTTTATAGCAAACATGTCTGGCACGACAAGGGTCACTAGGTAGGAAGAGTTTTTGATCGCACTGTATAATATAAGTAGTTAAGTTACATACTTTGTGAATGTTTCAAAAAACATTGGTGCAATATTTCGAGTCCATTTCAAGGCCTCACTGTAGCGCATAATGATGAAAATTGTACATATACCCATATAACTTTATTAATATTTTAAATAAGAAAAGTCAAACATTCTTTCAGGCAGTGCATATTCTGCAACCAACCAGAAAGTGGCATTTTAGCTGTCAGCAATTCAATGAACTCTCACTATTGGCGCTCGTGTCCCATGCTGGTCCGTTGCAAAGAATGCAGTCAAGTGGTCGAGGTGTCCATGTTGATGGAGCATTTACTGATGGAATGTGAGAAACGGGAGAATTACACCCAGTGCTCTCAATGCTCTGAAGCTGTAAAAATTTCAGACATCAAACATCACGCCATGAGCTGCAAAGGTATAATTATCCCTCCACCAAAAAGCAACAGGTAAACTTATTTTATACGATTCAGGATTAACTGAGGGGTGCAATCGCTGCCCTCTGTGCCGTGAAGACTTGGAGGACGAGGAGTTCTGTTTTAAGAAGCACTTGATGGGAGAAAAACCGTGCGCAAGGAACACGAGGATCAGGACGCAAACGCAGAAGCAAGTCAAAATACAAATTTAGAATTTCACGGATCTCTCATCAGTTTTAATGTTCACGTTATTTTAATAACCGTCCCAAATATTTTCTCGTACTAATTATTGAAAGCTCCTAGAGCCGATTTACGAATCTTAAAATCGTCCAACTGTGTTATTTGCACCTTAGCTGATAATGCAAGTGATATTTTCAATTTATCGTTACAGAAATCACGGCACCACATTTACAAATCAAACTCCACTCTAATGTGATATTGTGCGAACAAACGGGGAGGCCAAGTTGGGATGTTGCAATTTTATAACATTTTAAGCTTAAGTCTTATGATTTCATGATTGAATAAATTCTGAAAATACTTACTGCATCTTAATTTGTTTCGCTGGCTTCAACTTCTTCCTTCCTTTCGTCTTCTTTCTTGAATTTGTTTACATCTAAAAAAGGAAGATAAGGCCTAAGGCTTGGCTTCTAGAATATTACCGAATTTCGAAATGTCGCCGCCTAAGAGACGCAAGAGATGAACAGTGCTGTGCTGCGACATGTAACATCTCAATGATGTCGTGCCCCTCCAACCGCTCATGTGGATGATAAAGGGCTCCTCGCCACCTTGATCGTCTTCTTTGTAAATGAGGACGCAGCTACCAGCACCTACAAATAGGTTTAGGAAGTCCCTTCATAGACCAGTAGCCAGAGCGAGAAAATGGACATTATATAAAAAAAAGTCCGGAAGTTGTGAAATTTGGTGATCTTGTAGGTTAGGGGGTGCACAGTGGTTCAGATTATTACATTTCGTGGCCAAAAATCATAAAAATTGAATCAACGGAATAGCCTTAAGTGCCTTAAGGATTTCATATTTTAATAATCAAGTAATTCATAGGTCTAGAAAAAGGCAAAACAAATCGCAGTTGCTTGGTCCTGTCATTTGATTACTAATAGTGTCAACTGTGACTTTCTTCAAAAGTCGATTTCTAGTTACCAACAAATATGCATATTTTTTGAAATCTAAGGATCAAGTTTTTTAAAAAATCTATTTTATGCACCTTTAGCTGTACCTTACGTATATTTTTTATCATTCATCCGTACGATAAAGTTAAGTTTATATTATGAAACCAATCTTGACTTTTTGCCAAGTGCGAGGTGTTTCAGGACCAAAATTTTAGACTTTGATGATAGCCCTAATTGAGTACTTAAATCCTGAACTAAGATTAACTGCCCCCTTTGGCGCTTTTACTCATAGGTTATACTTAAGTAAACGAGTACGAGTATAGATACGTCCAAAATAAGATTTTAATAGTTATTATTTGTGATACTTGTGGTAAAAGTACCTATTCTAACTTTTTTTCATGAGTTTAAAGTTTGATGCACGACGCCAAAGGCGGAGTGTATCAATCAAACGAGGGAAAAAAGATAATTTCATTACGTGTTGCACCACGCAATTTTTTGTATATTCAACTCTCATTCACTCTCCAAAACGATTTAATTTTTTTCAATATTTTTCCCGGTTTGGCCGCCACTTGATTGACAAAACCTCCAATTTTCATAATTTTAGGAGAAAAACAATTTTTTCAGTCCCCCTAATTCACTCCCCAAAGCGATTTAATTTTTTTCAATTTTTTTTTCGGTTTAGCCGTCACTTGATTGACAAAACCTACAAGTTTCATAATTTTAGGAGAAAAAATATTTTTTCAGAGCCCCGGTCATTTGGCCCACAAATAGATTTAATTTTTAACATCTACGCTCGCGAAGCAGTTACTGGAATCGATCGGAAAATTCAAAAAAATCGAATCGCCAAAAACATGAAGTCTTCACGTTTCAGGGTCCTGGGAACCCAAAAACGTGTTTTTGAAAATATGTCTGTCTGTGTGTCTGTCTGTCTGTGATCACGCTGCAGCTCAAACTACTGAACGTATCGTGATGAAATTTGGCACACATATTCAGTGGGGAATTTTTAGGTGCTGATTAGAATCTGGGCCATATCGGTTCACGGAAAGTGCCTTTTTGGCACATCAACTTTAAAAATTTAAATGCATACCACCATATGAAAGCTCTTCGAATTCTGCTTCTAAAAATGTCTTCACACTTGTGCCCTTTTGGTCAAAAAATGGTGCCGTGAAAAAAAACCTTTGCATAACTGTATATTTTTATTACCGGATTTGATAGCTGATTTTTTTTGAAGCCGAAAACCTTAGTGCCATTTTTTCGAAAAATGTCATTTTAGTGGCAAAAGGGCCCTTGTTTCAATTTACTTTACAAAAAAAAAATGGCAGCAGAGAAGCGGCTGGAACCTCCCCAACGCGTGGGTCTTTGATTTCAGGGACTTCTGTTTAAGATTCTAAAGTTGATATGCCTAAATGGCACTTCCCGTTGACCAATTGCTCCCAAAAGCCTTTCAGCTCTTCAACGGGTCACCTCACCTCCATTTACCAAATTTCGGGCAAATCGATCCACTAGTTTGGGCTATAAAGTGGTTTCAGTGTTATTACAAAATTGCGATTTTTCTACCCAAATTTTGTCTCATTTAAAACCAGAAATTGAAGACCTTTCTGATGGTAACCTCGATAGTGACAATAAATCTTTCAAAAACTTGTTTTGCATGGGTAAATTAGAGAATAATTTTAAATTTCGAAATTGGTGCCAAAACGGCCCTTTCCGTGGGCCGATTGAATCCAAAATTTGTTCACCTCTTCGACGTGTAATACAATTCCCTTGTGCAAAATTTCAGCCAAATCGGTTCAGGGGCTTGGGCTGTACCGCGATTTTAAAGTCCGATAAAAATCAATTTTTTTTTAATTTTTGGTCAAAAGGGCACTAAGAATGAATGCATTTTTAGAAGCAGAATTTGAAGGCCTTTCCTATCGTGGCGTGAAAAATGGGGGTTTGCATTTAAAATTTAAAAGTTGATGTGCCAAAATGGCATTTCTGGTTGCACGATTGGCTCCAAAAGCTTTTCAGATCTAAGTTGGGTTATCACATGCACACGCACCAAATTTCAGCTAAATCTGTCGAGTAGTTTGGGCTGTGGCGTGTTTACGAACGTACGTACGTACGTACGAACGTACGTACATACATACAGACACATTTTAAAAACCACTTTTTTGAGCTCCTGAGACCTCAAAACGTATAGATCCGGTCTTATCTCGAATTCGAAAATTTTAGTGATTGCAGTAACCTCCCTTTTTTAACCTCCCCACTCCACTTCACCATTTAAAAAAAAAGGGAGGTTACTGCAATCACTAAAATTTTCGAATTCGAGATAAGACCGGATCTGTACGTTTTGAGGTCTCAGGAACCCAAAAAAGTGGTTTTTAAAATGTGTCTGTATGTATGTACGTACGTACGTTCGTACGTACGTTCGTTCGTTCGTTCGTTCGTAAACACGCCACAGCCCAAACTACTCGACCGATTTGGCTGAAATTTGGTACGTGTGCATGTGATAACCCAACTTAGATCTGAAAAGCTTTTGGAGCCAATCGTGCAACCAGAAATGCCGTTTTGGCACATCAACTTTTAAATTTTAAATATAAACCCCCATTTTTCACGTCACAATAAGAAAGGCCTTCAGATTCTGCTTCCAAAGATGTATTCACTGTCAGTGCCCTTTTGACCAAAAACTAAAAATATCGAGATTTTTATCGGACTTTAAAATCGCGGTACAGCCCAAGCCCCTGAACCGATTTGGCTAAAATTTTGCACATGGGGATTGTATTACACGTCGAAGAGCTGAACAAATGTTGGATTCAATCGACCCACGGAAAGTGCCGTTTTGGCACACCAATTTCCAAATTTAAAGTATTCTCTCATTTACCCATCCAAAACAAATTTTTGAAAGATTTATTGCCAGCATTAGAAGGGTCTTCGAATGCTGGTTTTAAATGAGATAAAATTTATTCGCATTTATTACCCTTTGGGTAGAAAAATCGAAATTTTGAAATAACACTGAAACCACGTTATAGCCCAAACTAATGGAAGGATTTGTCTGAAATTTGGTACATGGAGGTCAGGTGACCCGTTGAAGAGCTGAAAGGCTTTTGGGAGCAATTGGTTAACGGGAAGTGCCATTTAGGCATATTAACTTTAAAATCTTAAACACAAGTCACGGAAATCAAAGACCCACGCGTTGGGGAGGTTCCAGCCGCTTCTCTGCTGCCTTTTTTTAATGGTGAAGTGGAGTGGGGAGGTTAAAATTCTTACTATCGGATTCGACAGCTGTTATATTGCCGGATCAAAAACCTTAGTGACATTTTTTCGAAAACTTCCATTTTAGGGACAAAAAGGCCCCTTTTTGAGTTTTTCTTAACAAAAGGGCATATTATCATTATCGAATTCGATAGCTGTTGCATTGCCGGATCGAAAACCTTTGTGCCATTTTTTCGAAAAATGTCCATTCGACCTTGGTTAAATAAAGTTAAATGCTACATTTACAAATTCTGTGAAAAGTAGAAGTTTCTACCGTCTCCGAGACTGCCAATTTTTTTCAATATTTTTCCTGTTATTGTTGACATACTTCCGTGCAGCACTGAAAGTTTCAAATTTTTGGCCGTTTTTTAGAGATTTGCAACCTCGTAGGTAATGGGCTGCATTTATGGTGCGTCCCGCGACAAAAATACTTATTAAGAAAAAGAAAGAGCACACAATTTTCAACAGATTTAGTGCTATACGTGTTTCGCGTAAATTGAATGGTTTCGGCCTAGTGGGTACGGTTAGTTGGTTTGAATGTGGTTGATAATAAAATTTTTTCAACCCCGATTTTTCAAACTTCCTGTTTCTTCATTTCTGGTTTTCGGGGCTTTTCGATTACTTCAATCACCAATCGTCAATTTAATATGCACCTGAAGTCGATTGAACATCGAACATTCGAAACGTCGTGAAGACCAAACATCGAGACAATGGAGGCCCCCATACCATTTGATTACCTGTGATTGGTTTAACTTTCACAGCCGAGGGGTGGACCTGCGCGGATGGGCCTATAAATATTTCAGTTTTCTGGCTGGTAGGTTGTATAGCTTCGGCTTTGATAATGAGCACATTGTGTTCGAAACGCGTCAGCAGTGAAAATCAAGTGGGGTGTTTCTAGTGATTGGTATAAGTGTAATAAATTGCATAAGGTACATGCGTAAGTTGAAATACTGATACACACACAACCATGGGGTAGAGTATACGGCGTGTTTTTTTTTGTGAGAGCTTCTTCATGCACGACATGTGGTAATTTCCCTTAGATACAATATATACGTTGAATAATATTTCTACTTCATTCATCTTTAACTCTTCTTCTGTTAACTCTTCCTCGTCATAATTTAGAAAGATATAAATGTTGTTTTTCATATCAAGCGGTTAAGTTTTTTAACGAATTTGAATACTTGTATAAAACCTGCTCATCTACAAACCAATTTAAAGTTAATTTAAAAACTTGTTTACTTAATAGTCAAATAGCTGAAATGTAACCCCCAAGTTTCTACATAGTTCATAGGTATTGGGTCATATTAATAAAAATAAGGTGGTGCTTATTTTCACAATTTTCTAAGCAAATCCTTAAACACATATTAATAAAAATTCAGCAAATGCTTATTGGACAAGCTTTTGCTGATCCTGGTTCAGTATAAGCATTCCCTTGTCTTTCGTATTAATAAAGTTAGCCATTTACTGATTTGTTTCAGTAAATCCTTGTGAAAATATAAGTGTGCTATTTCAGATACTGATTGTACGTCCACTTGATATTCCTACCATATTTAATGGCGTTCGTATAGCGAAAAACTATAAAGAAAGACATCCTGAACCAAACGAGTTCAAAATGATTCAGATTTTCTCCAGAAAGCGTTGAATGACTTTCTGAACATATTTTTTCGTACCGAGGAAACAGCCAGCTTTTCTACAACGGCATGCATGTATGCAGTTGTAGAAAAGCTGGCTTGAAATGTTCAGTAATTTATGGATTCTGCAGTGGGCAAAGCTGCAAAAACGGACCTATTTTCGTCTCTGACGATGATGATTTTGATTTGACGTTAGAAATATTGCTTTCTGGTAAAGAAAATAGCGAATCACTAAAAAAAACGCGCCGTATACTCTACCCCATGGTAATGGGGAAATGAGTATTTCAACTATTTATTATAATAAATTCAATCTTATTTTACACACCGGTAGGCCACGAAAATCTGGTGATATGGTGGCAACAAGATATTTGCAGCAAAATATCCCTGGCATATACTGATGAATTTAAGTTTTAGGTTAAAGTTCTTGTCAAAAGAAGATTTTTTTCTGTTAAAAAGGGAATGAGTGCCACACCAAATCGACGCAAATTAAAGGCAGACTTACCCCAATTGGATTTTATTAAAGTAACTGGAAGATCATAGAACTTCTAGCACCGCGTAATGTATTCAACTGACATCACTAGCATGGCAGATTAAAAAAATTTCTCCTGTGAGTTTGACAAATAAGTACTGCCAATAGAGAAAAAAAGTTTCATGGCCTACTGGCGTGAGGAATAAACTTGAATACAATATACACTTATACCTGATATGCCGCAAAACTGAAATTTTTGCTTGCACGTTTCAAGATATTTGCCCGCTCCGCTGTAACCATGAGGGTAAGAACTACGAAACGATTTAAAATAACAAGATAATACTTCTCTTGATAAGGCTGGACGATGCTGAACAATCTAAGGGGTCCCAATGCTATGCGGGGCCTCCGTTGTCTCGATGTCTGGTCACGACGTTTCGAATGTTCGATGTCCAATCGTCTTCAGGTGCATATTAAATTGACGATTGGTGATTAAAGTAATCGAAAAGCCACGAAAACCAAAAATTAAGAAACGGTAAGTTTGAAAAATCGGTGTTGAAAAATTTTTATTATCAACCACATTCAAACCAACTAACCGTACTCACTAGGCCGAAACCATTCAATTTACGCGAAAAACGTACAGGACCAATACTGTTGAAAATTGTGTGCTCTTTCTTTTTCATAATAAGTATTTTTGTCGCAGGATGCACCAGAACTGAAATAAATGCAAAAAACTGATTCGCGCCCCCATTGCGCCAGTATGGGGGCCCTAGCCGACTACCTACGAGGTTGCAAAATGAGTATGTTTTAAGGCACCCCCAAACCTACTAGATCACCAAATTTCAAAACTTCTGGAGTTTTTTCGATGTCTAGGGTCGATTTCCGAGCCGATTTCATAACAAAGTTAAAGGTGCTTTCAATTCAAAAGTCGACTTTAAAATGGATTTTGACCAATCAGAAGCAGACGTTTTGAAATGTTGCTAGCCAAATATTTAAAGGTCACTTAAAATTAAAGGTTTATGAAATCGGTCCTAAGTACCCTGCGCCTGGGCTATCAAACGATCTGACTTACTTAATTTTTCCAGACGATCTTGCACTTCCCGAGACAAAGTAACAATCGGCGGCGATTTCTCCGGATTATCATTCAACAGCAACGTTATCAAGTCCTCCTTAGGAATATCAACTTTCCTATCGTCTCCGATATACGGATAAATACTTTCCAGTCCATCATTGGCGATCCTAAAGGCGCACTTCATATTTTTATTGTCGCATCTGACAAACGCCTTAACCCCAGTGTTGATGAATTTGATCTCGCTCTGATTCTGGACCACCAAATCACGAACCGCACTTGAAGTCAAGTAGATGTTTTTCTTTTTGCCCACGAGACATCTCGTCAATAAATTTTTCGGCTCGAATTGATCGGAGACCTCATAAAAGGCCTTGATGTCGTCCCAAACCGACTCGCTATCCTTGAAAAATACAAACGGATCTTCTCGGAAGCCGTCTTTGCGACGTTTTTTGCGTTGGTTTTGGGGTGGACTGTCTGTATTTTCGCGTTTCTTGCTGTTTGACTGTTCCTCGGGAATCGACTCGGCAATTTTGAAGGATTTTTCTTTTGAGTTCAAGGGCTTGAGTTTTTCTAGGACGGCTACGAAGAAGGCGCCGGTGTTTTGGTGGTGCGGTAAAATGCGTATGCTGGAATTGAATTTAATAGTTATTTGTTTAACAAGGTAAAAAAATTGCAGCCAAGGCGGTAAATCTTTTTCTTGCCGTGTTGAACTAGTTATTTGTATATCTAGGTCGCGAAATGGTTGTTTAGCGGACTGAGAGAAAATTTTTTGCCGAGGCGAAGCCGAGGCAAAAAATCTCGAAGATGCTAAACACATTTCGCGACCGAGGTGTACACAACATTTTTTGGGCAACCGAAATGTCTGCAGAAGCACTGATTTTTGTGTAGAAAATCATTCGCGTAATATCATATGCTCTAAAATACTTAGGAGGTTACGGCACATAACTAAGGTAACGGCAAAACAAACAAAAGGCAAATTTAAAAGAATTGAAATGTCTGATGAAAGCGATATTTCCTGTACACCTCCTGAACTAGAAGAAGCTGTTTCCTGTGCAATTGCTGATTTAGTTCCTCAAAAATCTAAGCGACAGTACGAAAGGGCTTATGAAGAATTTTGTGAATGGCGCAACAGAAACAACGTTAAAAAGTTATCTGAAAATGTTATGCTGGCATACATGATGGAAAGATCCAAAATTACGAAGTCGTCAACCTTGTGGAGCCGATACTCAATGCTAAAATGTATGCTAAACATCAAAGAAGGTGTCAACATCACAAAGTTCGCAAAATTAGTGCCTTTTTTAAAGAAAAAGTCGATAGGTTATAGGGCGAAGAAGTCCAAAGTTCTAACAAGAGAACAAATTGACTTATTCTTACGAACGGGAGATGAAAATTACTTGTTATGGAAGGTAAATATTTGCTCTTGATTATTAGTCTTGATTACATGACTTTCCATTGTTTTAGATTGTTTTGATTATGGGAATATCAGGGGCTCTGCGCCGAAATGAATTAACAAATTTGGCAATTGACGACATTCAAGACGCAGGTTCAGCATTAATTGTGCGAGTTCCGGATACAAAGACAGACATGGATCGCACTTTTACCGTCAGTAATCCAGAATTTATTCAACTTTACCGCAAGTATGCAGCACTTCGTCCACCGAATACCCCGAGTCGTCGATTTTTCCTCCGATAAGAAAAGGGAAAATGCTGCAGACAAGTTGTTGGAATTCATAAAGTTGGGCAAATACCTTGTTTAATCGCGAAATATCTCAAATTGCCAAACAGTGAAGCATATACAGGTCACTGTTTTAGAAGGAGTTCAGCCACGCTTCTTGCTAATACCGGTGCGGATATAAGTGTTCTAAAACGGCACGGTGGCTGGAAGTCATCAACGGTGGCAGAAGGATATGTGGAGGATTCTATCGAAAACAAGTTGAAGATTTCAAATAAAATTTCGCGTTGGGAACCCTCAACTTCAAAAGGAGAAATTTCCGAGGATGGTCGCAGTCGCATTTCTAATTGCTCCTCCATTTCAACTACTTCAAGTAACAACCTGGATAAAGTCACATCTTCTTTAGGATTAAGTATTAGTGGTAACAAAAATTGCACGATTAATGTCCATGTTATTCCAAAGTAATAATAGGATTAGTTAAGTTAACGATGAAAAGTACTATGTAATTTTTACGTCAGGTATGATATGTTAGAGTTGTGTTTTATTTATAATAAATTTTTGAAATTATATAATTGTCATTTCGCGACCGCTGCTAATAGCAACGGCCGTAAAAGTACTTTCGCGACCGCTGCTAAGAGCGACGGCCGCGAAATTTAAGTTCGCGGCCCAAATAGCGTCCGTATTTCTGTCTTTTTGACACGGTTGCCCAAAAACATAATTTTTTCGCCGATTGTCTTTAAAAAAGTGCATTTTTACAGTAAAAGTCGATATTTACTGCCGCCGGCAGTAAAAAAATTGATTTTTACTATCTAGGCAGTAAAAGTCGCATTTTACTGCCGCAAAATGGACAGTAAAAATGCACTTTTAATGACTACCGGCGAAAAAAATTTTTATTACCTAGTTAAACGTGCTCAAACGGAGGCTCAAACTTCATAAAGATTAACGGCGTTAAAGGTGTGAGATGAGTAAACAATGTGACCTCAGGTGCTATAAAATCACAATTTTACCCCTTTGCTAGGTTTACATAAATATCAAAGAATGATCCGAAAAACAGACATCCTAAGTGGGCTTTGGAATTTAAAGTTATATCACGGTAAGTGCCTTTTTAGCATGTCAACCCTGAAATTTGAAAGATTAACAACAATCAGCAAGTGAAAGGCCTTCAAGTTCTGTTTCCAAAAATGTATTCACATTTAGTGCACTTTTGGCATAGAATCCAAAAATTCGAGATTTCGAAGGAACGCTAAGTACAACTCAAACTACTAGGTATGTCGATCTGGCTAAAATTTAGTGTGCACAGATATACGAAGAAAAGCTGATAATGTAATATTCCCTTATTGCATTTGCGATGATGTAATAAAAAAATGTTATTCCTTTTTTGATTTGGAGTTTTTGATGGATCCAGGACTGTCCTTTTCCTCACATGTCATTAGTGTCACTAATAAAGCGGCTCGGCAACTTGGATTCATTATCAAGAGTACTGCGGATTTTGATAACTTGGCATGTATTAAGTTGTTATTTTATAGTTTAGTACGTTCGAGGCTGGTATAATGTAGCATTGTTTGGTCCCCATTTTATACTTTAGTCAATTCAATTCAATTTCGCTCGCACCGAAAATCAATCTAGCGGTACCCTCAACTTCGGACGTCGTTTGCAAAAATTAGGTGGGGATAAGCAAAATGATGAACAGGACTTTTTAATGCAGAACTTCACGAGGAATATTCCTGAATAGAGTAATTTTTTGTCCGTTTGATAGTTTAGCCGAAAAATGCTAAAAACTAGCGCGATGTCCACGTCCGAGAGTAGGTTTTTGTGAAAAGAGGGATGAAGTTTACACTTGGGAGGTGTTAAGTTTTGCGGTCCTTCATTTCAAGGCACATCAGCAGTCCGCAGCAAAAATTTCATAAATACAGGGTTTCCGGAAATTAGAGGATAATATCTTAAGAGCGTATTCTACGATCAAAAAGACGAAGAACAGTTTTAAAAAACATGGGTCGAAAAATGCCCCCTATGAAAGTGTTTTTTTCTAAATTTCTTCAAAACGGTTAAAGATAACACAGTGAAATTGGGTATGTTTAGTAATTTAGTTTAGTATTCGGGGTGCACGACACTGATGAGATCCAAGAGATCGAAACAGCTGTCTGTCGTTCCCTGTTTGAGACCATGAGCTCAAACCAGCCGCTTTCGTTTTGGTTGTGGCAGTGAAGAATTTTTAATTTTTCATTGTCACAATCGAATCATTGCATTCACGCCACCTGTTGCTAAACAGGAGTAGTGTCGAAGCCCGGGGCGAGCTGACTTTGTCAGCCGCTAGTTTTCTTTAGATGTCTTTGACATCATGGAAGCTAGTAGTCCCCACCTCTCACAGAGGTCGTGGTTTTCGACACAACACTCTTAGTTCGTCGCATTTTCTGTTTAAAGGTTGGCTGGTTTGAGTTTGTGGTTTCATTCGGGGTAGTGATGGGCAGAATCGAATACTTTTGAGAATCGAATACCTGGTTCTCGAATGCTTTCAAGAATCGAGTACACATCCGAGAACCGAGAACCGAGTACCTACTAACGAATTTAAATGAATAAGCGAATGTTGAAAAGTCGAATACCTAGACCGGCTAGATCGAGGGCTAGACCTACTTTATCGTATCTCGTACCTTTATTATTGGTATTATGACGTACTACGTCTGTGCGTGGGTTGGTTATTTATAACACTCCGGCACACAGCATCGACATACGGCTGCGCCGCCGCGCGTGAAAATGTAGGATGTAGGTAGGTACTCGATACTCGAGGACTCGAGAGTAGAGTAGAGTAGAATGCGTTTACGAGTTTACGAGTGCGAGTTCGAATACCATACTAATTATTGTTGTGTTCTCAACAAAATTATCCGAGAACTAAAGCATTCGAATACTTTGTCACATGTTCTCGAGAACAACGAGAACTTTAAAGAATCGAATACTTTCGATACTTGGTTCTCGAATACTCCCATCACTAATTCGGGGTGCACGACACTGATGAGATCCAAGAGATCGAAACAGCTGTCTGTAGAGTTGGGGAATTGTTACTTTTTTCCGGAACAGTAGCAACCTGTTCCTGTTCCGTGGGAGGAACAGTTCCAAATAACAGTTATTTTTGGAACAACTGTTCCTGTTTTCTGAGCTGATGTGCCGTCGTGCCGATAAAATTTTGAAACGGGAAAGAGTAGGTATCGAGGTAGGTATACTGGTACTGTATAACAAGTAACAGAAACGATATAACAGGAACAGGCAGAAACAGGTGATCTGATTCGGTGTCCTTGTCTAGACTACTGGCCGATGCAGCACGCTGTCGCGCTCGGGATAACAAATCGCGGTTCACTCGGTTCACTCTTCACAAAATCACAGATCAAGATCAAAATCAAATCCAGCTCCAGAATCAAGTAGAGCAGTTTAGAAACGAGCCAGTTCGGGTGTTCCATTACTCTAATCTGTTATTTTGATAACTGTTATTTTCCCATCGGAGGAACAATTTGCTATTGCTCCTGCTCAATAACAGTTCCAAAATAACAGTTCCGTTAAATACTCCCCAACTCTAGCTGTCTGTCGTTCCCTGTTTGAGACCATGAGCTCAAACCAGCCGCTTTCGTTTTGGTTGTGGCAGTGAAGAATTTTTAATTTTTCATTGTCACAATCGAATCATTGCAAGTCTTTGATGCTGAATTTATTAAAGTAGAGAATATTCTAAAGTTCCAATTATAAGCGTCCCGTACGGGGGGGGGGGGGGGGCTTAGGACTAACTTCGCTCAAACATTTTTGTAAATCGTTTTTTCTCTAATCTGACACCAGAATCTGAACCTTTGAAGTTTTTTACGTAAAAGTGATGCTCTTGTCTGAAATCGCTAGGACGCACCGTTTTCGAATAAATTGACCCTAGTCGTTTTAGAGCACGAAAATTTGTCGCAGAAGATTTTAGCTTATTTACCAAACGATCAAAAACGAGTTCAGGGTCTGATTCCTTGAGTGATTTTAGGAAAAAAAGTTCGTATGGACATATGGCGGAAAATACTTCCTATGGGACCTATGGGGTCCTGGAAACCTGACGTTCTCCAGTATCCCATACCTCCCTTAGGAAGTGTTTTCCGCCATATGACCATACGAACCTTTCTTACTAAAATAACACAAGGAATCAACCCCTGAACTCATTTTTCATAATTTGGTAAATTTTCGTGCTCTAAAACACCTAGGGTCAATTTATTCGAAAACGGCGCGCCCTAGCAATTTCGAACAAGAGCACCATTTTTAAGCACATAACTTCAATTGTTCAATTGTTTCTGATGCTAAATTTGAGAAAAAGCAACAACAAAAATTATGTGAGCAAATTTAGTCCTAAGCCCCCCCTGTACGGGACGCTTATGATTAAAACTTTAGGATTTTCTCCACGGTAATGAATTCAGCATCAAAGACTTACTAAAGATGCTCAATTTCACGTCGTTATTTTTAACCGTTTCGAAGAAATTTAGAAAAAACCGCTTTCAAAGTGACCCCTCTAAGGGGCCCTAGTTCCCTTAGGGTGCATTTTTCGACCCATATTTATTAAAAATTTTCTTCATATTTTTGATCGTAGAATACGTCCTTAAGATATTATCCTCTAATTTCCGGACACCCGAGAATTAGGTGGGGATAAGCAAAATAATCAAAAGGACTTTTGTAATGCAGAATACTTTTGATTAGAATAAATTTTTTGTCAGACGGATAGTTTCGCCGAAAAATGCTAAAAACTAGCGCCATGTCACGTTTGGGGGTGGTTTTCGCCAAATAAGGGATGAGGCGCACACTTGGGGGGTGGGAACTTTTCGGCCCTTCATTTCAGGTGCCAACAGGAGTCCGTAGCCAAAATTTCAAAAATATATAAATTATTTCTTCTATTCGTCTTTTTTAGATGTATGTAATATGACTGGATTATTTACAAATTCTGGAACGTTTTCAGCGGTTCCAAATTTGTCTATCCTTTTAACCTCCCCACTCCACTCCACCATTTTAAAAAAAGGGAGGTTACTGCAATCACTAAAATTTTCGAATTCGAGATAAGACCGGATCTATACGTTTTGAGGTCTCAGGAGCCCAAAAAAGTGGTTTTTAAAATGTGTCTGTATGTATGTACGTACGTACGTACGTTCGTACGTTCGTAAACACGCCACAGCCCAAACTACTCGACAGATTTAGCTGAAATTTGGTACGTGTGCATGTGATAACCCAACTTAGATCTGAAAAGCTTTTGGAGCCAATCGTGCAACTAGAAATGCCATTTTGGCACTTCAACTTTTAAATTTTAAATGCAAACCCCCATTTTTCACCTCACGATAGAAAAGTCCTTGAAATTCTACTTCTAAAAATGTATTCATTCTTAGTGCCCTTTTGATCAAAAATTAAAAAAAAAATGATTTTTATCCGACTTTAAAATCGCGGTACAGCCCAAGCCCCTGAACCGATTTGGCTGAAATTTTGCACACGGGGATTGTATTGCACGTCGAAGAGCTGAACAAATTTTGGATTCAATCGGCCCACGGAAACTGCCGCTTTGACACACCAATTTGTAACTTCTGGTTTTAAGTAAGACAAAATTCGTTCGCATTTAGTGCTCTTTGGGTCGAAAAATCGAAATTTCATAATAACACTAAAAATACATTATAGCCCAAATTAGCGAATCGATTTAGCTGAAATTTGGTACATGGAGATTGGGTGACCCGTTGAAGACCTGAAAGGCTTTTGGAAGCAATTGGTCCGCGGGAAGTGCCATTTAGGCATATCAACTTTAAATTTTAAATACAAAGGTCTCCTTTTTTATGTCGCCATTAGAAAGACGATCAAATTCTCGTTCTAAAAATGTATTCACAGTTTCTGCCATTTCAGTGGAAAATAGAGAAAAAATTCTTTCTCATTAAAAGGGAGCGAGCTGACAGTGGATGACATAAAGTGGCAGTTGTTGTCAAAAAGGTGGCAAAAGATTAACCTTAAAAGGAAGATATTGTCAAATGTGATGGGTGATGTCCGAGGTGGTGTCGGTATTTGTCAGAAAATTGCAAAATTAGTCACAGTCGATAAGGGTAAAAAATTTCTGTTGAATTGACCACTATCTACACAGAATACAAAGATCCACGCGATGGGGAGGTTCCAGCCGCTTCTCTGCTGCATTTTTTATATACCAATATTTAAAATAATAATACACTACATAACATACTCACCATCTCTCCAAATGATACGTATCCAAGCTCTCAGAGCTAGGAGGGAACATTTGGGGCCTTATTGTGGTTTTCCATTTTTCATCTACATCTTCAAATGTTTTGTAAAATTCCAAATTCCTGCTGCCAACTTGCCACGACTGCATACCTAGAAAATATAAAAAACACTTTAACGGCGAAAACAAAATAAAAACTGATACAGGCTGATCAATAAAATGTTACATATTGTTACACATAGTTATGAAATCGTAGAGGCTTGAAAAACAATATAAAAACAAATATAACGTAATGACATAAAAATGCAGTGTGTTATTTAACATTGTACAGTGTTAAAAGTTACAGAACTCGTTGCAGAATTAATGAGTTGATGGCAAAATAACTATCAAGGCCGCCTTCAATGTAACGGTCATTAACAATAACAACTCTGTATAATGTTAGGTGCATCTTACTTCAGTGACTGTCAGAGCCAACAATACCGGGTGATCCAGTTTGGTATTCGCTCCCCTATAGCTTTTTTATTTAAGGTTCAAGTACACTCCATTAAAAAAACTGTAACTTCAAATGTAATGAAAAAATTACCGATAATGTTATCAGCTGTAAGGAAACTTCACACAAAATTTTACCAAAATCGTTCAGGGACCGTAAAAAAATTCACTTTTAATTTTTTTATGGGCCTCAGGCTAACGATTTTGTTACTTTTTTTTCATTACTTCCTTACATCATATAACCAATTTGTTGAAAATTTTTTCGTTACGTTTGAACTTACAGTTAATTTGTAAAAAAATCAAACAACAAAAGTTGTCATAATTCGCAAAAAAGTACATAAAACCATACGTGACAAACTCTATTAAATGACGTCATTAAATCTTCTATACGTTGACATTATGTCAAAATTACGATATCAACTTTTTTCTTCAAAGAACATTCTGTAAATTTCTTAGCGGATTTTTGTAAATATTTTTTCTACGTTCAAGTATTCAAAGAAAGTTTATACCTTCATTATAAAAATTCGGAGCTTGGCTACTCTATTGTCAATAATCGTAGTTAGCCATGAAAAAAATTTAATAGGTCCTTGAAGGCGCTGGTGGAGGTTTAATGCTTGGTCCCGTATGATACGCATGCGTTAACCCTGTGTCATCTCTAGTGAATTCTTACGTCATTTGTCACTACTGTCAACAGAATTTGGGACTTACATGTTTACCACGTGCTATTTTAACCTTTATGATGACAAATGACACATAACTAGACATTCAAGTAAATTCTGTCGACGGTCAAAAAATGACTGCGCATACCGCCAAACATGGCGACATGACGTCACACTTAAAGGACCTATTATTATGTTGACGAATGTCGTACCCAATCTAAGCAGTGTTGTTTTTTTTTATTAATAGTAATTAGTAATAACGTTATTCTTATTATAGTCCAGGGGCTCGTAACAGAATTTTCGGGTATCATAGTATTCTGCTGGAGACCCCTATTACTTTACATTTCCAGTCTTGGAGATAGCATAGAACCAATTGGCATGCATGTACAGTGGATGTACTTGTTAGGAGGAATTTTTAAAATCATCATTTTTTACAAGAAAAAAATATTACAGTATTCTGTCTAAAAGTTGTACCGATCTTTGAATAAGAAGAAATCATCCGACAGATTTAATTGGCATTCGCTTGCTTCGAGTGGATGGAAGGGGTCGGCAGCGTGGGGTGAAATGAGCTCATTGAAAGCATAGTTGGGTATTATAGTATTCCTGCTGCCATTTGGCAAACAACCTTATTTTAGCCTACATTAATAGTATATAACATTGGCATTTACCTAGGGTGGATGGAAAGCTCGCTAACTTGATTTAAAGATAGGCGTCGTCACCACGATCACTTGGGTATAATAGTATTTTGCATGCCCTTTGATTTTTAGGCTATTTAGTCTGTGTACAACACAAAAATATAATTGGCATGCAAATTCATAGGATGCATACTGGCTGGCATGCTCGAAAAAAAATTTTTTTCTTGAAGTCAGTTTTAAGGCGGATTGTATAAAAAATTGGCAATCTGTGCGTCGAATCCAAGCATCAAATCACTTCGCTACGGTTTTGTGTCGTTTGTATGCCGTCCATACGGTACACGGTACACGAGGCGCCGCCACCCTCATTAACTTAAAAAATGTTTTTCATCCCTAAAATGACATTATTTGAAAAAATGCGCTAAGGTTTTCGATCCGACAATGCAACATCTATCAAATTCGATAATAATAATAAGTATGCTAATAATAAGTTTGCTAATAAAAATTCAAAAAGTAAAACGCGAGCTAAAACGTTAATTTTCGAATAAATGGCAATAAGGTTTTTGATCCGTCAAAGCAACAGCTATCGAGTCCAATAGTAAGAAAATGCCTTTTTGCTAAGAAAAATTCAAAAAGGAGCCCTTTGCCACTAAAGGACATTTTTCGAAAAAATGGCACTAAGGTTTTCGACCCGGTAAATCATCAGCTATCAAATTCAATACTAAAAATATACAGTTATACATTGTTTTTTTTCAATACATAGTTTTTTTCACGGCACCGTTCTTTGACCAAAAAAGCACCAAGTGCGAATAGATTTTTAGAAGGAGAATTCGAAGAGCTTTCATATAGTGATGCGAAAAATGGGGGTTTGCATTTAATTTCTTAAAGTTGATGCGCCAAAATGTCACTTTCTGTGGACCGATTTAACCCAAAACCTTTTCAGCTCCTCCGAAGTCCGTAAGATGTCCACATCGTATGTAGATTAAATTAGCTTTCTAATGAGCAGTCACATGACCTCTCGTGTTATACACATTTTTGACCTTTATGTCATAACTTCGATATTTCAAGATCACAGCGCATTATGTCAACGGGAATCGATTTAGTTTCTCGACTAATGCTCCCGTTCCAAATTTGAAAGCTCTAACTTAAGTGGTTCCAGAGATGCAGGGGGTTGGGGGCGGACTTTTGGTCCTCACTGTATATAGGGTTACATCCACTCCATTTGAATGCCAATATCATAATTACTTCTAATGCTACCATAATTACTTATTTTCAAAACCTGAGCTGGAATACTATTATACCCAAGTGATCGTGGTGACGCCTATCTTTAAATCAAGTTAGCGAGCTTTCCATCCACCCTAGATGAATGCCAATGTTATATTCTATTAATGTAGGCTAAAATAAGGTTGTTTGCCAAATGGCAGCAGGAATACTATGATACCCAACTATGCTTTCAATGAACTCATGTCACCCCCCGCTGCCGACCCCTTCCATCCACTCGAAGCGAATGCCAATTAAATCTGTCGGATGATTTCTTCTTATTCAAAGATCGGTACAACTTTCAGACAGAATACTGTAATATTTTTTTTTTTGTAAAAAATGGTGATTTTAAAAATTCCTCCTAACAAGTACATCCACTGTACATGCATGCCAATTGGTTCTATGCTATCTCCAAGACTGGAAATGTAAAGTAATAGGGGTCTCCAGCAGAATACTATGATACCCGAAAATTCTGTTATGAGCCCGGACTATAAGGGTTTTTAGTATAAGAGGGTCCTTTTCTAATTGTGACGTCAAGCCAATCAAGCGGCAGCGCACTATGCGCAGATGGTATACTGTTTATGGCGGCGCATAGGGGGTCTGACATGGCACATCTTCCATCCTTTTATGCTGAAAACCCTTATTAAGGATTTACTAGGCAAAAAAGGTATAATTGTTACTAACGCTAACGCATAAAGTGTAAATAAGTTTTTTTTTTTGAGAAATTGTGGTCCTTACAATAAGAGTGGCGTTAGTCAACACCATAATTCATTACTTTTCCATGGCTAACCGCGTTTATTGACAACAAAATTGCCAAATAATTTTCAGAAATTAATTTTTTTACTCAGAATTTTTATGACGAAAGCATAATTTTTTTTACCTGCTTGAACCTGTGCTTGAACGTAAAAAAGAAATGTTTACAAAAATCCGCTAAGAAATCTACAGAATGTAATTTGAAAACAAAAATGTTCACTATCGTAATTTTGACCTGTCATCATATAGCCGATTTAATGGCGTCATTTAATAGAGTTTAATAGAATCATGCAATTTACAAATAATATCGAGGGGTGATCCGCAGGCCGGAATCAGTGTACATTTTCCGGGAATACGCCCGGAATACATCGGAATAGATGGGAATACTCCGGAATAGTTGGGAATAATTGGAAATTTCCCTGGAATTCATTAAAATGTATCGATTGGATGCGTGTACTTTAAAATAAATTGAAAATTGTGGAATTGTGGAATATGTAGGAACATGTATGAATACGCGGAAGACATTAGAGTAGTACGGAATAGCTTCGGAATCGGAAGCACCGGATGCGCCTGCGCCTGTTGAGCGTAAGCTGAGGATAGTGAATCTCGGAATCCATTGGAATATTTCGGAATAAACGGGAATATATGGGAATACTAGAATACACCGGAATATTAGGGAATACTGATGGGAAAAGTTGTGGATTACGTACATTGGAACACCGGAATAGTTTCAGCTAGAGTTTCGGAATACTTGGTAATACTTCGGAATACTGGGAATACTTGTGTATTCCCGGAATCAGTGTACATTTTTTAGTCTGCAGATAATGCTTGAATAATATGGTTTTATATATTTTTTCTAATACTAACATCTTACACTGTTTCTATGGTGCATTTGCATTAGCTTCTTCAGTTTGCTATAAAACACGCCCATGACAGCGTGTTTTAAGGCTAATAAATCAAAGAAAATTGACATTTACCTATCACTTGAATCGACAAGAAGATTCAAAAGAAACAGAAACTTTAAAATGTCGTGTCAATGTGGTTAAAATTTAAAAAAAAATCATGAAGACAACACGTGTTTTATAGTTTAAAAATTTCGGCCGCGATTTTTAAACTGTCTATAAAACACTTGTCTTAATAGCTATTACTCTTAAAATAAAAAAATTACAGGGGAGCTAATACCAAACTGAATCACCCAGCATGTCCAAAAAGTTGCATAGCACAAAAAATATACCTTGAACATATTTTAACCCTGGTAATTGGGCACTGACATCAACCAATGTCATTGCTCCATCAGTCTCTGAAAGCAGTCGATGGATAACTGCCTCATTTTCAATGGGATTTAATGAACAAGTTGAGTAAACCAATCTTCCACCAACAGCTAACAATTCAGCTCCTCTTCTCAAAATTCTTGACTGAATCCTAAATAAGAAATTTTCAACAACCTAATCAATTCATTAAAAATTTACCCATGAAGGTTCAGTGCATTTGCTGGGGTCCACTTCATCCAAATATCCGGATTTTTCCTCAAAGTCCCATCACCGGAGCAAGGTACATCACATAAAATCCTATCAAACTGCACTTGCTCTGTTGAACCATCTGGCAACGTTGCAGTTAGGTTTGGCAGAATAGCACTGTCGTGATTGATAACAGCCACGCAAGGTGAGTTCAATCTTTTTGCTTGGTGCACCAGCATATAACACCTCTTGTTGTCTACATCATTGGCTATTACATATCCCGAAGGAATGGGGTCATCATTTGCGTGCAACATTTCCAGAATTTGAGCAGTCTTCGATCCTGGAGCCGCACACATGTCCAAAACTTTGTGATGCGGCTTCACGTCTAAAAGCAGAGGAGGAATCATGCTAACAGTCTCCTGCCGTGAAATTGTCCCATGTTCCGTTTCCGAAATGAGAAAGTTATGAAGTTTGTAATAAGCCTCGCATCGTCGAATATCATTACGAGTTAGTTCTAACTGCCATGCCAATTTATTGGGATACCTGTAATTTCCAGTTTTAGGTTAGAAAATTAACAAGTCAAATTTACCATGGCAGAGGAAAGATTTTCGGGACATCTTTACCGGCATTTCCCTCCTGATTGAGGCAATCTTTAAGAAACTCCCCTTCCACCATTTCAAGCATTTTGCGGGCTTCACCCTTGGACCCTGTAATACGGAACGTTGCTGGCAAATCGGTTTTTAAGCTGGCGATAAATGCGTCATATTCCTCTTTCTTGCAAACATTTTGGATCTGAAAAGCTTTAATTAAGAATAATATTCTTCCAACTTGATATACCTCGTAATATTTAACAAACTTTTCATTCTCTTTAACGATGTAGCTGTAGGGTTTCCTCGTGTCTTTTTCTGCTTCGCCTTTTTGCGTTGCCTACAAATTCATCCCAATTCATCCGTTTTTCCAATATTTTCAAAGTATTGAGGTTATGTACTCACCGCTTTTTGGTGGGCAAATCGGTGATTTTTACGAAATCCTGCCTTTCTACGGCCCATGATTGTGGAACTTAAATGTCGGATGTCTCAAATTAAGCATGCACCAACAAAGCAAGGGGGCAAACTGAATTAATCAAATAAAAACTGTTATTTTACTTATTAATTAGAATTTGACATGAGGTGACAAATTGACAACTGACATGTATGCCATATGTATGTCATGTGATGTCATGTGACCGATCCACGTGGTTCGTGGTGTTGATTAGTGGAAGATTTACCGCGTTAACGTATGCTATCGCGCTCCTCCCATTAAACATATTTTTGCGACCAACCGACTAACCGTTGACAACCGCTGAACACAGCATCAAAAATGGACAATAGACGATATTCAAAATTATAATGCGCATGTGCGTAGTAGCGCGCGAAGGGCTCTGGTGTTTCACGAAATTGGCGTCCATAAGAAACGCTTACATTACAGTGCTCGTAAAATATGAAAACTGTAGCACCTACCTTCGTGTAAACTAGCAGTATGAACACAATGAACCTTTAGTATTACAACTAGTACCTCAAAGTGCTAATTTCCTTAATGCAATAATTATAAAACAATATTAAAATAGTAGCAGTATAATTCAGAACTAAACCATGCTGAACCGAGCGGGAACAGAAATTGACAAGAATGACAAGTGACAGGAGTGACAGCCTCACTTGGAGATTCATCGTAAATAATTTATTTGATGCGTTAAAAGACCAAAAGTTACTGCCAAAGTTTGTTTCTAGGCCATTAGTCAATGCCACTACCACGGTAGGATCCATTATCATAAAATTCATAACAACAAGCCACGCTAATTATTGACAGATATAGGTTAATTTTTGGCGGCGCATTTGAATTTTTGTAGCTTGAAACACCATCTGAAGTTCGTACAACATCCGATAGATGGCTCTTTAATTTAGAATAAGGTCTATTTGCAGCTGCCATAATTACACCGCACTGATTGAACTGTCTCGCAAGACAGTGCAAGAAAGTGCGCACTGTACTGAGCCGCATTCGCAAGGTGCAAGTGCAGCCAATCGAAAACCCAAACAGCGGTGCGAAATTTGAACATCAATCGTAAACACGGAGAGCTGTAAATTCTCGCAATGCATTTGTTACGGGCGCTGTGTCAGCGCAATCTTTCAAGCTGTTGTACAGCCTTTGATCTAATTTCTTAACAGTGAATTGCTGTGCACGCTAAAATATGAAGTTTTTCCTTTATTCCTGTAGAGAAAGAATGATTGCTAATTCAGAAATAATTTTAATAATCGAAAATAAATCAGTAATGTGCACGAGAATGTCGTAACTTTATCCCGAACGTGAGGTAGCGGGAGTGGGGAAACGAAAACTTGACTTCCGATCGAATGAGAACCGACACACGTCGTCGTGGCGAGTTTAATGTTTAATAATTGATGAATGTTCTTTATTAATTGACTAATTTTAAATTCTGAACCGGCAGTCAACGAAAAAAACCTCAAAATATAGAGTACTTGTGGTTGGGTTGTTAAGAAACATATCAATTTCAAATTATTTCCGTTTAAACTGGAAGCTCCATAAGACTCCCATTGTAGGTACGTAATTTAAAATACGAGTACGCGCTATTTCTAAAACCTAACCTTACTAATGCAGTCTATACGAAAGTTCGCACTCGGAACTTGTAGTGGATAGTGCACGCTTGGTGACGTGCATGCCAATCGAATACGTTATTAGTTTTGCCACTTACCGGTACCGCTTTTTGTTATGATAGGTACAGACATTTGCCGATTTCGTGTTGGCACTTGGCACGGCTATACGCGATATTAGCGATGACGTGGAACCGCCATCTTTGTTGCGTATGTTCATAGTGAACGCCTCCCACTGAAGCCAAACAAAGCGAGATTTCAATGTGCAAATTCCAGAAAACTGCATTTTTCGTCTAATTCTTTATTTACAGTTCCTGTGTTGCGTTTTAAGACCTTTAGTATTGACAAATTGAAGAATTGCTATCGATTAAATCGTTACATCATGTCCACAATGAACTTTGTGCTGAAATAATTGAATCTACATAAGGAAATTCTCACTTTGTTTAGCTTCATTGTCATGGTAACAACCTTAACTTAATCCAACAAAGATGGCGGACCTACGTCACGCTAATAACCCAAATTCTATAGTGATTTTGTGTTGCTACAGTTTATGTCATGGCGAGTAGAGGCCTGCACGGGCCGGGCCGGCCCGGAAAAAGCCCGGCCCGGCCCGGGCCCACATACGGGCCGGGTCGGGCCGGGTCTAATATTGTCGATTAATATCGTGGATATGGGCCGGGCCGGGCCTGCATACGAATCGAAACGGGCCGGTCCGGGCCCAAAATTATTGCGATTGCAAATTATTCGAATCAAATCTCGTTTTCAAAATAATATATTTGGTTAAAATATACGATCATTTAAACGGCAAATTGTTGATCAAAAACGTCGATCTGAGATTTCGCAGCGTTGCATTTACTGATGTCGGCTCGGCAGGTTTCAGGTTTCTAGATAACAACAATAAATCCTAAATTATATTACGTTACGCTTAATCAGTTTTGACTCTGGATTCAGCTTTCAGATTTTGAAATATGGTAATGTAAAAAATATATTCTGGATTCTGAAACTAAAGTTATCATGAATATCGTAAACACTTTTAAGGAACGCCTAATTTTTCTGCATACATACAAGCTGCCGGGCCGGGCCGGGCCATTGCCGGGCCCATATATCAGTCGGGCCGGGCCGGGCCGGGCCTGACACAATATGTACGTAATTCAGATCGGGTCATACCGGGCTGTGATTTCTGAGTAACGGGCCGGGCCGGGCCCCTAAAAATCGGCCCGTGCAGGCCTCTAATGGCGAGAATCTTGACAGCGCGAAGTTGTCCGAGCTGATCAGCTGATGTAAGCGGGTGTTAACTTTCTTTCAATTTCTCTTCGTTTCATTAAATTCTTGCGTTATTTTTGGATTGTTTGATACATCATCTCTTATCTCCATCGATTCTCAGGCAGCTGCCCCGTAAAAACTCGCTCTAGTCCCCATTATGGAATAAAAATGCAGAAGCATGTTGAGAAACTATCTATCATTTTCGATATATGTGCGCAGTAGCGCAGTGCAGAGTGCAGTCCAGCCCGAGCATGTCACGAATCTCTGTAGCAGCGGTCTGCGCAATCGCATTATCATTTGCAGATGCGTTAGCTCGACCATGGCCATGCATGAACTGAGCCATTGAGGAACCTCAGTTAATCTCAGCAATTCGATTGGTTCATTTGAATATTGACCAATCAAATAAGGGTTTTCAGCATAAAAGGATGGAAGATGTGCCATGTCAGACCCCCTATGCGCCGCCATAAACAGTATACCATCTGCGCATAGTGCGCTGCCGCTTGATTGGCTTGACGTCACAATTAGAAAAGGACCCTCTTATACTAAAAACCCTTATTGCTGAGATTAACTCAGGTTCCTCAGATAAATGTGCCAAAAGCCAAAGAATAAAGTGAGATTTCAATGTGCAAATTCCAGAAAACTGCATTTTTCATCAAATTCTTTATTTACAGTTACTGTGTTGCATTTCAAGACCTTAATATTGACAAATTGAAGAATTGCTATCGATTAAATCGTTACACCGTGCCAACAATGAGCTTTGTACTGAAATAATTGAATCTACTCAAGGAAATTCTCGCTTGTTTAGCTTCATTGCCATGGTAACGACCTTAACCTAGCCCAACAGAGATGGCGGACTACGTCACGCTAATAGCCCGTATTGGGCCGGTCGCTTATATGTGAAAACTTCAAAATTTGCCACCAGAGGGCAGCATCTCCGAATATGCACAGTCCCTCCAACGCGAAAAAGCGGCTAATCGTCATTCGTCAAGGTCAAATTTTCAAACATAAATGGTGCTTGGAGTGGAGCCAGAAGTTGTCTAAGTTCTGTGTTGTCTGGCCTCTGGAGCTTGGTGTTTGGTTGTTTTGCCTCGCCTCCCTTTGGTCTATTTGATAACATTTGACTCATTTGAGAATTTTGAGTGATTTGATTACTTCCCCCCACATCCCTCATCTCATCTTCCCGTAAGGGATGGTTTATGGTTTAGGCAGGGAGTCGTCCGTTGTCTAAGGCAAGAAATAAATAAGCTATTAGGGAAATCATATAAAATGGATAAAATGCGCTGGGGCTTTTATTGTGCCGCACCGTTTTGCACTAACAAGCAATATAATAAAACTCGCAGTTTTTTTTGCTTTCCATCAGATTTTGAAAGGTAGGAAGTAAGAATTTTAAAATATTTTCCATGGTTAACAATTCTTTGTGTAGAGCAAGAATATGGGCTATTGCGGCTGGTCGAAAGGATCTTTTGGAAAACGAAAAAATACCATTCAAATCCAAAAGCTATCGTTTGTGTGGGGCCCATTTTGAGAATAGGATGTTCTTGAATGACTTGAAGAACCGGTTACTGAAAAATGCAGTACCCACAATTTTCCCATGTAGATCGTCGTTAGTAAGAAATGAGCACGACTACTACTGTTTCATTGCTGATGTTCCTAGGCCAGCAGCTTGTTCAACCCCTCCTCCAGGTATATCTTGACATTATTTTTGTGGTACACTAATCAGTTCACGTTGGACAATCTGTTATAAAAAATTTGCATTGTTAGTATCAGTGGTGGGGTCTGTAGCTTATTAAAGTTAAGTTTTTTGCAGGTGATCCACTCAGTCTTGATAATATGGAGGAAGATATTAATCCTGAGCAGAATTTGTTGTCTGTGCCAGTGCAAAATTGTAATTCATCGATCAAGAGGAGGTTAGACCAAACTGACACAGATGATATATCTGAAATCAGTGAAGTTATATCACCCCGGTCGGAGTCTGCATCACCTTGTGAGTTGTTAATTCACTTGCATTTTAATGTCTCTTATTTTCACTGCAAAGTACAAACAGAAGAAAAGTTATATAAATATATTGCTTTCCATTTACACATTTATCTGAGAAGGCTCATTTAACTCAGGAATTTGATTAGTCAATATTCAAATGAACCAATCAAATTGTTAAGATTGACTGAGTCTCCTCAGATAAATGTGTAAAAGGAAAACGCCTATCATGTATTGCCTACTCTTCATATACAGGGTGTCACAGTCACAGACTCAACCTCCTTTTTTCTCTTATTTTTCGGATTAAAATTTAATTTCGAAATTGTGAACATCAAATGATTATGTATATCAAAGGCTACTTTCGAACCTTTTCATCTACTTTCTAACATAATAATCAAATTTTTTTCATGTAAATGACCAACTTTTTATTTTCAAAAATTCAAAATAATGGAAGTGTATAGGTATTACATTTTGGAACCTACCTACATAGTTTTCTAAATCTAATGGTGCCATATGCCAGATAAGTGATATTTCAAGAGCCAAAAGTATTTTCGAGGCCATTTCTATCTTTCAATCTAGGAGGTTGGATGCAACGGGCAATATAAACGCTGGAAATATTGAAGTCACATGAAAAGCATAAAAATTTTGTTGTCTTTATGAGCAGGAGGTTAAGTTTGCCAAAACGATTTTTGTTTGCATCAAAACCGTAATTTTTCAAATGGTACCGATGTAGGAACCATATAGAATCTATCCATGTGCCCACTTTGCAATTGGTAGCAATCATATCAAAAATTAAACACTGAATAATTAGAAAAATAAAACAATTTTACTGTAATTAATTGAACAGCAAAGGGTAAGGTAGCTTTGAGGAACAAAAAAAAAACATTTGTGTAGATACTTTATTAATTTTGTTTCAAATACCATTTTAATAAAAGAAAGTTTTCATGCAAAAATCGTTTTGGCAAACTTAACATCCTGATAAGTCAAAGATTTAAATGTTTTTCAGGTGACTTCAATTTTTCCAGCGTTACTATGGTCTACTAGAATAACAAGGGTATAACAATGACAAACGCTGCACAAAAATATAGGCGGATTTTGCAATCCTCAAGTTATAATTTTCTTACTATTGGATTCGATTGCTATTGCATTGACGTTGTGACTCAAAAACATTTGTATTTTAAATTTTAGAAAAATGAACGCCGGGCACAATGCGCAACACAGCATCAGCGATCGACACCCTGTCCACGCGCCGACGCCGACTCACCGATTCTGACTTTGTTAAAATTAATTGCTACATTTACAAATTCTGTGAAAAAGTAGAAGTTTCTACCGAGACTGCCAAATTTTTGTAAGTGTTGAAGTGGAGTGAGGAGGTATAAATATAGAAATTTTTTCAGGGGGCCACATTTTTATGTGGCTCAGGGCCGGTTTATCGATGCTCTCAGTTATCCTTAACTGAAAGCCAATTGCCTAGCAACTACAGTTCTGATTGGCTACAATCGGCCTGATTCTGTAACTTGTGGAGGAGTGCATTGTTTACGTCGTTTCTTTGGAGATATAAATTTTTATATCAATATTTTTTACAAGTCAACTGAAATTTAAGCAAGCCCCAAATCCACTTGCTTAAAATGTTGATAAGTTCCTGTAAAATATTGATATCTCTAAGACAACAGCGTAAACAATAGTCACATTGGCCAATCCAGTTCTCTCGATTGATTTCAATGTTGGCAAAATATCAACAAATTACAGAATTAGACCGATTCTGTCAGTTGGAAGTTAGCTGAGCATCGATAAACCGGCCCTCAGTGGCTCTAAACAAATTTGGGCCCATCAGAAAATGGCAATTTTCACTAATTTTCTTCTCGAAAACTAGCAGATACCACACTTCCATTTTTCCACCAAACATTCGTCTATCTATCCCTGCTCTGTAGTTAAAATGCCAACAAACTTCCCAAAGCCATATTTTTATCTTTTATATTTAGACAGAGCCATGATACAATAAAATAATTATACATATAACTACCCTATTCATAACAAACGCAATCACTAAATAACTTTTCAGCTTAAGTAACCAATAACCATCATACCTATAACAGTCATATAGCATAAAGCAGTTACGCTTATACAGGGTGTTTTGCAACCGCGTGTAAGTTTTTTAACCTCAGATTCGAAGTCGTCTCCTAAGGAAGTTAGGGCTTTACCATAGGGAGCAGTTTTTCTTATTTGGATATCTCTAAAACCACTCATTAAATAAAAAAATATGCAGCAGAGAAGCGGCTGGAACCTCCCCATCGCGTGGATCTTTGTATTCTGTGTAGATAGTAGTCAATTCAACAGAATTTTTTTAATCCTTGACTAATTTCGCAATTTTCTGACAAATACCGACATCACCTCGGACATCACCCATCACACTTGACAATATGTTCCTTTTAAAGTTAATCTTTTGCCACCTTTTTGACAATAACTGCCACTTTATGTCATCCACTGTCAGCCCGCTCCCTTTTATTGAGAAAGAATTTTTTCTCTATTTTCTACTGAAATGGCCGAAACTGTGAACACATTTTTAGAACCAGAATTTGATCGCCTTTCTAATGGCGACATAAAAAATGAGGTCTTGTATTTAAAATTTTAAGTTGATATGCTTAAATGGGACTTCCCGTGAGCCAATTGCTTTCAAAAGCCTTTCAGGCCTTCAACGGGTCACCCGATCTCCATGTACCAAATTTCAGCCAAATCGATTCAGTAATTTGGGCTATAATGTATTTTTACTGTTATTATAAAATTTCGCTTTTTTGAACCAAACAGCGCTAAATGCGAATTAATTTTGTCCTATTTAAAACCAGAATTTGAAGACCTTTCTGATAGTGACAATAAATCTTTCAAAAACTTGTTTTTAATGGTCAAATGAAAAAATAATTTTAAATTTGGAAATTGGTGTGCCAAAACGGCACTTTCCGTGAGTCGATTGAATTCAAAATTTGTTCAGCTCTTCGACGTGTAATACAATCCCCATGTGCAAAATTTCAGCCAAATCGGTTCAGGGGCTTGGGCTGTACCGCGATTTTAAAGTCCGATAAAAATCAATTTTTTTTTTATTTTTGGTCAAAAGGACACTAAGAATGAATACACTTTTAGAAGCAGAATTTGAAGGTCTTCCTTATGGTGAAGTGAAAAATGGGGGTTTGCATTTAAAATTTAAAAGTTGATGTGCCAAAATGGCATTTCCGGTTGCACGATTGGCTCCAAAAGCTTTTCAGATCTAAGTTAGGTTACGAGATGCCTATGTTCCAAATTTCAACTAAATCGGTCTGGTAGTTTTGGCTGTGGCGTGATTACAAACGAACGTACGAACGTACGTACGTACATACAGACACATTTTAAAAACCCCTTTTTTGGGTTCCTGAGACCTCAAAACGTGAAGATCTGGTGCTATCTCAAATTCGAAAATTTTAGTGATTGCAGTAACCTCCCATTTTTTTTAAATTGTGATGGGGTTGGGGAGGTTAAAAATACAAAGAACAGTAAAAGTTACAGTTTATGCTGCTCTTTACAACAGGCACCATCATTTTTAAAATACGTGACCTTGAAAATTTCTCCAGTAGTCTCAGGAACGGATATCTCTAAAACCACTTGTTAAATCAAAAAATACCAAGTATAGTAAAAGTTGTAGTTTGAGCTGCTCTTTATAACAGACACCACCATTTTTAAAACGCGTGACTTTAAAACATTTTCCGGAAGAAAAATGTCAAGGGTTTCTCTGTTTCCTGGTGATCTCATAATCATAATCCAACGAAATTCACTGTGTAGATGTATATTCACTGGCTACTAGTTTCCACCAAAATTCATTCAAATCCGTTAATCCGTTCCTGAGATAACTAAGAAAAATTGCTTCCGATGGCTGACTTTTAAAGCCCTATAACTTCCTTAGGAGACAACTTCGACCTAAACAATTTTGTGCCAGTCGTTACCATTTTCGATGGGCAATCTGAGGTTAAAAAACTTACACGCGGTTGCAAAACACCCTGTATAGCTTTTAAGCCGCTGAAAGGTTTTATAAAACGCTAAAGCGCAAATACACAACGCTTTGTGTGCCAGTTATAAAAAGTTATACAGGGTGTTGCCAATTTCATTGCCCACTATTGGGATCTCGGAAACCATTAGAGTTAGAAAATCGCCTAAATTGGAAAAACGCTGTAAAGAATTCTCCGATATCTTGATTCGTTACTGAGTTATCCTGAAGAAACTGCATATCGCGATTTTAAAGAAAAGTTAATATATTTTTAACAGTTGATGCTAAGCAAATGAAACTTGGGACTTTTATGTTTTTGACAGCTGCCAATTCAATGACATTGGCAGAAATTTTCTAGGCCTCCAAGATTTTGAGTAACGACAATGAACTTTTCTGTTTATTATGGCCGCCATATTGGATCTTAACCCCATTGGATACACAAAAAAAAATAGCTTTTCAAAAATGTAACCAACTTGCGACTTCTTTGACAGATCGTTAAAATTTGAAATTTGGTGTGAATAATTTGTATAATCAGCCTAAACTTGGGGAAAAACCCTGGCATCGTGTGACTCAAGCTTTTAAATTATTTTTTCAGAAAGCCGGATTGGTTACATTTATGAAAAGCCGATTTTTTTGTGTTGAATGGTGTTAAAATCCAATATGGCGGCCATAAGAAAAAGAAAAGTTGACTATCGTTACTCAAAATCTAGAAAGCTTAGAAAATTTTTGTCAGTGTCATTGAATTGACAGATGTCAAAAACATAAAAGTTTCATTTAAACACTATCAACCAAGGGAGTTATGAGTTTTTCTTTAGAATGCCAATTTTCGGAATACGAATCAAGATATCGAAAAATTCTTTACAGCTTTACAGCAAACCCGGGTTGTCGTTTCTCTTTCGTACCCTTTAAGAGTATGCATGAGCTGATTAAACGTTTTAGGAAGTTTTTATACAGTGAGGTTCAAAAGTTGTTTCCCCCCTTTCGAACTCTATCGTGGAGCAGTACTTCGGAAAAAGCTCTGGGGCACATAATATTTATTTATTTAGTGCAGTCTGAGGGTGCTGTCAAATATTTTTTTTCACTTCCGGTTTAGCCGGAAATAACCCTAAAATTGTTTTTTTTAATTGAAACCCACATTTTTCTCAACTAATTCGGAATCTACGAATTTTTCTAGGACAAAAACACGTACCACATTTGACCGGAGATCAAGTCACAGCCACCCTAGATTTTCAAAAACATCGAACAAATCGGTGAAATACGAACATTTTTGAAAATTGCAAAAACACGTCAACCTTATTTTTTTGATGCGAATTCGATTGCCCGATTACATTTTTCTAATTTCTTTTTGAAAAACTCACCAATCGTAAAAAATCAGAGAATTTGAAAAATTCAAAACGAAGTAAAGAAGAAATTTAACTGTCGAGTTGAATTTGTATCAAAAACATAAGGTTGACGTGTTTTTGCAATTTTCAAAAATCTCCGTTTTTCACCGATTTCTTCGATGTTTTTGAACATCTGGGGTGGCCGTGACTTGATTACCGGTCAAGTGCGACACGTGTTTTCGACTTACAAAAATTCGTAGATTCCGAATTATGGTCTGTCCGGGATCCACACGACCGGGATTCACCCTATTTCCATGGTGAATCGTTGTTGTCAACAATGAATCGCCATGGAAATCGGGTGAATCTCGGTCGTGTGGATCCCGGACAGAGTATAGTTGAAAAAAATGTGGGTATCAATTTAAAAAACCAATTTCAGGGTCAAAAAAAAGTATTTGACAGCACCCTCAGACTGCATGAAATTAATAAAAGTTATGTGCCTCAGAGTTTTTCCGAAGTGCCCCTCCACTATAGAGTTCGAAAGGGGGGAAGCAACTTTTGAACCTCACTGTATAATTCTTTTAATAAATGTTATTCATTTTCAGTTTATTTCGTTGATGAAGCAATACCGTCATCAAGCAGCAGCACTCAAACACCTAAGGCCTTCATTGTTTCTACTCTGCAAAGGGATAAGTTAAAAAAGACTATAAAATCTCTTCGAAACAAAAATTTGTTCCTGGACAAAAGGAACAAGATCCTTCAAAAGAAGATTGATAATTTAAAGAAGAACGTTTCAGAAAACGCGTCAGTTGAAGACTACAACGCATTGACTTGCAAATTTTGCTTTTCAAAAGAAAGTCACAAGGTTCCAAGGGGGCGCAGATTTTCAATTCCATGAGATGCTCTTCACAGATCCAAAACTTTATGAAGATCGGTTGAAGCAAACATTTTTGCACAACCACGAATTCTTTGCCACCACGCAGAGACATGAGAAGACAAATCCTCCACATGCGTTGATGAAATACAGGCCATCACATTTCGACCAGCCCTGAATGTCACGGCCTTGGTAGTGCAAGGGATATTTAACAGATGGAGCCAATTCAAACACCAAAAACCTTTTTTTGTAGTTTTATTTGGTCTTAACAATTTACAATAATGAAATATAGTTTATGTACAATTTTCTGTTTTTATAAAACCTATAAGAACTACAAAATACAGTCTTGTACTTAAAATACAACACTTAACTCGAAATGCTAAAGTGTAGAAATAAACCCAAAAACTAAACATTACAATTATTAGTAAAAAAACAAGATCAATGCAACTTTACTGGTCTCAGTCTTGATCCTGACCGGGACTAGTGGGCGAATAGCTTGGACTCGAAGGCGAGTACCTGGGAGGTTGTGGAGAATATGCGGGTGAGGCTGGTGAATAGCTTGGAGAAGTCGGTGTGTAAGTTGGTGAAGTTGGCGAATACTTTGTGCTATGTGGTGAATATTGTGGTGAAGTTGGGGAATAGCTGGGTGAGCTTGGGGAGTAGTTGGGAGAGGAGGGGGAGTAACGAGAACTTCCAGCTGGGGTATGCTGGGGGCTAGATGGGGAGTAACTTGGTGAAGTTGGAGAATAACTCGGCGAGGTGGGGGAATATTGTGGACTACCCCCTGCGAATGATGGCGACGTTGGAGAGTAGCTTGGCGAAGTTGGGGAATATTTTGGTGACGATGGCGAATAACTTGGGGAGGCGGGAGAATATTGTGGTGAGGATGGGGAATAACTTGGTGAAGTTGGAGAGTAGCTTGGTGAAGCTGGTGTGTATCTTGGTGATGAAGGGCTGTAGCTGGGGGATGTTGGTGAGTAGCTAGGAGACGTGGGGCTATAGCTTGGACTAGTTGGGGAATAACTAGGAGATGTAGGGCTATAACTAGGACTTGTTGGTGAATAACTCGGCGATGTGGGGCTATAGCTCGGACTCGTCGGGGAATAGCTGGGCGAGGTAGGGCTGTAGCTCGGTGAAGTTGGGGAATAACTTGGCGAAGTCGGACTGTAGCTGGGACTTGTGGGGGAATAGCTTGGTGACGTCGGGCTGTAACTTGGCGACGTTGGAGAGTAGCTAGGGGAAGTTGGTGAGTACGAAGGTGAAGTTGGGCTATAGCTGGGACTTGTCGGTGAATAACTTGGGGAAGTGGGGCTGTAGTTGGGACTAGTTGGGGAATATCCTGGAGAACTTGGAGAGTACCTGGGAGAAACGGGGGTCATGGATGGTGAGGCGGGTTGGAATGCCGGACTAGAGGGACTGTAAGACGGAGACTGTCCGTGAGGTGAAGGCATGTATGGAGACATCGCGGGAGACTGTGGAGTTGGCGACCACGCTCCGTAACCAGGTGACATTCCAGACGCATCAGAAGCTGCCGATGGTGAGAACGCTGGTCCGCCGGGAGTCATACCGCTGCCCATTAAATCTGAAAAAAATAATCGAATAAGACTAATAACAGCGTAAAAAGAAGCCAATAAAGGCTTACCAAGCGTGGACTCAAAATGAGAAATAACACGAAAAAGGAATGAAAACAAAAATGTGGTAAAACGGAGACATGGACACAAATTGCAGTACGCAAAGTGATAAGATAATATGTTCTTGGTGGCAAGTAATAAAGAAAAAAACATTTTTTAAGAACAAATTAAGGATGTATTGGAGGTAAACAATGAAAATTTTATAGATTACTCTTATCATTGTTCTAAAGCCCTCGTAGCGTGCTATGAAGGTTTCCAAACTTGTAGGTCTCTCTCTATATCGTGACGTAATATGGAGGCAAAATTTGACATTTTTTTTCGAAAACTAGTAGATACTAAACTTTTATTTTTCCCCCAAACATTCGTCTATCCCTCGCTTACCAAAATTTAAAATTTGGTAGAGATGGGCCCAAGCGGTCGCCTTATTGTATAGGGTCCTTTTACCTCCATATTGCCTATCTCTTTTAATTGGAAACCCTAATTCAGAAAATATGTAATAACGGGTGGCTATGGAAACAAATGAATGGCAATCTGTCGAAAGGAGGTTTATCCAAAATTATTTTACAGCACATGTCATCTGTCATTTTACAGGGGACTTGTTTGGGGACATGACATCCGTTATTTTATCTGGGGACTGTACAAACTAACTTCGACAGATTGCGATTCACTTGTTTCCATAGCCTCCCATTCTCACATATTTTCTGAATAGCACTGTATAAGTTTTGAACTGATTCACTAGCCAGTCTAAAAATTAAAGTTAAATTTGGGATTTATCGTGATCTTGTGCGAAAAAGTTTAGAAAAAATGGTCCCACCGCTTTGTTAATCTTTTTCTAATAATTATTATTCATTGCGAAAAGGTAGTCTTGAGAAAACCATAGCCACGATTTAACAGTAATTTACAGAATTGTCAAAGCTTGAGCTTATTCACAACCACTTTACGTACGTAACGTAACAAACTTTAACAATGGTCAACAATTATTATTCATGACAGCTTTTAATTTTTCTAGCTGTTGTTGACGATTGTTAAACTTCGTTATGTCACGTATACAATGTGGTTGTGAATGAGATTTAATAGAAGTTACCGTTTCTTTTAAAAAAATGGTGAAGTGGCATGGGGAGGTTAATAATTTTAATTGCAGTTGAGGGTGATCCATGTCAAACAAGTCGACAGTCTTTGATATCATGGATATTTGCACTAAACATACTTCGTTCCAGGCACGGCCAACCCTAATTAAATAAATAAAAAATGGGAAGCAGAGAAGCGGCTAGAACCTTCCCACTTCGTGGATCTTTCATATAAATTCAAAGTTGATGTGCTAATATGGCACTCCGAGTGCCACGATTGATTTCAAAAGCTTTTCTAAATTCAGTCATGAAATGAAATGTCTACTCACAAAACTTCAGTCAAATCGGTCTATATCGTGTTTTTAAAGTGCGTTGAAAATTCGAATTTTTGAAATTTTTGACGAAAGGGTACTAATAGTGAATACATTTCGGGAGCAGCATTTCAAGGCCACATGTAAAAAACAGGGACTTGTATTTAAAAGTTGATATACCAAAATGACACTTCCGGTTGTACGATTTGCGCCAAAAGCTTTTCAGCATTATTCCGGGTTATGAAATGCTTGGTTGTACCATTGTTTATGTATTTTACATAATAATACATAAACAATGGTTGTACCAAGGTCGTTCATTTTACTGTCACTTGAGAAATTTCGTTTTTGCACATAGCAATCTGGACTTTTGACCTGCCCCAACATGGATAAAGAAGATTCCTGTAACGTAATTTACTTTCAGTTGCCAAAGACCGGTGACCTTGAGCATTTTCTGTCATAATTATACGCTGTTCATTGTTTTATTTTGGGTTTCATAAAATTCTGTTCCTGAATATCAATTTTTCTTTCTTTCTTTGTTAAAAACTTGACTGGGGCGATGTTACACACATTAGCCCTTTAACAGACCGTTGAGGGTGTATACAGGGCGGTGAATTTTTCGTTGCCCATCATTGCGAAATCGGAAACCATAAGAGATGGAAAGTAGCTTAAATTAAAAAAAAGTTGCGCTTTTCAAGGTGATTAAGAATCTGCAAGCAACTCTCCTTTATCTTGATTCGTTCCTGAGTTATCCCGAAAAAATTGAAAATCGCGAATTTAAAGAAAAATTCATATCTTTCTAACGATTGGCGGTAATTAAATGAAACTTCGAGCTTTTATATTTTTGACAGGTGTCATCTCAACAGCATTGACAGAAATTTTCTAGGCCTCTAGATTTTGAGCAACGACCATCAATTTTTCTTTTTCTTATGGCCACCATTAAATACACCGAAAAATTAGCTTTTCAAAAATGTAGCCAACATGGACTTTTTTGACAGAAGGTCAAATTTTGCAAATCGCTATGAATAGTTTGTAAAATCAGCCTAACTTAGATGACAATTGCAAAACAGTACACCGATTTTTTCAATCTCTTATGACATTTGAAAACAATTTAATCTAACCGTAATAAAATACGTCTTGGCATGGTGTGACCTAAGCTTTCGAGATTTTTTTTCAAGGAAGCCCATATTGATTACATTTTTGAAAAGCTAATTTTTTTGTGCATACGGTGTTAAAATCGACCATGAGAAAAAGAAAAGTTGACTGTCATTGCTCAAATTTTTTCTTTAAAATTGTCATTTTCAGTTTTTTCGCGACAACTCAGGAACGAATCAAGATATTGGGGAATTCTTTACAGATTCTTAATTATCCTAAGACCACCATCAGAAAGGTCTTCAAATTCTTGTTTGAAGTAAGACAAAATTCATTCGCATTTAGTGCCCTTTGAGTAAAAAAAAAACCTAATTTTGCAATAACGCCGAAACTACTAGATCGATTTGGCTGAAATTGGGACATGGCCGTTTACGAAACATTAAATTCTGGTGGTAAAAATCTATTTACGATTCCTACCATTTCGGTGTAAAATGATGAACATCCTCATTCTCGTTTAAAACTTGCGGACTGACAGAGAATGACAGTAAATGTGGCAAGATATTAACCTTAAATATCGCTACTTGTCAGAAAGTATGAAATTATTCACGAAAGTCGAGACGAAAGTGGTCTACAAATTTTAGTGTTTAATTGGCTGTAGGTATACCTACACGGAAATAAAAGATCCATGCACAATCAATACTACTACTACTAATAATGTCGGACTACCTACTTTTACCGAACTTTCAGAGAATCATGTTCTCAAAAAGATTGTTTCTTTGATTATTTTATTCATTAAGTATTGAACCAATCCAAATGAGCATTTAGCATACCAGTAATCCTGATTACAGTGATAAGACTACAACGTCAACTTGACACTACTTACTCAATACTTTAATTCATAAAATAATCTGCAAAATACGATTCGTAGTCTCTTGGTTGCCTTGTTGAGTCCTCATGGATGCACTACTTGTCAAATGGTAGATTTTTTTCGGCCAAAGAGGACTCGAGCGAGCTCTCGTCCTCTTTTTAGCCTAAAAAAATCTACCATTTTGACTCGTAGTTGACAGCCATTCGGACGTCAAAACCCGCGGCAATCAAGAGACTACTCGTCGTATTACTATTGATTATTTTATACATTAAGTATTGAACCAATCCAAAGCAGCATTTACTATATCAGTAACCAATCAAATCTTGATTACAGTGATAATACTACAACGTCAACTTGACACTACTTTCTCATTACTTTAATTCATAAAATAATCTGTAAAATATGATTCGTAGTCTCTTGGTTGCCTTGTTGAGTCCTCATGTTTGCGCTACTTGTCAAATGGTAGATTTTTTTCGGCTCTCGTCCTCTTTTTAGCCTAAAAAAATCTACCATTTTGACTCGTAGTTGACAACCACTCGGACGTCAAAACCTGCGGCAATCAAGAGACTACTCGTCGAATTACTATTGATGTAAGTATTCTATTACGCGAGCAACCAGAGAGAAGGAATCATAAGCAAGAATAATGCTAAAGAACAGTAGTAAATGGAAAGAATATATCACCTCTACAATAATAATGGTACAAGTAAACAGAATCAAAATGAACTTACTGTGAGGTGACCAAGCACTTCCAACATAAGGAGTGGTACCCTGAGTCCATGGAGTCATGGCACCACCAGGACTCATGCTTGGAGTAGCAGCAGATCCAAAGAACATCCCCGACGCCATAATATCACCCCCATGAGCCTGAGGAATTGGAATACCCATTTTGCACTTTTCTGCGTCCAACAAGAGATCAAAACATCCAGTCCCCATCCTCGGCAACTGACCCATAATAATATTCTCGGACACTCCCCTCATCGGATCTACTTCAGCGTGCGATGCCGCGTCCATCAAAACGTCGACGGTTTCTTCAAACGAGCATCTCATGAGAGCACCTGTATCCTGCCTGTTGATACCGTGACGAGTGATGGCCATCAAGTGACCCTTGGCCGTCATGACGTCACAAAGCAACGCCAAGTGACGGTAGTTCACGTACAAACCGTAGAACTGCAACACGGCGTTCATCTCTTTTTCGACGGATTTTCGTACGGCTTCTATTCCCAGCACGGAAAAAATCTCACAAATATCATTCGAGAACGTCCTCACGGGATCGACGTCTCTCTCCGACAAAACTTTCATCATGCTAGTACCGTCAGTTTCGAGCAACCACTCGGCTATCGCCTTAAATTCACCAGTTTCGGTGATTACGATTCTCTTCTTCGCGTCGGTTTTCGGCAAATGCATGTAAACTTTGGCAATCGCCTCGAGCCCTTGCAACGTCATATCGCTCAACATGTTGGCCTCGATGCATCTCAAAAACATGTCGTCGTCCATTTTATCGACGTCTTCGTCACCTCCCTCGGTGAATTTCCCATCGTCACTGTTCATGATCCTTATGCGGAGGACCAATTTTTCCGCGTTGTCGTCGTTGAAAATGCAGTTCAGGTCGTCGCCAAAACCGGCGTTTATCTTTTCGGCTATCTGTTCCATGGTGAGTTTCTTATCCGTCATTCTTTTGCGGTCCAACTCTATACGCAGGAGCCACGGTGAGATTCTAGTCGGGTCAAAATCGGGCATTTCGTAATAAACGTTGACGAATTCTTGATCTTCGGGGATCACCGTGTTTTGAGGATCAGGGTCGTAGTAGATAGCCGTGTTAGCTGTCACTTTTCGCAGTGTTGTGTGCTCGAGTCGACAAAGCACGTTCTTGGCTTTTTCCGCATCTCTGGCAGCAATTCCAGTTAAAAATACTGTTAGAGATGGAGCTTTGGGTTTTTTCGAAATATTAATGATTTCCTTCAAACGTGGTACACCCAACGTCACGTTTTTGGAGGACACACCAGCGAAATGGAAAGTGTTCAGAGTCATTTGAGTGGCGGGTTCACCCAAAGATTGTGCGGCTAAAGCCCCCACCATTTCGCCAGGATTGGCTTGGGCTTGTTGGAATCTCGTTTCGATTTCACCAATCAACCATTCGAATGCCTCAGTGCTTAAGCGAAACTCTTCTGATACGCATTTTGTGCACAACGTCGATCTTACGAGGCACTGGAATAGAAGTGTGGCGTTTTCATTGGCCTGTCTGGATAATCTATCGTCGCCAGCTACGATCACGCACTTGTTCAGCAGTTCACGCACCCCTTGAATCACCCTCAACGGTGAAAGATCAGTCGGTGCTCGTTTGTTGATGTGGAAAATCTTTTGAACATTCCAAATCATCCGTTGCAAATTGCAGGGTAGAACCACCTTCGATTCTCCACTGGGAAAAATTTGTCGAAGAGACTCCCTGTCCTTCTGCAACTGTTCCCATTCCGTCTCCAATTCTGAAATTACTTCGCCAGAACCCATCAAATCCTTTATAACTTCTTCGTTGAACACCCTTCGCAAGTACCGTTCGTTGCTCGGATCGAACCGGAATTTCTTTTCGAAAGCTTTGTTACTGAGCTTCACGGTGGGCAGAGTTTGAAATTCGACCATTTCACCGCAGAGACCGTCTTCGCCGTAACGCAATTGGATTAGTTGACCCACCGAATTACGTACGGTACCGTCGTAGTGTACCATTACGGACTCCATGGCCTTGATGAGACGTCGCTGGATGTAACCAGTTTCGGCCGTTTTGACGGCGGTATCGATGAGACCTTCACGGCCGCCCATGGCGTGGAAATAGAATTCGGAAGGGGTGAGACCGGCAAGGTACGAATTTTCCACGAAGCCGCGAGATTCTGGACCGTAGTCGTCTTTGATGAAGTGAGGGAGGGTTCTTTTGCGGAAACCGAACGGAATTCGTTTACCTGAAACGGAAAATTAGATTAACTAAGGATACAAAATTGGATGAAGATACTGGGAGAAATAACAATAACACTTGTCAATAACGTAAATTGTCCCCTGCATTTGGGGGGGGGCTAATGAAATTTCAAATGGCCCTCATCGCTACTTCTGCGGCGAACATTTGACACGAGTTGACTGAAGTGTCAAAATGACAAGTGTTCTAATCAGGAAAAATAAGTTGCAAACATCTATATTTAGAGCGTAGAAAAAGCATATTATTACACTCGGATCACTTGCGCCACTCGGCAAGGCTCAAACGCCATCCTCGTAAATAATGGCTATCATAATCGCTCATATAATAACTACTATGCGAACCTTAAATTTCTAGTCGCCTTTGGAATATAGTTTCTCCATTTGATTTACATGGAAAAACAAAATTCCAAAGGTCTGGAACGGCCCTAGACAGATAATATGTCAGTTATGTCAAATAAAATTCCAAATGTCAATCTATGACGTGATGTTTTATTCCGTCCCACTTAAGAAGAAGACAATCTGATATTTTCTGCATATTTATGGTCGTTTGCACCGACGTTATTTAACTTTAAGCCACACTTAAAATGACAAGAATAACATTTCACTCATATTTCCCATGAATAATGTCGTTGTAATTTTAACTGTGGCTTAAAATTAAACAACATCGGTGCAACCGATCATTTAAGGCCGCATAATTATACAGTAGAAACCAGACCTATAAATCCTTTGAACGCTCAGCCGTGTAATATGGACTTTGATTTTGGTTAGAAATCCGTCAAATGTTTGGTAAAAGGTTCGTAATTTTTTTTGTAACAGATCTGGTTTCTTCTGTATGTACTATTTTGTAGCTTTATTAGAAGGCTCGTTTCGTCAGTATCTATACAAAAAAATTGGCAAAATTGCATTCACCACTAGAAAAAGGAAGTTGATTTTCAGTTTGCAGAACGGTTTTAACAGTTTGGTAATTTACAAGTAATAAAGAGAAAATTGGTTATTTTGAGTGACTTTTGAGGTACTCCACTGAAACGTAATTGTAAGGACAGCCTAATTGTAAGAATAAATACAGTTTCAATTCAAAAATCACAATTTTAATTTTTAAAGAAAACGCGAAATTTCACTTTCAAAGAATAAATTGTACTAATCGGAACGTGGGATCATAAGTGAATTCCGAATAACTTTTTCTTCTCAATGTTCCGACATCTCCAGCGCAACCGCAAAATACGTATTTTCAATAAAAAAATATCAATAGTAGTGTATATTTTCTAATACCTAACACAAGACTTTAAGTAGGTTAAAAGTACAGGGTGTCCTGAAATTAGGCTACAATATTTTACCAGTGCCTTCTACGATTAAAAATAAGGCTAAAAGTTTCAAGTAAACGTTTGTCGAAAAATGCTAAGGGAGCTACAGCCCTTCAAAGGGGTACTCGAAAAATATGTTTTCTTAAAATTACTCGAATATTGTAAATTGCAGGATTTTGAAATTTAGTGTTAGTGTTATCAAGGGCTTCCCTTTGAAATTTTTTCAGATTTTTATTTTAGTCAGAGGTGTGCGTTCTTGGGGGGGGGGGGGCATAACACAGTTTTTCTCTATTATTTTGCTGTTAGTGTTCATGAAACAGAATAAAATCATAATCTCTGGTCTATTCCTCATAAAAAAGTGCTCTTGTTGAACGTCGCTAGAATACACCGTTCTCGAAAAAAATGGCTTTTCATTGGTTCATCTTAACATCTTAATGCAAAAAACCATTGTCTACTAATTATTTTCATATTTGCATAAAAAAAAATTAATACACGCATCAGTTTTCAATTTAAATTTTTTTTCTGCAAAACAGAAGAAGCCATGAATATAAGTATGTACTCATTCTATTACAAATTTTATTCTCTTTCAGTTTAATCACGTGAAAAATTCACGTAGGATCAACATTTTTCGAGATATAAACGAAAAACGTCGGTGGGACCCACGCCATCCACCATTTTTTGAAGATTGCGGCCAACGCACACGCTGGATTTGTCAGGACTTTTAATACGTTAAACAGTACATAAAGTAGAACATCTCAACGCAAGAAACTATTGTCTTACAATTATTTCCACATTTTTTACTAATACGACTGGACTAATAATTAGGAACTTTCTTTTAGCGATGACGTGGAACCGCCATCTTTGCTGTGCATGGTCCTAGTCAACGCCTCCCACTGGAGCCAAGCAAAGCTTGATTTCAATGTGCAGATTCAAGAAAATTGCTTTTTAGAAGTAATTCTTTATTTACAAAATGGCCAGTATGAATAAACGGTAACAAAGCTTTTGCTTATAGCTCTATCCTTTTCTCGCACACGAAGAACTTATGTTTGCATCCTTTCTTAATGGGAGTATGAGCATCTTGTAACACTTTATTCATACTAGCCATCGTGTTTGAAGAATAATTTATTGTTATCAACTTACAATTAGAGTTTTGTAACTTATTCTTTTCCATAACAATTTTGTTTTCAAAGGTAGATGCAGAGACAACTTGTTATGAGCTTAATATTTGAACGAATTTATTTGAGACTGTCAATCCGTGCATGGTCAATCTAATGGAATTTGCAAATCTTGTGGCATAGCTGTGTAGGTACATAGATCCAACAATTGAATTGCTAGTAATTGGTGGTATACCAAATAAAATGGAAAATTTAATAAAAATTTTTTCCTGCTCCCGAGAATTTACTCCAAAAGTTTCAACGAGTGTGGAGTGATAGTACGGACTAGCTTGTACCTCTTTAGATTTTGTTTCGTTCATCAGCTCCTCTTAGGTGCTTAACAATGATTTTTTGAAAATTTTTGAAAATTGATTGATCGATTCCTGCAGGGCTTCCAGTGAAGTCATTTAAATCATTTAGTCATTTATTTTTGTCATATCTAGGTCATATATTGCCATTTTTTTAGCCCAAAATAGATTTTCTCCTCAAATGATACGCCACTGATAAAGAGAACGTCACGCCATTGAAAAAACCTGCCAAAAAGCATTACAAGCCAATGACTTAGGGGGGGGTGTTCAAGTTGCCCCGTGGCTTCTCGCGGGTTCTAATAAGAAAATGTTTTTGGAGTGATTGCAGTAACCTCCCATTTTTAAATTGGTTATGGGGAGGTTAAAATTGGAATATGATACGCTGAAAGAGAGACTCATGAATTGGAGAAGGTTTTTAGTTTTAGAAATTGTTTACTTGCAATATGTACAATACAATTATTGTGTTAACTTGTGTTACTCAGTTTTCTTTAATTTCTTGTCATTTTCTTATTTACCGAGGTCATTTTTTTGGAACTAATCAGTCATTTTTTTCATTTATTTTTGCAAGGTTGGCGCTGGAAGCCCTGCTACTGAAGAAATTAGGATTCTTTCGAATTTTAAGAATACTTACCGAACAATTGTCAACACGAAACAAAATTGGTTTGATCGTGGAGTCTAAAACTGCTGAAGCGTACCGATTGTACCCGAAAAATTTCCAACCTGTTTAAAATTCAATTTTCAAAAAATCACTGTTAAGTACCTAAGAGGAGCTGATGAACAAAAAAATCTCAGAGGTACAGGTTACACAATCATGCTAAAACTTTTGGAGTAAATTCTCGGGAGGAGAAAAAAAATATAATTAATTTTTCCATGTTGTTTGCCTATGGTCGCGGTCCGGTAATACACCTGGTATGAATAAAGATGAAAGTATAAGTATGAAACTATAAGCAAAGACATTGGTCGGTATGAATAAACCGTAACAAAACTTTTGCTTATAGTTCTATCCTTTTCGCATGCACGAGAAACTTGTATTTGCATCCTTTATTAATACAAGTATGAGCAGCCAATGGCTGGTAGGAATGAAGTGTTACAAGATGCTCATGCTCCCATTAACAAAGAATGCAAATACAAGTTTCTCGTGCACGAGAAAAGGATAGAACTATAAGCAAAAGCTTTCGTTACCATTTATTCATATCGGCTATTGAAATGAGCAAAAAAATCACTTAAACTGCTGAAAGGACTTCCAAAAGAATCTTGTATGCCAGCTTTGCACCTTTCTACGCGTATTTTGGGATGAACTATCGTATAGAACTTTAGAAAACAACACTTACCCTCAACGTTTTGTTGACCGACGCAAGCAATAACCTGCGAAATATTAATATTGGACCCTTTCGAACCGGAAACCACCATAGCCTTCAGATTGTTGTATTCAGTTAAGGACTTCTTGGCGGAACCACCAGTCTTGTCACGGGCGTCGTTCAAAATCCTGTTCACTTGATTCTCAAAAGTCTGCCTCAGCGTATTTCCCGGAGTCGGCTCCAGCTCCATATTATGAGCCTTTTGAATAACCTCAATTACGTCCTCTTTGGCTTTTTTGATGGCCTTTTGGATTTCCAAGTAAGTCTGAGGATCGGCGATCGTGTCTCCAATACCGATACTGTGACCTTCGAGAAGAAGCCAATTGTTGACCACCGTCTGGATGTTGCCATAGAACCGACCGCAGACTTCATGACCCAATTCCAACATACAAATGTGAAGTAAGGAACCGGCGGACGTTCCCAACGTTTTTTTACATAAAATTCCCATGACTAATTCTCCATGTTCGACCATTACTTTAGTGTCGCCAGGTGATATCCACTTGTACGGTGTGTCATCTTCGTCGTCTGGATGCGTGGAGTGTGTACGAATCATGTTTACGTTGCCTGGAATGATTAGAGAGAACAATTGTTTGCCTGTCCATAGAGGTTTGGGTTTTAATATGGCTGGACGTGGCATTTTGCCGTCCCAAATTGGTAGAAACATCAAAAGATTCATCATTTGCTCTTTTTCAATGAAAACATCCCTCTTTGTCATTTTCCTTATGGCCGTCAAAGTATCCTGCACGATACCCATCACAGGTTTGTTAGATTGCGGTGTGATGATCTGCCGAGGAGTGATGTGAAGATTCTCGACTTCAGCCCTAGTTTCCATGCTTTGAGGCACGTGCAAGTTCATTTCATCGCCGTCAAAATCGGCGTTGTACGGTGAAGTGCACGACAGATTCATTCGAAACGTCGACCACGGCAGCACTTTCACCCTGTGCCCCATCATACTCATCTTGTGCAAAGTAGGCTGGCGATTGAAGATTACCAAATCCCCGTCTCGTATGTGTCGCTCCACTTTATAGCCGCACTGAAGGTGCAGATCGGACGGTTTCGGGTGGAAACGAAGATCGATTCTTTCCCCGTTATCACGAATTATGTACTTGGCACCGGGGTATTGGGAATTGCCCCTCTGGACCAAATCGAGCATTTTGTCAAAGTTGAACGGTGTGACTATTTCTGGGAAGGTCAAATTCTGGGCTATGCTTCTGGGAATGCCGACTTGATCGATGCGAAGGTTGGGATCCGGTGTGATTACGGTACGAGCGGAGAAGTCCACACGCTTGCCCATCAGGTTACCGCGAATCCGTCCCTCTTTTCCTTTCAGACGGGCCTTGAGCGCTTTGAGAGGCTTTCCCGATTTTTGCATAGCTCTGTAAGAGGAAAAGTGGATAAGTCGCCAGTGAGTCTATAAATCGACCCTGTTGCAAATGGACATTAGAATTTCTATAGAAAACATTAGAGGTTTGTAATGCGTTGTAATTGCATCTAATCAGCCTAATGATTTGTAAGGGAAACTAAGACTAATTTTATAATGGAAAAGCCCAACTGACCAAATTTCTAATGTATTGTACTGAAATCTAATGGTCTTTCCTTCCACTCACTAGAACCCATTATAAGAGTGTTGCCTTTCTAATGTGTTTTCCCATTACAAAAACAGATATGAAGAAGTTGTACTGTGTTCTACTGGCAAATTCTATTACACATTTTACAGTTTCTAATGAAATGTAATGGGAAGTCTGGGATTTTACATTACGTGACATTAAGAACCAGCTTTTGTATCTGTAATCGGTTGATCTGGGAATTCACCGGACAAATACCTACATCAATCCATTACAACTCATTACGTATTTTTTTTAATAAAATGGGCATTTGCAACAGGGAGAAATTCAGGCCAAACTTAGTTATTAAAAATTTTAATTCGTTAATTTATCGAAGGAGGTATGGCAATAAAGAGTTTCAGTGGTTCAGTCAACGTTTCGACTATATTTTAAGGCTTCTTCAGGGACTTCCCATCCGGGCCCACATAATCTATCAACGCTGTATAATACAGGGTGTTGCCAATTTCATTGCCCACTATTGGGATCTCGGAAACTATAAGAGTTAGAAAATCGGTTAAATTAGATAAAAATTGCTCTTTTTTAAGGTGATTAAGAATTTGTAAAGAACTCTCCGATATCTTGATTCGCTCCTGAATTATTCCGAAAAAAATCAAAATTGACATTCTAAAGAAAACTTCATAGCTATCTAACAGTTGATGCTATTTAAATGAAACTTGAACTTCATCAATTCTTTCTAGATTTTGAGTAACGACAGTCAACTTTTCTTTTTCCTAGAGCCGCCACATTGGACTTTAACACCATTAGGCACACAAAAAAGTCGGCTTTTCAAACCTTGAGTCACCCGTTGCCAAGACGTGTTTTATTATCGTTGAATTCAATTCCTTTCACTTTCACTTTTTTACGGTTGTTTTTCTTATGGCTACCATATTGGATTGTAACAGCATTACACACCAAAAGATGGGCTTTTCAAAAATGTAACCAGCCCGGACTTTTACATGAAGAGCAGGGGCAAATTTCTGAGAAACTTGCCACCTGAACTTCGCCCTTTGGCTATACTTATTAAGTAATATAGATTTAAGGATTTATTATTATTTATTTAAATGCCAATAAAGTCTATTATTATTATTATTATCTCGTCACTCAGTATACCAAATTTCAGTCAAATTGGTCCAGAAGTTTGGGCTGTGACGTGTTTACAAACGTACACACATACAGGGTGTGAACGAAACTCGTCGCCAAATTTTACCAGTAGATTCTTCTATGAAAAATATGAAAAAAGTTCCTATGAACATTTGTCGAAAAATGCCTCCTAAGGGGCCACTTTGAAAGTGGTGTTTTCTCAATATCTTCAAAAAGGTTATAGATAGTACCGTGAAATTGAGTATCTTTAGCAAGTCTTTGATGCTGAATTTAGTGCTGTGGGGAAAATTTTAAGATTTTGTTCAAAAGCGTCCCGTACAGGACTAAATTTGGGCAAACATTGCTCTAAGTTGTTTTTACTCAAATTGGACACCAGAATCTGAAAATATGAAGTTTTTTACGTAAAAATTGTGCTCTTGTGTGACATCGATACAATGCACCATTTAAAAAAAATGGCTCTTCATTGGTTCAGGGCTCAAAGATTTGTGATAGAAGATAGAAGTCATCAAAATACCGTAAACAAGTTCATGGGAGGGTTCTTTACTTTATTCTTATGGACCTTTGTCGCTTCCTAAGGGAGCTATGGTCTTTCAAATGGGGTCTTGGAAAGCATATTTTATGTTGTTTGAAGGACTCTAGCTCTCTTAGAAAGCATTTTTCGACTCATATCATAAAAACTTTTCTTCCTAGAATGAAGTAAGGAACCCTCCCATGGACTTGTTTACGGTATTTTGATGTCTTCCATCACAAATCTGAAAAGTCAGTTTTTTTGAAAATGGTGCATATTTTCTAGAGATGAAACGGATATCCGGTTACTATCCGGTATCCGGCCCCTTTTTTACTATCCGGCCGGATACCGGCCAAAGCCGGATACCTACTTCAAAAATAAAGAAGGCTACAAAATCAAATTTTTATTTTTAATTTTACATGTTTAATATTTGAAATTTAATAGTGGCAAATTATGATGGATAAAATTTTTATGATTCAGGGTTGCCATTGCACACTTGTACACACTTTTCTGTAGTTTTTAGATAAAATTGTATTGTACACCACCACGCACGACCATTACTCTCTTTATCACCTGTTAGCATTTTCTTTTCACTTATAATAATAATAATAGAATTTATTTTCCAACAAACAAGATGTCTATAAAAGGAAACAGAAACCAAACAGTTTTAAATATATAAATCAAACTAATATAAGTTATAAATTATTATAGAAATGCAGTAATTGTTTTTTTATAATCTCATAAGAGCATTTAATTCTTTCCGGAAATTTTTGTAGTGCATCCCAACAACGTATTAATTGGGATGCACGACTAAAATTTCCAGGAAATGAATTAATGCTCGAATGCAGATTCGGTAAGAAAATATAGCAACGATACAGCCACAAAAATTGAATAGAAATGATTTTTGAAATTTAATTTGACATAAAAATTTCCACTTATTAATTTCGTTTAATTTCGAGTTGCCATGGTAAACACACAGAAATCAATTTTTCTATTGGCTAATGATTAGTATCGTGCGATTTTCACTTATAATCTCATAAGAGCATTAATTCTTTCCGGAAATTTTTGGAGTGCATTCCAACAACGTATTAATCGGCCCGAGTGGAACACGAGGGCCCGATTACGTTGTTGGGATGCACGACTAAAATTTCCAGGAAATGAATTAATGCTCGAATGCAGATTCGGTAAGAAAATAGCAACGATACAGCCACAGAAATTGAATAGAAATGATTTTTGACATTTCATTTGACATAAAAATTTCCACTTATTAATTTCGTTTAGGTTGGTCTAGATAGGTATCAAAAATTTCCAGGAAATCCTTGAGTTGCCATGGTAAACACACAGAAATCAATTTTTCTATTGGCTAATGATTAGTATCGTGCGATTTTCAGGGACAACTGGGCTGGGATTACCCGCCTAACCCGCTCACCACACGATTCACCTGATCGAGTTGCATCGTGTTATCTCGCGCTGCGCCAGCTGTACTCTACCTACTCATGCCTCAAATTCACATATTTTTGCTCGCTTAATTCAAACCGTATAGTTGGCCGGATATCCGGCCAGAGCCTCGGCCGGATATCCGGTATCTGGCCAAAATCACTATCCGTTGCATCTCTAATATTTTCATATTGTGGTGTCAAATTTGAGAAAAAAACGACTTAGAAAAATGTTTGAGCTAATTTAGTCCTAAGCTCCTCCATCCGTACGGGACGCTTTATGATCAAAATTTTAAAATTTTCTCCACTGCAATAAATTCAGTACAAAATTTTACGTTGCTATCTTCAACTGTTTTGAAGATATTGAGAAAACACCACTTTCAAAGTGGCCCCTTCTAGGGGCCCTAGCTCCCTTAGGAGGCATTTTTCGACATATGTTCATAGGAACTTTTTTCATATTTTTTATAGAAATATTTACAGGTAAAATTCACACCCTGTATAGACAGATTCTAAAACCCACTTTTTTGTGTTCCTTGGACCTCAAAACGTATAATCCAGTGTTATTTCAAACTTGAAAGTTTTAGTGATTGCAGTAACCTCGCTTTTTTTAAAGGGTGGGTACTTACATTTAAAAAAAAATTGCGGTATAGACCCATTGAAAATAAAACAAAATGATACATACCTAGGCATGCCGGGCATATCATTATCAACCAAAGTTGCAACATGAAACTGCAACATCTTTATATTTTCTGCAATTACATGAGCAGCGGCTCCTGCTGCTTCATTCTTCTGTAACTCATTGTTTGATTTAATAATATCGGCTAATTTGTGAGTTAAATCATCTTGATTTCTAGCTGAACCATACATTACAACAGCAGGTCGTACTGGTAATGGTGGTACAGGCAAAACTGTAACGATCATCCAGTCAGGTCGGGCAAATTTAGGGTCCATGCCCAAAATAAAACATTCTTCATCTATAAACATTAATGTTAAAAGTTTGCTTGGTGATTATTCTATAACAAACCTGTGATGTGCTTGAGAATTTCCCAAACTCTTTCTGCAGACAGAGAAATTTTCCTCTCCTGTGAATCTTCATTTAAATGCTTCCATTCTGCTGTTAATTCAAGCCCAGCTCGCCTTATATTTGGTTGGTAGCGACCACAACCACCATGACCCTGTTTTTTACCTAAAAACATTACATTTGAATTCATAAATTATAATTTTATCAAATAGTCACCTTGATTTGCATCTTCACCGTCTTTACCAACATCCATTTCATCTCCACCTTCACAAATATTTTTGCCTTTGCACAAATCATAAACAAAGGCCAGTCTTTTCCTTGGCTGTCCTTTCGACTTTATCACAACTTCTTTAATTTTAGGATTATTCTACAAGAGAAGAATTAGAACACACGGAAAAAATTAACAATAGGGGTTATTTACAGGACTGACGAGAAGTTTGCTGCAGTAAAAGCAAACGCATCTCAATATTTTTATGGTTTTCGTGACGAATCCAACGTGGAACACAGGTTTCGATAGATCGATGTGGCCGAAATGTCCCGGGCACTCGGTCATGTTGCCGGCACAGGTCTGACATCTTGAGTGACGATCGATGACACCCTGTCTTGGGTCCATGAGGCCACCGAGCTTGGGGCGACCCGCTTCCATGGTTTCTGGAAACCGGATGCCCCCCTCTGTGACCGACATACGCCGCTAAAAAGAAAATAGTTTTAAATTTACCGCCACATTTGGTAACTTTTAGATTTTAAATGGTGGCAATCGATGACGTCAAATACGTCATTCTTCCATCCTTTTCTCCCGCCCGCAGTTTCGTTAAAAAATTGATAAAGCAAAGCAAACAACAAAAACAAACGTAGTTTTAAACGAGATTATTTCAGGAATAGTGCTCCTTTAATTCCGGTCTGTGGCTTTAGGTGAGATTTTCGGGGCCTTTCTTGTTTACAAATTATCTCAAGTCATAATGGTAGATTGGAGGAAAGCGATTTTAATTTGCCCAATTTCTGGCTCGATTTTAATCTTTTATCGACTGAATTTCATATCAAAGTGTAGCTTAGACTCCAAGGAATCATTTACTTACTATTTCATCAGGACTCAATATCCCAAACTGCACCCTTTTTACTGTTCTTAACGGAGCTTTACTGTCACTGGCAGCCATTTTGATGGCCGACACAGAACTGTTCTCTTTCTCCGTTCAAGAACAGCACAAAAGTGCGCTGTGAACGCATCGCATGGACAGGCGCCCGCGTCCGACTGTTTTTCTCCCCTCATTGGTTTACGCTTTTCGTCGCGCATGCGGATTGGTTGTCAACTCCAGTGGCGTAGGTATAGTATGTTGCGGGTAGGCACTGCATAAGTGTAGATAATACGCGATATTAGCGATGACGTGGAACCGCCATCTTTGTTGTGTATGGTCATAGTCAACGCCTCCCACTGAAACCAAACAGCGAGATTTCAATGTGCAAATTCCAGAAAATTGAATTTTTCGTCTAATTCTTTATTTACAGTTACTGTGTTGCGTTTTAAGATCTTAAAATTGACAAAGTGAAGAATTAATATCGATTAAATCATTACACAATGTCCACAATGAGCTTTGTATTGAAATAATTAAATCTACACAAGGAAATTCTCGCTTGTTTAGCTTCATTGCCATGGTAACGACCTTAACCTAGCCCAAAAGATGGCGAACTACGTTCAAGCTTATAGCCCGTATTCACCGGTCAAAGTACTCTAAATCGTCCTCTTTTATTTCTTCATGGTGATGAGCCGTTTTTGAGAAAATTAAAAAAACAAATCGGTCGCAGGTGGTAGGTAAATTAAAATACGAAAAAATTAAGTTTAGCCGCTATGCTTTAATATAGGGTGTTCCTAAATTCATAGTCCTAACTTCGGGTCGTTATTCCTCACTTCATTCTATTAAGAAACGTTCCTATGGACATTTTTCCGGAAACACTTTATAGAGGAGTGGTACTCAAAAAGTTAAATTCTTTAAAATTTCTCGAAAAATATTAAGAATAGATTAGATGGGAGGTTAATTTGCAAAATGGCGGACGTGACCAACTTAAATATTAAGAATAGAATTTTGAAATTTGCAACAATCGTTTGTGTTATAAAGAGCTTTCTCCTTACTTTTTTTCAGATTTTCAATGACATCATCACAGGGGTGCGTTCTTGAGGGGTTTACACATTTTTTTACACTTTCTTTTGTTGTAGTAATTTTTCTCCCCAAATAATAATAAAATCTTAATCGGTGATGGTCGATTCTACTTAGAAAAGAGGCTCTTGTTGAATGTCGCTAAAATGCACCCTTTTCGATTAAAGTGACTTTGATTGGTTTAGAGCGCGAAAATTTCTGTTGTAAAATTTATTTTATCTACCTAATTAGTGAAAATAAACTCAGAATATTTCTTACATCATTTTAGAAAGAAAAGGGCAATGGTCCTTCGAATAATATGTTTTCCGAGACTCCATTGAAGGACCATACTTAGTTCTTTTAGGAAACATTTTCTGCCGTATCTTAATATGAACTTTTCTTCCTAAAACGATGTAAGGAATCATCCTCCATCTTTATTTTCACTAATTATAGGTATATAAAACAAAGTGCTAGTCACAAATTTTCGCCCGCTAAACTACAAACGAAACTTGTCGCTAAATTTCACCAGTAGATTCTTCTTTGAAAAATATGAAAAAAGTTCCTATGAAAATTATGTCGAAAAATGCCTCCTAAAGGAGCTAAGGCCCCTTAAAGGGGCCACTTTGAAAGTGGTGTTTTCCCAATATCTTCAAAAAGGTTATAGATAGTACCGTGAAATTGAGTATCTTTAGCAAGTCTTTGATGCTGAATTTATTGCTGTGGGGAAAATTTTAAGATTTTATTCAAAAGCGTCCCGTACACGGACTAAATTTGGGCAAACATTTTTCCAAGTTGTTTTTTCTCAAATTGGACACCAGAATCTGAAAATATGAAGTTTTTTACGTAAAAATTGTACTCTTGTGTGACATGACCATAGTTCTTTTAGGAAACATTTTCTGCCGTATCTTAAAATGAACTTTTCTTCCTAAACTGATGTAACGAATCATCCTCCGTCTTAATTTGCACTAATTAGGTAGTTAAAACAAAGTGCTAGTAACAAATTTTCGCTAAACCAACTGGAATCATTTTATTCGAAAATGGTGCGCCCTAGCTACATTCAACACCTTTTTTATGAGGAATAGACCAGAGATTACGATTTTTGTTATTATTTGGAAAAAAACACCCACAACAGGAGAAAATGTAAAAAAATGTGTAAGGCCCCCCAAGAACGTACACCTCAAAAATCTGAAAAAAATTGAAGAGAAAGCTCCTTATAGCACTAACCACCGCTCTGAATTTCAAAATCCTATTCTTCACATTTTTCGAGAAATTTTCAGAAAACTGATTTTTTCAGTACTCTTTTGAAGGGGCGCAGCTCCCTTATAAAGCATTTCTGGACATACGTCCATAGGAACTTTTCTTCCTAGAATGATGTAGGGTGTAGGGAATAACGTCCCGCAGTTAGGACTATGAATTTAGGAACATCCTGTATAGATCTACATGTTAAATATCAAAATGACCAATACGTTGAAAACTTTAATTAGTATTAAGGACTCTTGCATGAAAAAATAAAAAGAGAAGAAGATTAAAATTTGGGGATTTTTAAAAACTTGCACACCTCTCTGTATAGTATCTTGACTCGCTCCTGAGTTGCAATAGTTATCTGAAAATTGCCGTTTTAAAGAAAAATTAATATCTTTCTAGCGACTTAAATGAAACTTTAGGACCTCGAATTTTTGTATGTTTGACATATCTGTCAAATAATAATAATAATAATAATAATAATAATTCCATTTATTGAGAAATGTGCTTTAACAAAAAAATAAACTCTAACCACAACAAAAATAAAAATAAAAGATATAAGCACACACTCAAAAGGGCATAAACAGCAATATGCTGATTAAAATTATACCCTAAAACTAATAAGAAATACCGTATTTCGAAACAAAAGTTGAAACCAAGAACAGAAAGTCACACGGTGAGTAATAAACAGTAATGTTGAAAATTTAAAAAGAAAATAAGGCAACAATAATAATGATTGCAAGAGAGAACAAAGCAAACAAAAAATTTGAAAAGTGAAACAACGAATTATATATGTAACCTAACATTAAAACAGTTTGAAAATGATGTCAACATCCAAGAGTTCTTCATCAAATAAGTTGGACTTGGTATGGTTCCTAATAGAGACTAGCGATTGGTTAAGCTCAAATGAATTGATAATTTTATTTAACGTAAAGCTGGACAAATAAGAAAATGATGATTTGAAACAAGACAAGGAATGCCTTGGAATGCTGACCGAGAGATTACCGCACCGGAGCTGTCTGTCATGAACATCTTGCCGCACCTGAATCTTGTCTCTTAAATACTCAGGTTTACCAGTACGCATGACTTTCAAGACAAGAAAGGTAAACTGTAACAGCCGACACTCTGCCATCTTCAACCAACCGAGACTACGCAAAAAGGGAGTGATGTGGGCAGCAAACGGGACCGAGACAACGTACCTAACACAATAATTTTGAATTCTCTGCAGCCTAAGCTTATTGGCAATCGTCAGACAGGGAGCGTAACAACTACTAGCATAGTTTAGGTGGGAGAGTACTAAGGCTTCGACCAGAAGTTTTTTAGCATCCTTGCCGAGTAAGAGTCTCAAGGGAGCCAGCTGTTTAAGAGCCACATATGTTTTCGTGCAAATCGCGTCAACCTGTTCAGTGAACTTCAACTGAGAATCGTAGAGTACGCCCAATGTTTTCACACAAGTCGCTTTCTGAATAATCTGATTATCAATTATAACATCGGGGGTATCTCCTAATAGGCTGAGCCTGTAGGCCGTTCCAAAGACAATGGTTTGGCTTTTAGCGGGATTTAAAAGAAGACAATTCTGTCGCGACCACTGTCTAATATTCTCTAAGTCATGGTTGATCATTTCCACCGCAATCACAGATTCTTCAATTTTATACGAGAGTCGCATCTGCACATCGTCAGCAAAAACATATAGAGAACAATGTTCTACAACAGCTGGAAGATCCGCGGCATAAATCGAAAAAAGTCTAGGCCCCAAGACAGAGCCCTGAGGCACCCCCGAGAGCAATGTTAGAGGCCCAGACTCTTCACCTTTAACATCTGTGATCTGTATGCGATCGATAAGGAAGCTGGCCAACCAATTCAGAGAAGAACCACTGATGCCGTAGTACTTAAGTTTGGCTAGCAACAGATCAATGTCCAAACAATCAAATGCTCTTGACATGTCTAGCAGTGTCAAGGATGTTACCATCCCATCATTGAAAGCCGTCAGCAAATCATCAGACAGAGAACAGAGGGTCGTGGTATAGTACTATAATTCTTCCTATATGCCGATTGAATAGCAGGAATGAGGTTAACGTTGTCAACAAATTCGTTCAATTGGGTAGATAGTGCACGTTCAGCAATTTTCAAAGGAGTGCAAAGCAAGCTAATGGGCCGTACATCATTTAAGGATCCGACCTTCGAACGTTTAGGTATCGGCTTTACCAAAGCGCACTTCCACTGTCTCGGAACGACCCCCAGTTCAAAAGATAAATTAATTATATGCGTTAAAGGTTCACAAAACCAGCGCGACGCGACTTGCAACATCTTACTAGAAATACCGTCCATGCCCACAGCACCGCCTTTCAACTGAGAAATAATTCTCCACGGAGATGTAGTTGAACCTACTGTTAATGTCAAAGAAGTCATTGTTGAACTTATTTATATAGTCCCAACTTACATCCAATTTAGGTATAGAGAGTTTACAAAGTGCTGGTTGATGACATTAACAGAAATTTTCTATACCTTCTAGATTTTAAGCAACGATAGTCAATTTTTTCTTTTCTTATGGCCGCCATATTGAATTTTAACACGATCGGATGTTCAAAAATTTAGCTTTTCAAAAATGTAATTAACATGGATTTTTTTGAAAGAGTCTAAATTTTCCAAATTTTGTGCCAATGTGTACTTTATCAGATGAGCAAAAAAGTTATAAAAAAATATTACACCACCTTTTTAAATAGTTTGTGACATGTGAAAAACAATCGAATTAAGCGACAATAAAATAGATATAGGTATTGTAGAAGCGTGTTTGATGGAACTTTAACATGTTTTTTTCAAAAAAGTCCAATGTTACATTTTGAAAAGGTAATTTTTGTCCATCCGATGGTGTTAAAATTCAATATGGCGGCTCAAAATCTAGAAGACCTAGAAAATTTATGTCAACACCATTCAATTGACATACGTCAAAAACATTTAAATATTCAAAAATATAAAAACTACAAGTTTTATTTAATTATCACTAGAGAGCGGATTTTATGCTAAATGCATATTGCATGCATATTTTACATATTTGGTCATTTTTTGTCATTTTCGCTTATTTGGAGAAAAATCGCATATTTACGCTTATTTCGCAAGATTTCTGTTAAAACTACCTTTAAAAATGTGGGCGGTTCTTCGAAAAACTGATTTCATGAATTTACCTACCCTTTTATTACCTACATCCCTTTCCTGCTTAAGACAACTTGGCTCAGGTAGACGGTCAACCTGTATATTCATTGCTAATGACAGGGTTTTTGCCTATTTGCAGGTATAGCATGTAAAGAGGGAAGGTGTTATAGTGGGGGTTGATTTTTGCAGTTGTTTTACGTAAAGTACTCTTGGTTTTTGTCGGCCATGCCTAAGGACAAGAGTGCCCTCATTTCAAAAGCCATTCTGAGTTCATTTTTGCAGATGTTTTTTTTTTCTAGAACTCGCGTGCTTATTTAGAATTTTACGTGCTTATTTAGTGCTTATTTCGCTATTTTTTGGTGCATAAATATGCGCCTATTTGGCGAAAGAATTTCGCATATAAATCCGCCAATCACCAATCAATCGTTAGAAAGATATGTATTTTTCTTTAAAATAGCTATTCTCCAGTTTTTTCGAGATAACCCAAGAACGAATTAAGACATCGGGGAATACTTTACAGATTCTTAACATCTTCAAAAAATGCAACTTATTTTCTCTAATTTAACCTACTATCCATTTCTTATGGTTTCCGAAATACGAGATGGGAAGTTTATTCTGCCTTAGAATAATGAGAACACCTGTATGCAAAGATTTTTAGTGCATATTTTCCAAGTTCTATTTACTTATCAACAATCGGCAAACGTCATAGAAGCGTCAGTGAAATATAATTTGTATTTTTGTACGTTTTCACCAAAAACTCCAAAGTTTTCTTAATTTGTTCGTTGCATTTATCTGAAAACATGCCAGTGTTCTATAGTCTTTTTCTTAACAAAGACAAAAAAAAGTAGTAGGGTATCTTGCTGAAACTTGGTATGTACGTTCGACCTTCAAGCCTGCTGAAGGTGAAGGGGTGCCAATTTCGGGGGGATGAAATTTAGGGGATGAAAACTACAAAAAATATGATGACTCCGCAAGGGTTGCACACAGCTATTTGAAACTCAATGTATACACACATATAGGGTGTCCCAGAACTCGCAGAAAATCTAATAATGGCAGACTCCTAATCTGAGACGAATTTTCCTTTGCGGAAATTGCGAGGTCTCACTAGGTTTTAAATGAGAAACAATTTTAGTCCGCCGATCAGAATGACTGAATTAGACGGTAAAGGTAAAGTAAAAGGATGTAAGATGTTGCTGGGATACACAAAAAAATAATAAAGCGCAAACAATAAAGAAGCACAACAATTATTTTTGTATCCCCAGCAACAGCTTCCACATCCTTATTGTACCTTACCCTTTAATTAACGGATAGGTACATTATTCTGATTGGAGGATTTGAATTGCTTCCCATTTGAAAACTATTGAACCCTCACAATTTTCACAAAGGAAAATTCGTCCCAGTTCCGGTTCAGGAGTCTGCCGTCAACAGATTTTCCGCGAGTTCTGGGACAGCCTGTATATCGATGCATTTTCTGCAAAATTGAACAAATGGGGTGGAGTGGAAGTTAGGGGTTGCAACTCGAAATTCTGTTTATTGGTCGAAATTGGCGTCATTCCATAGCTTTCCATTAATGATTCAAAAAAGGTGCTAGTCATATTTTGCGAAAAACCATCCTTTTAAAGGTGCCACAACTCTTAACAAGCAGAAATACAAAAATACGAGAACTCAAAAACTACTCAACGTATCAAGGCAGAATTTCTTTTACTAAAATCATCAATATGTATAGTAGGTATATTCGATAATAATGATACTCGTATAACTGACTGCTTTGTTCGGAACAGTTACGGAGAGGCCCGAGTGACGTCACACTTGCCGAGTCTGTTCAGCTACACGTTTCGCAAAAACTCTTTACCTATGTATGTACAATAACTATGTTGTATTAGTTCTTTATTCATGAAGGTAAATACAAGTGCATAACACTTTTACAATATCCCATAAGATCAAAAAGCGATCGTAGATAAGTTAATAATACTGTGTAAAAATGTGTTAAAGTCGAACCCTGTTCTTCTACATTTATAAACTGCTACCGAAAGCCTGCGGCCTTCAGTTCCATGAGAGTGCTGTGACTTATTATGCCATGGGTCTGATGGTAACTGTTGGAGAACGTGGAAAAACCATTTCCTGTAGATGTCTTTCTTCTTCCGGTATAATCTCTATTAAAATTATATCTTTCGTTTGACGTAACATGATGGTTTACCTTATTATTCACAGTTTTGGGAAAAATTATATTTTGTTTGGACACCCTTGAGTCGGATTTTATAGAATTCACAACGTGATTAATTGACTTGGTAGTGGAAATTTTCGGTTCCGATTGCGTCACACATGATTTTTCCTTAGAAGAAGTGGATTTCATGTGACTTCTGATGATTCTTGGAGGAGGCAGTTCTGAAGATATTATTCTACTTTTTACAGTTGATGGTTTCGTGTTTCTATTGTGATGAGTGGACATGATCTCGTAAAGTTTATTTCTATAATCCTCGACGGACAATCTGACGTCATCATGGAATGGAATCACAATATCACGTGACAATTCAACCTCTTGATCAGGGTCGTGGAAAGCTGCTACGTAGTCATGTAGGAGGGCTTCCCCAGCAGTCAGTCTTTTGGTTGGATTGAACACCAACAACTTATTGATTAAAGAAATTGCAGCCTTGCACGCTGTTTTACCTAAAATCGTGTGGAGAGGAACCTTTTCTACCGATGAAGCGTTTTTGATCATTGATATTCCTATTCCAGAGACACACACAATGTTGATGTCTTCAAAAAATTGTTAGGATTTTGTCTAATTACTAATCAATTACCTTCTTGTGAGGGTGTAGGAATAGTAGCCATTATCCGTTCAACTTGATTAACTGTGGAAGACCCGGGAAAAATTGCTTTTCCAGCTGTTATCTCACCCAAAATACATCCCAAACTCCACATATCAATTCCCTTCGTGTACCTAAAAGAAAATTTTATTTTCAGAAGAAAAAATTTTCAACCTTTTGCTGGCGATAAGAATTTCCGGAGCCCGATACCATCTTGTTGCGACATAATCTGTTAGAGTTGGGTCTGATTCACTTAAATTTCCTTCAAGTCCTTGGGTTAATGATCGCGCAAGACCGAAATCGGCAATTTTGCATCTGCACATAACATCCAATAAGATATTGCTTGGTTTAAGATCTCGGTGGATTACATTCCCTGAGTGGATGTACTTTATTGCTTTGAAGAGTTGGTACATTATGTACTTTTTGTGGATGTCTTTGAGTATTCCCTTTTTGATAACGTTATGTAGATCAGTCTCCATGTATTCGAATCCGAGGTAAATGTCACTGTTGTTGGCAGCCCTGAAATAAAAGCGAGAATAAAAGTTAATAAGTGAACTTGCGAGTCAGCACTCAGCAGTCAGATTGTCGACAAAGAAGAAATATGAGATGTGCCTAAAGAAGAATGCTTCATTGGCTTCATACATAAGTTTCACTGCTTCAAAGAATTTTCATTTCTCATGAAGGACCATAATGGCAATATTGTTAATGGCATAGGTAACCAAATTCTACATGCTTTTACCTTAGTTTTAGCGCAGCAACTTACTAAAATCTATTTTTTTATAGGTACCTATCGAAAAATCGAATCGACAAGAATATAAAATCTTAAGTTTTAGGGTCCTGTTAGGAACCTAAAGGAGTGGTTTTTGAAAAATGTCTGTCTGTGTGTCTGACTGTGAACACGCTACAGCCTAAACCACTGGATCATCAATCTGGCTGAAATTTGGTATGTTGACATTATACCTATGACCTAAGGAAAGAAAGGACTGATCAGATTTTGGGCCAAATCGGCACTGGGAAACTGGGAAAGTAGGCCAGTCATATCAGCCGTAAACTTCATATGGAAAATTGGGATCGACAGATTTTTTGATATGTTGTAGCATAAGAGCGATGCTAATCAAAAGCTGATGATGAAGTGTACTTAATGATGAAAGTGAGACATTTTCGTAGGTTTAACTTATTTTTTTTTATTCTTGTCTTTTAAGATTGTTCTTGTTATTGGAATTTGTGGGGCGACTAGAAGAGAGAAATTATATTCCCTGCGAGTTCCCGATATTGTTCAAATTGGCAAATGGCAACAAGAATCACAATCAACAGCAACCGATAGAGGTTACTATTATCTATCATTTTCCAATTACAGTTTTAAGTATACCTAAGTACGAAGGCGTAGAAGGGCCACATTTTTAACATTTTCTTTTAATCCAAAATTGTCGACTCGCACTCGACAATTGTCGACCCGATCGACAATTGACGACCCGATCGACAATTGACGACCCGATCGACAATTGATGACCCGATCGGCAATTGTCGATCGGGTCGACAATTGTCGACTCGCACTCGGCAATTGTCGACTCGCACTCGGCAATTGTCGACTCGCACTCGGCAATTGTCGACCCGATCGACAATTGACGACCCGATCGACAATTGATGACCCGATCGGCAATTGACGACCCGATCGACAATTGTCGAGTGGTCAATTGTCGATCGGGTCGACAATTGTCGAGTGCGAGTCGACTAATTTAGATTAAAAAGCAAATGTTAAAAATGTGGCCCCTCTACACCTTCGTACCTAAGCACCTATCCTATGCCAAAAATTCTCATTTCCATTTCCATGTTTCGAAATACCTAAGTGATGTTATCTTGTCTGTAGAATTATGACTGTATTGTAATAATAATTTTCAATAGATGAGTTGTTACAGCATCTGTTTATTTTTAACCTCCCCACTCCACTTCACCATTTAAAAAAAAAGGGAGGTTACTGCAATCACTAAAATTTTCGAATTCGAGATAAGACCGGATCTATACGTTTTGGGGTCTCAGGAGCCCAAAAAAGTGGTTTTTAAAATGTGTCTGTGTGTATGTGCGTACGTACGTACGTACGTGCGTACGTGCGTACGTACGTTTGTAAACACGCCACAGCCAAAACTACTACACCGATTTGGCTGAAATTTGGTACGTGTGCATGTAATAACCCAACTTAGATCTGAAAAGCTTTTGGAGCCAATCGTTCAACTAGAAATGCCATTTTGGCACATCAACTTTTAAATTTCAAATGCAAACCCCCATTTTTCACCTCACGATAGAAAAGGCCTTCAAATTCTGCTTCTAAAAATGTATTCATTCTTAGTGCCCTTTTGATCAAAAATTTAAAAAAAAAAGATTTTTATCCGACTATAAAATCGCGGTACAGCCCAAGTCCCTGAACCGATTTGGCTCAAATTTTGCACACGAGGATTGTATTACACGTCGAAGAGCTGAACAAATTTTGGATTCAATCGGCCCACGGAAACTGCCGTTTTGGCACACCAATTTGTAACTTTAAAATTATTCACTCATTTAACCATCCAAAACAAGTTTTTGAAAGATTTATTCTCACCATCAGAAAAGGTCTTCAAATTCTGGTTTTAAGTAAGACAAAATTAGTTCGCATTTAGTGCTCTTTGGGTCAAAAAATCGAAATTTCATAATAACACTAAAAATACATTATAGCCCAAATTAGCGAATCGATTTGGCTGAAATTTGGTACATGGAGATTGGGTGACCCGTTGAAGACCTGAAAGGCTTTTGGAAGCAATTGGTCCACGGGAAGTGCCATTTAAGCATATCAACTTTAAATTTTAAATACAAAGGTCTCCCTTTTTATGTCGCCATTAGAAAGACGATCAAATTCTCGTTCTAAAAATGTATTCACAGTTTCTGCCATTTCAGTGGAAAAGAGAAAAAAATATTTTTCATTAAAAGGGAGCATGCTGACAGTGGATGACATAAAGTATCAGTTATTGTCAAAAGGGTGGCAAACTGTTAACCTTAAAAGGAACATATTGTCAAATGTGATGGGTGATGTCGGTATTTGTCAGAAAATTGCGAAATTAGTCACAGACGATAAGCATAAAGATTTTTTTGTTGAATTGACTACTGTCTACACAGAATACAAAGATCCACGCGATGGGGAGGTTCCAGCCGCTTCTCTGCTGCATTTTTTCTGAATAATTCTCACCGTGAGCGCAATAACTACCTATGTCGTTTGGTGCGTTTGATGCGTTTGGTGTTGCACTTAAAAAATCCTAATTCTTTCATATATGTGGGGCAAAAGTAAAATGTTGAGTTTCAATAAGATGCGTGCAACCCTTGCGGAATTATCATATTTTTTGTAGTTTACATCCCCTCAGTTTCATCTCTCGAAATTGGCACCCCCTGACTTTCAATAGACTTGAAGGTAGAACGTGCATACCAAGTTTCAGTAAGATACCTCAAGCAGTTCTCCAGTTATTTCAATTAATGGTTTTTCGGTTTTTCACCCCTAGCTCCCACCCCCTTGGTCTGATATGGCCCAAAAACAATACCCGCCTTACTTTTCGGGAGACAAAGCTGTATACCAAGTTTCAGCCTGATATCTCAATCCGTATCAAGTTATCGCTCGGACAGAGGGAGGAGCGAAACGACGAGCGAGCGAATAACCTAAAACAACAGTGCCTCACATACTGCTACGGCACTAAACTGCAAACTCCATCGGCTTAACCCACGGACTGTTAAAAAAGCTACCGGAAGATGTACATCAATGCGTTGTGTATCCCTGTAGATGTTTATTATGTTAATGTGAATGTTAAGGGCGGACTGAATTTACTGGAGTAATCGGGTGCAGATTTTATCAATCTGCACCTAGTAGTAGTGCTTCCGCAGACGCACAGTGGTGTCGAAAAAGCGAAATGTTGAAAATTGGCGGTACAGAATTAAACAGTAGAGAATGAACAAAAACGCATAAAAGTCTGTACAATTAGCACTCACGGGTTCAGGGGGATTGAAAAATTATGGAGGCGGTGAGAAGTCCAAGGCAATGAAAATTTACTGCAGGTACAAGAAGTACCAAAAGTAACGTGCAGAAGAAAAACTAAATTATGCGAATTTAGCATAATAGACGTTTAGGGGGTTAAAAAATTGTAAATTGGACTGATCGGTATTTATTCCATTTGCATTGGTACCTACCTACGTATTTTCATAAATCCTACACTCCAAAATTAAATGAAGATTCGAGGTGATATCTTTTTAACTAGACCGTCAATTGTTACTCCGCATGCACCATCAGAAAAAAACTTAGAAAATATCTATCCAAATGATCACCTTAGCGTCAAAAACAACCCCTCAAACGACTAAACCGATAAAAATTAAAAAAATCTATCGATCCTAATTTTCCGTAAGAAGTCCTTTAACATATTAATTGTTGCAAAAGTTCTGAATTTTTGGGGTATGATAAGAGTCCGATGTAGAAGCGATAAAGTTCATTTTGCAACCTCCTCCAAGGTCCGCAGCATTACCAAAAAAGTCACCAGCTCAAAATTCTAGAACTCCAATAAGGCGTGTATAACGTCTATGACCTTGTGCCCTATACATGCTACATAAAATTACCCGTTCGATAAGCATTTATTTAATAATGAAATGATGAATAGGATAGGCATCTAGCACATTTCTTTATGTCGGGTAATTTTTTTATACTTTCAAATTTTTTTTGAGCCACACGGATAAGGTATTGGAACTTAAAGTATCTGATGAGAGGATTTAACATATCGGGAATTTCAATTTAACTTCAAAAACAAAATTTATGCAAGATGCGCCTATTTAGCTAGTTTATTACTTATTATAGTTTTATTACTTTATTACTTAGGTATACACGCTACCCTGGAAAATTTACCTTTGTGTATTTTAATAAATATTGTAGGTAACCGCGTTCCTGTAACCCACTTTATGCCAATCAAACATCATCACACGATGACTCGTAGTTCGATTCGATTCAACGCTTTTAAGTATTGATCAATCAAAAAATGAGCTCAAATCAAAACAATAAAGCTCAGCTCACCTATGAATACTGTGCAGTTTTACGATGTTGGGATGATTTTTTAAAGACTGCAAAAACATAATCTCCCTAAAGGTGCGCTGGGCGTCTGTCTGGTTCCGGAAGGCATCAAAAATCTTCTTCACAGCCACAACTTCCTTGGTTTTTCTATCTATCGCTTTCCACACGATCCCATAAGCGCCCTTTCCCAGCCTCTTTTGAACATCGAATCTCTTGTTTATGTGTTCGTCAATTTCAAAAATTTTTTCTTTCTGCTGCGGCATCTTTTTGCTATTTTTCCACCTTAGCAGTGTTAATGGTAATTAAAATGTAGAAGTAGAGTTGAACATTGTAAGATATTACGGAGATGTCACGGTGACATGGGAAACTTATTGGGTGACATTTTTAAAATTTATTGACAAAAAATTCACCCCCGGCTGTCTTCGCACTTTTACAAAACGCCAACTTTTCGTGGTTCGTGAAAATTGTTGTTTATAATAAATTATTGATAAGTATTTAAGGAAAGCAGAAAAAAAAACGAACTTGCCACATCGGATCACAGACAGAATGTTTTATCAATTAGATACTAAATAAAATATAAAATAGGTTTGTTTAGTGGTCACATTTTACGTGTATTTTGTTGCCATAGCTACCATCAATCCTTGAATCTAGGGAATTTATTACTGTTGATCAAACATGAAATGTGGAGGGCTCGTGGGGACATCTCTAGCTCATTTGCATTTTTCTGGAACGGTCTGTTAAGATTTTAAAATTGGGGACAGAAGATACCTATATAGGCAGAAATCCGAAGTCTGCTCAATAGGACTGCGACGATGTAGTATATTTTCACTAGAGGGCGGCACCAGGCTTTCTGTGAAATATAGCGGCAAGGTTTCTGTTCGTTTTTCCGGTAGTATAGCAGCGGTCAAAATATTGTGAGTTGACCTGACTTCGGATTGATTCACAGCTGGTGCAAGACACACAGGGCCGCATTAAGAACAGAGACGATTGCTTCTTAGTTATGCGAAGTATTTTTATCAAAAATAATCTCCTATGACAGGTCCTATAAGCTACCCATTCGTGAAAAGACATTTCCTCGACATTTCCTTCACTAGTCCATCAAAATCCTGTTAATAATCAATTAATACCTCGGCGGCTTTTTCAATACGTGGTGAACAAGCCCACCCCTGTCCATCTATTCTATTGACACCTTGTTTAAGATGGGGTTGTTTAGTCTGCCGGAAACAAAAGGATAGTGCCAGCAGGATACTAATTGCCGCTGCCTGAGGCCCTTACTATAATTTGGTCGCTGCTATACCTATACTTATACAAAGTAGATAAGTTATCACTAAAGGTAACTAAAAAGCCAGCGGAAGATATACATCAATGCGATGTGTATCATTGTGGGTGTAGGTAGATACAGAGTGACTCTGAACTACACCACATCCTTTATACCATAGAATCTACTGTACAAATGACGAGGTTTGGTGCATGACAAAGCTGCCCCACTGTCAAACTTAATATAGGTAGGGGAGAGTGGGTCTCTACCTACAGGGTCCTGCAACAGGGCGTCGGGCTTCCATAGCGCCTAAACAATCCGAGTTAGGAATTTCGTTCAGGTACATACTTAAACTATTAATGAAGGCGCATTTCAGAAAAATAATTTTAATTATACAGAGTGGTCGGAAGAATTTTGAGGAAAAGTCGTCTTTTTTTAAATGGAATGCCCGGTATATTTTAGCATATTTGCAACCCCCTTAGGAGCCTTTTATTCATCCCTAAAATATTACGGCTTTTGAACCTCTGGTTTGGGAGTAAAAACATATTTTCAAAAAAAATGAGAGTTTACATCATTCTGCTTAAAAATTTTATAAGAAAATAAAATGAAGACCTTATTGCAGAGGCTTGAAAGCAGCTCTGATTCCATTTTAGTTGTTACGCTATGTACAAGGTGTTCAAAATTTATTTTCAAAATTTGAGAACTTTGAAGTTGTTTTTCTCAACTTTTTCAAATGGAACATCCTGTATATTTTCAGCTAGTGTAATGTAGAATTTATAAACGAATATTTTTTGTTATACAAAAATATATTATGTTATACAAAAAATATGACCAATTTTCTTGTTCGCGGACAACTTTTAACTTTTAAAATTGTAACATATGCAATCAGACCAGTACTATGTAGTACTAAGAGCAATTTAATTTGTTCGCGAAGACATTTTCACTGCCCTTCTTTGACAATTCCTTTGAAATTTTAGTATTTTTGTTAGTCGGGATATAGCCACATATTTTTTATTTTAAATGTTAAAGGTAGTAGAAATGTCTTTTGAAGAACCAATTAAATTGTTCATAAACCAAAATAAAGGATATTTTGAACATTTACATCTTAGTTTGGATGCTTATTTTATAATTTTGTAAGTAATAATAATAATGGCTTCAAAATTCGCACCCTGAACCACTAAAATTGAATCAGAGATGTTTTCAAGCCTCTGCAATAAGGTGTTCATCTTATTTTCTTATAAAAACTTTACCTGCGTAAATGGGGAATTTTTAAGCAACATGATGTTAACTTCCATATTTTTTGAAAATATTTTTTTACTCCCAAACCAGAATTTCAAAAGCCGTAATATTTTAGGGATGAATAAAGGCTCCTAAGGGGGTTGCAAATATGCTAAAATATACCGGGCATTCCATTTCAAAAAAGACGACTTTTTTCCTCAACATTTTTTCGACCACCCTGCATAATTAAAAATGTTTTCCGGAAATGCGCCTTCATTAATAGCTTAAGTATGTACCCGAACGAAATTCCTAACTCGGATGGTTTAGGTGCTATATGGAAGCCCGATGCACTGTTGCAGGACCCTGTTATATTAAGTCTATTGGCACTATCTCACCTATATTAATAGATGAGAAATTCGCCTGCTGATTAATATCAATATTAACTACGGGGGTGTCTCATTTTAACTGGAACCACCCAAATATTTCGGTCAATATTGAGCAAATGAATTCGCTGTTTTTTAACCTCCCCAATCCCACAATTTAAAAAAAGGGAGGTTACTGCAATCACTAAAATTTTCGAATTCCAAATAAGACCGGATCTATACGTTCTGAGGTCCTAAGTACCCAAAAAAGTGTTTTTTAAAATCTGTTTGTATACTGTATGTATGTATGTATGAAGGTACGTGCAACCGAAAGTGCCATTTAAATGTTAAAATAGGTACAAACCCCTATTATTTTTAGCATGACAATTAGAGAGGCGGTGAAATTCTGTAATCTGTGTTAAAAGCTGACACTTTCAGCAAAGAAAACAATTGATTAAAGTTAATTTTTTATATTATGCGTAGAAAAATAAAATTGTAATTACAAAACAAAAAAATGCAGCAGAGAAGCGGCTGGAACCTCCTCATCGCGTGGATCTTTGATTTCTGTGTAGATATAGTAGTCAATTCAACAGAAAAAAATTTATGCTTCTCGTATTTACGTGATTAATTTCGCAATTGTCTGACAAATAACGACATCACCCATCACATTTGACTTGTTCTGTTTAAGGTTACCTAATATCTTGCCACTTTTTTTACTAGAACTGCCACTTTACGTCACCCACTGTCAGCCCACTCCCTTTTAATGAGAAAGAATTTTGTCTCTATTTTCCACTGAACATGCTGAAACTGAATAAGTCGAGGAATAAGTACATTTTTAGAACCAGAATTTCATCGTCTTTCTAAATAGCCACATAAAAAAGGAGACCTTGTATTTAAAATTTTACGTTTATATGCCTAAATGGTACTTCCCGTGGACCAATTGCTTCCAAAAACCTTTCAGCTCTTCAACAGGTCACCCAATCCCTATGTACCAAATTTCAGCAAAATCGATCCAATAGTTTGAGCTATAATGTGCTTTTAGTGTTATTACAAAGGGCACTAAATGCGAATAATTTTTGTCTTATTTAAAACCAGAGTAGTTTTTCAAAAACTCTTGTTTTGGATGTTTAAATGAGAGTATATTTAATTTTGAAAATTGATGGTCCCAAAACAGCGCTTGCCGAGGGTCGATTGCCTACAAAAAAAATTCAGCTCTTCAACGTGTTATACAATCTCCATGTGGAAAGTTTCAGCCAAATCGGTGCAGCAGAGCAGAAGTGTGAACTGTATCGTGTTTTTAAAGTAGGTTACAAATCTTGAATATTTCAGTTTTTGTCAAAAACGCACTAAGCGTGAATATATCTTTAGAACCAGAAGTTGAAGGCCTTTCTTATGGTGATGCGAAAAATGGGGGTCTGCTTTTAAAATTTAAAAGTTGATGTGCCAAAATGGCATTTCCGGTTGCACGATTGTATTCAAAAGCTTTTCTGATCTAAGTTAGGTTATCAGATGCCCACGTACCAAATTTCAGCCAACGTGGTATAGTCCCGTCGCTTATTAACTAACGCGGGGGTTGTGTGTCTCAGGCTTTTTTTCTGTTGGTTTGTAAATGGGATTTCACATCCGTCAAAATTCCCGTCATCTGCCGTCACTCACTGTCAGTGTCAATAAACAATAACAATGGAGTTTGAAAGGGATCTTTGTTGTTAATTATTGTCCATGACAGGAATTTTGACAGACCTGAAATCCCGTTTACAAACCAACAGAAAAAAGCCTGAGACACACAACTCCCGCGTTCGTTAATATGCGACGGGACTTTACGTAAGTACGTATACATACATACAGACAGACACATTTTTAAAACCACTTTTTTGGGTTCCTGAGACCTCAAAACGTAAAGATCTGGTGTGTGTTAGTGTTATCTCAGATTCGAAAATTTTAGTGATTGCAGTAACCTCCCTTTTTTTAAGTGGGGAGGTTAAAATAGACAAGGAAGCGGCTGGAACCTCCCCACCACCGCGTGTATCATTGATTTGCAAATGGTACAGTCGCAGCATTAATAACAAGTTCCCAGAAATACCCCTTTTTAGTTACTTTTTATTTTTTTTCTCAAAAACTACATACCAGAATTTTTTTATACTTTGCCATAATAATTTTGATATTGAGACGAAGGTGTGGTATTTTTTTCATGCGATGTGAATGTACCGTTTTTATTTCCCATTGTAAACTTGGACCTTAAGTTTTTAAATTTTAACATCCTGTCACATATACTTACCATTATCAGTTGTCAGCAACTGATGTAACTTTACGTCATTTTTATTAACTGTCAGTCCGCTAATTTTTAATGAAGAATTAGAATTTTGATTATTTTCTGTACAAATGGTAGAAACTGAACACATTTTATAGAACCAGAATTTAATTACCTTTCTAACGGTGATATAAAAGGGTGGACCTGCATTTTTTTTAATTTTAAAGTTAATTTGCCAGAATGGCTTTTCCCCGTGGACTTCCTGCACACAATCTTCACGTATCCAATTTCAGTCAAATCGATCTGATGAGTTTGGACTGTATATAGTGTATTTTTAATGACGTTACATAATATAGATTTTTAATTTTTAAAAGAAACTAATTATGAATACATTTTCTTTATTTAGAACCAGGTTTTGAAAACCTTTCTAATGGCATTATTTTTTTCAAAATTTCATTTTGGGATTGGAACATTAAATGACGATTTGTTTTAAATATTTGAAAATGTATGTGGTCGAAAACGGCACTTACCCTGGACCGATTACCTCCGACGACACTTCGACTAACCATACAATCTCTATACTTACCAAATTTTATCCAAATCGATTCAGGGGTTTGAGCTGTAGGTAACGTGTTTTTAAAGCATGATGGTAAACATTCTTGAGCTTTTCGCCAAAAGGGCACTAAGAGTGAATACATCTTTGGAAGCCTCTCTAATGAAGATGTCAGTCAATTAAGAATGTGGAGATTTGTATTTAAAATTTCATAGTTTATGTGCCAAAATGCCAATATATCAAATTTCAATTAAATCGATCCAGTATATTGTTTGGGTTATAGCATGTGTATACAAACGTACGTACGTACATACAGACAGATTTTAAAGACCACTTATTTGGATTCCTGGGACCTCGAAACGTAAAAATCTGGTCGTGTTATCTAAAATTCGGAAAATTGCAGTGATCCAATTTTTTAAAAGTGTGGTGTGATGGAGAGTTAAAAAAAACTATTTTGTTACAGATAATAATTGATTAATCCTTCGTGAACAAAAGCTTGATGAGCAAATTCAAACGAATCAACACTTATAGAGATTTATTGAATTATAGGTATCGGAAGCACAAAATGTTTTAAAATACGACCGGCAATCCCATACCATTACTGAAATTCTTAGACCAACACAAAAAGACCTAAGCTTTTATTGCACTGCACCGGTAGCATCCAAATTATGAGGCTATAAAATAAGAGTGAGCCATAAAAATATAAAGTCATTTATACTTTCTTAGTCCGGGTTTACCGTGGTTGTTAGCAGAACTAATTTCTATACAATTAGGCCCCTTCTAAGAAGATAAATTTGGGTAGGTAAAATTTTATATAAAACGTTCTCCCTCGTACCCTTCCTCAACGAGGATCAGGTGTGTGTTTATAAAAACGGGATTAACGCTTCATCGTATCATCCCTCACCCTCCGATATACAGTTTTATCAAGTTAAAGTGGCTCACATGATACCTACAATTGTATTTTGTTTCTAGAATTGTTTGCGGATCGAAGCCAGGAAATCTCAATTTTGTCAGAGTGAATTCTTCGTTCCTCTGAGGGTTCGACATGTCATCAAAGTCTGACTGAACAATATAGATGAGTAGCTACTGTAACAAATTAAGGAACAATATTTGAGTATTTTGACTTTTATTGACCAATTTCCAGCTAGTGTGACGAAATAAGTTCGTCTCACAGCCCGATCTTTATACGGCATCGCTTTACTTTGCCGACATTATTGCACACAGCTAAGCCGTAAAACTGTCGACACTGTTTGAAAATATTGTCCTTTAAGTAAAATAAACGGCCCATAGGTCGCAAGTTGCCTGAATATGACTTCTGTTGCGTTGGGGATAAGGGTGGGTTTTGCCTGAATATCTCATATCCTTGGAGCTGGACAAGATAATATTTCACATTACCGTACGATTAAAGTCTCTGGCCCTAGCAAATCATTCAACTTGTAATATAGTAGTAGTATATTATTTTTCCTTCGTTTTCTAAATTATAAGATAATTAGGAGGGAAAATATCTAGATACTTATTTGTACATCAACTATATTAAAGAAAGAAATACCCACATTTCTTGTTTTATGAGATTGAAGTTTAATGCACGACGGCGACGCCGTAATCCTCTTCAGATAAAATCTACACCTTGGGCCAGAGAATATTGTCAATTATTTGTCATGCATATTTTTGTTTATGTAGTAACTTTTTTCTTTGAGAATCGATTTCAATTATCATTGCTGTAGCAGAATTGTGACACTTTAGGTAATAAAAAAAAGGCGGTCTCGGAGACGGCAGGAACTTCTACGCCGCACTGCATTGGATTAATAACAGCAGCATTTATTAAATTTTTAAATATTTAAAATAAGAAAGTTGCTATGCCAAAAGGGCACTTCGGGTTGACTGATCGGCTTCAAAATCTAATCAGCTCCTCTCCCGCAGACAATACCTATATACCAAATTTCATCAAAATCAGTTCAGTTAGTTTCGGCTGTAGCGTGTCCACAGACACACGGACAGACACACAGACACACATTTTTTAAAAATAGGTTTTTTGGGTTCCTGGGACCCCGAAACGTAAAGATTTGATGTCAGTTCAATTTCGAATTTTTGATCGATTTTATACAGGGTGAGTCAACAAGGCGACGGCGGTCCATAACTTCTGAACCCTTCCAGATAGGGAATCAATTCAAACGCCATTTTGTACAACACCGCCAATTCTACTTCCTAAAAATACTTTCAACTATACAGGCTGTCCCAAAACACTTGCAACGCATGGCAACTTGATTTTTTAAAATGGAACACCACCATTTTGATGCCATATTCTGGATCACCTATAACATAGCTTTACATCGACATAAGACATTCGATGGTTTAAGGCTCTGTTCTCAAGTAATTAATTCTTTTTGAAAAATTTCGACTATTGCGGGTGCTTCTTAAAAAAATTCCTGAGAACTCAATTTTGTATCTAGAGAGCTGAGGTTCGGTACGAGTATAAAGGAAGGTCTATTCAAGCTATCTGACATGATAACTATCATGATCACTATACAGGGTGTTAAAAATTCTGTGTCAAGTTTGGAAAATTTCAAATATGCAAAACTCCATTTTTTCAAATGGCACCCCCTGCTATTATTGTGCCATGGGGTTCGGCTGTTGAAGTACTTTATTTTTTATTAAGTATGTCCTATACCTAAAGTCAATACTTCAAAAGATATTCTTTGTCTTATTTATTTTATTGAAGATTATTACGATCTCAATTAAAGCATGCCATGGACTGTATGACAGTTATGATTAACATTGTTTATTTATATAGTTACCAGACAGTTTGTCACATTTATTGACATACACAATGAATTTCAACCATAAGCAATAAACCATGTCAATGAATTCTTTCTGGTTGTGTATGTCAATAAATGTGACAAACTGTCTGGTAACTATGTAAATAAACAAGGTTAATCGTAACTTTCATACAATCCATGGCATTCTTTAATTGAGATCGTAATAATCTTCAATAAAATAATTAAGACAAAGAATATCTTTTGAAGTATTGACTTTAGGTATAGGACATACTTAATAAAAAATAAAGTAATTCAACATCCCAACCCCATGGCACAATAATAGCAGGGGGTGTCATTTGAAAAAATGGAGTTTTGCATATATGAAATTTTCCAAACTTGACACAGAATTTTTGACACCCTGTATAGTGATAATGATAGTTATCATGTTAGATAGATAGAATGGACCTTCCTTCATGTTCGTACCGAATCTCAGCTCTCTAGATACAAAATTGAGTTCTCAGGATTTTTTTTAAGAAGCACCCGCAATGGTCGAAATTTTTCAAAAAGAATTAATTACTTTAGAACAGAGCCTTAAAACATGGAATGTCTTATGTCGATGTAAAGCTATGTTATAGGTGATCCAGAATATGTCATCAAAATGGTGGTGTTCCATTTTAAAAAATGAAGTTGCCATGCATTGCAAGTGTTTTGGGACAGCCTGTATAGTTGAAAGTATTTTTAGGATGTAGAATTGGCGGTGTTGTACATAATGGCGTTTGAATTGATTTCCTATCTGGAAGGGTTCAGAAGTTATGGACCGCCGTCACCTTGTTGACTCACCCTGTATACTGCTCCGTCTTGAGCGTAGAAGTTAAAAGTGAATGACTTAAATATCCTAGAACTCGAACATTTTCTTCAGATGTTTCTTTAAAAGAATGGCACGGCACGTTTTAACCTACCCACAAACCATTTAAAAATTGGAGGTTATTGCAGTCACTCCAAAATTATAAATTGAATTTTGACACCATCAAATGCACAAAAAAATTGTCTTAATCAAAAATGTACTCAACATGAACTTTTTTCACAGATGTCAGAATTTGAAAATTGGTAGGAATAATTTGCAAAATCAGCCTAAACTTAGATGAAAAACAATTACAAAAAAGTACGCCTACTTCTTCAATTTCCTTATAACATGTGAAAGCAATTGAATTCACCAGTAATAACATACGTCTTGCTGCCGGGTGACTCGGGCTTTCACATATTTTTTGAAGAACGTCCATGTTGGTTACATTTTTGAGACGCTAATTTTACTGTGCATCAGGCGGTGTTCAAATTCAATATGGCGCCCATAAGAAAAAGAAAATTTGACTATCATTATTCAAAATCTAGAAGGCCTAGAAAATTTCTGTCAATGCCATTCAATTTACAGCTGTCAAAAATATAAAAGTTCCAAGTTTCATTTAAATAACATCAATCGTTAGGAAGATATTAATTTTTCTTCTGTGGTGCAGTTACGCAGAACGTCATAATAAAAACACAAAATTACATATATGAGATGTATAAGAATAACATTTTACTTAGACTTTACACAATAGGTACTATTTAGACAAATAAACATTGATACTGTAAAAACTACCTTTGATCAATAATTCCTTAACTGCATGTTTGAAAGATTTGATATCGGCAATAGATTTAATATGTTCTGGCTGGCAAAACTTATTGTAAAGTTTAACAGGCATGATGATTGCACTATTAGCAGTTGTAGACAACTTATGTTGAGGAAGTAATATATTTTTTTGATTACGTAAGTTATAGCTGATATTTCTGTCCTCATACAATCCCGTATAGCTATATACATATTTTTCTTTAACATACAAGACAGACGCCAAAATATACAATTAATAAATGGTTAGCACCCTAAGTCTCAAAAAGAGGGTCCTGGATGAATCTAGTCTAGATTTAAACAAGATTCTGAAGTTAAAAACATGTATCTTGATTCTTGACCAAAAGTCAAGTAGCGGCCATCATCTTGCATTTTCAAAAACATCGAAGAAATCGGTCAAAAAGCAAGATTTTTCAAAACGGCAATTACACGCCAACCTTATTTCTTTAAAGAAAATTCAACCGGCCAATTACATTTTGTAAAATTATTTTTCCTATTTTGACTGATTGTGAACATTTAATAAATTTTAAAAAAGCAAAAACAAATGGAAAAAAGGAAGTGTAATTGCGCAGTTGAATTTGTATTAAGAAAAATAAGGTTGACATGTACTTGGGTTTTGAAAAATCTTGCTTTTTGACCGATTTCTTCAATGTTTTTGAAAATCCAGGGTGGCCATGATACATATTCTTAACTTTTTAAAATTCGTAGATTCCGAATCCGCTGAGAAAAAGTATGATTCGATTTAAAAAAACGATTTTTAGGGTCACTTCCGGTTAACCGGAAGTCCAAGAAAATTTTTAAAAACTTTGAATTCCCTGTATTTAATTGTGCCTGGGTACCAAGTTTCAAAGTAAAATCTTAACAAATAACGGAGATAACTGACCGTCCCAGGACTTTATACTAACCCTGTATACATTTTCCACGTATTTCTCAACAGTTTCGCCGAAGTAGTCCAATAACTGAAAAAATGTACCTTGCTGAGCAGAAATTACCAACTTCCGGTCGGAATTTTTTTGTGCAAAACAATCCATAAACCATTTAACACAAAAATCGCGCTTATTAACGCAAAATTATGTCTCTGCCGACCGGCCTATAATGTTGTTACCTAAAGTTGATGTTCTTTGGTGTTGAAAAAAATAATCTGAGCTGAAGCAGAAAATTTTTTCGTGAATCCAATTTGTGCTCGGAAGTTAATTTTGCGGAAATTGCCCAGGAATCCTTTTTAATAAAAGCTGTTTTATTGTTAGAGTTGTATCGTTGAGTTAACGGTCTAGCTTGATAGACTTATTGGCCGTTATTTACCCTCAATAAATTGAGGCGATCAGTTAATTTAGCCGCCAGATTGGTGGCAGCGCGCGTTCCCTTATTAAGCTGTAAATAAGTCTTATCCGACTTCCTTTATATCCTATACCGACACAACTAACTCCTAACATGACAACACACCCCCTCGATCGACTTGTATTGAATTCCTGGTATATTTAAACCCTATTTTTTGTTCGTAAAAAAACACCCCTTTACCGTTTTTTGTATTTGTGTCGCAAAGGAATTATTTACAATCATCATCGTCCTTGCTCTAAATATTCCATCATGTCCTGAATGAACTGTAAATTATGTCGCTTTTGCTACCGTTTACCGGGGGGTTTTTGTTCGTTTATGAGACCCAATTTGGCTTTTCTCTTGCAGCCTTGGCACTATTCCGTGCCTACTAATCACGTTTGAAAGTGAGTCCAAGAAGGAATCAGTAAAAGTTAAATAGATTTATAGCTGCTTTTGTCAAAATATTTTCACAATATTGTTCTGGCAGGCTAAATGAAGCGTGCCATCATGTCCGTGCTGCTTATTTTCTGCAACAATAAAAGTTCTTTGATACGCAAAAATTATATGGGTCTTATCATCCCTGAACTGCAATAAAATCAGTAAATTGCTTTTGAACCGTGAAACGCCTCATGTAATAAAGAGAGATAACCCGGAGTCGTTTTGATGCTACCCTATTTGTATAATGGGGTTAACAGATCTCTATTATCATACAGAACTCCACTTGCTCTTGTCACAACAACGAATAATGGGGGTGCAAATAATATCCTGTTGTACAAAACGCGAATTTTATTGATATGACACACACACGACACGGCTATATTTGCTCATATTTGTGCACTACCACTGGTTATGAATTTTGATTTTATTAATTATGTCAAATAATTCAAAATAAGCCAGTAGGATTTCTTATTGCAATTTTTCTTATCAGTACATGAAAGGTCTTCAAATTTTGTATCTAGAAATGTATTCACACTTAGCGCCTTTTTGAAACAAAATCAAAAAACTCTAAATTTCGAAGAAACAATAAATACGACTCTACAGTCCAAACTACTAGATCGATTTGGCTGAAATTTGGTAGGTAGAGGTACCATTGCCAGCCAAAGAGCTGATCTAATTTTGGTGGCAATCGGCGAACAGAAAGTGGCATTTTGGCATATTTGCTTTGAAATTTGAATGATAAACTCTCATTTTCTTTATCATCACATGAAATGTCTTCAAATGTAGTTTCCAAAAATGTCGTCAAACTTCGTGCCATTTTGGCAGAAAATCGTAAAATTTTGAAAAAATCCAGAAAACGCTTTAAGGTTGGTGGAGTAAAAGTTATGTATAGGAAACATCAGGAAAATTTATTTGATTTTGGCGGCAATCGGCCAGTAACATGTGCCTTTTTGGCATGTCATCTATGACAGCACATAAAAGTCTTCAAATTCTGTTTCCAAAAATGATATTAAACTCAGTGCCCTTTTGGCAATAAATAATAAATATTTTGAAAAACTCCCGAAATCCGTGGGACGTAGAGACTGTGGATTGAAAATAGGTGATAAGGATTGGATCATTCACGAAGTGGGGACGTTTCAGCCGCTTCAGTAGCTGTCCAATTTTTTTTTCGATGCTTACTATTGGGATCTCAGAAACCATAAAGTGTAGGGTCTACGGTGAGATTTTGGTTTCGTGAAACAAAAAATAGGGTTTGCAGCGCCTTTAAGGGTGGTTTTTCGCAAAAGATGAATAACAGCTTTTGAAAGCTATCGAATGACCTAAATTGTGGCCAATACTTAGCTATTTTCATTTTAAAACCTCAATTATATTGTTAAAATTTTTGTTTCAAGAAACCAAAATAGCACGAAAAATCTCACCGTAGACGCAAATGGAGAATAAAACCTCATTCACAACCACTTTACGTACGTGACATAACAAAGTTTAACAATCATCAACAATAGCTAGAAAAGTCAAAAGCTGTCATGAATAATTGTTGACCATTGTTAAAGTTTGTTACGTTACGTACGTAAAGTGGTTGTGAATAAGGTCTAAGAGCTTATTCACAACCACTTTACGTACGTAACGTAACAAACTTTAACAATGGTCAACAATTATTCATGAGGGCTTTTGACTTTTCTCGCTATTGTTGACGACTGTTAAACTTTGTTATGTCACGTACGTAAAGTGGTTGTGAATGAAGTTTAAGTTAAATTAGAGAAAAGTTGCGCTTTCTCAAGGTGATTAAGAATCTCAAGAAAAATTTGCCGATATCTTAATTCGTTCCGGAGTCATTTCGAAAAATCTGGAAATTACGATCTTGAACAAAAATTAATATCTTCGTTACGATTGATGTTATTTAAATGAAACTTGGAACTTGTGCATTTTTGACATCTGCCAATCGAATGACATTGACATTAACTTTCTAGGTCTTCTAGATTTTGAGCAACGACAGTCTACTTTTCTTTTTAACACTTTAATCAGCATGGATTTTTTTGAAAAAACATGTCCAAGTTCGGTTCACACGTCGACGAGACCTCTTTTATTTACATTTAATTCAGTTGTTTTTCGCATGTCATAAACGATTTAAAAGCTGCTCTACGTTTTTGAACTTTTTTCCATACATTTTGGCTAATTTAATAAATTATGCACAAAAACTTTAAAAAAACGATGTTTCAAAAAAATCCTTTTTACATTTTTGAAAAGCTAACTTTTTTGTATATCTAATGGTGTAAAAGTTCAATATGGCGGCTATAAGAAAAAGAAGGTTGACTGTCGTTGCTGAAAATCCAGAAGGCCTAGAAGAATTTTGTTAACGCCACTAAATATTGACTGATGATGTCAAAAATATAAAAGTTACAAGTTTCATTTAAATAGTGTCAATCATTTATTAGGAAGATATTAATTTTTCTTTAAAATGGCAATTTTCATATTTTTCGGGATAACTCGGGTACGAATCAAAATATCGGGAAATTCTCTGCAGATTTTTAATCACCAAGAAGTAGAGCAACTTTTCTCTAATTTAAACTACTATAAGTCTCTTATGGCTCCCGAGATCTCAATGGTGAGCTTCGAAAAATTAACCACCCTGTGTAGACAGATAGGCGACCTTAAAGATTTTTCCTGACAATTTGCGAGTACTACTGAAGTTCAAAAATTAAAAAAATTAAATAGATAAAAGAGAAAAGTCGTATTTTTTGTTCGCTGACTCTTTCATTCAAGTCCATTTTGAGATGCCGTCACACTATACCGATCGACTATTTTTATGGTTCACTGCCAAACCCACCAAAATATAAGTTACAGCTCAAAGCAATAATTGTTGTCATATTTCTAAATAAATGTAAGTATGTATCCATAAGTGGTTCAGCAGAGTTGCACCCCCTATTTATTAACCTCCCCAACCTTACAATTTAAAAAATGGACAGCTTCGGAAGCTGCTAGAACTTTCCCACTTGGTGAATGATTCAATCCTATCACCTAAATATAAATTTCAATCCACAGTCCACAGTGTTTCCGGAGTTTTTCAATTTTTTTATTATTTATTGCCAAAAGGGCACCATGATTAATTGCATTTTCGGAAACAAACCTTTCATGTGCGCTGATAAAACAAATGGTGGTCATCATCTTTCAAACAAAAAGGCACTTGTTATACTACTTGCTATAGGTACTTAAATTTTACTCCACCAACCTTAAACCGTTTTCTCGGATTTTTCAAAATTTTACGATCTTTTGCCAAAAGGGCACTAAGTTTGGGGACATTTTTGAAAACGGCATTTGAAAACATTTCATGTGCTGATATAAATAAAATGGGAGTTTGTTATTCAAATTTCAAAGTTAATATGCCAAAGTGGCACTTCCTGTAGACCAATTGCTTCCAAAAGGCTTTCAGCTCCTCAGCGGGTTACTTAATCTCTAATGAATACCAAATTTTAGCCAAATCGGTCTAGCGGTTTGGGCTATCGTGCGCTTTTAATGTTAATGTTTAATTGTTACTGTCAAAACATATAGATTTAGTGTTAAGTAGCTCTAATTCGAAAATTTTATTGATCGCAGTTATCTTCAATTTTTGTAACCTCCCCACTTTACTTCATCACTTTCAAAAAGGGAGGTTACTGCAATCACTAAAATTTTCGAATTTGAGATAACCACCAGATCTTCACCTTTTGAGGTCTCAGGAACCTAAAAAAGTGTTTTTTTTTTAAATGCCAAAAATCCAGAAAAAGAAGAGTTTTTAGGTGTTCTTGTCCACAAAGCAGGCACTACGAATCACGACAATCAAAATATTTAGAAAAAAATGCTTTCAAAGTGGCCCCTTTAAGGGGCCTTAGCTCCCTTAGGACTGATTTTTCGACATATGTTCATCATAGGGACGTTTTCATATTATTCATAGGAGAATCTAGTGGCAAAGTTTTGACCACTAATTTCGGGACACCTGTATACCTAATGAACATATTATTTCATATCTTGTCCATCCAATTAAATTGAGAAATCCGCCTTTACTATTCACAACCATACCGATTCTGATGTCTCATACGTTTTCTCATTCTTCTTTTGGGACGCAAACGAACGGTGGGTGAAATTAATTGGTTAAAAGCGGTAGTGAAGTGAGTACCTACCTACCCATTTTGCAATCTGTTGAAGTCACTTTTTTGATTTTGTCAGCTTGATATTAATTCAAGAACTTATAAAGTCACCGCCGCGGGTCGCTAAATTTAAAATGTGCCTGTTGCCTTTATTGTCTTGTCACAGCCATGCATCAGTAAACCGAGCAGTAAACCTCTAGTTCGATTTTAATAAATTATGGAACTTACCCCTTACGTCAATAGATAATAATAAAAATAAAACTTGGACGTTTCATATGGTTTATGGCTGTTTTCGAATGAGGGTTGTAGCTGGGGGTAAAATCGACCCAGCAACGTTTATATGCATGTAATCTAGTTCGTGAAATAAATAGCTGTAATAAATTGTGAAGCTGTTTTACTCCTATAGCATCTGAGTTACAAAGCTCGGATGGCATGGCATAGCGCCTTTTGCCTTTATTTGGATTTAAATTATTAAACAAGCTTTCAAGCATCGCCTTAATTTACAGATAGGAAAAATTATCCCTCCGAATCTCTTCTCGGCCATGGCACAGAAATAGTTATTAGACACTAAGATATCCTGAAATTTAATTTGTCTGAATCCCATCATCAGTTCAGAAAAGTGTATTATAAGCGAGAAAGTAGGTATAGCTATTCCGGGAGAATTATTTACCGCGATTTTCTCATTTTTCATTATCAAAGCGCGTAGACAAGGAACCCCCGTTAGATAGTCGTGAAACGAGTATAGTCCTGAAAATTGTCTGTTGTTTTATGTCAGTTTTTCCCCTAGCAATTTCCGAGAGCCAATGAGATCACGTATTGCTCGCTGCCGCAACCAATAAGCGAAAAGGATAGAGCGATAAAAATACTCCGGCTCCATTATCAGCCATGATAGTAGGGCTGCCTCGCTCAGACTGATTCGTTTCATAAATTCAGCTGATATGCGCTCCGGAACGCAGTCAGTTATTAATAAGCGCGCTCATCGCTCCGGGTGAAGCCTTCCAAGACCCGGATTGGGATTTAATTGAGGCGTTAATAACGATCAAAGGGAAATGGGGAATTATTTTTAGTAACTGCCACTGTAAGGTGACCATCAGGCGTCCTACATTTAAATAGTAATAAATAGTAAAAAGAGACTAAAAAACAGTCCCTGATGTGTTACTTATACTATTTTTTCCAATATCGACAGACTTACACTAAATTTAATTCTGAAATAATATCATATTATGAAATTTTTTAAGAAAACTTCAGCGGTGCTTTTAGTTGATGCAGGAATGAGCCGAGTGTTATGTAGGTACCCACTGTCAGGCCCGACGAGAGGGGGGGGACAGCCGGTGCAAATGCCCCGGGCCCGGCGTGTTCTTAGGGGCCCGGGCCCGGGCCTGTCTCGCAAAATTCACCGAAAAGTCGAAAACGCCGCTTCCCGATTGTGCAATTCGCAAAATCACTGAATTCAAAACGTAAACAATCAACACCCTCATTGTACCATATTCCAATAATGTAATTTCGAGAATCCCAGATTATTTCTTAAAAAACACTGTGACCTTTTTTGTCGAGGAATCACTCTTTTTAGGAAAATAATCACAAAAGCAGTAAAAAAATCGCCTTGCTAAAGTTAAGTTTTATATTTTCTTCCTTGCGTTTGTATTCTGAAGTGCTGGGAAAATGCGTGACCTTGAAAATTTCAAAAATTTTCGTCTGCGGCGCCACTTTATTTTTTAACTTACGGATTTTTTAAGGAAGTTTAAAAAAAACATTATTATTATTATTAAGGGGCCCGTAGATTTCAATTGCCCCGGGGCCCGCCGTGACTCTCGACGGTCCTGCCCACTGTGCCAGTCCAGTACTACCCAGCTTCAAATTTTCGGGAAAAATTAGTTTTTCGGCGCTCGGACCGTCAATTTTAGGACCGGAAAGTGGATTTTCCCGGACTAGTCCGGGAAAGTGAAAAATTAATTTTCCCGGTCAATTTTGGGACCGGAAAATCAACTTTCCCGGACTAGTCCGGGAAAGTGAAATTTCACAGAAATATTCTAGAAAGTGAAATTTCATCGAAATATCATGGATTTTGTTATCGTGTTAATTTTTACTAGGCCCCTCCATTTTTCAGTGTAGATAATTTGAATTAAAATATTTAATTTCACACAGAAAATATGTTAATAATAATAATAATAATGTTTATTGATGCTTTTTTTTAACTAACAAGTTTTAGCACAGGTCGGGGTTAAAACATTATGTATACAATACAATACAGGTATGTATAAGTTGTAAATCAAAGACAAATAAGTGTATAACACAACAAAAATCACAAGACATTACATTTCAGGTTTAAACATACACAAATATTCATCGAAAGAATAAAAGGCGTTGTCTAATAAAATATTTTTCACCTTTGTTTTGAAGTGGTCCGCTTCCAGAACCTTCAGATCATTGAGAAGGCAATTGTAAAATTTCACACCATAATAGTTGGTGCTATTCATTGATCTGCTTAACCTACTTTTTATGGGACAGAGATTGTGGTTATGTCGGGTATTATAATTATGTATGTCACTGTGAGGACGATATTTATTTATATTCGTTTTAATATATAAGAGGCAGTGGTAAATATATAGACTGGGCAACGTGAGCATTCGGAGATCAACAAAATTTTGTCGACAGTCGTCCTTGTACCCCACACCAGCGAGTATTCTTATGGCCTTCCTTTGAAGACCAAAAAGTCTGTGCATTATGCTAGAGTGTCCCCAGGCTAGCAATGCGTATGAGAAATGGCTCTCACATAGGGAGAAATAGGCGGATCTTAAACAGGTTTCTGGCACTTATGGTCTTTAAGATTACGGAGTAAAAAAATACTCTTTGATAAGTTACTAGCCACTTTGTCGCCGTGTAGGATCCAAGTCAATTTAGCGTCCAGGTGGACTCCCAGAAATGTGACATTGTCCTCGAACCCATCCAACCCCTCAACATCTTTCTTTAAGGTAAATAGAGCCCTGGTTGATTTGCTTTCGTTCAAACACAACTGGTTGGCAGAACACCATCTTACGGCAAGAGACTGCGCCGCGTCGATTGTGTCAGAAGCGAAGATATTGGAAGTATTACTGTTAATAAGGGTTGTGTCATCAGCGTAGAGGATGGTTTCTGTGGGATTAAAGGATGGCAAGTCGTTGATGTATAGCAGGAATAGTAGAGGTCCCAATACTGACCCCTGCGGGACCCCACGTTCCAGTGGCAGAGGTGAGGACATCCTGTTATCTAGTTTTACTGATTGGACACGATCTGTCAAAAAGGATGTTAGAATCTTACAACTATTGGGATGTAGGTTATACATATAGAGCTTTCTTAAACAAAATTTCGTGCGAGACGCAGTCGAACGCCTTTGATAGGTCTAAAAAGTTGGTGCAGACAAATTCACTGTTTTCAAAGCCCTGACCAATCTTGTCAACAAGCGACAAAATTGCCCCTGTGGTTGAACAGCCCCTCCGAAACCCAAATTGTGTCGATGAAAAAAGTTGCCTAGATTCGAGGTAATCACCCAACTGGGAGCACAATATCCTCTCGAGAATCTTAGCGAAAACAGGTAAGATTGAGATCGGCCGAAAGTTGTTGGGATCATTCAAAGTACCCTTTTTGTGAATCGAAATTACCGAGGCCATTTTGAGACATTTAGGAAATATAGCAAGTCTAATGCACATATTAATAAGCGTGGTCAAAGGGGACAGGAACGTCTCTCTGATTGGCTTGAGCATACTCACGCTGAGTCCATACATGTCAACAGAATAAGGGTTTATAGTATAAAAAATGCAGCAGAGAAGCGGCTGGAACCTCCCCATCGCGTGGATCTTTGTATTCTGTGTAGATGGTAGTCAATTCAACAGAATTTTTTTGTGCTTATCATCTGTGACTAATTTCGCAATTTTCTGACAAATACCGACATCACCTCGGACATCACCCATCACATTTGACAATATGTTTCCTTTTAAGGTCACCCAATCTCCAATGTAGCAAATTTCAGCCAAATCGATTCACTAATTTGGGCTATAATGTATTTTTAGTGTTATTACAAAATTTAGATTTTTTGACCCAAAGAGCACTAAATGCGAACGAATTTTGTCTTATTTAAAACCAGAATTTGAATACCTTTTTGATGGTGACAATGAATCTTTCAAAAACTTGTTTTTAATGGTTAAATGAGGAAATAATTTTAAATTTGGAAATTGGTGTGCCAAAACGGCACTTTCCGTGAGTCGATTGAATTCAAAATTCGTTCAGTTCTTTGACGTGTAATACAATCCCCATGTGCAAAATTTCAGCCAAATCGGTTCAGGGGTTTGGGCTATACAGCGATTTTAAAGTCCGATAAAAATCAATTTTTTTAAAATTTTTGGTCAAAAGGGCACTAAGAATGAATACATTTTTGGAAGCAGAATTTGAAGGTCTTCCTTATGGTGACGTGAAAGATGGGGGTTTGCATTTAAAATTTAAAAGTTGATGTGCCAAAATGGCATTTCCGGTTGCACGATTAGCTCCAAAAGCTTTTCAGATCTAAGGGCCGGTTTATCGATGCTCAGTCAAAACTGATTGTTATCTATCTGACAGTTTATTATAGCTGACAGATAACTCAGGTTCACGTTTATCGACATCGGATTTTTCTGTCAGTTACGTGCCTGACAGCTTGAGTTGTGTTGGCAACATTTGGAGTAGCGGAAGTTGAATTCTATTGGACAGATTTAAATTTCGCGCTAATATAGTCAACTGTTTCCATAGCAATGCCTTACGGTCTTTGTTTACTGTGGCAGGTGCTGATGCAGTTGAAATTTGTATTGGTGACAGAAAAGAAACGAGGAGTAAACTTTTCTACCTACGATCCAGACGTGCTTTGAAAAGTAGCTAGCAGGAGATGATTGAGGATAAGAAAACGGATGGTAGAAGCAGGAGGTCTGAAAGAAAGTTGAGGAAATCTTAAGTAGTGGCAAATTCCTCAAAATAGTTTCAGGTGCTTTCCTAAACTTTATATTGGCTAGATTAATGTTGAATAAAACCAAAGATTCATCTTCTTCGTCATTTAAATGACTCTGGGCGATGCTAACCGTCGGTTTTCTGCCCTAGCTGACACTTCGAACTGTCAGTCAGTTTGCCCAGCACTTTAGCAAAGACTTTGCAGTCAACTTGCTGTCGATAAACAGTTTAACTATCGGATAACGCAAACTGCCAGATATTTTCATTTAGCTGAGCATCGATAAACCGGCCCTAAGTTAGGTTACGAGATGCTTATGTTCCAAATTTCAGCCAAATCGGTCCAGTAGTCTTGGCTGTGGCGTGATTACAAACGAACGTACGTACGTACATACACACAGACACATTTTAAAAACCACTTTTTTGAGTTCCTGAGACCTCAAAACGTGAAGATCTGGTTTTATCTCGAATTCGAAAATTTTAGTGATCGCAGTAACCTCCCTTTTTTTTAAGTGGTGAAGTGGAGTGGGGAGGTTAAAAAAAGGCGGTCTCGGGGACGGCAGGAACTTCTACGCCGTACTGCATTGGATTAATAACAGCAGCATTTATTAAATTTTTAAATATTTAAAATAAGAAAGTTGCTATGCCAAAAGGGCACTTCGGGTTGACTGATCGGCTTCAAAATCTAATCAGCTCCTCTCCCGCACAGACAATAAAATAAATTGCCACTAAAATGACATTTTTCGAAAAAATGGCACTAAGGTTTTCGGCTTGAAAAAAAATCAGTTATCAAATTCGGTAATAAAAATATACATTTATGCATAGTTTTTTTTTCACGGCACCATTTTTTGGTCAAAAGGGCCCAAGTGTGAATACATTTTTAGAAGCAGGATTTGAAGAGCATTCATATGGTAATGCGAAAAATGGGGGTTTGCATTTAAATTTTTAAAGTTGATGTGCCAAAAAGGCACTTTCCGTGAGCCGGTGTAGCCCAGATTCTAATCAGCACCTACAAATCTCCCACTGAATATGTGTGCCAAATTTCATCAAAATCAGTTCAGTAGTTTCGGCTGTAGCGTGTCCACAGACACACGGACACCCACACACGGACACACAGACACACATTTTTCAAAAACAGGTTTTTTGGGTTCCTGGGACCCCGAAACGTAAAGATTTGATGTCAGTTCAATTTCGAATTTTTGATCGATTTTATATACTGCTCCGCCTTGAGCGTAGAAGTTAAAAGACGGAAGATGTGCGCGTGGCTTTTGCGCTTAGTACGCTTGCAGGGGTGGCGCCTGAAGAGAGATAAATTGTTACAGATCGCAAGTTAGCACGCAATAGGAAATGTATCACCTGAGCTCAAGCACCAATTACGTCGTAGGGCGCTAGACGACGTCACGATTAGAAAAGGACCTTCTTATACTAGAGACCCTTATTACTGTTCTTTAAATTTGCAATCGTTTCTCTCACAGTGACAATCGACACTTCCCTGAATCGAAAAAATTCGGAAAGTGGACCATTACAGGCTGACCCAGGATTGACATGGTTAGTCATTAAGCGTATTGGGTCGTCGAAGGTTTGAGGTAACTTACTTACTAGGAAATACTAGGTCTGCGGCTATTGTTGAAAAATACTTATTAAAATCATTACAATCCAATTCACAATGATCAAAATTGCGAGCACCTAAAAAATTTAATACGTAACTCACATGTAAAGTATATCTTTCCTGGACTCGCAGGCTTTCAGGCTGACGCCGTAGGCCTATTCGTCCAGGAAAGATCACTTTCCATACTCTACGTAAATAACTATTCTGAAAAAAACCGTTTATTGTAATATTTACTTAATAGCGCTATTTCTATGCTGAAAAATCTCATTTTAACTGGAAACAGCCAAATATTTCGGTTATAGCATTGAGCAAATCAACTCGCTCTTTTCTTGCACATGTAGACCTCCAGAATCTGCATCTGCGTAATACTTCACCTTTTTGTTATCCCGAAATCTCAGCCCACTATGCGATTAATTAAAGAAGCCAAAACTAGCTTAATCGTGTTAGGCATTTTTTTACCGAAAAAGTTGCTCAGAATGACTCCAAATTGGTAAATCCGAAGTTTCAGGCCAAAATAAAAATGTTGAATTTCTTGAAGAAAGAATCAAAAATATCGAAAACTTTAATAGGTATTTGCGCAACAAAAGGATTGCTGTGTAATAAATAGGTGTAATGAAATAGGTTTGTTTGACGTTTGTTGTTAGCTATAGCTGGGCAAAATTTAACAATCGCAGAAAAAGTTGAAATCATAAGCTAATAAATAATAAGCTTAATAATTCCAATTTTTTCTGCGATTGTTAAATTTTGCCCAGCCATAGCTAAGCAACTGTCAAACACTCATTTCAATTGTTTTTAATAACACAGCAACCCTTTTGTTGTAAAAATAGTGAAGTTTTCGATATTTTTCATTTTTTTCTCCAGAAATTCAACATTTTTATTTTGGTCTGAAACTCCGCACTTACCCATTTGGGCAACTTTTCTTAATAAAATTTTTCGATAAAAAAAATGCCTAATACGATTTCGCCGTTTTTGTTCTCTTTAATTAATCGTAGTAGAGGCTATGATTTCGGGATAAAAAAAGGTGAAACATCACACAGATGCCAATTTTGAAGCTCTAATACATGTAGAAAAAAAGCGAATTAATTTGCTCAATATTAACCGAAATATTTCGGTGGTTCCAGTTAGAATGAGACACACTGTATAGAATTTAATTTTTTTGTGTTCGATCTATTCAGTCAAATTTAAAAACATGTGGGAAAAATACAATAAAACGGCAATATAGTCATATCAACAAAACTTTCATTGCCCGTCATCAATAAAAATGTCTACGATTTGCACATTTATCTGAGAAGCCCTCGGAGGAGGCTCACTTATTTTCACCAATTTGATGCCTCAACGGAAGTTTTGTTGAAAATATAGTTTGTCAAGAAATAATTGAACAGCCATAAAGACAAACCTTTTAACTGAAGTCGACCGCCCGTTGAGGTTGACAATGCAGGGGAATTCCCTCATAAAATCTTGTACGGCGCTCTCGTAGTTGAACACTTGGCTGTGTAGAAAAATTTATGGAGGGAATTCCCCTGCATTGTCAACCTCAACGGGCGGTCGGCTTAAGTTAAAAGGTTTGTCTTTATGGCTGTTCAATTATTGCTTGACAAACTTTACTGTAGTAATCTTAGGCTATTTTCTCTCGCACTTATTAACAATAGTCAATGATGGTCAATCTGACCATATCTGACTCAGAAGCAGAAAACGATTTCATTCCAGAATCATCAGATCCCATTAAACATTCTTAATAATAATAATAATAATGTTTATTACGCCCAAGGCAGTTTAAAGCATATACAATTAACAATTTTAAAAATCAAGGGTATACAATTTACATTTTTAAAAGTTTTTTCACTGAACGTAAAAAACAAGGCAATGATCCACAAAAAAAATCCAGTTGAGTACAATACATGTTGCTCTTTAGCATAATGCTATCAATTGCCGAGAATCTTCCGTAATTTGTTCTTCTAGTCCGAGTTTCGAATAATTGAAAGTTTCTGGTAGTACGAGGTGGAATACGAAATATCAATAACAATAAAATATCAGGTGCATCAATCACTGAATTAATTAGTTTGTACATAAATGTTAGCTGATAATAAGTAACACGATCATGTAGTGGCGCCACACCGAGATATAACATCGTATCCTTAGTCTCCAGAATGAAGACATTCTTGAGATTAAGCTTATAATTAACATACTTAATATACTTCCTTTGCACATTTTCAAATCTATGCATGTGTGTGATATAAAATGGCGCCCATATTATCGAGCAATACTCTAATACAGATCTAACCATTGTACAATATAATACATTAATAGCTCTAACAGAATCAAAATCCCTTGTATATCGTTTAATACAACCCAGCATCCTAGCACCCCGTGAAATAACAAAGTCATAGTGAGCAGCAAAAGATAACTTAGTATCAAGATAAACACCAAGATCCTTAACTGACTTAACAATCTTAAGAGCAACAGAAAAGAGAGCATAATTAGGACATACTGAGAATATTTTTCTCGAAAATTGCATGATACAACATTTACTTAAATTGAGACTCATATCATTTGCAAAGCACCACTGAGCAAGAACATCAATATCATGTTGAAGCTCCTGCATGTCAGAATGAAATTTTATTTTTTTAAATATTTTTAAGTCATCAGCGAATAACAAATATTTACACAAAAAGCCCGCGCCAATATCATTAACAAAGATTGAGAATAAAATGGGACCAATATTGGAGCCCTGCGGAACGCCAGAAGGCACATCGTATTCAGGAGAGAAGAACGTTTTAATTTTCACTTGCTGCTGTCTATTAGCTAGATAACTTTGAAACCAAGAGAGTAGAGATCCATTCATTCCATATGCACTCAATTTATGCAAAAGAAGTTTGTGATTCACAACATCAAATGCTTTACTAAAGTCGGTATACACAGTGTGAACTTCAGAAAGATCTTCCAGTGCCTTATGGATGAAATCCACATACGTGATTAAATTAGTGACAGTTGATCTGCCCTTGAAAAAACCATGCTGTTCATTAACAATAATGTTCTTAAATACTCTAGACAATCTGTCAGCCATTAAGCTTTCAAAGATTTTTGTAGGACAGGACAACAGATTGATTGGACGGTAATTCTCAACATTACCTCTATCACCATTCTTATAAACCGGGATTACATGGGCCAGTTTCCACTTATCAGGAAAGATGCCGGAGTTCAAAGACATTTCAAATATTGCATGCAAAGGTTCTGAAAGAACATCGCAGCAGCTTTTAAAGAACAGTGGTGGAAGACCATCAGGGCCACTACTTACACTTATGTCTAATTGAGATAGTTGAACAAGAACATCATCTTCAGTAATATTAAAGCGCCTAGCATTAACATCATATCTAGAAGTAAATTGACTCGAGTGAACAGTGGGTGTTTTATAGACCGATGCAAAATATCTAGCGAACATGTTGACAACATTTTGACCTCCAATCCGAGTCACACTATTGAAGCTCATAGAGTTAGGAATTTCCTGACACTTGGTTTTTTCATTAACAAATTTCCAAAAATTTCTCGGATTGCATATGACATTACTTTCCGTTACACTAATATACTCTTTATAGTCAAGTGCTATCGAATTCTTACATTCCAGCCTAAGGGCTGAGAATTCACTGTACATGGAGGAGTCATTACTCTCAATATACCTTTTATGTGTTATCCGCTTCTGCATGATTAAATTTCTTGACTTCTGGCTGAACCAAGCGGGAAAAGAATTAGATCGTTTTTTCTTTAACGGTACAAAAATATCACGTGCAAAATACAAGTAATAATAAAAAATGTCTACAGCTTCATCAACACTGCAAATACCCTCTAGCACAACATTCCAGTCGATTTGAGACAAAAATTCATTTAGGTTATAATAGTCTGCATTTTTGTAGTCATAATACCACTCTATAGGATCTTCAATAAAAAGTTCACACTTCAAACCGATCGCAAACTTGATCGGTGGATGATGTATATCCTGTCTTAATAAAGAATCACAGCCCGTAACAGGAATATTATCAAAGTTTGAAAACAGTAAGTCTAAAACAGTATCATTAACATTACGCAGGTTATTGAACTGGGTAAGCTCACAGCTGGCAAACGTATCACAGATCAATTTTTCCTTATCAGAAGTAACAGATGTAGGTATGTAACCACCTGAAGTCTCATCAGGGAGCCATTTAATATTTGGAAGATTATAGTCTCCAATGACTATAATCCTAGCATCATGGTTTTCGACTAGATCACGAACATTAGACACATGCTTTAAATATGCGCCATCACAAGATCCCGGAGGAATATACACAGCACTAATTATTACAAATAAACCATTAAAATATAACTGCACAAAGATCTCCTCCACTCCAATTTCCATTGATAGAGCTTTAGAATTAAAACACTTTTTTACAGCAATCAAAACACCCCCTCCTAGAGTCTTTGAGCTGTTCATCACACTACGATCAGTTCTGTACACATCGTATCTACCGTCCAAGAATTCACTGGAAGAAATATCAGAATGAAGCCAAGTTTCAGAGAAGATTATTATATCATAATCCTCTTCAAGACACGAAAGATAACATTCTTTCAGCTTAGTGCGCATTCCACGAACATTCTGATAATAAAACTTTAGGTTGGCTGCTGGGGAGTGTCGAGACTTTGAAAATTTTGCACATTTTTTACAGGTATAGAGGCTGCATTTGATAAGCGAGAATTCGGGAAGATCACAAATTCGCGAATCGCAACATTTTTAGGCCATTTTTCTGGTTTCAAAAGTTCTGGGATAAAAGATTCACGCACACCAACTTTGAATGAGCAAATATCATCCGACTGCATTAGGGTGAAACATTTAACATCAGTGATACAGAAATTCGTTTCCACATACTTCGTCATTGTCTCGGCTGTCGTACCTGCCTTAATTCGGCCAACGTAGACCCACTGACGACGTTCTGCACTCTGAAGATCTGGTTGTTCTCCTCCAGAGCCTGTCTCCATTACTTCCTTGGAACCTAAAACCACCGGTTTTGTGATCCTTTTTTTCTTGCGCTTAACTTCCTGAAAACCGTCATTATTCAAAGACGGATTCGGATTTGCCTGCGATAAATTGCTCAAAACTTCTGTAACGGCAGAGTTAACTTGCTTCAGGCTGAAGGTTCCAGTCTTCTTCATATTAAAGGCTTTGTTATTGTTTACATTACTGACCTTGTCCTTGCGAGCAAGTGTGATATTCTTATCAGGCACAACAAAAAGATCGGAATCCGTGATCGATGAGGTGCGCGCAGCACCAGCATATGATGGCGGTTGTTGTTGCAGAACTTTTTCAGCCCCCAAGAGAGATAATTGGATCTTCAACTCTCTATTCTCCTCGCGAATAGCGGCCAGTTGTTCCTTAATTTCCTCAGATGATTCTGTTAGTAATCTGACCATCTGCACCACATCCTGAAGAACGTTGCGGTCTATCTCGATAATATCACCGTTTCCGCTCTTCTTGCGCTTCTTTTTCGGTTCTTGCAAACAAACAATAGGTATCAATAAATAAATATACTATACCTAATAATAGGTATTATTTATTTTCAAAACCATTTAATCCATCAGTATATTTTCAATTATTTGTCATTCATGTGATCATGTCATATAACTATTTATAACTAACCTATTATATCTTGACCTCAGAGCCTTACAGTATATTAAGGCATGATTTTGAAAATGTTATGTGTAGTCATTGTTACACTTTTTGACTGGTAGATTCAACAAAATTTCTATCTGCCAACCAATTTATTTTAGGTACCTAAGTATGGAAGACTTGTTGACATCTTGCTGCTGAGAGGTTTTAACCATACCATTTTATTAAGAAAATGATTAATACTGTAAGGTTCTGAGCTCCAGATGTGCTTCGGACAAAAACGGAAAAAAAGTAGATTGTGGTATTAGGGTTAATAAAAGTGACACTTTTTTTGACAAGCAAAGTTTGCATTACGCGAGGCGAAGCGCAGCGTATTTAGTATTTTAACTAAAATGAAATGCTAGTGGTTCAGAGTGAAGGTTTTTTTTTATTGTACCGATATTATGAAAAATAAAATCGCAAAGTCCAGATTTTTAAGATGATTTCAGTTGGTGATATAGGGATTTTTGCTTGTTTTGGCTCTTTAGGTTATGCAGACACGCTAAGGCGTCGTGTTGCGTGGGCGGTGCGCCGCGCGGCGTGCACTGTTGTAGCAGGCCATTGCATTTGAATATTTGTACTAAATTTGTGTCTAACATGAGCGCAGGGTCGTTTAATGTTCACTCAAGACGCAAACACTCACTTGTATTGGTTTGAGATCGAGCTATAGCGACAAGCGTTTCGAACGGCACCGCCCGGCCCACGTAAGACGGACGCGTAAGAGCAGGACGCTTCCCGTAACCTAACCTCACAGCAAAGACACCTCTAACCTCAAAACAAAGAAATATCTAAACTTCATCAAAAAACAGTTACTAAGAAAGTCACTGTCCGACTACTTTAAAAAGCGCGCTTCAAAGAATGAAAAGGAGTATTCTTTTAAAATTTCGATATGAAAACTGAATATTCAAATACGAACAAGAATAATTTAAATTCCTTAATAATTCTTCTTAGGTATTTAAGTACCTATAAACATTAGAGAAATTTATAAAAATCCCCTTGAATCACTTTAAGGGGGTTTTTATAAAAAGAATGTTATAATTTATCTCTATTTTCAGACTCTAAACCCAAATACTTGTAAACAACAGGTATAGAGGTAACTTAATATCATATGACTAACACGTGATAACCGGAAATGGTTCGTAGTAAATGTGACAACACCGCAACCAAATTGTTACATTATATAATGTATAACAATTTGGTTGCGGTGTTGTAGGTAGTGGGTTGCGACTTCTTTAGGTTTCCTAGTTTACTAAGATACCGAGAAGCAGCACTATCTAGACAAATACGAATGTTCAAATTATTCAATAAATTATTAATTTTTTAGTGAGATGGCCTACCAGCCCAGTTTTTTTTCCACAGAATAAAACACAAATCATGGCAGCATTTTTAAAGCAGTGAACCTTCAATATTTAAAATTAAGTATATCTTGGAGATTTTAACATTTTTAGTGAATCATAATTTTTTATACGAAAAACTACATTCAATTGCATTAAGAAAAATCACAGACAAAGTTGTTCACCTCAAGCTACTAACAAAAAAATTTAAACAAAACTGGCATGTATAAATAGTTGTCGAGAAAAAAGTAAATGCCCAGAAATACCCCTTTTTAGTCACTTTTAATTTTTTTTCTCAAAAGCTATAGCAGAATTTTTTTATACTTTGCCATAATAATTTTGATATTGAAGCGAAAGGTGGTATCTATTTCATGCGATTTGAATGTACCTATACCGTTTTTATTTCCCACTATATAAATTTGGAACTTAACTCGTTCAAATAAGTTAATACTTAATTTCTGGTGATATGGAGATATCTAACAAAGTAAAAGTAGTATATAAATTAGAATTTCCAGTCACATAGCAGATCGAATCAAAACTGGATCGCGAATCCGAATCGCAGTCCGGATCGCAAACTGGGATCCGGACAAGATCGGGATTGGTAGATCGGGATAATTTTTTTTCATGAATCCGGATCCGATCCGGACACCTGTATGGTTCTTATCGATAATATAAACATTTCATCAACAAAAAAAATGATGACATCTTTGCTTGCCATGCACATACCTAGTATAACTAATTATTATTCAACTTTAATTTTATTGAGTCTGCATAAAATCTTCTATTATCTGAACAATTATTTCGTGTCATAAATTTAATGTTTGATTATAATTTTGTTATGGAAAATTTCTGTCAATACCGACTCTAAAAGCGATGTGCGGCGGTTATATAAAAGCATGTAATAATTAATGATTAATAGAAGTGTTAGAAAGTTGTTCCTTCGCTTCGAACAATTATGCCATCAATATTTATTGTTTGTATGCCAATGAAGACGTCATCATCATAATATTGCTAATTGCATTTTGAAATCAATTCCTATTATAAATGTGATCAAAAATTATATCATCAAGCAAGGCGGTTTAAGTTTGAATATTTCTAATGGACAAGGGGCACCTAATCAGTTTTAAAGCACTCTGTCATTTCTAGTGTCAAATATAAGTACCCAGTGGCAATATCGAACCATATTATGCCGGGTGACAACGACATCATGTATGTACGCCTACGCCCCAATAACTTCAATTATTAAGATAAAAAAAATGCAGCAGAGAAGCGGCTGGAACCTCCCTATCGCGTGGGTATTCTGTGTAGATAGTAGTCAATTCAACAAACATTTTTTTATGCTTTTCGTCTGTGGCTATAATTTCGCAATTTTCTGACAAATACCGACATTACCTCGAACAGCACCCATCACATTTGACAATATGTTCCTTTTAAGGTTAACATTTTGCCACATTTTTGACAATAACTGCCACTTTGTCATCCACTGTCAGCCCGCTCCCTTTTAATGAGAAAAATTTTTTTCTCTATTTTCCACTGAAGTGGCAGAAACTGTGAATACATTTTTAGAACCAGAATTTGATCATCTTTCTAATGGCGACGTATAAAAAGAGGTCTTGTATTTAAAATTTTAAGTTGATATGCCTAAATGGCACTTCCCGTTTACCAATTGCTTCCAAAAGCCTTTCAGGTCTTCAACGGGTCACCCAATCTCCATGTACCAAATTTCAGTCAAATCGATTCAGTAGTTTGGGCCATAATGTGTTTTTAGTGTTATTACAAAATTTAAATTTTTTCTACCCAAAGGGCAGTAAATGCGAATGAATGTTGTCTTACTTAGAACAAGTATTTGAAGGCCTTCCTGACGCTGGCAATAAATTTTAAAAAAAGTTGTTTAGGATGGTAAAATGGGAGTATATTTATAATTGAAAATTGATGTGCCAAAACGGCACTTTCCGTGGGTCGATTGCCTCCAAACTTGTTTCAGCTCTTCGACGTTATAATACAGTCTCCATGTACAAAATTTCAGCCAAATCGACCCAGAGGTTTCGGCTGTATCGTGTTTTTAAAGTACCTTAACAATCCCGAATATTTCAATTTTTGTCAAAAAGGCACTAAGAGTGAATACATTTTTAGAAGCAGAATTTGAAGGCCTTTCTTATAGTGACGTGAAAAGTGGGGGTTTCTATTTAAAATTTAAAAGTTGATGTGCCAAAATGGCATTTCCGGTTGCACGATTGGCTCCAAAAGCTTTTCAGATCTAAGTTGGGTTATGAGATGCCTACGTACCAAATTTCAGCCAAATCGGTCTAGTAGTTTTGGCTGTGGCGTGTTTACAAACGTACGTACGAACGTACGTACGTACAAACGTACGTACGTACAAACGTACGTACGTACGAACATACACACAGACACATTTTAAAAACCACTTTTTTAGGTCCCTAAGACCTCAAAACGTGAAGATCTGGTGTTATTTCGAACTCGAAAATTTTAGTGATTGCAGTAACCTCCCATTTTTTTTAAATTGTGAAGTGGAGTGGGGAGGTTAAAATCTGAAAAAAATCACAGTGAACATGCTCACCTTTTGACATTCATTACAACTTTCACATCACGGCTTTAATTTTGAATTTTTAAATTGGATACCTGCTATATTTTTATATTTTTGGAATCCTTATAGCATAGCATAAGCTGAGTAAATATATGTTTTATTAACTTTCTCGGACCTTTTTGTGCTTCTTCTGTATGTAATTCTATTTCATTTTGATTAACTTTTAACCTATCCACAATTTTCAACCCCTCACCCTCAAAGCCATCAAAAAGCTAAATTTACGCAGACCGCTGCTTTTTCTATTCATTTCAGTTAATTTTCACCCCCCTTGACTTTTCATCCCCCTTCATAATTTTTCAACCCCTCGAGCGTTAATTTTGTAAAATTCGCGCAATTTTGTCCCTCTGTGGTAATAATTTTTTTAACCTCCCCACTCCACTTCACCATTTAAAAAAGGCAGCAGAGAAGCGGCTGGAACCTCCCCAACGCATGGGTCTTTGATTTCCGTGACTTATTGTGTTTAAGATTTTAAAGTTGATATGCCTAAATGGCACTTCCCGTGGACCAATTGCTCCCAAAAGCCTTTCAGCTCTTCAATGGGTTACCTAACCTCCATGTACCAAATTTCGGACAAATTGATCCAGTAGTTTGGGCTATAACGTGGTTTCAGTGTTATTACAAAATTTCGATTTTTCTACCCAAAGGGTACTAAATGCGAATAAATTTTATCTCATTTAAAACCAGAATTTGAAGACCTTTCTGATGATAACAATAAATCTTTCAAAAAGTTGTTTTTGATGGGTGAATGAGAGAATAATTTTAAGTTTCGAAATTGGTGTGCCAAAACGGCACTTTCCGTGGGTCGATTGAATCCAAAATTTGTTCAGCTCTTCGACGTGTAATACAATCCCCATGTGCAAAATTTCAGCCAAATCGGTTGAGGGGCTTGGGCTGTACCGCGATTTTAAAGTCCGATAAAAATCATTTTTTTTAAATTGTTGGTCAAAAGGGCACTAAGAATGAATACATTTTTAGACGCAGAATTTGAAGGTCTTTCTTATGGTGACGTGAAAAATGGGGGTTTACATTTAAAATTTAAAAGTTGATGTGCCAAAATGGCACTTCTGGTTGCACGATTGGCTCCAAAAGCTTTTCAGATCTAAGTTGGGTTTTCACATGCACACGTACCAAATTTCAGCCAAATCGGTCGAGTAGTTTGGGCTGTGGCGTGTTTACGAACGTACGTACGAATGTACGTTCATACAGACACATTTTAAATGGTGAAGTGGAGTGGGGAGGTTAAAAAAAGGGAGGTTACTGCAATCACTAAAATTTTCGAATTCGAGATAAGACCGGATCTATACGTTTTGAGGTCTCAGGAGCCCAAAAAAGTGGTTTTTAAAATGTGTCTGTATGTATGTACGTACGTTCGTAAACACGCCACAGCCCAAACTACTCGACAGATTTAGCTGAAATTTGGTACGTGTGCATGTGATAACCCAACTTAGATCTGAAAAGCTTTTGGAGCCAATCGTGCAACTAGAAATGCCATTTTGGCACATCAACTTTTAAATTTTAAATGCAAACTCCCATTTTTCACCTCACGATAGAAAAGGCCTTCAAATTCTGCTTCTAAAAATGTATTCATTCTTAGTGCCCTTTTAATCAAAAATTTAAAAAAAATGATTTTTATCCGACTTTAAGATCGCGGTACAGCCCAAGCCCCTGAACCGATTTCGCTGAAATTTTGCACACGGGGATTGTATTGCACGTCGAAGAGCTGAACAAATTTTGGATTCAATCGGCCCACGGAAACTGCCGTTTTGACACACCAATTTGTAACTTTAAAATTATTCACACATTTAACCATCCAAAACAAGTTTTTGAAAGATTTATTGTCACCATCAAAAAGGTCTTTAAATTCTGGTTTTAAGTAAGACAAAATTCGTTCGCATTTAGTGCTCTTTGGGTCAAAAAATCGAAATTTCATAATAACACTAAAAATACATTATAGCCCAAATTAGCGTTGAAGACCTGAAAGGCTTTTGGAAGCAATTGGTCCACGGGAAGTACCATTTAGGCATATCAACTTTAAATTTTAAATACAAAGGTCTCCTTTTTTATGTCGCCATTAGAAAGACGATCAAATTCTCGTTCTAAAAATGTATTCACAGTTTCTGCCATTTCAGTGGAAAATAGAGAAAAAATTCTTTCTCATTAAAAGGGAGCGAGCTGACAGTGGATGAAGTGGCAGTTGTTGTCAAAAAGGTGGCAAAAGATTAACCTTAAAAGGAACATATTGTCAAATGTGATGGGTGATGTCCGAGGTGGTGTCGGTATTTGTCAGAAAATTGCAAAATTTGTCACAGTCGATAAGGGTAAAAAATTTCTGTTGAATTGACCACTATCTACACAGAATACAAAGATCCACGCGATGGGGAGGTTCCAGCCGCTTCTCTGCTGCATTTTTTTTAATTATACACTATGTTTTACCTTTTTCACTTTTTTTTCTGCAAAATTTGCTTACAAATATACATTCGTAGCTTTTGATTTTGGAAAATCGCCACTCGCGATTATCTAATTTCATAAAATTTCGTATCTTTTATTACCGTTTGCGAGATGTCAATTTTTGAAAAATTAAAATGACTGCCATTAGTCTCTGGTCCCACATGATTTATGGCAGGGCAGACTTCCGTTCTAGTGATTTCTAGCATGAAAATAAAATTAAAATTGCCAAACCAAGTTTGCTGAAATGGGCATGCCAAATATATTCCTGTTTCCCGGTCTAATAAATGTGATCAAATTCTATTTATTGCATAAGAATCTATTAACCTCCCCACAACCATATAAAAATGGGAGGTTACTGCAATCACTCCAAAATTCGAAATTGAAATAACACCAGATCTTTACGTTTCAAGGTCCCAGGGTCATAAAAAAGTGGCTTTAAAAAAATGTCTGTGTGTATGTACGTACGTAGGTACCTATGTGAGCAATACGTTGTACGTACGAATGTGGCAAACGACCAATAACAAGCGCCTTTTTGGCATGGCGTCTATGAAATTTGAAACATGACCACCATTTGTTTTATCAGCACATGAAAAGTCTTTTTGTTTTCAAAAATTCAATTAAATTTAGTGCCTTTTTGGCAATAAGTAATAAAAATTTTGCATAACTACCAAAACACTTAGGTAGAGACTGGATTGAGATTTATGGGTATAGGATTGGATAATTTCCCAAGTGGGGAGGTTCTAGCCGCTTCCGTAGCTGCCCATTTTTTTTCTCTACAGTTTACCATCATATTGGATCTTATGAACGCTGATTTGTCATTAAACTCACGGTTCAATAATATACCTATACAGGGTGGTAAATTTTTCATGGTGCATGTATTGGTAACTCCTAAACCATAAGAGATACAGACACAGATACAGGTACGGCAGTTTTGACAATGTCATTAGATGCACCATATCAAACAATGTAAGAATGACAAGTTTCGTAAAGCAGCTTAGTTAATAACGGCGCGGCGCCGGCGTGAGAATTTTTTGTTAAAAATCGACTGTTTCGTTTTTTTTCCGTAACTTTTGAACGAGCCAACACTCGTCAAGTTACTTTACAGATTCTTGATCGGCATCAAATTCCACAGCTTTTGTCTAATTTAACCGTGTCTGTATCTCTTATGGTTTAGCAGTTACCAATACATGCAACATGAAAAATTTACCACCCTGTATACCAAGACTGTGTTGAAGTTGAATTTGTGTTTCTGCATGGATTTTTTTGAGTCTATTTTATTTATAAAAAGAACTCCATCCTCTCAAACTCGCACCGAGAAAATCAGATCGGTTTTCCCTCCATAATAAATATTTCTGCCTGGTCGCGCATAAGAATCAGGCGACGTGATAGCACCAGCTCTTTCCTCTACGGCCTGGGATGTCATAGCTCTTCCTGATTTCCCAGAGGCTGTATAAACTTCGATTTAAAAATATATCGAGAACCATGTCACCGCCTTGTTTGTACTCAACAATTTTTTTCGGTACTCAGCTTTTCCTAATAATCCTTAAAATTTTGTCGTTTTAACTTGGTGCCATCAATTTTTCCCAAAGAAATATCAATATCTATTTTAGCGTGTAATAAAACATTTGAGTTTGAGTGCCCCTACATTTTTAAATTTTAAAATCGCATTTCCCTCCGGGTCTCGAAAGTGGACACAATCACAGTCTGTTAGATCCTGACAAAGCCATAATTATTTCACAACCCTCTCGGTATTTCCTAGTGTTAAAAATGGATTGCTTTGGTGAAATGGGGAGAATTCCAAGAATCGAATTGCAGTTGACCATCGGCCGGTAATAACAATAGGAATTAATGTCCGATGACAGATGCGGTGGTCGAATTTCCACAACCACCCACCACTGAATGGGATAAATTGATCCATTATGTCCGAATCCGTGTGTGTGAGACTATGTTACTCACGCTCTATTAAGTCGGTTTGACGGCCATTTAGTCAATCCGGCCTTATTTATTACGGCTAATTGCTTTTATTGGTTTTGGGGCGATTCTGCCGACGCAAAACTGTTTGTTTATTGAATTTCCGTTAAGCCACCCGCAATAAAACCCAAACTAGACCCGTTATGCATTATGCAAAATACACCCCCGACTGTAAAAATTCCGAAAAAACCGTTACGGTTTTGTGCAAAAATCTGCAATATTGCCTAACGGTGCATTCGGGGTTCCATAAAATTTACTTATCGGCAATAACATGAATTTTATTGCTGAAAAATATCGGCGGTGCTCTTGTGAAATTTTAGGGTTGGCGTACACAACAATAAGTGCAATTTCTAGTTCGACGACCCTGATGTTGAAGAGATGTTTGACATTTTGAGACTAAGGGTAGGTGACCGAATATAATGCTTTTACAGCGGGAATAAACCACATTTCTGGTCGGTTTTGGGGTAATAATGTGGCGATGGAACTAATCGGTTCGTTATGGGCATAGTTTCTTTATTTTCTGGAAAAGCTTTCTCAAGTAATTTGTGGTAATATAAAATAAGAACTTACAAAAAATACGGATTGATGCACCTTATTTGGTTAGTGTAAATCTTGTATACTTATCTTATTTTTAAAATTAAACACTAAAACAGATGTCAAAATTGGAAGCGTCGAGTAATTCAGATAAATGGGTTATGATCCGAAGGGGCGCAACAATGGAAATGCGTGACAAATTGTTTGTATTCCCCATCGTATTAATCCATTGCAGTCAACATTGTAATAGATATAAGATTAGAAGGGATTACCGGGCTCGTGTCTGTTAGTTCCCCGTGCGCATTCTGCTAGATTTGGATAATTGTAAATCAATACCAATTATTCCTGATATATTGTTGATTTATTAATGATTGTGTCAAATACATACATAACAGAATACGCAGATAAGAAAACTGGCAGTTTCATGAAAAATTATGTTGGGGCTTATCAGGGAATTACACAACCGAAATTTATTACAATTCATAACTAATATTATTTATCAGAATTCGCGTAATAAATATCTAATGGACTATGCCTCTGAACTACATTTCGACCGCATAGTGGTATACCAAAATGTGTTTATTTCATTGGCTAACGACACGTTACTTTGTTATGTTAAATGGCAATTTCTATATTTCTTTATTGTATCAATAAGTAGCATTTTTGATTCTCTTTACAACCACATATAAGGATATTTTGATAATTTAGGCGGCCAAAATTACTATTGGATTGAAATCGATTTTTATGCATCTTAAAACGTATTTCTAGGGATAAAAATTTGTAAATCTTATTACTCAATTTTTGCCAAACAAAAATTTCCGAGTATTTGATTGGCCTTGAAACAAAACTGCAACCTATTCTAATCAAAAAATACATAATACTATGTTAAAAAATTTCATATGCATAGCATCTAATCAATAAAAAATCTGGTATTTCAAAATTTCGCAGGTATACACAGCCAATTTATTTATAGTTCCTTTTCTTATACTATCACCTGTATGATGAAGCATAAATAATAACAGGGACGCACCCTGAAAAATACCTTTGACACTTTGACAAAGTAATCAAAAATTGTACCTATATAAAAAAAAAGGCGGTCTCGGAGACGGCAGGAACTTCTACGCCGCACTGCATTGGATTAATAACAGCAGCATTTATAAAATTTTTAAATATTTAAAATAAGAAAGTTGCTATGCCAAAAGGGCACTTCGGGTTGACTGATCGGCTTCAAAATCTAATCAGCTCCTCTCCCGCACAGACAATAAAATAAATTGCCACTAAAATGACATTTTTCGAAAAAATGGCACTAAGGTTTTCGGCTTGAAAAAAAATCAGTTATCAAATCCGGTAATAAAAATATACATTTATGCATAGTTTTTTTTTCACGGCACCATTTTTTGGTCAAAAGGGCCCAAGTGTGAATACATTTTTAGAAGCAGAATTTGAAGAGCATTCATATGGTAATGCGAAAAATGGGGGTTTGCATTTAAATTTTTAAAGTTGATGTTCCAAAAAGGCACTTTCCGTGAGCCGGTGTAGCCCAGATTCTAATCAGCACCTACAAATCTCCCACTGAATATGTGTGCCAAATTTCATCAAAATCAGTTCAGTAGTTTCGGCTGTAGCGTGTCCACAGACATACGGACAGACACACGGACAGACACACGGACAGACACACGGACAGACACACACACAGACACACGGACAGACACACACACAGACACACATTTTTCAAAAATAGGTTTTTTGGGTTCCTGGGACCCCGAAACGTAAAGATTTGATGTCAGTTCAATTTCGAATTTTTGATCGATTTTATATACTGCTCCGCCTTGAGCGTAGAAGTTAAAATTTGTGTTTTCATAAAATCTATACACTACGCACCTAAATAAGAAGAAAATAAATGAGTTGCATCTTAAATGTATTCATTCTTGTCAGCTCTATCTCTATCGGAATCCATAGAATGGTAGTTAATTTATTCTATTAGAAAAAAATTATTCGATATGATAAAATCATATTCTTACATAATGTAAAAGAGAATATATGTCAATTGAACGTGTTCCTAAAAGCAAGTATGGATCTAGCCCTTTATTTTACAAACTATTCACTTTATCAAAAAATTGTTCCAGTAAAAATTGAAAGGTAAATTTAGGTGCATCTTTTGATGCAATTCAATTTGTCTTAATATCTTCTTCACCGAGTCTCTGAGTAATTACGTCATACACATTTTTTTTATTACAAGATTATGTCGAGTTAATCACATCAACAAACGAGTCTAGATTTGCCTTTCGACTATTATTGGAACAATTTTTTGATAAAGTGAATAGTTTGTAAAATAAAGGACCTGATCCATATTTTTAGGAATAACACGTTCAATTGGCATTTTCTCTTTTACATTATGTAAGAGTATATGATTTTATTATACCGTTGTAAAGAGAATCAAAAATTCTACTTGACACAGTAAGAAATTATACAGGGTGCCATTTAAAACAACAAAGTGACTTGTCGTTAGCCAATGAAATAAAAACATTTTGGTTCCACTGATGTTGTCGAAATGTAGTTCAGAAGCAGTCATATTACCTACGTTACCAAAAATGGTTCGGATCGATCGAAAACGAACGAAATTATAAGGAGGGTGGCCCGTCCCGTTTGACTCACCCTGTATGTACCCAAGTATGATGCTATTATGTTCTTGTTGTTTTATATACCCCAATCAAAGCTTTTTTAAACCAAAAAACCCCAACAAAAAGAAAATATGAGGTAGTTAATCCACGTAGTATAAAAATTATATTATTGACTTCCAATCGAAAGATCTAAAAATAGCGTGAATAATTAAAACGAGGATGGAAACATTGTCGACGGTCAAATTTGAGGGGAAAAAAATGGGTGTAGGTTTGTGACGTCAACTGGGTTGCTAATTCATTATTGAACATTTCAGCGGGAGACACAGCCGCCGGATGTGAGTTTTCTGTTCTCTGAAATTCTTAATCCGCCGGTAAACAGTTCAAACAATTGCTGGCATCCTGTTGAATCGAAGTTTCGCAGGTTTTTCTATTGAACTGAAAATTGAAATTATAGTTATTTGATGAATTCCAGGTTTGTACATGTTTGCAGAACGAGCGTAGCGAGTGCTGCAACTAAGCAAGGTCTGCAAACATGCTTTCAAACAGAGGTATACACATTATTTTTTTAATGATAACCAATAACTAATAATAATTAACTTCAAGGGTTGTAATTTTTAGCATTACCTTGTATCATATTAGGATTAGGTACCATGTCAGTGTTTGCGAACAGCTTCAATTCAATTGCACTTCCCGTGGGCTAATTGCTTCCAAAAGCCTTTCAGGTCTTCAACGGGTCACATAATCTTCATGTACCAAATTTCAGCCAAATCGATTAAGTAATTTGGGCTATAATGTATTTTTAGTGTTATTATAAAATTTAGATTTTTTGAACCAAACAGCGCTAAATGCGAATTAGTTTTGTCCTACTTAAAAGTAGAATTTGAAGACCTTTCTGATGGTGGCAATAAATCGTTTAATAACTTGTTTTTAATGGTTAAATGAGGGAATAATTTTAAATTTGGAAATTGGTGTGCCAAAACAGCACTTTCCGTGAGCCGATTGAATTAAAAATTTGTTCAGCTCTTCGACGTGTAATACAATCCCAATGTGCAAAATTTCAGCCAAATCGGTTCAGGGGCTTGGGCTGTACCGCGATTTTAAAGTCCGATAAAAATCAATTTTTTTCTCATTTTTGGTTAAAAAGGCACTAAGAATGAATACATTTTCAGAAGCAGGATTTGAAGGTCTTTCTTATGGTGACGTGAAAAATGGGGGTTTGCATTTAAAATTTAAAAGTTGATGTGCCAAAATGGCACTTCCGGTTATACGATTGGCTCCAGATCTAAGTTAGGTTACGAGATGCCTATGTTCCAAATTTCAGCCAGATCGGTCTAGTAGTTTGGGCTGTATACCGTGCTTTGTACGTACACACCATAGACACATTTTAAAAACCACTTTTCTGATGGGTCCCTGAAACCTCCAAAACTTAGATCTGATATGGTCTTATCTCAAATTCGAAAATTTGAGTTATTGCAGTAACCCCCCATTTTTTTTTAATTGTGGGGCTGGGGAGGTTAATAAAAGCCGTAATTTATCAGCATAGTAAGAATTGAAAATGGGTGAATCTGAAAGAATTTTCGCTAACTTATTTATTTTGTTTAGCATTCACTTCAGAGAAGTCTTCAAAATAGCCTTACGAAACAGTCAGCGAGGCTTAAATTATTATGATACCTATACCCGCTTCTGATAAATGAAAATCCCATTAGTGGGCTCAAGTTGTAAATATTGGAATTCATTCATCCCTCCGTATAATGAATGCACTGCAGGCTTCTGATGAGTATACGTCTCGTCTAAAATTTTAATCTTCCTTAAGCAGGAAGAAGACAATTAGTAGGTACCCAATGTGTATAGGTAGATAGGCACTAAAGCAAAAAGTGGGAAATTCCCGAATGCAGGTAGAAATACTATTAAATAAGAGACTGCATCATTAGTGGAGTGGAGTCGAATAACTAAATAAATCGAAAATTGCATGCCGAATTTCTTCCATCCCATCCACGGATCCCATCAAATCAAGTGCTATATACAGTGTGTCTCATTTTAACTGGAACCACCCAAATATTTCGGTTAATTTTAACCGAATCAATGCGTTCTTTTTTTCTGCATGTAGAGCTTCAAAATCTGCACCTGCGTGATACTTCACTTTTTTTATAGACCGAAATCCCGGTCCACTGCGATTTAATAAAGAGGCCAAAAAATGACGAAATCGTATTAGGCATTTTTTTATCGAAAAATTTTATAAGGAAAAGTTGCTCAGGATGGCTCCAAATGGCTAAATCCGAAATTTCAGGAAAAAATAAAATGCAGCAGAGAAGCGGCTGGAACCTCCCCATCGCGTGGATCTTTGTATTCTGTGTAGATAGTAGTCAATTTAACAGAATTTTTTTATGCTTATCGACTGTGACTAATTTCGCAATTTTCTGACAAATACCGACATCACTTCGGACATCACCCATCACATTTGACAATATGTTCCTTTTAAGGTTAACAGTTTGCCACCCTTTTGACAATAACTGATACTTTATGTCATCCACTGTCAGCCTGCTCCTTTTTAATGAAAAAGATTTTTTTCTCTATTTTCCACTGAAATGGCAGAAACTGTGAATACATTTTTAGAACCAGAATTTGATCGTCTTTCTAATGGCGACATAAAAAAGGAGGCCTTGTATTTAAAATTTAAAGTTGATATGCTTAAATGGCACTCCCTGTGGACCAATTGCTTCCAAAAGCCTTTCAGGTCTTCAACGGGTCACCCAATCTCTATGTAGCAAATTTCAGCCAAATCGATTCACTAATTTGGGCTATAATGTATTAATTTTTAGTGTTATTACTAAATTTAGATTTTTTGACCCAAAGAGCACTAAATGCGAACGAGTTTTGTCTCATTTGAAACCAGAATTTGATGACCTTTCTGATGGTGACAATAAATCTTTCAAAAACTTGTTTTGGATGGTTAAATGAGTGAATAATTTTAAATTTGGAAATTGGTGTGCCAAAACGGCACTTTACGTGGGCCAATTGAATCCAAAATTTGTTCAGCTCTTCGACGTGCAATACAATCCGCATTTGCAAAATTTGAGCCAAATCGGTTCAGGGGCTTGAGCTGTACCGCGATTTGAAAGTCCGATAAAAATAAATTTTTTTTTAATTTTTGGTCAAAAGGGCACTGAGAGTGAATACATTTTTAGAAGCAGAATTTGAAGGCCTTTCCTAAAGTGACGTGAAAAATGGGGGTTTGTATTTAAAATTTAAAAATTGATGTGCCAAAATGGCATTTCTAGTTGCACGATTGGCTCCAAAAGCTTTTCAGATCTAAGTTGGATTATGAGATGCCTACGCACCAAATTTCAGGCAAATCGGTCTAGTAGTTTTGGCTGTGGCGACGGGCGTGTTTACAAACGTACGCACGTACGTACGCACATACACACAGACACATTTTTAAAACCACTTTTTTGGGTTCCTGAGACCTCGAAACGTGAAGATCTGGTGCTATCTCAAATTCGAAAATTTTAGTGATTGCAGTAACCTCCCTTTTTTTATAAGTGGTGAAGTGGATTGGGGAGGTTAATAAAAATGTTGAATTTCTTGAGGAAGAATCATAAAATAACGAAAAGTTCAATATTTTTGCAACATAATGGGTGCTGTGAAATAAAAAAAACAATTGAAATGAATTGATTTGACATTTGCTATCGGCTATAGATGGATAAAACTTAACAATCGCAGAAAAAGTTGAAATTATTAAGATTAGTGTAAGATTTTCGTTTTTATTAACAATTTCAAGGGACACCCCAACTAATCTGTTGCAATGTGCCACAAACAGCAAACATATGCGCTTCCATTGTTTTTTTATTTCACATCACCCGTTATGTTGCAAAAATATTGACGTTTTCGTTATTTTATGATTCTTCCTCAAGAAATTCAACATTTTTATTTTTTCCTGAAACTTCGGATTTAGCCATTTGGGGCGATCCTGAGCAACTTTTCTTTATAAAATTTTTCGATAAAAAAATGCCTAATACGATTTCGTCATTTTTGGCCTCTTTATTAAATCGCAGTAGGCTGGGGTTTCGGTTTATAAAAAAAGTTGAGTATTACACATCAGGTGCAGATTTTGGAGCACTACATGCAGAAAAAAAGAACACATTGATTCGGTTAAAATTAACCGAAATATTTGTGTGGTTCCAGTTAAAATGAGACACACTGTTGATTGGGAGGTTCTTTTCCTAAAAAAACTGCTAAAAGACTGAACCCGATGACGACGGCAAACTGTATAATTTCTTCTTTATATGTATGCACCATATAAGCATATGTAAATTATGATAATGTCAAAAAGAATTTCGATTTAATTGCCGACCACCGATCCGATAGGTGAACGTACACTCTAAAAAATACAGTAATTACAAGTACCGTTAGAATCCGGGTGAATAGGGACACTTTTTACCCTTTCACCAAACAGTGTGAGAGCAACTTGTAAATTGTCAGCACTTTTTTTGCAGGAAAAGTACCTACTTCTTATCTGTGTGTGTACTTTAAGTGTGGAAAATTGCAGTAACTTAAAAACATTTGAAATATTTATTTTTTAAAAACCCTATTTACCCGCGATTCGGATCAATAGGGACACCAGTGATGTTAATACGTATTACATGAACCTATCTAGATGGTATACGGGTGAATAGGGACAGGTAAAGGACTTAAAAAATTAGTGCTAAATAGTAAAACACCATAAAAAACATCGAAATAAGACAAATATAAAAGATTTATTTTCGAAAAACAAACAAAACTTTTTAAAATAACAAAACTAATTAAGGAACTTTGAACATAGCTAAGTACCATTTTCCTTTCGAAATCCGGAATAAGACCCTTTTTGGAATTTTTAAGCCTTTGGACTTATATTTAGATGGCATGCCTGTTGGTGATGGATGTCCCTATTCACCCGAAATTACCGAAAAATTTGCAACATCTAACAAAAAAATTCGCAAAAGAAGAACCAAGCACAAAAACTATGATGGCACATTTCTTTACCGGAATTATTACCCTACCATCACGCCGAAATCCACAGGAAGTTTTGTAGGGTACAAAATTTTCATCATTTTGACAGCTCGGTGTGAATTTGATTGCAAAGTAAACATTGACTGCGATGTTGCCAGATGAAAATTTGCAGTCTGTGGAATACTTTGGTCTTTGAATGGTGAGGATATCATAATTTTTGTTCTTATAATAATTTTTTTAAATATATTCACCCGCTAGTCCCTATTCACCCGGTTCTACGGTAAGTGAAATAAGTACGTTTTATTTTAATTAGCATTACTTCTAAGGAGAGAAATGGTAATAGGTATACTGTCGGTACCTATACAATCAATCTTGGACCCAGAATCGGAAGACAGTTCGCTTTTAAGCGTGTCAAACTTTGGTCAAGCTATAGACACAAACACAAAAGAAACGTGTCTGTTTACATATGGCCTTCATCCCCAAACAAAAACTGTTGCTACTGAACGTCAAGTGTGAATCAAACCGCAACCCGTCCACAAATTTCCGCAAACTGGTTCAACGAACTTTTGAGAAATCTGTTTATTGGGGCCAATAAAATGCCAACCCTGTCATATCTCTGGCTTCCGAGGACTCGCCATAAAATCTTGCAGAGAACGCCGCCTTTTATGAAAGGGTGCACCCTACCGCTCCGGGTCCTCTTATTGCCTTCTTTATCATCAATCATCCGACAATTATGGCAGGTTTATACTTGGAAGATATTTTCCGTTGATGATAGTTAACAAGATTAGCACAGTTGGTGCTGGGGACAACAATCGAAACTAAGAAGCTTCCCTCAATTAGTGATGAATTGAAGATTTACCGCAGAGCAATAAAGTAAACATGAGAGAAATGGTTTCCAATGAAAATGCAAATTAGAAAAAAAGGTTTAATTGCAACGTGCATGATACGACTAACAATAATTAATGAAAGATCTTAAATTATTTGAAACAAAACTATGTACAAACTTATAACTAAATAAGGAACACATTTTTTACGCTAGGTACAACAGCAAACAACAAGTTAGGCCTCAGATTTGTAAGGTTTAAATAATTTCGGTTTTTGAGGAATTTGCGTTTGTGGCGATAGTTTTTCTGTCGTTATTAAGAGTGGTTCGTGAACAGGGCTGAGGCTTACATCTGATTGAACTGGAGAGCTTCTGGGCGACATTTTCCCAGGATATCCAAAGTCGAGTCCGAGGTTCAAATTGAGTCCTTGAGGCAGTTGCGAATTTTGGGGTAGATTGTGTGGTAGGTTTGGTGGAATATTAGGACCAAGACCTAGTGCAGAAGTTTGCAATGGAATTCCGGTTGATGGAACAAAATTTGGGTAGGAATGATATCTTGCGTAGTGATGTCCGTAAACTGGTGGTGGCGGCGGGTAATGCAGTGGCAAACTGGTGGCAGCAGCGTGAAAGATAGAGGCTGCAAAAGCTGGATCAGTATAAACTGCAGCATAGGGCCAAGCGATCGCCATTCTTTGCCTCTTATCCTTCATGCGACGGTTTTGAAACCAAACCTGCAACAAAAGAAATTAATGTTAATTTGTTGTACAAAGAGATAATGGTGGTCATGTTCGCCGCCGCCTTGATCTCAAGTGGTTAACACATCATAAACCATATGATTCCAACTTATCTGTCCATTAGGCTACCGCCTAGCAACTCGTCCAAAGACCACTTTTATAAAGGCTAAATTAGCATAAGAGCGGCGACCACTTATAAATGCGGCTCTTTTCATCTCTTAAAAGCTGTATTAGCGTTTTATTTGAGTGAGCAATGTGTTAATTGGTATAGCTATAGGCTGGGTAATTACAATTATTGTTTGCTAACGGAAAGTTACCTTTATGGTGCTTTCGGGAAGATTCAATTGGGCCGCCAGTTCGCACCTTCGTGGTCTTGAGACGTAATTTTCTTTAAAGAATTCCTTTTCGAGCCTGGCAAGTTGCTCCCTGGTAAAAGCAGTCCTGTAGCGCCTTATGCTGGGATCGCTCATTGAAGAGTTTGGGTTGAGTTTCATATCGGAAGGAGTCGGGCTCGTGCATTCTACTGAAAAAAGGAAATTATGATTTTGTGGCGGAAACTGTAAGTGGTATTAAAAAGTTGAGTGGAACTGCTTAACAGTCAATTAGTAGGAGCCACCCTAAACTAGGAAGCTGTCGTCTAGACAAGACAAGTGGTTCAATTGCAGACATATGTTAGTGTCCCTAAAACGGACTTCCGCTTACCTTTGGTAAATTGCTGGTGGTTCGGAGATTGCGGTGGGGTCGACGCCGTTGATGAATTGTGGTGGATGTTGTAATGTGGAGGAATGACATCCAAAACAACTGGCACGTTGTTGTTCTGTTCTTGGTTGAACATTTTGTCGTAGAAATGCATAAACACGGCACTGACACACAACAAAACTTCAAGGAATACAGGAGGCGAATGAGGGTTGTTTTGCTTGGCTCTAACACCTAGATTTAACGAAGGACAGATGGGAGGAGCTCTCTAAAATTTGGTTGGCTGGCTTGCGTTAGTGACGACCACGCCTGAATAGCTCTATGCTGAGGATGTTTTAGGACGAAAATCGCCGAATGCCGTCCTTATTGACTGTAAGTACATGTCGGAACGGATTAGGGCGGATGTATACGGACTATTAGCGTTTCAACCCTTAATAAGGGCTACGGAGGCCGCTGCCGCTACGCCTCGACGCTATATCTCCTGCTTACTTATCTGGTATTGATTGTATTTTTATGATCCTATAAAGATGCTTTAGTAGCTTAATTTTATGTTGCCGAGATTGCCTGATTTAAAATGTAATTTTGTGAGTTGCACGGTGAAATTACTGCTATTTCACAATAATTAAAGCTTTTATTTGAGGCGGAATGATCAAAACACGGGCTGCTGCTAAAATTTTATTTAGCGTGATGGTTCATTGCTATACAGGGGTGTTACAAATGATTGTACCTACCATCCTTCGTGGACGTGTTGGGTAAAAAAACAAAAGAATTGCCGTTTATCGCATTTATCTATTAATACGCCGGTTGTAGGAATTAAGCGTCAAAACAACACGAGATGGTGATGCAATCATTTGTGACAACCCCTGTATTTTCCAGCGTAAGGTTATACCTATATCTTACTGTGAGGTGGCTTGATTAACGTCCCATGGATGGTTAATTTTATAAATACAGAAATAATTGGCCAGTTTTTGATTCAAAAGACAATAAAGTCCACACCCCTGTTATTTCTATGTTATTTAGGTTCCCATCATCTCCCCATCATCATCATCAAAGTAAGTTATCATTTCAAAAAATGGAAATGAGTGTTTGACAGTTGCTGTTGGCTATGGCTGGGCAAAATGTAACAATCGCAGAAAAACTTGGAATTTTTAAGATTATTATGTATTAGCTTATAATTTCAACTTTTTCTGCGTTTATTAAATTTTACCCAGCTATAGCTAACAACAAATGTCAAACAAACATTTCTCAATTGTTTTTTTTAAATTAGCAATCAGCAACCCTTTTGTTGCAAAACTATCGAAGTTATCGATATTTTTGATTCTTTCTTCCAGAAATTCAGCACTTTTATTTTGGCCTCAAAGTTCGGATTTACCCATTTGGAGTCATCCTGAGCAACTTTTCTTAATAAACTTTTTCGGTAAAAAAATGCCTAATACGATTTCGCTATTTTTGGCCTATTTAATTAATCGCAGTGGGCTGAGATTTCGGGATAACAAAAAGGTGAAGTATTACACAGATGCAGATTTTGGAGCTCTACAAAAAAAGAGCGAGTTAATTTGCTCAATATTAACTGAAATATTTGGGTGGTTCCAGTTAAAATGAGACACACTGTATATACAGGGTTAGTACAAAGTTCCGGGACGGTCAGTTATTTCCGTTATTTCTTAAGATTTCACTTTGAAACTTGGTACCCAGGCACAATTAAATATACAGGGAATTTAAAACTGTTTTTAAAAATTTTCTTGGACTTCCGGTTATACCGGAAGTGACCCTAGAAATAGTTTTTTAAAATAAAATCTACTTTTTTTCTCAACGAAGTCGGAATGTACGAATTTTTTTAAAGTCAAAAACGCATGTATCATACTTGACCAGAAGTCAAGTCGTGGCCACCTGATGGATTTTCAAAAACATCGAAGAAATCAGTCAAAAGATTTTACAAAACCGCAAGTACACGTCAACCTTATTTTTTATCGATTTCAAAATCAAACTTCATTTGCCTTAGTTGGCAAAACCTGACGTTTGTGTGATAAGGTAACAGGTTACAGTTCCTCGGAATTCCCTATCAAAGTAGAGCATGTTAGATTGTTAGAGCGATCTTGTCAACAGGAAGGATTGGATTAGCGCAGGTACTTTAATTTACAACCCTTCAATATAGTGGGTCGTTAAATTTTAGAATCTTCAAGAAATGTAAATAAGAAGATTAACAGTCTCCCAAATTCCTGTGCATATTTGTAAACTAACACAATTGCAAAAAAATTTTAGAAATTGGTCAGCACGGAAGCGCCTAGAACCGCCCCGCCCCTCTTGGTGAATAATCCAATCCTACCTCTTATCCTAAATTTCAATCCATCCCATCAGTCTTGAAAAATGTTTCTGGGGGCTTACCTATTTAAAAAAAAATCATTTCTTTTCGTCAAACGAACACTAAGTTTGAATGCATGTTTGGAAACAGAAATTTCATGCGTGCTCACAAAAACAAATGATGGTATAGTCATCTTTCAATTTCAAAGTTGACATGCCAAAAAGGCACTTGTCTAGGGTTTTCAATCCCGGACCGGGACTGGCCTCACGGGATTTTCGGGATTACAACATTTCAATCCCGGTATTTTCGGGATCCCGGGATTAGATTACAAATTATAAAGATTCAGCAATATACTTTTTTTTAGATTTAGTATATGGATAAATATCTATTATCTTTTTATATTGCATGAAAAAAAGATGAACAGTGTCAGTGATAAACAAAGTAATATTAAAAAAAAGGAAGTGAAGCTATTTTCGTGTTGCCTTCTCCTGGAAAAAAGACCTTAAAAATGACAATGCGTCCAAAGTGCCATCCCCCAGCATATCAAATTTTTGTGCACAGACTGATGCCCGCAGCGTTCGAAAAAGCACGTTCCGAATTCACACTGCAAATTTTTCCTCCATTACCTCCATTTTCGAATAGGGTCATTTCCTTTTTGATAATAGACTCTAAACTGAAGGAACTTGGCTTCCGTTAAGAAATAAAAAAATAATAACAAAATAATGCTATATTTATAGGTGCGTGTATTGCAGAAATGTCGAAATTTGCTACTAAATAAACACGCCAAAAGCTTGCAACTGGTTTTGTACTTGTTCATCTAATCCAGAAAATCCCGAAAATCCCGGTTCTAAAATGGCGGAATTTTCGGGATTGAAAATCGTTCGGGATCCCGGGATTGAGAACCCTACACTTGTCGTTGGCCTATCGCCCCCAAAATTAATTCACCTTCAGGTCTTCTGCATCCAGGTTATGAAACCTCTACTTACCAAAATATCATTCCTTGATGTAAATTTCGAATTTTTAGACTTTGCGCCAAAAAGATGTCAAGTATGAATACATTTTTAACCAACCACAATCAATTTAAATTCAAAAATCCAAAATTCGAAAATGAGGAAACATACCAGATCTTTACTTTTAGAAGAGGTCCCAGGCCGCTCGAATTCATGGATAATAAAACAATATAATATTTACTCCTCATAGCATATGCATAGCACAGGCCGTGTATATTGTCACTTTTTTTCTCGCTCTTTTTATAGCCACAATCAGCACTTCCATAAAAAACAGACTTGGGTACGAAAGTTTTTTAATTTCATCCTTGCATGTGAGAATTCTGAAGGCCCTAGAAAATGCGTAACCTGGGAATTTTTCTACATTTTTGTCTGCGGTGCCATTTCAGTTGAGTCGTATTTAACTGGTCGCAATAATTGCGTTAGGTATATCGGAATTGTCACTCTTCAATGTTTACTGCTACGTCCGGAGTTCCTCAGGGCTCCAATTTAAGATCTTTACTATTTTTGTTGTTTATTAATGACATTTCTGATGTTATATTAATTGTAGTCATTTCTTATTATTGCTGATGATCTTAAGATTTATCTAGAAATTAGTTCAATTGATTATTGTCAGACCTTGCAGTTTGCATTGATTCTGTTGGTGATTGCTGTAAAATAAATAGGCTCCCTTTAAATATTTCCAAGTGTTACGTTATGACTTATACAAACAAGAAGTCACCTATGGCCTACCCATACGAAATTGATGATACCAATGTTAATCGAACTGACTCTTTCAGAGACTCAGGGGTGATGACGTTTGACAGCAAACTTTCTTTTGTTCAGCATATATTAAATATAGTAGGAAAAGTAGTGTAAGCTTCATAATATAAACTGTAGAGACTTTACTAATGATCAAAGCCTTAAAATGTTATACATATACACACATATATACATACATATTATATACACTTGTTAGGTAGAAGCTTATAGAATATTGTTCCATAATTTGGTCACCAATTTATGCTAACCACATTATGTCTCTAGAATATGTACAGAGAAAATTTCTTAAATTTTTGTCTTTCCTTGTCAATGGTTTTTATTCAGAGAGAGGCTATGATAAGGATCTCTTATTATCTAGATTTGGTTTAAATTCTCTTGAAACTAGAAGCAAAATTTCTGGTGTCGCATTTTTGTACAAGTTGTTTAAGGTCCAAGTTTACAGTGGGAAATAAAAACGGTACATTCAAATCGCATGAAAAAAATACCACACCTTCGTTTCAATATCAAAATTATTATGGCAAAGTATAAAAAAATTCTGGTATGTAGTTTTTGAGAAAAAAAATAAAAAGTGACTGAAAAGTGGTATTTCTGGACATTTTTTTTCTCCACAACTACATATACCAGATTTTGTTTGAATTTTTTATTATTAACTTTGTGATTTTTCTTAATGCATTTGAATGTACAGTTTTGTGTATAAAAAATTATGATAACTAAAAATGGGAAAATCTCCAAGATATAATTTTAAATATTGAAGGTTCACTACTTTAAAGATGCTACCATGATTTGCGTTTTCTTCTGTGGAAAAAAAATTGGGCTGGCAGGTCATTTCTCTAAAAAATTAATAATTTATTGAATCGAAATTTGGACATTCGTATTTGTCTAGATAGTGCTGCCGTCGGTGCAAGTGACATCCTTTGCAAGTGACAATAATTGTCATTTGCAAGTGACAATAAATTGTCAGTTACAAGTGACAATTATTGTCAGTTACAAGTGATTATTTTATTCATTAAGTATTGAACCAATCCAAAGGAGCATTTAGCATACCAGTAATCCTGATTACAGTGATAAGACTACAACGTCAACTTGACACTACTTACTCAATACTTTAATTTATAAAATAATCTGCAAAATACGATTCGTAGTCTCTTGGTTGCCTTGTTGAGTCCTCATGGATGCACTACTTGTCAAATGGTAGATTTTTTTCGGCCAAAGAGGACTCTAGCGAGCTCTCGTCCTCTTTTTAGCCTAAAAAAATCTACCATTTTGACTCGTAGTTGACAGCCATTCGGACGTCAAAACCCGCGGCAATTAAGAGACTACTCGTCGTATTACTATTGACAATCTGCTAGGTTTTTTTGTCAGTAAATTTTAAAAACTTTGTTGTTGTGGCCCCCTACGGCTTCGGGGGAACCACTATAAATACCTATACGAGAAATTGACGGTGTGGACAATTTATAAATCAGAGAAAATACTTATAAACAACTGTGAACTTTAGGTGATTTTTCTGACACCTAACGTCATTTTCTTAGAAAACTCCAAAGAGAGAAATCCATACTGACCTTATTGGACCTTATGAAACGCTTATTATTAGCAGTGTGCTCTATTGATGATTTCAATAATTCCAGTGCATGAAGGAATTCAGTCTACTCAGGAGGTAAAACAGTCCGGCTGATGTATTATCGGCTCTGGCCAGTAGGTAGTGATGCTAGTTTTAAGATTGCTATGACACAAGAATGACAAATAACAACTAACAAATAAATAATTTGTCACAAAATGTCATAAGATGAAAGCGTCCAAAAGCACCATTTCTACTTTCTAGTGCATTAAGCACCAAAATTAGCAACCCTTAGACTGACGTCCGTTATTTTCATTTAATCACGTTGATTGGAGGAAAGATTCATAGATGTCCTTCTTTTATTAAAATCATCAATTGGCGACTGATGAGGATCGCGCGAATTCCGGGCATAGATAACGTGAGTGCTTTGTGATTCCGGGTTCGCGACTGCTATGTATACGTCATACCTGTAGGTAGGTTTCAAGGTAGGTATACGTCTAGTGTTAATTGTCAATTTTGGTGGTAATAAATTCTGTCATTCTGTCATTGACATGTTTTTGAAAACATTCTATTTTATAATTATTGTCTTACTTTTAAAGAAGTGTGAGCTTTTTCAACACGAACATCGCCCCGTGAGTGAGAATTTGCGCAAGAGATTAGACTCCGAAGAGCACAACTCTTATTGTTGTGCCCACAAATTGAAATGCTGTAAACGAGAAACCGCCCAAAATTCTCCGGTTTTCGAAATCAAAAGCATCCTCACCGATTGCCCGAAAACTCGCTGCAACTATTCATCCGAGCAAATAATTCGCCATAAAAATGCAACGTTCCAGAATTTGACCGACTGCATTCAAAAACTGCTCTTAACAGTGAAGATGACAACGGAAGGGGTTCCTTGCGAGAAATCTCAATATATCATAATAGATCACATCACCGACGTGAAGACGGCGAAGAAGATGCGAATATTAAACCCGTACGCCATCAGAATAAGGCAAGAACCCATAATAGAAGTTTATGGCTTGACCTTTGAAAGAGCAGTTAACGCGGAAGCTAAAGAAAAAGTTTACAACAAACACAAGCGGAATTACAGAGGCTGCAATTTAAATGTGGACGACCCAACTTGTGGTTTAGTGAAACATGATGGAAAAGTCATCCCTTACAGCACCGGATTTTGTTGCTCGTGCAATTCTGAAAAGAATCGACTGATGGAAGAAAGTCAAGTTCAATGGCCCGCCGAAATTATACCTGACTACAATAAAAATCGTCTGAGTGAGGACGATTATAATAAACATTATGGATTTACAGGGTCGGAAAATAAATTGGTTTATGGATGGGCTCAAAAACCTGCCGACAAAAGTGTCAATTACCTCCAGTATAATAATGCTAACGATGGTAAATCGTAGGAGAACAACTGATTTTCAATTCCTGAATTCTACATCCCCACCACAAGTGGACGATGGCAGCTGTCATTTAGCTTCAGCGGATAAAAAACCCAAACTGCCTATTGGTGAATGAGATTTTTTGGACTTTTGGCTGCAATTTTCAAGCTGTGTGGAGGTGTTAGTAACATTTTTAGTGACTTTTAGCATTACTTGCCTTTTTGGGAAGTTGTTAATTGCAGGAATTTGTTTGCTAAAGTAAGCCATGCAAAAAATCGTGCTATACTAAAAGGAAATGAAACTTTCGTCTTTCCTCACAGCTAAATAAAAATGATTGCTACTGACCAACTGGCCACACAATTATTACGAATTGCTGCCAGTAAAGGCTATCCGAGAAGTAGGTAATTTTTCAATCTAATATTTTTACAGATATTCATATTGAACTCAAAATTCACAATACAGCAATGTTGGAGATTTTCAATTTATGCGTAAGACGAAAGTTTCGTTTCCCAATGCTATCATCATCACAAACTGATAAATCTTTTACAGTTAATGAAGAAAAAAGATTCCTCAACTCAAACCAAAATTTATTATCTCAAGTTTACAGTTTGATACGTTAACACTCGTCTTCATTAATAACTGGCTCAACTGATCTGTTCTTGAACACTTTACAATTCCAAATTTAAAGAATCTGGATTTAAAAAAAGGGTCCAAGTAAATTATCTAGTCATCCAACTCATGTTCTTCTTAAGTAGGTAGGTACCTACTTAAACACTTTCTTTTGCTCACTAAAGGTACGTTTAGACCTAGACATTCCTGTCGTGACATAAATGTCGTGTGTCGGACATAAAATCGCATGGCTGTTTACATTATGCTAGAAATTCTGGACATTTATGTCAGAGATAAGTGTACGACATCTCATGTCTGACATAAATGCACGAACCGCTTACAGTTTACACATCACTTGTGTCTCATACAGAGGATCCCCCTCAGAAAAACGGCAGATCGCTTGCAGAAAAAAATTGCCGCTCTGATCTTAACCATTCTAATGTAAAACCTTAATTTATTTTTTTCACTAGACTAGCTTTAAAACGTACCATCATTGGCTTATCTTATTTCAACTCAGAATTCGGTTTTTTTTTGCTGGTAAGTGAAAAAAGTGTACTATATTCATCACGATGGAGAAGACTATTTTAGCCCTCGCGTCTTGCCGCTTGCGCTAAAATAGTTCTTATCTACCTGAAGTTAATGACGAATCAATTTTCATTATTAATCTTGATGAAAAGGTTCGAAATCCATTCTTTTAGATTGGCAAACGAATATGTGGAATGTGTTGAGGTTGGACCTTATAGTCTACTACCAATCAAAATCGATGAGTTTAAAAATTTCTGTCTCGCCTCCTCGCCTCGTGATTGTTTTAATTTTTTAACTGTTTTATTGTTAACATTTAATCATGTGAATTTTCGATATTCGTCTTTGACTAGACTTGCTTTCAACCCCCACCCTCCCGCCTGAAGATGGTCTTGTGAATTCGTATTGACCGAAACACATAATTATGTGTAGCATCTTATAAACTTCAATATACCTACAATTTTAAACTCATCGATTTTGATTGGTAGTAGACTATAAGGTCCAACCTCAACACATTCCACATATTAATCTTGATCAGTAATACTGTCAATTATTATTAATTATTGCTAATACACAAAAACCTATTCTTTAACACAGATGGGAATAGCAGCCTTATCAACGTAATTCGAATAGGTACAAAATTTGAGATAGTACTAACAGTTTGTTGTTGAGTCATAAGTCGACTAAGTAAAATATAGCGATGATTGCAAAAACTGTAATAGTGCAGTTTTCACCGTAACACGCATGAAAAATTGACCGAAGCAATAGATTATCGAAAACCTCGTCGAATACATTGTTTGCACGAGTGGTATTTTGCAGATTATTGCGTTACATTTGATGGCCAACAATATGTTTTATTTTTCAAAAACAAACCAACCACTAAAATACTATACAGGGCGTCTCAGAACGCTCGCACTAAATTTTAATGGGGCATTCTGCATTAAATTCTTAGTCGATCCGTGTTTTTGGAGATTTTCAGGGTACAAAATAGTGCTCGAGTTATAAGAGATTTAATACCAATCAGATTTCAGCTCTGAATTGCTCCATAAGGTAATTTCATATTAGATGCACTGTAACAAGATGCTATCAATGAAATTTTTTATTGTTGTGTCTTGTTACCTAGAAAAGAGTGCATCTAATATGAAATTACCTTGTGAAGCAATTCAGAGCTGAAATCTGATTGGTCCTCTTAAATCTCTTATAATTCGAGATCTATTGGACTCTGAAAATTTCCAAAAACACGGTTCGACTTAGAATTTAATACTGAATACCCCGTCAAATTTAGTGCGAGCGTTCTGAGACACCCTGTATACACCACAGTAGAGAAGACCATTATAATAGCTCTCACGTCTTGTACGTCAGATCTAATTGAGAATATATGGAACTAGAATTATTATAAAATCACTAAGCACTACTATCGGGTTTTCATAAAAAAAGTCTTTCGATTTTCGCACTATACAGTGCGAGTGTAAAGCCCGGAATAAAATTCCTTAAATTTTTGCCCTTGATTTCTGGCAAAAATCCTCCTACAGGGCAATGTTATTTTTATAATGTGTATTTGATGGAGGGGACAGTTATGTTTTACTATTTCCGGTTTAACCGGAAATGGCCTTAAGTTTGTTTTCTTCAAATGAAATGATAATTTTTTCTCAACGGATTCGGAATCTAGGATTTTTTCTGAGTTAGAAACATGTATCATACTTGACCAGAAGTACAATCACGGCGACCCTAGATTTTCAAAAACATCGAAGAAATCGGTTAAAAACCAAGATTTTTGAAAATCGTAAATACACGTCAACCTTATTTTTTTGATACAAATACAACTGCGTAGTTAAATTTCTTTTTATTTGTCTTTGTTTTTTCAATTTTTTTCACTTTTCACAATCTGCCGAAATAGCAAAAAGATTTTTTTTTAAATGTAATCGCTCAGTTGAATTTGTATCAAAAAAATAAGGTTGACGTGATGTACTTGCGATTTACAAAAATCTTGATTTTGGCCGATTTCTTCGATGTTTTTGAAAATCTAGGGTGGCCGTGGCTTCACTTCCGGTCAAAGGTTATCCATGTTTTTATCTCATAAAAATTCGTAGACTCAGAATCCGTTGAGAAGCAAGTGTCATTCCATTTGAGAAAACAAAGTTGGGGCCATTTCCGGTTAAACCGGAAGTGTAAAAAAATAATTGGCCACACCACCAAATCCACATTAAAGAAATAATATTGAAATTAAATTGACCTGTCCGAGGATTTTTGCCACAAATCAAGGGCAAAAATTTAAGGAATTTTATTCCATGCAGACTTGACATACCTACTCGCACTGTATTTGTATTCACATTATTTACATTAGCAATATTAGATCAATGGAGAGCCTCTTGCAGTAGGTAATAAGTAGTTCGGTAATTGCCGTTTTCGTCACTTGCACTTTGCACTTCATTCAAGCTTGCAGAAAAATCTCAATATGAATGCAAGTAGACATCCACTGTCAATGTCCTTGATCTGGATGTTAGTGCTTTTATGCAGTTCCATTGAGTTCACTAGCATATTGGACAAGATATGCTGGTCGTTGGTCCATGTACACACTGTTAAAATAGAAAATATCGCGATTTTATATTGAAAAAACACCTGATGGGTAGTTGAATTCGGTTAAGTTCGTATTCCATGTTTCATGAAGATTTTTAACAATTTCTTGGCGACCTATCGCGATTTCTGGGCAGTTTTAATGAATTTGATTGTTGAATTCATCAATATGTACTGGAATTCGCAACATGAAATGGCACCTTAAAAAACGAGTTTTCTATAAAATTTATGGTAAACATAACATTTACCTAAAATAAATCTAATCGGAAAGAGCCAAAGAATGATCTTGATTCTTGAGCACTTCCAACACTTAAAATCCACCTATACAATCTTAAAAAAACTCTTCTAAATAGGCACAAAATTACATTAGCCTCCTGAGGGGTTATGTTTGTTTATCCTTTTAAGCTAAATGACAGCTGTCATCGCCAACTTGGGGTGGGGATATGGAAGTCACCTATTCCAATTTTTAGGAAAACCATTTGTAAGGCAAAAACGAGGGGGCCAAGAATGCAGCGACGATACCCTGGCTGATCTACCGGAATCGTTTCATGAGAGTGCTCATTGTTTGAGTTTTTCCAATCTGTGGTACTCAGTTTTCAAGCTTGAACCACCGCAACTTTCCCATAAAGTCAAGATCCAAATTTTTCAAAAATATGAGGATTGTCACGGAAAAACTCATTGGATGGATATTACTAGAGGAAATGTTATTAAACTAGGTAATGCATTTCCTTTTTACAGCAGCAAGGAGGCGAACGTTATAGCAAGATACTCTGCAAAAGATACTGATGCCTGTTTTGACCCTCTTGACTACAAAAAATCAAAAATTTTAATTCCGGAGAAGAAACTAGCAGATCCAGAGCAATTTCTGGTTGTGCCGAAGCGTTTTGTATCGCTCGACGGTAAAACTTGCAACTCTGCAGGGGTCGGTTATGAGGCTTTCTACAAACAAAAGAAGCGTTGCTCTCAACCTGAAGGTTCTTGTCTAGACAATCAACCTCAACACTGGCACGACGACGACACGCAAGCAGAATCAGAAGGAAAAAGTGGGAAATATTTCTTGAAATTTTACGGTTCACTCTCCGACGAACCAGTGAGCTACAATGCTTCTGGACAAATCCAGAATATTAAATTACTATACACTAACACTTATACAAGTATTTTATACTTTGAACTGAATGCCGATCTCATCACTTTACTGGAACCCAATTCTTACGCAACGATTCCAGAAGTATACGCAGATGCTACTAACGACAAAAAAACTAGAATTACAGTAAAAGTGATTAATTCCGGGCTTGTTTATGGCGTTTATTATGTTCGACTGAGCGGATGTCCGATGGACGTGCCAGCTAGTTTCAATAATATCGCCAGTAAATCAGTGATGATCCCTCCACAACACCAGCACATTTACAATTTGTTAATTGAATACCCACTGAGTTTGGATGAATTTTATTGCTCGGTTCACGTCCACAACGTTAATCAAGAATTGATTGCTGCTAGAAAAATTCGGATAAAATCAAATGATCGATGCGTGTGTGTGTGGCATTGCAAATGCGCCTGTTACATAACTGACGGGGGTCTTAAATGCTCTCCCTTATCAATTGATAGTTACCACGATGCTGGATATCAAGGAGGCCTTCCAGTGCCTGTTAGCTTGGTAGAGACTTCTTATTTGGATGAATTGTTGGCCATGATTTTTCACATGTTTATAATATTTGTTTTCACTTTATTCGTAATGGGGATGGTCAAGGCCTTACTTGGATTATGTTGCCCAGAAATCGGCTGTTGGGGTCTCAGAACAATCCTGGGCTATGAAGAAACCTGCGATGAAGATGACTGTCGCTGCAAAGACGAAGGAATATCAGTTCCAGCTCAGTTTTGCCTCAATACAATCTTCTTCTTTATTTATCCGCTTGCCCTTATAAACATTGGGATAAAAAAACTCTGCTTTTCGAGATACATAGAAGATGAATGTAGCTGCGAACAAAGGGTTATCGATTACGAATGCGATGATAGCAGTTGTATCATGAAGCACAGAAGATGCAGCTCGACTGATGATACGAACACGACATCAACGAAAGGCCTAAGTAACATTTCATTGAATTATACGACAGACGAAAGCGACAAAAATGAGTAGAAACAGAGCTCTCGAGTGCAGCTAAATTAGGAGCATTAAACGGGAAACAAAGGAAGGACTTAGCGGCATCATCACAAATGTAAACAAAAACTGATGGTGTTAATTGGCCCGAGTAGTAATTGTGATTCGGTTTTACATCATGAAAGGAAATACATTTATTTTTAAAAAGTGTACCTATACTCCCTTATTTTGAATGTGCCTAAATATTTACACATTGTCGGCATTTCGTTTTCATGGTAATGTGAAATAATAACAATGGAGACATCACGCAACCATGATGCTTTGCGGCGTGTTATATCAACAGTTATATAGAGGATTAGTTACTTGGAATGTATGTTTTTTGTGCAGAATCAGAATCAAGCGTGATGCCCAACTTTGGTGGGAATTATTTATTTAAAATTTTCTGATGCTTAATATTTCTCGGGTTTTTCCCGTCTTCACTATACAGGGTATCCCTCGACGAGCGTCAGTTAGCCATATCTGGAGAACTGTTTCTAGCATCGTCACGAAAATTTGTACACAGGGGTTTCAATTAATTTTGAATCGAGTAAAATATTTTCATCAATGGCCCACTTCCGGTATACCGGAAATAGCTACAAACTTCCTTATTTTAAATGGAACATCCTGTATATTATGATATTTTTGGATTCTACGTTTAATTCTATAGGATTTTCCGGATATCTTCAAAACTGTAGCCTCGACATGTTATGAACAACTGTGATGAGGATATTAGTGATGGGGCACCCTGTGTTTATTATTGAGCTAAGCTGAGAACATTACTTTAGCACATTTTGTGGTCCCGTAAAAAATAATTCTATTATTTTCGATTGGGCCGAAAATTCTGTATTTCAAATGACAGCTTACCACTTGTGAACTCATTTTTGTACAAAGGACCCAATACGTTAAGACCGAATTTTCGGCCCAGTCGAAAATAATCGAATTATTTTTTACGCGACCACAAGGGTGCTAAAGTAATGTTCTAAGTTAAGCTCAACAATACAGGGTATCCCATCACTAATATCCTCATCACAGTTGTTCATAACATGTCGAGGCTACAGTTTTGAAAATACCCGGAAAATTTTTTACAGATTCTGAATCAGTCGAAAGAACGAAACTTTTTTTTAATTTAACCGGTTTTTTTGATTCTTATGGTTTCCAAGATACCAAAGGGGGAAACGAAAAAAGTACAGGGCCCAAGCAGTTATACTTTTAATCGAACCTGTTTTTCAAAATGACGCCCGCAAAATAACGCAGTATAACTAGGATGGGCCTACTATTGTTGAAATCAGGGTGTTCTGTTCTGTGTCATATATGAAATAACATAGTGTAAAATCACTGTAAATTCACAATTCCTAATACCACAGAAAGAAATCCATTTTTTTTTAACCAAACCAAACCAAAAATTAATATTTCTTGAAAATTTATCTTTAAAAAAACTAAAAATTGCTCTTCCTTGATTATTCAACTACTCATTAATTGAGCTTTCCTCTTTCCAAAACCACAAAAAAAAAGAAAATTCTCCCAAGCAGTCACTACAAATGACTGGGGCTCTTTTTCTTTTTGATATTCGTTCAACCTTCAACGCCCTCTATGGTCGAATTTTCAATTACATTAGGGCTGTTTGTGACACATCGTTTGAAAGTGTATAAAATTCTCTGTAAACTGTGCAAAATTTTTTTTAATCAAACAACTCCTTCAAAACCTACGCTGAACTACATGAGCTGGTTTTGGTTCAAGTTTATGTTGTAACTTTTGAAGGAGTTGATGGATTTCAAAAATTTTGCATCAGTTTACAGAAAATTTATACCCTTTCATATGTAACTTAAAATTCTAACATATAGGACACTGATGTACGATTGCACCGACCTTTAAGAGAGTCTTAAAATGAAAATTATGACGTTTATACTACAAGGCAAACGTCATTCTTCATTTTTAAGTCTAACTTAAGTGATAAGTTTGGTCCGTGTGATCGGCCATGAGGGTTGAACGAAAATAAAAAAAAAATCAAAATTGAATTCGCAACGAAATTAGCTTTCAAATGATGTAAATATAATATGTGCGTTACATTTGAAATTTTGAAGTACCTAGGTAGGGTGATGTGGGGTAGGGAGTGCATCGGAAAATTTTGTCAAGCAAAAATCGACCTGTCCATGCGAATTTTCATATGTACTTGGTTTCCGTTTACGAGATATTTGAGGTGGCTCCTTTTCATTGGAAAGCTCTGTAGGGTACACTGTACAGCTTCGATCATTTTTAGGTACAAATCTTATGTTAAAAATAAATTGCATAATCACCCTGGTCCCTGTTAACCTAAGTGGGGTCATTCTGTAATTTTTAATATCGTTGTCGGAGCACTCTTAAAATGTCAAATGACGGAAAATGCATTGTCTTATCTGTCATTTGTCATTATAACTGTGCTTTAACATCGAAGTTAAAAGTTACAGAATCAAGGGTTAAACCGAGATTAATCCAAGACTGAAAAACCTGCCTTAGATAAAATATCTAATGAAGAGAAGAGAACTTTTTGTATCTAAGGCCTTGAATCTGTAGAACTGTTAACATCCGTGATAGAGCCAGAGCATGACAAGTTAGGGACAATGCAATTTCTGATGTCATGTCAACTAACGTTATATTATAACAACACATCGATGTCAAATATAGAATACTTAACACCATAATTATTTTGTAGTAAAGTCCCGTCGCATATTAACGAAAGCGGGGGTTGCGTGTCTCAGGTTTTTTTTTTCTGTTGGTTTGTAAACGGGATTTCAGTTCTGTCAAAATTCCCGTCATGGACAATAATTAACAACAAAGACCCCTTTCAACCTCCATTGTTACTGTTTATTGACACTGACAGTGAATGACGGGAATTTTGACGGATGTGAAATTCGGTTTACAAACCAACAGAAAAAAAGCCTGAGACACACAACCCCCGTTTTCGTTAATATGCGACGGGACTTTAGGTAGGTATAAAATGTTTGAGTTTGGTCAAGTTCAAGGGCGGCAATTACCTCCCCCCAAGTTGATCAGAGCAACATCAAGAAAAAAGTGTAGGTATGCATAAAGATGTACGACTTGACGACTTCTTTGTCTCTATTCCTGGCGTATGGCGTATGGCTAACTCAAAACTTTGAGGGGTTGATATTATTAGCAATCTTTATGTAGAGGTGCCCGTTTTAAGCATGATTCACTCTTTTTGTAAAAAATGCGACTTCAATAAAAAATTCTTCTTGGGAGTTAAGTTTTTCACACATAATTTCATCCTTACAATGTACATTAACATTCTGAAGTGTTTAGAAAATGCTTGACATTGAAATTTTTCAAAATTTTCGCCTGCGGCTCATTTTCAATCCCTCACCCACTTCTGTCTCACAGATTGCCCCCACCCTAAAATTTTGAACTAGGGCCGCCCTAGGTTAGGTATCTGTACAGTATACAGGGTGGGTAATTTTTCGAAGCTCACCATTGGGATCTCCTAAACGGTAAATTATAGAAAAGTTGCGCCATTTCTTGGCGATTAAGAATCTGAAGAGAATTCCCCGATATTGAAATTGGTTCCTGAGTTATCACAAAAAATCAGAAAATTGGCAATTTAGAGAAAAATTAATATCTTCCTAACGATTGATGTTATTTAAATAAAACTTGAAACTTTTATATTTTTGACAGCTGTCAATTGAATGGCAGTGACAGAAATTTTCTAGACCTTTTCTAGATTTTGAATGAAGACAGTCAACTGATCTTTTTCTTATGGGCACCATATTTAATTTTAACGCCACCGAATACACAGAAAAATTAGCTTCTCAAAAATGTAACCAACATGGACGTTTTTAAAAAAATATGTGAAAGCCTGAGTCACACGACCGCAAAACGTATTTTATTACTGTTGAGTTCAATTGGTTTCACATATTATAAGAGATTGAAGAAGTCAGCGTACCTTTTTGCAATTGTTTTTTTGCCTAAGTTTAGGCTGATTTTGCAAATTATTTCTACCAATTTTCAAATTCTGACATCTGTCAAAAAAGTTCATGTTGCGACAACATTTTTGAAAAGCCAATTTTTCTGTGTATATCCGGCGTGTTAAAATTCAATACCTATGGCGCCTATAAGGAAAAGAAAAATTTACTCTCTTCATTCAATATCTAGAAAGTCTAGAAAATGACTGTCAATGCCATTCAATTGACAGCTGCCAAATATATAAAAGTTCCAAGTTCCACTTAAATAACATCAATCGTTAGGAAGATATTAATTTTTCTTTAAATTGGCAATTTTGAAATTTGTTATGATAACTCAGGAACGAATAAAAATATCGGGGAATTATCTTCAGATTCTTAATCACCAACAAATAGCTCAACTTTTCTCCAGTTTAAACTACTCTCCTACAGTCCTTAAATTTTTGTCCTTGATTTGTGGCAAAAATTCTCGGACAGGTCGATTTTATTTTTTTAATGCGGATCTGATTCCGGTTTAACCGGAAATTACCTTAACTTTGTTTTCTCAAATGGAATGATACTTTTTTCTTAACGGATTCGGAATTTACGATTTTTTCTGAGTTAGAAAGTATCATACTTCACCGGAAGTACAGTCACGGCCCCCCCAGATTTTCAAAAACATCGAAGAAATCGGTCAAAAGCCAAGATTTTTGAAAATCGCAAATACACGTCAACCTTATTTAACCTCCCCAACTCCATCACAATTTTAAAAAAATGGGAGGTTACTGCAAGCACTAAAATTTTCGAATTTGAGATAGCACCAGATCTTCACGTTTTGGGGTCTCAGGAACCCAAAAAAGCGGTTTTCAAAATGTGTCTGTGTGTGTGTACGTACGTACGTACGTACGTTTGTAAACACGCCACAGCCAAAACTACTAGACCGATTTAGCTGAAATTTGGTGCGTAGGCATCTCATAACCCAACTTAGATCTGAAAAGCTTTTGGAGCCAATCGCGCAACTAGAAATGCCATTTTGGCACATCAACTTTTTAATTTTAAATGCAAACCCCCATTTTTCACGTCACGATAGGAAAGGCCTTCAAATTCTGCTTCTAAAAATGTATTCACTCTCAGTGCCCTTTTGACCAAAAATTTAAAAAAAATTGATTTTTATCGGACTTTAAAATCGCGGTACAGCCCAAGCCCTTGAACCGATTTAGCTGAAATTTTGCACATGGGGATTGTATTGCACGTCAAAGAGCTGAACAAATTTTGGATTCAATCGGCCCACGGAAAGTGCCGTTTTGGCACACCAATGTCCAACTTTAAATTATTCACTTATTTAACCATCCAAAACAAGTTTTTGAAAGATTTATTGTCACCATCAGAAAGGTTTTCAAATTCTGGTTTCAAAAAAAATGCAGCAGTGAAGCGGCTGGAACCTCCCCATCGCGTGGATCTTTGACTTGTGTTTCTAGCCGAATTAGCACAGAAATTGTATAAGACTGGTTTCAACGACGGTTTTAGAACTGCCTAAAAAGGACTTACTTATACCTACTTTTCTCTAATGAATGTTTCAATTTATATGTTCTAAAAAAGTTCTAAAACCGTCATGGAAACCAGTCATACATTTTTTTTGCTAATTCGACTAGAAACCCAAGGCAAAGATCCACGCGATGGGGAGGTTCCAGCCGCTTCACTGCTGCATTTTTTTTTGATACAAATTCAACTGCGCAATTTCATTTCCTTTTATTTGTCTTTGTTTTTTCAAATTTTTTCACTTTTCACAATCTGCTAAAATAGCAAAAAGAATTTAAAAAAAATGTAATCGCGTAGTTGAATTTGTAACAAAAAAATAAGGTTGACGTGTACTTGCGATTTTCAAAAATCTTGGTTTTTGGCCGATTTCTTCGATGTTTTTGAAAATCTGGGGTGGCCGTGACTCTACTTCCGGTAAAGTGTGATACATGTTTCTAACTCAGAAAAAATCGTAGATTCCGAATCCGGTAAGAAAAAAGTGTCTTTCCATTTGAGAAAACTAAGTTAAGGCCATTTCCGGTTAAACCGGAAGTGTGAGAAAATAACTGTCCCCTCCAACAAGACCGCATTACAAAAATTAAATTGACCTGTCCGAGGATTTTTGCCACAAATCAAGGACAAAAATTGAAGGAATTTTATTTCATATACTTTACACTCGCACTGTATTATGGTTTCCGAGATACCTACTAATGGTGAGCATCGAAAAAACCATCCTGTGTACCTACCTATACCTATAAAATTGCACCAAAAATGATCAAGTGATGCTGCCTTTTATTTACTACAATTAAATATATTGGCGAGGTTCTCTAAAAACTTATACGTGTGACTCGTGTCCGTGTGAGAGCCAATAATTTTAAAGCAACGACAATATTCAGATAGTTAATGGTACGGAAATTCCAAATAAAGGGCTTTTTATCCCAAACTTAGGAGGCATCATTATACCCTCGATCGCACAAGTAACAATAAGGAAGAAAATAAAATCCTTTATGTATGCTACCGTTTAGTAAGGATGAACGTATTTCTTATCAGTCTTCAATATGTATAGGTATTTTATTCGATTTATTCTTACTTCCTTAATTTGAGTATTTTCCAATATTTTCCAATTTTTTCGTTTAGGTATATAAAAAGGAGAAGATAGGTATATTACCAAAATTGCAGCAGAGTATACCCTACCAAGAATCCGAGAATGTAAAATGAAATCATAACTTCCGTTTCTCTCAATCTCACGCCATCGTTTATTCGCGTTTCATTGGGCCCCAGAACTCGCAAGGATACTGAATGGCGGTGATGCCAGGACTTCGGTCGATAACAGCACATCTCACACCAGAGAGTTTCCCAGAAAGCACAGTAAACTTTCTCCTGAATCTTGCCAGTATACTTATAAAAATTTCAAACGCTACAATGGCGAATTTAAAAACACAACAAACCTAGGTACCTATTTATAAATAAAGGCTATACCTACAGAGCCAGATTTCCGCTGAATACCCCGCATCCATTTCCACTTTCCGGACAAATAAAAATCCAATTTAGTTAAACGACAAAACAAGCTAAAACCTTCCGCTATAAAGTCATAATAAACACACATCTAAAAACAACCCCCTAAATAAAGAAGATAAAATCACATTACCGACTCGTCCTGTTACCGAATTCAATCTGGGGCCTGGGCCTCCCCTTGTTTAGACTACCGTTTAAATTCGTTTATAATTAACTATTAAATAAAACAGTGGGTAAGTGCATTAAGTGCTACATTCATAATGGCTCATAAATTATCACTTTTTTAAAGACAAATTACTCCAAACATTCATCAATAATAATGCTTTTTAACTATCGATTTCCATCAGGCAGGGTCCCATCTGGGCAATCGCCGTAAAAAATAACATGAGTGGAGCTTTGGCATAATTTTTATCAATTAAATTCTGGACATGACAAATTGTTTATTTTTTGTGAACAGTTTGTATCATGTAGGGATTTAGAGTTTTATTAGGGTTTATTCCCTGACGTGCTATTAGAATGCGCGACCCCTGTTTACGATGAACTCCACAGGGTTGAAGCTTCATTGAATTTTATAAACACAATTATTATCTCCACGGATTTCCCAAACATTAAATATTAAATTGATTTGTTTCTAGCCTAACGTGATCATGTTTAGCCCTTGACTTTATGACGACAGGTGATTAAAATCAAAATTAGGAGACGCGTATATAACTTATAAGCCTGAAAAAGTAGAAAATACGCGGTTACCTATATTGGGGAAGTGGACCGAGTGGACGTTTTTGTCTTTTCTGGTGCATTAAAAATTATGTCTTATTCTACTGATGAGCTTTCAAATGAAAAGTATAAGATCATCAACTAAGTATATCCGGACGTATATGGAATTTGGACTTGGACTATGAAAAAACCGAGACACTAAGTAGGTATATTGTGAGAAATACCTATACCCGGTAGTCAAATTCTAAGAGTGTGAATACACTTGAATACCGTGTAAACCGTGCTGAGCGGATGCGTAGATTATTCTCAATAATTAAACAATTATGCAGCGTTTACTTGTCTCGGGGGAGGAAAGCAGAAAATTGCCTTGGGCTGCGCAATAACAGCAGCTTATTCCCTTATGATATTAATAACGAGGAGGAAAAGTTTACAGAAAATCGATGTCAACGCTATATGCGCCCTCTAACACTGAAGAGCTCCATTAGCAAACAGTTGCAACAGCCGATAGAATTCAATTCTAGGAAGGAGAAACCTGTAACCTGCTAGTCTTACTTGCGCAATTTCACAATCAAGTTGTTTGTATTTACTTACACAGGATGTCCCAATTGTCTGCATTCGGTCGATATCTCCATTACTATTAGAGATAGCGAAAAATGGTTAAATACAAAGTTGCGGGTCAAACAAAGGCACACTGCATATAGGCTGTCCCACTAAGTAATAACAATATAAACATAGCTTGTTTAAATGGAACATCCTGTACTTTAATTTTTTATTGGATTCTATGTTTTCATCTGAAGCAAATGGTTTAGAAGTTATTGGCAATTTTGCGGGAAAAACTACTTTCCCAGTACTTATTTTGAAAAATCACCACACAATAAATTTTCATCCTTTGGTTTTGGAAATTTAACATGTCATTAAGGAAGGTTTGGGCCATACTTAAAGCTCTTGAAAACGGTCTTAGCTTCTCAAGTTCGTCCCCAGTAACATTATGAATCTTCAAAAATGTAGAGGCTAGTATTTCGAAATTTTTAAATGGCACACCACTATCAAATGTTATAGCCATAGGTTGTAAAATTAAATTTGCTTTTGTATAATATAAAATGTTCCTATATCCAAGTATAGTATTTTTCCCTTTATTCAGTAAAACACAATTTTCATCTTTTTGGTTGGCTGTAACTAACGGATGTCCTAAAAAAACCGAACGAAATATTTCTGGTAATAACTCGTGCATTTCTTATCCGATTTGGATAAACCTGGCCTTAAATTGAAGCCAAGGAATCAGGCTTTCGAACTGTCTAAGAAATTATGACAGATGGTGCTGCAATAGTTCTCTTAGTGATACTTATCTCAAAGGTTCATTTCAGGGGCGTGGGGATTGATCAATTATCAACCAGTCTTTATGAGACTCACATGGCTTTGAAGGACGTTCATTTTTCTTTAAGAATCTTTTTTCAGAAGTAAATTTGGTTCACGCATTGACTTTCTGTGATTATTTAAAAAATATGTGTTTTCACATTTTTTCATGCAGAATGACCATGACTAAAGTAACAATGAAGCAACAAGAGCTTAATTCTCAGTAATAACCTTTAAATTTCCTCCAATTCGCATCCGCTTGTGTTTTTCATTCAATTAGATCCTCTATTACTCAAAATTAGGCTGAAAATGCATCACTGTTACATCCTTCAATTATGGTCATTAGGCGTGAAAATAAGGGAAAACATGTGATTTTTAGCTTTAATTTAAGTCCACGTTCATCCAAATCGGTAAAAAAATGGATGAGTTGTCCCCAAAAATATTTTGTTCGTTTTTTTTTAGGACACCCGTTATATTTCATTGTAGATGTCAAATGTACTATCAGTCGAATTACAATTTCTATAATCTAATATTTAAGGTTCCGTTTCATAATTTGCCCAATTGTCTTTGGGCTACAAATATAGGACCTGCAATAAATTCTGTGTCTGTAAAAACAAAGCGCAATTATTATAACTATCACCAGAAACGCCGACTACACCGAAAAGGTTTATTTCAACAGCTAACATGTTTCGAACACAAACTGCTCATCATCAAAGCCAAATCATTGGCATTATAATCACTTTATTTTAAGAGAGTACCTACCTGTTGTTTTTTAACTAACAGAAAATAAAAAAAATTTTAAGTCGGTACATAAGTAAGTAATTAAAAAAGTACCTACCTATTCTAAAAGTGCAATTGTTATCTATTTATTTCATTTTGGTAAGTAATTAAGTGCTGAAAATGCTGCAACTTTTTTGAGTAGGTACATTTTTGCGTTCCATAAATGAACATTAAAAAAACACTTGATCACAATTTATGGTTATTTAACGCAGGATTCCGGCTGACAGAATTTGTGACACCTATTGTGACATGTGTCCGAGCAGCCTTTATTGTAAGCTAAAAATGGAAATTCGTATAAATCATATTTTACTGAATAAAACGAAAAATTCGAGACTTGGATATAGGGACATTTTATATCAAACGAAAGCAAATTTAATGTTACAGCTTATGGCTATAACATTTGATAGTGGTGCCATTTAAAAATTTCGAAATTTAAACATCTACGTTTTTGAAGATTCATAATGTTACTGGAGACGAACTTAAGAAGCTAAGACCGTTTTCAAGGCATTGAAATATAGCCCAAAGCTACCTCAATGACATGCCAAATTTACAACACCAAAGGTTGAAAATTGGTTGTGGGGTGATTTTTCAAAACAAGTACTGCAAAAGTAATTTTTCCCACAAAATTACCAATATCTTCTAAACCATTCGCTTCAGATGAAAACATGATTAATGAATGTTACTTGGAATTCATCATATAATTCAATAAAAAATTAAAATACAGGTTGTTTCATTTAAAAAATCTATGTTTGTGTTCTTACTCCTTAGTGGGACAGCCTGTATGCAGGATTGTATTTTTATATTGCACCTTGTTTGACCCTCTGCAATTATGTATTTAACAATTTTTCGCTATCTCTAACAGCAATGGAGTTATCGACCGAATACAGACAATTTTGACATCTGTATATCAGTCTCTTTACTTAGTTAAATCCGGCTCAACACTCGATAAAGCAATTCCAATTAGTTGAAATAATTATTTAAAAAGTCTCGAAAATATATTATTATTATTAGCGATCGAATTTGTTAATTTGTAGAATTGTATTTCAGTACCAATTGCAAATAGCAGAGATGTTCATTGAATTATCCCGGCGCCTCCACCAAAATCGAACCAAAGCTCGCTGAGAATTGCAGCAGCAAATCCCCAAATTCGGCGATATTTGCAATGAATATGTAAATCTAATTCGAATTTAATGTCAGAATGTCATTGAAGCCGTAAATAATCCTCTCTATTCAAAATTTACACTTTTCAAGCCTCCGCCAAAGGTTAGGTCGCCAATAAACCTTTCCGATGTCCGTTTAACGTTAAAGATCGACCTAACCACACATCATACTTTCACATAGTCAACCCCTTTTAAATTAAACCTATAAAAGGTGTGTGTAAAACTTGATTGTAGTTGACTCAATGGCACAATTACATCTAAAGGGGTCTTTATTACAAAAGTAGACACCACGCACGAGCTAGACGAAGAAAAAAGATCTTGCATTATTGATCGGGCTCCTCCTCTTCAAAATCGATATTGTAGCCGGTAGCGTGCTACCGGAAGGTTTTGCAATAACTCTGCTCTTCGTTTGCTAGTTTAGTAGCAAACTTAGCCAGGTGAGTTTTATGTTGCGCGCGATTTGATTTTTTATTTAACAATTTTAGATGAATAATCTAAGCAATAATGAGACTATAAACAGGCAAATAGCTGGGGGTAAGGATGTGTGAGGAATCCGCATGCTTGGTACCTCCGTTGGAACAAAACCAAAATGGACCATGTGAATCCCGAAGTAGGTCCACATATCCTTTGCATGTAGATAGTAATTATCACCCCAATTTAGTTGTCCTTGATAAGAATGACTATGTTTTTATTTTTGTATTTTGTCATATTATAAAACATGAATAACTCCTGAGTTGGCATGCGGTTATGTGCTTCATAACATAATGGGAATGTCAATTTGACAATCAATTTGAACACAAGTTCTTTCAAAAAACAAAGGTGAATAAACCGGATCGTATTTATTGTCGGCTTTGTCATTATTCATTTTTCATGTTTCTTGAAATATTTACCTAACGTTATTGGGTTCCTACATTATTGAGGAATTTTAAAACACTCGCTTCTTCGCCGCTCGTTCTTCAAACGTATTCCCTCGATATGTAAAAACCCTCATAACGTTGCTTATGCATACCTACAGAGTGCCTAAAAAGTAACGAGTATTGCCCGTAATTCTTGATTCGTAAACTTTGTGCAAAAATTCTCGAAGGAGTATAGTTTTTTTACATTCTGCGTCCGATTGACCATATTAAAAAGTGCACGGAATTATGGGAGGTTAATCTTTTACCGGTGCCTTCTTTTATGACAGACGACATGACATTTGAGAATATTTCAGTGTAACAATAGAAATAAATGCTGGACATACCCGAACCGGCCTTAAATAGCGATGCGATGATAATAAAAGGTATCCCAGAAAATACCGAACGATTTGTTTTTGGCTATAGCTTTGTTATTGTTGAACCGATTTTGCCCAATTTTGTACAGGACGTATAGGCAATAGATGAGGCTTTTAGAGTCAACCATCATTTTCCAGATGGCGCCAAAAACAGATTTTTTGTTGATATTTATTACAAGGTCTTTGTTTGATTGGCTGGAGTTGAAGCATCGGTGAACCGTTCAAAATAAAAATAGTGTAAATTTAAAGCTGATGCTGTTCTTTTCCACAGCAACTTTATAAGAATTTATTCTGAACGTTCTCGATTAATTTACAATTTTTTTGTGATACATGAATTTTTAGAATTTATTATTTATTTCTCGACCGATTTTGGCAAAATTTCCGGATCTTTAGTGATACTATAAATCTTTCACAAAATAACGTTGCTTTACAGGTATTTAACTCAAGTGCTGTAGTTACGAAGTGTTAAAAATCACTGCAAGATTGGTAGCAACATAAAAAATAGACCTTAAAAAATTCGTGTTTAACAGTACCGCAAAAAATTGTAAAAAAATAAAGATTGCCCAGAATAAGATTTTTTAAAGTTGTTTTGGAAGAGGAAAGCATCAGCTTTCATCCTACACAAATTTCATTTTGATCGGTACACAAATGATTGAACTGCAGCCAATCAAAAAACCGCAAAAAAAGAATTATTGGTAGCGCCATCGCCATCTGGAAAATGATTGCCAATTCTAAAAGCCTCATCTTTTGGCTACGCCCTGTGCAAAATTTTAGAAAATCGGTAAAATAATAAAGTTATAACCAAAAATAAATCTTTCGGTTTTTTTCGGGACACCCGTTATTTGTGAGAATAATCGACGTTCGCCATAGTGGCTCTACACTAAACAGTAAACACACTTAAATAAAATCGTGCTACTGGTTGCATCATAAGTGATACCCGAAGTCAATTTGAATAAATAACAAAAAGCCCAAACCACAGCAGCCAGTTCAAAAAAGTAAACTAATAACAAAGCTAATATCAACAAACACGAACTGCACTTTATAAATCAACCATTAACAGCGGAATTTCAAAATAAAAATCCGCCATCACCTGTAGGAATAACATGTAAACCCTCGTTCGCGGCAAAACAAACGCCACTTCCAAGATGGCTGTCCTTACTAAGGAATGCCCACCAGAGGCCGCCTCTGTTTTTAATTTGGTCAATTGCCCATTTTTTGGTTCAGTCGTTTTTGACATCATGACGTCATTATCGGTCTTTTAAATGGAAACCCTATCCAGGGCCGGATTAAGACAATTTGCCGCTTGAAGCAGAACAAATTCCGCCGCCTCTGCCCTCCCCCCTCCTATTGCCAATTTTTCCAAAAAATATAAAATAAAACTGTGAAAGAAAAAAAATTTTAAACAACTGGGACACTTGCGGCGCTGAATATTCGGATTTCGGAAAGAACAAAAGTGGCCTTTTACTGCAATATTTTTTACGTTACGCATAATCATAATTAATTTTATCTCGATCAATTTTTTCCCAACTAAATTTGGCGCCCATAAAAATCTGACACTTAAAGTAATTGCTTTATCTGCTTTAATTACAAATACGGCCCTGATCCGATCTACCAATTTGTCTAGTAAGAAAACATGTATCACACTTGACCGAAAAAGCAGTCACGTCCATCCTAGATTTTCAAAAACAGTAAGGGAATCAGTGAAAACTCAATGTTCTTGAAAAAACAAACACGTCACTTTATTTTTAGATACAAATCCAGCTGCTCAATTACATTTATTTAAATTCTTTTTTGTAATTTTTACAAACTGTAGACACTGAAGAAATTTTGAATAATAGAAAAGTATTTTTTTAAAAGTACCAAAAAAATTATGATCATATATGTTTTTACATTTCTTCAATGAGGGTGGCCATGACGGCATTTTTGTTCGAGAGTGTTAGAAGTACATTTTTCTGTCCTAGAAAGATTGGTAGATCCAGAAACCGTTGAGGAAAATGTGGGTTTTTATTTTTAAAAATTGGCAGTCTCGGAGACGGTAGAAACTTCTACTTTTTCACAGATTTTGTAAGCATGCAGATCGCGCTGCGTAGAAGTTAAAAAAAACGATCGTCATTATGTCAAAAACGACTGGGCCAAAAAAATCGACAATGGCACCATCGAACGCAGAACGCAAAAAACTCTATATTCCTTCGAAAATGTTTGCATAAAGTTTTCGATTTTGGAATTACGGGCAATACTCTTAACTTTTTGGACACTCTGTATTATGTTAATTACTATATTCCAATTATTGATGGAATCTATTGCAGTGCAATCAACTGGTAGTGGTGGAAGTGCTTATAATGGTGAGGCCTTGGTGGGATTTCATGAGGACGCACTTTCTCAAGCTGCTGTAGGAAAGGCTCAATTACTTCTAGCCCTAGTTCTGGGATTAGGATTAGCAGCTGATTGTTCGGAACTTACTATCCTGAGTTACATTCTTCCAGCTGCTGAGCTTCATCTATGCATTGGTGATCACAAAAAAGGATGGCTTGGTAAGAAATTCGAGCAATTTTCTTTCTTAAGTATATATTTTAGTTTCTATCACTTTACTGGCATTGGCTGGTGGTTCCTTGGCGTGGGGAATACTTGGAGATCATTTAGGAAGAAGAAGGGCCTTAATTAGCTCTCTTTCTGTAGCGGTCTTATTCTCTGCTGTAGGCACTGTTATGCCCACATATGGTACTTTTATGACAGCCAGGTAATAAAACCACGAACCTCGTAGATAGTAAATTTATAACTTGATGGACAATGCGCCTCTATTTCTTCCTGTTTTCGATTTTCTCCTCCCAAGATTTGACCTTATTATTCTTTTGAACATCCCTTATTACCTTCTCTCTCCCTTGACTTGGACCATCCGCTTTTTTTTGTGTCACCTTCTGTACTCTCCCTAGCGGTTGTTTTCCTGCATTGCTTATTTCTTCTTTACCATCTGCCATTTTAACCTCCCCAACCCCACAATTTAAAAAAATTAAGGGTTGCTGCAATCAATCAGTAATAGGCCATTCCGGTGGTGTATCACAAATTTCCTTAATTATTGGTATAATTAGAAATATAACCTTTAATTGAGATACGTCGTCTTTGTTTTAGAATTTGTTAAGTATTTAGCTTCAAAAAGCGATTTAAAAAAATTGATGACGTATGCGCTATCGATCACACCTTTCTATACAATTTCTTGGTGTAAGAACACAGATGACAAATAGATGAAAGTTTCTCAAATATTGTTTCCAGCATCTGGGTGAAATTTGTGGTATATAATTTCCCTCTCAGCAAAACAGTAAGATCGGTGGTTATATGAGGGGCAGTCCTTTATTATAATTGTTGAATTTTTGATAATTTTTTTGTGATATCCTACCAGGAAAACCTGCTTCTGTAGGTATATTGTTCGGATTATCTAAAGTATCCAAAACACAATACTATACTTATACTGTTTAGGCGGTGGGAAAGGGGTGCCATACTGAAGCGAAGATGCAAATTTTCAAGGAAAAAAAGGCAGCAGAGAAGCGGCTGGAACCTCCCCAACGCATGGGTCTTTGATTTCCGTGACTTATTGTCTTTAAGGTTTTAAAGTTGATATGCCTAAATTGCACTTCCCGTGGACCAATTACTCCCAAAAGCCTTTCAGCTCTTCAATGGGTTACCTAACCTCCATGTACCAAATTTCGGACAAATCGATCCAGTAGTTTGGGCTATAACGTGGTTTCAGTGTTATTACAAAATTTCGATTTTTCTACCCAAAGGGTACTAAATGCGAATAAATTTTATCTCACTTAAAACCAGAATTTGAAGACCTTTCTGATGATAACAATAAATCTTTCAAAAAGTTGTTTTTGATGGGTGAATGAGAGAATAATTTTAAGTTTCGAAATTGGTGTGCCAAAACGGCACTTTCCGTGGGCCGATTGAATCCAAAATTTGTTCAACTCTTCGACTTGTAATACAATCCCCATGTGCAAAATTTCAGCCAAATCGGTTGAGGGGCTTGGGCTGTACCGCGATTTTAAAGTCCGATAAAAATCTATTTTTTTTTAATTGTTGGTCAAAAGGGCACTAAGAATGAATACATTTTTAGACGCAGAATTTGAAGGTCTTTCTTATGGTGACGTGAAAAATGGGGGTTTACATTTAAAATTTAAAAGTTGATGTGCCAAAATGGCGCTTCTGGTTGCACGATTGGCTCCAAAAGCTTTTCAGATCTAAGTTGGGTTATCACATGCACACGCACCAAATTTCAGCCAAATCGGTCGAGTAGTTTGGGCTGTGGCGTGTTTACGAACGTACGTACATACATACAGACACATTTTAAAAACCACTTTTTTGGGCTCCTGAGACCTCAAAACGTATAGATCCGGTCTTATCTCGAATTCGAAAATTTTAGTGATTGCAGTAACCTCCCTTTTTTTTAAATGGTGAAGTGGAGTGGGGAGGTTAAAAATCGTGATAACCAACCGACTGGTTTCGGTGTAGAAAACTTATTTAGACTGTGAAATATGTAGAAAGAGAAACGAAACTGCCATACCGATAGGGTGGTGGAAACTGGGAAGCATTTGCCATACAGGCCCAAAGTTCCACTATTTTCGGCCATTTTGTGAAAATGTACTATGTCCTATATTCATAGTCCTAACTCGGGAACGTTGTTCCTTACGTGATTCTAGGAAGAAAAGTTCCTATGGACATATGTCCGGAAATGCTTTGTAGCGGAGTTACGCCCCTTCAAAAGAGTACTCAAAAAGTCCAATTTTTTAAAATTTCTCGAAAAATATTAAGAATAGAATTTTGAAATTTGGAAGAATCGTTAGTGTTATAAAGGGCTTTCTCCTCACTTTTTTCAGATTTTTAATAACATCACATGCGTGCGTTCTTGGAGGGCCTTACTAATTTTTTTACATTTTATTTTGTTGTAGTCATTTCTCTTCTACCCAGAAAAGAGGCTCTTGTTGAATGTCGAATCATCCTCCATCTTTATTTTCACTGATTAGGTAGATAAAACAAAGTGCTAGTCACAAATTTCCGCCCCTAAACCAAATGGAATCATTTTATTCGAAGATAGTGCGCACCCCGGCTACATTCAACAAGAGTACCTTTTTTATGTGGAATAGACCAGAGATTACGATTTTATTATTATTTGCCAAAAAAAAGGCCCACAACAGAAGAAAATGTAGAAAAATATGTAAGCCCCCCCCCAAGAACGTACACCTCTGGCGTTATTAAAAATCTGAAAAAAATTGAAGAGAAAGCTCTTTATAGCACTAACCATTGCTCTGAATTTCAAAATCCTATTATTCATATTTTTCGAGAAATTTTCAGAAAACTGATTTTTTGAGTACCCCTTTTGCCGGACATATTATGCCCATTGTCCATAGGAACTTTTCTTCTTAACGTGTGTTCCAAAAAAACCGAACGATTTATTTTTGCTTATAACTTTATTATTATTTTACCGATTCTCCCAAATTTTGCACAGGACGTAGCCAAAAGATTAGGCTTTTAGAATTAGCAATCATTTTCTAGATGGCGCCACTAATAAATTTTTTTGGCGGTTTTTTACAAAGCCATTTTTTGATTGGCTGTAGTTCAATCATTTGTATACCGATCAAAATGAAATTCGTGTAGGATGAAAGCTAATGCTTTCCTCTTCCAAAGGAACTTTATAAAATCTTATTCTGGGCGTTCTTTATTTTTTTACAATTTTTTTGCGGTACTGTTAAACTCGGATTTTTTAAAGTCTATTTTTTATGTTTCTTCCAATCTTAGAAAAAAGTTATTTTTAATATGATTACACGAGGTAGTTTCAAAGTCTTACTTCGTAACTACAGCAATTGAGTTAAATACTTGTAAAGCAACGTTATCTTGTGAATGATTCATAGTTATCACTAAAGATCCGGAAAATTTAGCCAAGATCTATAGAGAAATAAATAATAAATTTAAAAAATCCATGTTTTAGAGCATCACAAAAAAAATTGTAAATTAATCAAGAACATTTTTGTCAATCAAAAAAAGGCCTGCTAATAAATACCAACAAAACATTTATTGGTGGCGCCATCTGGAAAATGACGGTTGATTCTAAAAGCCTCATCTTTTGACTACGTTAGGGTATAAAATTGGGCAAAATCGGTTTAATAATAACAAAGCTATAGCCAAAAATAAATCGTTCGGTTTTTTCTGGGAAATCCTTTAGAATGATGTAAGGAATAACGTCTTAATTAATTCGAATTTAGAAAATGTTCGTCCGGGGGTTGCAAAACAGTCAGTGAGAGGAATTGTCAGAAAGAAATAGCACGCCGTGATCATGTCTCTTTATGGAATTTACCCGAATTTAGTGGCTGGATACAGCCAGTTTTTATCGGTCGTCTAGCCACAATGTTAAATTTAAATTAAAATAAAATAAAAGTCAACTACTCACCCTATTTAGACCGTCTCGGTTATTCGTCGCGTACAAGGGCACTGAGAGTGAATACATCTTATTGGAAGCAGAATTTGAAGGCCTTTCTTATGATGACGTCAAAAATGGGGTTTGGAGTTGAAATTTCAAAGTTGATGATTCAAAATGGCATTTCCGGTTGTACGATTGGCTCCAAGAGCTTTTCAGATCTAAATTTAGGCTATGAGACACTCATGTACCTTTCAGCCAAATCAGATCAGTGGATTGAGCTTTTACAATATAAACAGATTTTAAAAGCTTCTTATTTGGGACCCTGGGACCTCGAAACGTGATCTATTGCGAACTCACTTTCGAAAATGTTAGTGATTGCAGTAACTTCCCATTTTTTTAAATTGTGCGGTTGAGGAGGTTAAAAAATATAATTTTCTGTCTTTAGGTTTTGTTCCGGCCTGGGTGTCGCCGGTGCCTTTCCTTTGACCTTCAGCTATTTGTCAGAGACGTGTTCCCGTGCAACGAGGACTCGATACACAGGACTTTTACATTCGTTTTGGCCACTGGGGGCTTTATTTACTTCTTTGATAGCACATTTGACTATGCCGACTATTGGCCCTGCAATCGTCGAAGACAATCGAGAACATTGGAGTTCGTGGCATAAGTTGTTGATTCTTAACATTCTTCCGACATTTATCTGTATAGTGGGTTTAATATGGGCTTCTGAGAGCCCCAGGTACCTTTTGGAAGCCTCGAGGGAAGTTGAGGCATTGGCAGTATATCAAAGATTGCACAGATTGAATAAAACTCACACGCAGTATGGACTGACTGAACTGGAGTTGCCTGGGAGAAGTGCGTATCGGGAGAGGCCCACGAGTCCTTCGAGGAACGTTTTTGGCCATGGGTTAGAATCGGTAAGGGTTATAAAACTGTTATTTGAATCTTGAATCAAATTTTGTTAGTTTCGTGACGCAATGCAGCGAATTTCATCTCCAACGCACTTTCGTACAACTTTGCTTCTTGCAACGCTACACCTCCTGCTAGGATTTACTTACATGGGTATTTCTACTTTCTCTACGGCATTAATTAAGGAAATCAAAGACGAAGAATATTTTTCTCACAGACGTTATATCCACGGCGAAAATTACACTGGAACCGTTTTCAACAGTACAATGGAAAACGAGCAATATGTGGAGTCGATATTCAAAAATGTAACCTTCAAACATATCAATCTGAATCATGTACAATTTACTAAATGTATTTTTGACGAAGCGGACTTTATCAACGTTAAGTCGTCTATAACAATCTTCGAGAACTCTACGATAAAGAATTCCAGGTTGGTATTTTGGTAAAGACCCGATTTCAATATTATTTCCAGGTTTGTGGATACTGATCTGACGGATCATCATTTCATTAACTGCAAAATGATCAACAATACCTTTTTGTCTTTGATCTCTGATTGTGTGGTAGATTTCGATTATAACATATACTTAGACGACTTGTACGAAAACACCTTAGCTTGGGCCGGTTCAATGTTTCCAGCACTTCTCTTCATGGGCTTCATTTTAGAAACCGCTTCAAGGCCTCCAACGACTGTCATAATGTTGGTCTTGGCCAGCTTAACGGGTATTGGAATTTTCTTTTTAACAAACCAGTTTATGGTCACCACCATAGAGTTGATAATGAAGATTTTATTGATGTGTGCCCTCAATGCCATCACCATGGTCGTAGTGGAAGGCTACCCCTGCCATTTGAGGTACGTAGTCTTGAGTGAAAAACTCATTTTGGAAAGATTGTTTCTAGATGTACGGCTCATGGTATGATGCGCAGCCTGTTCCATTTAGCGTCCCTTTGTGCCATTCCTATTTACAGTATAATGGTACACACAATGTTACTGTTTCCCGCTGTGATCACCATTTCATTAATATTTTTGGCTGCCTTGTTGTCAACCAGAATTCAAGATAATAGCAAGGTCCTCTTGTAAGTTTTTTTTTGAATGAATCTGTGATAAGTACTTGGCGGTTTAAAAAAATGTAGTTTGCAATGCCTCCAAACAGGTCTGGCAGAATTTTCTGTCAATATCTCAACTAAAAGCTACAGCATATCAAAATTACATGCCATAATACCGCGAGATCATACAGATTTATAACTGGAGTGGGTCATGATTTTTGTTCTGTAGTTGGTAAATTGTAACACTGACAGCTCTGACTGACATAGAGCCGTTACAATAGGCGTGAAATTAAGAAAGTTCTCTTCGAGATTCTTGATGAATGCCTTCTGTTTTGTGACGTTTTTCAAGTGATTTTCAGTGGCAGATTGTGTTTTAAATGAAACATAAATATATGACAATTTGTTCTCAAATTTTTTAGCCAGTGTTAGGTACTAATAATGTATTGCAATCCTTGGCCTCTAATTATAAATCTTGATGATCTCTCGGTATATGTAGATAGGATGACTAAAAATACCTACATATGAAAACATAATGTCAAATTAAAAATATCAAAGACGAATCTGTATGTTCGTTCCATTTTAATTAGATTTACCTAAATGGAAAGATTAGTATTACTGAAAGTGATAGTAACTGATTTATTTTCTATCGTTGACGAAATAAACGCTGCTTTGAACGAATTTTTGGAGTTATGTATTTTATTTCGATTTCGAAACCCTGACCTGATTTTAAAGAAGTGAAGTGGTAGTTAAAGTTAAAGGAGTGAAGCATAAAAATTCCATAATACAGTTGTATGAAAGAAAAGGTTCGGGAAAACTTTCTACACAAGAATTGGGGTAGGAAAGAGGCAAAGATAGGTCTTTACCTGTTTGGTTTCAAAATTGGTTGGGTCAGAAGTGTTTTTATCGGGGTTTTTAGGGGGTTTCATACATCAAATAAAAACTAATTTTTCTCTCTTCATCTTGGCTTAAAACAGTGGTACTGAGGCATGGAAATGGACTTCGAAAATAAACAATAAACGTCGTTTCAGGTGGTTTTCAATTTTTTTCACCCCCTAGTGGGGGTTGACCGATCAAGTTTCATACATCAAATCAAAGCTAATTTTGTTCTCTTCGTGTTGGCTTAAAACAGTGGCGCTGAGGCATGGCAATGACTTCGAAAATAAACAAATTAGCTGTGTGGATTATTTTGATTAAGTGTTGTGGAAATGTTGTATGTAATGCGGTGATGGATCATGATGTGATGGATTGATGGATAAACTAGATAGGTACGATATGTGTGCTCGAGAACCAACATGCGTGCGCCGCTCAGGTAAAACTGAAAACGTCCATTCGGCCTGATTCAGTAATTTGTTGACAACTGGTCAATATTGAAAAAAAATGAGATTGGGGAATCTTTACGTACGTCTTGGATATCATTGTTTTCGTGCAGTGTATAAACAATTTAAGCAAGTGATGCTGGGAATTACTATATACTTATTTAATCGACTTGTAGAAAATTGACATCAGAACTGATAACTGTTGTTTTACAAAGCATCCTTATGGGACTTAATGAAGTTTATTTCGAATCCAACGTCATTTCCAAGAGCACAACGTAAACAATAATGCTTGAACGCTCCAATCGATTCAATATTAACTAACATCAACGGGATACGGAACGTTCGCCCCCGACATTTCGCCCCCGGGACTTTCACCCTCGGACGTTTCGCCCCCGGATGTTTCGCCCTCGTACTTTTCGTCCCCGGGGAGGATGATTTTGATTTATTTCATAAATTCTGTTAATATTTGTTAATTTCCTTTATTTTCAACTTTCATTCAGCAGTTCTATGTCAAGTAAAGTTTTTTTTTAGTTAAATTAGTTCCCATATTCTGTTCGCTCACCTGAACGTGTATACTGTATACATTGACATTACATATGGTGCTAGCAGAGTCAGAGTCGTTTTCTCACTTTTCCATTCAGGTCTCAAAAGGTCAGGTAAGGTCTCTCTCTAATAACAAACGTTTCTCAAGTAGTTATCCTTCCCCTCAACCATTTTTTCTAGCAGTCAGTCGTTTTCGCACTTTTGGATTCCCTTTGATGCTCTCTTTATTGAGGTGATTTTATTTTTTTGATTAATTGAACAGTAAACGTAGAAATTTTTGTTGATTCAAATTTCGCGCGGAGATCCGGCAACAATGCGCTTCACCAATACTCAGTGGCGTGCCGTGCCCTTAAGGGCGGGGGGGGGGGGGGCGAGGCATTCTTGGGGCGCAAAATATTGGTAATGCAATTTTTTTTTTATTATTATTATCTACATTTAGGTACTACACATTTTAATGAACAATTACACGTGCCTACCTAATTCGGGAATCGGAAAATATAATAATGACTAATGAGTCTAAGAAAATAACCTTTCGAGAAATACCGAGTCAAAGAGCCGAGCAAGTACTCCTAAAAAACGCATTTTAAGGAAGTGGCTAAAAAATTTGGTTGTTGTGTTGTTATTATGGGTCTGTATACGAGCGCTTAAAGCCGTTCGCCGTTCCATGAACTTCCCATTGTAGGTAGCATGAATTATAGCGCACTAGACTTAAAACTTCTTCTGGGAATCACAATCACTGGCACCGTTGAATTTTACTAGGATCAATTCTTTTCCTTACCTAACCATCCTTCATCCTTTTTAAATCTTGAGTGACGGACATTATATCTGGTAGGTGAGGACTGTCTTCGTGAAATTATGAGTAACTTGGTTTTGTTTAATCTGCGATCTGAGGGCGCTGACAATTTATGGAAAAGGTGCTCCAAATCCCCAATACAGGCAAAATCGATACCGCCGAGGTAGCCACGAGCTGCCGTGTTCAAAATTTATAAACAGTTATTTAGTTTCTTCTCTATTTGGGGCGCCCGCCCCCAAGCAACTGTATTATAGTGTAGCTCTTAAATAGCTACATGCTTCGTAGAGAAATAAACCTTTACCTTCAGTTATTTATTACATCAGAATGGCAGAATTCGACCGGCTCTGAGGAACAGCCTTTTTTGCTTGGGCGGAAAGGGCGGCACAGCCTAAAGGGCGGGGGGGGCGGTCCCCCGCCCTAGCCCCCCTGACGGCACGCCACTGCCAATACTTCGATGGAACCACCCTCATCTCACCGTATGTCTCCCACTCCCACTAGTTGTACTGTGTACACAATGAAGTAAACAGGCTATTTATTAAAACGTTGCGAGAGGCGGTGATCCATTTTACTCGAAGTGGGCTAAGTATTTAAATCGAAGAGGAATGAAAATTTTTGAATCTCCCTCCAGCTTCTACATGATCGATAATACAGATAATTTTGTTTGGTTAGGTTTTTCGCCAAGAGATGGCGCAGGTGTAGTACAATTTTATCTTATTTGACAATTTTCGCCATTTTGTTCAATCTAACGTGAGGTAGCCATTGAAACAGCTACCTCTTTCAATGTTTTATTTTATTTTATTTTACCTAATTTAATCTTTTCGATCATCACCCTTTGAGTCTAACGTTATATTCTAGACTCAAAGTTTTAAACCAAAATTTAATTTGTGTTTTGTGTTTTTGGGTCCCTGATTCTTGTACATGACACTGGGACTTAAATAACCCGTTTGTGAGATCATAACCCCAGTGTCATCGACTTTTTCATACCCCCTCAATTAATTTTTTTGGGTAAGAATATTTTGTTTATTTTTCTGTCTATTTAAGCTCCTCGTTTTTGTTTTTGTAGTGCTGAAGATGGTCCAAGTGTGGACTGAAACCTTGGTACACTTTTAAATCTGATTATAATTTGTGTGAGATCGACTTTGAGTTTGAATTTTCATTCCTCTTCGATTTAGGCTATTTATTATTAGGCCCAATCAGATTCTTCCAGAGGGCGTGTACAGTTGTACACAGTACAACTACCCTGTAGTGGGGAGACAAATTTCTACGTTTACTGTTCAATTTATCAAAAAAATAAAATCACCCCAATAAAGAGAGCATCAAAGGGAATCCAAAAAAAAAATTGAAACATGCATGGTGCCATTTAAAAAAATGTACTCTTATTTATTGCTAAATTATACAATAAAATGGGGAGTTCCAAAATGGCGACAAAATAAAGGTATTTAATTCTAATTTACCCTGGATTTTTTATTTTACTCATTTATCTTACCGTTTGGCCGTGAGAGCCCTGTATTAATACATTTGGACCACCCTGTACAGTATAACAGAATGGAGAGATTCGAGATTTTGTTAGATGTTTGATTACACAGGGTAGTTTCAGAGTCTTGTTCCACAAAATGTTTAGGACGCGTTTCGGAGTGTTACTCCATCTTCAGCTAGAAAAGAAATTAACAAAAATACAAAACAATTGCCTGGAAAAAGAACAAGTGTTTGATGAATTTACAGTGTGACTCAAAAGCTGTTATTTTTCTTTGACCAAAACGTTTTTTCTTTTTCCAGGCAACTGTTTTGTATTTTGTGTTAATTTCTTTTCTAGCTGAAGATGGAGTAACACTCCGAAACGCGTCCCAAACAGAAAGTACATTTTGTGGAACAAGACTTTGAAACTACGCCTGTAGTGTGTACTTAATCAAACATCACTTCCTCTTTGAAAATGGACCAGGCTTTCTTTCAACAAATCTGTTAGATGTAGGTACTTACTTAACAACCGTATATCGTACTTATATGATTTTTCACACACTCGAAACATTTTTCGTGAGCCATTAAACAAATCCTGTTTGACAGATGGACAGATCGCCGGATTTCCAAGGCGTCTCGACACCTTTGACAATTCAATTGTTTTACTTACCATTCATGCTCTGGCTAAATGCGTGCTGCTGAAATCATAACAGCACTGTTATTTTTCGTTGCCTTGGACATCAAACCGAGCTTGGTAAGTCGAACGTGGTCGAACTTACACCTTATTTTAACTACATCGGTAAGAGAGTTATTACACACGGGTGGGCGAAAAAAAATTAAAACAAAGCAGTCTCTAGTGGGGAGGCAACCAACAATACAGGCATTTCTAACCTCTGTATTTCTACGGTGTAAGACGGGCTTGGTGGTGAGACTGGTGGGGCGTGCGTGGCGCTCTACACACAAGTTTACAAGTAGGCAAGGGTTACTACCATAGGTACCTATTATTACAATCATGTTATACAGCCATATCAGATTATGGCCATCTGTTAGTTAGTAGTGGAACTGAAGCCCATTTTTAAAGAAAATACTATGTAGTTCGGGCTGTTGCTGTTCTATCTTCACATCACAATCTCGAACTCGAATCAGTCGAATTCCGTTTTAGTGCAGTCCAACCACATGTTTTTGTTTATTATTTGAACGTGAAGTGTGCAATTTACTTTTAGGCAACATCTCGTTATTTACCTACTAAGTGCGTAGATTCAGAGCCATTACCTAACTAAATTAACAAGTAAGCAGGTAGGTACCTAATTCAGGAACTTTTACGTATTGTTGCATGACAAAATTGTAGTCTTGCAATTTGAATCACATTTCCTTTCTCCTTATCTTATTCTTATAACCTTAGTTGCCCCCGTTATTAGGAAATTTGTTATTTTATTTTGAATATTCTTCGTATTTAATCAAGAATATGTAGGTACTTATTATACTTTATTTATTTCATTACTTTTTATCTAACCTAACAAAAGTTTGATCCAAGGCACAATTATTATAATTATATCATACCTAGGTATTTTCTAAGTTCGCCAAAGAAACTATTGTTTCCTGATACATTTCATAAGCCAAAAGCCCTTCATTTTCGCCTTTCAGCCGACTCTCATCACATTTTTCTGTTTGCAAATTATCGCCCAATTTTTCAATTCGTGGAATATTTTTATTATCTATCGCCTTTTTTACTATGCCATTCACCTTCGGAATATACTCATCCATTTCGCCCCAATACTTTTCTTGTAACTTCTTCAAAACATTGCCTTCCGTCTTCACCTCCTTTGTCAAATTTTTCAAACTTTGCATCAACGATGATTCGAGAGTCGTTTTTAAAGTTTCTTTTTTAAAATTCAGCATCTCCAGTTCATATTGCGCGTTTTCAAGTTGCAATGAAATCACTGTAAGGTCTTCCTTAAGCTCTTTCAAGGTTATTTCCTTGGGATTATTGACCTGTGCTGAATTTTTCGTAACATTTTCTTGTTCTGTCGACATTTTGAATTTGAGTTTGTGGAAAATGACGTATGACGTTTGAAAATCTGGTTTATATAAGGCGCGTTCCTTTTACGCATTTATCTGGAGGAGCCTCATGTTAATGTCGGCAATTTGATTGGTCAATATTCAAATGAACCAATGAAATTGCTCAGATAACTGAGGCTCCTCAGATAAATGTGTAAAAGGAACGCGCCTATATCAAGCTTATTATGGTCGCATTGGCCACAATCTTCACAATAACTGTAAAATTGATTGATTTATTGATAATCGTGGATATTAAAACGAAATCTGTTTATTTCTCTTTATTTTTGTCCTTATCGTCAAAACAGTTTTAGGTTAAGGGTCAGTAAACGTCAATCTGTAGCGGAAATTTCAAAAATGCGCAAAAAAGTTGAATGATTTTAACTGTTTTCCGACGTCGGATAAAGTTGGCGGTTTCCCGCCACGTATATTTTCAAACGATTTTTGACAGATTATCCGAGTTTCGGATGCATGTGAAATGCATGTGAAATAAGCTTAAAAGGTGAGATAATAGGCGCGTTCCTTTTACCACATTTATCTGAGGAACCTCAGTTAATCTCAGCAATTTGATTGGTTCATTTGAATATTGACCAATCAAATTGCTGAGATTAACTGTGGTTCCTCAGATAAATGTGTAAAAGGATTAAGGAACGCACCTAATTTACAGGGTATCCCTCGACGAGCGTCAGTTAGCCGAATCTGGAGAACTGTTTCTAGCATCGTCATGAAAATTTATATCCCAAAAATTAACCGTCCTTGAGAAAATAAAGAATTTCGCTTTTTTATGTAAAGTGCAGGCCTATCTTCAAAAAGCTGTAACATCCTTACAGAATGAAATGAGAAAACGATTTGGCATGAAGTTTAATGTAGGGTGTATCCGCCCCTGGACTCAAATTGGGTCAAATCCATACAGGCTGTTCTCTGCAAATTTTTAAACATCATCAAAACTTCATTGGCCAAAAAGTCTATTTTTTCAAATTGAATGCCCCAACTATTTTATGGCACATCGATGCAGAATTTAATTGTCTATCATTTTAATCTACACGTTTGCCATAAAATAGTTGGGGCATTCAATTTGAAAAAATTTGACTTTTTGACCGAAGAAGTTGATGATGTTTAAGAATTTGCAGAGAACACCCTGTATGTACTTGACCAAATATGAGCCCAGGGGCGGATACACCCTAGATTAGACTTTTTTTCTCATTTCATACTGTAAGGATGTTACAGCTTTTTGAAGTTAGGCCTGCACTTGACATATATTCCATTCATGACGTTTTAAAACGGCAGTAGGCTATGATATGGTTTTTTCATGTTGGTCACTATTTAGTAACCAGGCTGTTATCCGCCGGAACCTCATAGCTGTGTTGTCACATTTACATTTAATTGTTGATTTTGACAAGCTAATTGTTATTGTCTTAAAAATGCTAAAGCTCATAAGCATTAAACAGAAAAAGCAAATAATTAGGTGTTTTCGTCAAATTAAGCAAGATCGACCTGATCTAACTGATGGCGAGGTACATAGGCGGGTCATGAATATATTTGGGGTAGGTACACAAAACTGTTATGCTGTTATGCGAACAAAAACACGTCGTTGCAGCAAAAATATTTCTTCGTAACTTTGATAGGGAAGATGCACGATTCCAATTTCCTTCCATCGATCTGAAATGTTGTTTCACTACGAAGTGGTATCTTTCTTAGAATGGGAACTTATATTTATTTGAAGTCAAAGGCAATTCATCCATGAAGATTCAGGAATAACGACTCCAGCTCACTTTACACTTGTATCAGTATATAGATTTAATATTTAACCATTTCAATCCGTGAAAATCAGCTTTCTGTAAACAGTCTTGTAGGTTATCTGACACAAACAGCTGACTCTTCAAATATCTGACTTAAAATTTCCAAAATGCTTACGTTTACCATGCCTTGCCCTGCTTAACAACAGAAATCATTGTGTTTTCAGTAAAAGCAGAATCCTTATTAGTTCTTGATAGTTTAGTTTGTGGCGTTTGTGGAAATTTGTTGACATTTATGTTCTGCTATTTGGCAACAAAGGACAATAATTTTGAGTACAAAGAACATGACGTACAATTTGACAAATGTCATGAGTACTATGCCCAGTGAATTCTGTCACCCCAACACAGCCTACTGCCGTTTTTAAACGTCGTGAATAGAGAATAAAACGCGAAATTCTTGATTTTCTCAAAAACGGTTCATTTTAACCTCCCCACTCCACTCCACCATTTAAAAAAAGGGAGGTTACTGCAATCACTAAAATTTTCGAATTCGAGATAAGACCGGATCTATACGTTTTGAGGTCTCAGGAGCCCAAAAAAGTGGTTTTTAAAATGTGTCTGTATGTATGTACGTACGTTCGTACGTACGTTCGTACGTTCGTACGTTCGTACGTACGTACGTTCGTAAACACGCCACAGCCCAAACTACTCGACAGATTTAGCTGAAATTTGGTACGTGTGCATGTGATAACCCAACTTAGATCTGAAAAGCTTTTGGAGCCAATCGTGCAACCAGAAATGCCATTTTGGCACATCAACTTTTAAATTTTAAATGCAAACCCCCATTTTTCACGTCACGATAGGAAAGGCCTTCAAATTCTGCTTCTAAGAATGCATTCATTCTTAGTGCCTTTTTGACCAAAAATGAAAAAAAAATTGATTTTTATCGGACTTTAAAATCGCGGTACAGCCCAAGCCCCTGAACCGATTTGGCTGAAATTTTGCACAAGGGGATTGTATTACACGTCGAAGAGGTGAACAAATTTTGGATTCAATCGGCCCACGGAAAGTGCCGTTTTGGCACACCAATTTCGAAATTTAAAATTATTCTCTAATTTACCCATCCAAAACAAGTTTTTGAAAGATTTATTGTCACTATCGAGGTCACCATCAGAAAGGTCTTCAATTTCTGGTTTTAAATGAGACAAAATTGATTCGCATTTAGAACCCTTTGGGTAGAAAAATCGAAATTTTGTAATAATACTGAAACCACTTTATAGCCCAAACTAGTGGATCGATTTGCCCGAAATTTGGTAAATGGAGGTGAGGTGACCCGTTGAAGAGCTGAAAGGCTTTTGGGAGCAATTGGTCAACGGGAAGTGCCATTTAGGCATATCAACTTTAGAATCTTAAACAGAAGTCCCTGAAATCAAAGACCCACGCGTTGGGGAGGTTCCAGCCGCTTCTCTGCTGCCCTTTTTTTTCATAGCAATTGTTAGTAAAAGTTCACCGAGAATTGAACGTAGAATCCAGAAATATCATAACATACAGGGTATGTATTCTATTTAAAATAAGGAAATTAGTACTTATTTCCGGTATAACAGGAAATGCGCCATTGATGAAAATATTTTACGTCGATTCAAAATTAATTGAAAATCCTGTGCACAAATTTTCATGACTATGCTAGAAACAGTTCTCCAGATACGGCTAACTGACGCTCGTCGAGGGATAACCTGTATGCATAGATCGAAAATGTATGCTTGTTTTGTTTCCTACGCTACCTCCTGATGCTGATGTGCACTTACCGGGGCTGCGTTCATAAATGTTCCCCTGGCTAACCATAGGGTTAACATAGAAAGAGATACAAAATACCCTCTTTAAAAGTGAAAGAAGTATAAGAAGTTACCCAACTCATTAGATAGCAAGTGGTATAGGCAGTCTTATCTGAAAATCTCAGTTTGCGAGCAGAATGCAGACCGTGGATTAGAGGCCTGCACGGGCCGATTTTTAGGGGCCCGGCCCGGCCCGTTACTCAGAAATCACAGCCCGGTATGACCCGATCTGAATTACGTACATATTGTGTCAGGCCCGGCCCGGCCCGGCCCGACTGATATATGGGCCCGGCAATGGCCCGGCAGCTTGTATGTATGCAGAAAAATTAGGCGTTCCTTAAAAGTGTTCACGATATTCATGATAACTTTAGTTTCAGAATCCAGAATATATTTTTTACATTACCATATTTCAAAATCTGAAAGCTGAATCCAGAGTCAAAATTGATTAAAGCGTAACGTAATATAATTTAGGATTTATTGTTGTTATCTAGAAACCTGAAACCTGCCGAGCCGACATCAGTAAATGCAACGCTGCGAAATCTCAGATCGACGTTTTTGATCAACAATTTGCCGTTTAAATGATCGTATATTTTAACCAAATATATTATTTTGAAAACGAGATTTGATTCGAATAATTTGCAATCGCAATAATTTTGGGCCCGGACCGGCCCATTTCGATTCGTATGCAGGCCCGGCCCGGCCCATATCCACGATATTAATCGACAATATTAGACCCGGCCCGACCCGGCCCGTATGCGGGCCCGGGCCGGGCCGGGCTTTTTCCGGGCCGGCCCGGCCCGTGCAGGCCTCTACCGTGGATGAAAAAATGTTGATAACGAAAAGAGAAGAATTAGAATGTGTTTGCAACAAAATTGAACAGAATTTAAAGAAAAATAAAGGTTCCAAGGTTTTACATAATCAGAATGAGAGAAATTACAGATTTTTCTTTCTATAACAATAAGAAAATTTAAAGGAAATAATTGTAGGTAATAACCTTGTGTCGTACTTAAACTAAACACTGTGCACCTACTTACTGAATAGTAAATACCAGATCCATACCTACTTTATGTAATTCTTTTTTCCCTTTTTGCCCTGGATTTTAACGCGTTCTAACCCAACCCAGCTAGAAATTCTAAAAAATCAAGCCTACTTTTAAATGTACCTAATCGTGAGTTGACGTCAACTAATTTAAACCTCGATGTAGACACAGGACTTTGTGGAAATAACCGTAATTTTATGCTTATTATATTTAATTCTTCAATTCTTGATTATATTTAGTATTTTTTAGTCTAACGTTCAGAACAAGATGATCAAGCTGAACTTAATCGCCGCAGCATGTGAGAATATGGGAATTGGAAAAAACGGCGACCTGCCCTGGCGTTTACGGTAAAATTAGCAGTTTTTAAATAACTTAAATAGTTTATATTTTGATTTGATGTTCTAGAACAGAAATGGCGTTTTTCACCAAAATGACGTCGGAGACAAAGGACATCGACAAAAAGAACGTGGTGCTGATGGGTCGAAGAACGTGGGAGTGTATTCCTAAAAAGTTTAGACCTCTAACTAACCGCATCAATTTTGTGATGTCCAGGTCGAAATTGGATCTACAGAATTACGAAAACGTCTATAGTTTCACGAGTTTTGAAGAAGTAATAGAGAAACTAAATGATGAGAATTTCAGAAAGCTGTACGAGGAGGTTTGGGTGATTGGAGGCAGCCATATTTATGAGGTATAGTATTGGGAAACGAAACTTTCGTCTTACGCAAAGATTGAAAAGCTCCAACGTTGCTTTATTGTTAATTTTGAGTTTAATATGAATACCTGCAAAAATAGTTTAAAAAATCACTTCTCGAATAGTCTTCAGTGGCCGCAATTCGCAATAATTGTGTGGACAGTAGCAATGATTTTAGATGTGATGCAAGACGAAGGTTTCATTTCCTTTTAGTATAAGTAAATTGTTTCAAACTAGGTGGAATATATTTAAACTGAAACAAATATTTCTAGTTAACCATGAAATCCAAATACTTTTATCGGCTGTATTTGACGAAAGTTCTCCAGCATTTCGATTGTGATACATTTTTTCCAAAACTGGAGGATACTCTCATCAAAGTTGGGTAAAATGGTTCTTTGAAAGACTTCTTTCCTCTTTATAGTGGCCTTTGAAATTTCAGTGATGCGAGAGTGCCCGACGAACTCCAAGAAGAAAAGGGTATAAAATTTTTATACACCATATACGAAAATCCAAACTTTAATCAATAAAAGTCTGATATGAAATTGAGGCTTTCACTTGCCAACCCAGCCTCATACTACCTACTTATCTCTTTCTATACAGGGTGTCCGGGAATAACTTCGTCATATTTTGGGAAGTGCTTCCAGAGCTAAAAATATGAAGAAAACTTCAGATGTCCGAAGGGGCCTCCTGGTGGCGCTACAGGGCTTAGAAGGTGACTCTCAAAAACAGGTATTTATTAATTATTTTTGAAACGGTTGGAGATAGAATGACGAAATTTGGTTTCTGAGGTAATTTTGGGGTGACAAATTATCTGGTGGGAACAAGACGGGTGATTGACGACCATAGGCGTGCGAAACAGGGGGGGCTTAAGAAAAAAATTCCCACAACTTTTTTCCTTTAGCTTTCTTGAATTTTTGACTTCAGATAACAATTCTCCAAACGATTCTACATAAAAAAGGTACTCTTGATACTAAGTCATAGGATCAACCGTTTTCAAGAAAAACGCGATTAAAGCATGTCATGCCTATGGTAACAAATTTATAAATGCAAAAAAAACAAGTTGGCTTGCTTCACAAATGTCGTTAGTTTGTCACTAACCACTACAACTTGTTATTCTAGCTCCAATAGTTTCAAAAATAATTAATAAATACCTATTTTTGAGAGACACCTATCTAAAGTCTCTGGCGCCCCCTGGAGGCACATTTGTTCATATGAACTTTTTTTCCTATCTTTAGGTGTAGAATCAGCCCCCAAAATATGGCGACGTTCCGGACACCCTGTATAAGGAGTCCAAAAAAGAATGGCGACGAAATTCTTCACAGATCACATACATAATTTCATTGTCGCACTATGGGATCTCGGAAACTAGTAAGATTTAGAAAATCAGTTAAATTAGATAAAAGTAACGTAATTAAAATCTAAAGAATTCTTCGATATCTTGATTCGTTCCGGAGTTATTCCGAAGAAACGGAAAATTGACATTCTAAAGAAAAATTCATAGCTCCCTAACAGTTAATGCTATTTAAATGAAACTTGGAACTTTTGACCGTTGTCAATTCAATGGCATTGACAGAAATTTTAGAGGCCTTCTAGATTTTGAGTAACTTTTGATCCCCTTATGGCCGCCATATTAGATTTTAGCACCATTAGATACACAAAAAATTGATTTTCAAAAATGTAACCAACTTGAACTTTTTTGACAGATCGTCAAAATTTGAAATTTGGTGTAAATAATTTGTATAATCAGCCTAAACTTGGGAAAAAAAACTGTAAAAACGTACACCGACTAGTTCAATTTCTTATGACATGTGAACGGAATAGAATTAAAGGATGATAAATCACGTATTGGTATCGTGTGACTCAAACTTAGGCTTTTTTTCAAAAAGCTCGGATGGGTTACATTTTTGAAAAGCCAATTTTTTTGTGCCTAATGGTGTTAAAATCCAATATACCATTACTCAAAATCTAGAAGGCCTAGAAAATTTCTCTCAATGCCATTGAATTGACAGCTGTCAAAAATATAAAAGTTCCAAGTTTCATTTAGCATCAATTACTGTTCAGGAGCTATGAATTTTTCTTTTAGAATGTCAATTTTCAGTTTTTTCGGAATAACTCAGGAACGAATCAAGATATCGAAGAATTCTTTACAGATTCTTAATCACCTTACAAAGGAGCAATTTTTACCTAATCTAACCGACCTTCTATCTCTTAATACTTTCCGAGATCCCAATAGTGCGACATTGAAAACACCCTATATACTTACACAGATCATAACGGAGAGAACGGATTTATTTTCCCCCTCAAGTTCTAGAAATGAAAAAATAATCGACAAAAAAGAAGTTTCAAGTGAGAATTATATGTACAATATATTTATTTACACTGAGATTTTATTTACTTACATACCTAACCTAATAAAATTTTAGTTCCATTTCATGGAATAATAAATATAATTACATTACATTCACACAACAATAAATTGTCAGTCGAGTGTACAATCTTGGCAATTACTTACCATATAACGAATGCAGAAATGCACTTTAAAAATATATTTAACAAAAAAATAAAGCTTAAAAAATTAACTAGATTCGTTGGTTGTTAGTTATAACGCTCCTGTTCCTGTCATCGTCTCTTCTCCGTGCGATAACTGATGCTTCTTGTGGTTGATGGAAATAGTTCTAGAGCCCACGCTTGCTGTTTGATTGGACCAATCACCAGTTTGGATTATGGTTCTGTAGAACTTCGATGCTGTTTTGTTGAAAATGGGGAGAAGTTCGTTTGCTTCGTTTGATAAAGCTTTGAGATAAATGACGGCGTCGGTACCATGGCCTTCGCAGGACAATAGAACTAAATCTCCGTGAAAATAGCGAGCGTAGAGGCGAGAAATTGGTAAACCGTAACCGTACCCTGCTAAGGGGACGGTGTGTGCGTCTGATTTGCTAGGTTGGGGGGCTGTTGAGTACATGTATTTGAAGAGGTGGTCGGTGGTGGATCTGCTAATGCCACCACCTCTGTCAGACATCTGAAATGTAAGAAATCGAACAGATTAGTAATTGAAGAAGTACACTTATAATCGTATCATTAATATTAATCCTGCTAAAGCGTTATCAGTTTTACAACCTGTATTGAAATCAATAGATTTTTATTACCACGATCACTAATCTAGGTTAATTTACCGTATTTATTAAAATCGGAAAAAAGAACGAAGGAAACAACAAACCAGACAGTGGCGTAGCTACCGGGGCAGCACTAAAAGTTTAATTGTCATGTGGGCATTGTTTCCCTTTTAGCAACGGAACGTTTGACTAACTTTGATTTTGAATTGATTTGATACAAATAGCAGTTATTGTTTTGTTGCTTTATTATAGGTATGCATATGTAAAGTTTAAAAGCGTTAAAAATCAAGTGTTTTGTTTACTATTCAGATATACGGCAGTTGAGGATATTTTGATTAAGACCTACGTCCTACGTCACTGAAAGCAGGCGCTGTGACTAACCAATGAGTAGTGAGAGACCGCGGTGGAATGAATGGTGTCAACAGATGCATTTTTTTTTGATCATAAATAAATGGTCGCGTTAATTGCTCAACGCGAGAAAACATCTTATCACTTAGGTACAAAACTTGAACGAAAAAGACACGTTTGAGCGAAAAAGAGTGAAAAAGAGTCTTAGCTGATGTTTGATAACATTTTACTCGTTTTTTGGAGTTTGAGTAGGTATAATACGAATACCTAATATGAGTATAAACTAAGAGTTTGTAAAATGCACTAAAATGTATAGTGATAGCTGTTTATTTACCACTATTTTGTTGACTTGACAGCGGCAATAGCACTGGACCTGCAACATGGGTACTTATCCACGGTAGTGTAATGAGTTTTCCGTTAAATTATTGTTACTGAGATGTAAGTACCACGAAACTTCCACGGATCAGATGGTACCTACTACTTTTTTGCACGATTGCGTTTAACACGTTTAATCGAACAATATAATAATTTTAATTTAATGTAAAAACTGTGTAACCCACAGCATAACGGACGTAAAAGGGGTACTAAAAGAGAGTTTAGCAAAATTTATAGCCGTAGAAATTCGTCGCCTCGATATTCACAATGTCTTCTGAGACTTTAGGTGAACGCTATAACCTCCTTATCCAAAATTTTAACTACAAGGCCTCATTTTTTATATCATTAGAAAGATGATTACATTCTGGTTCTAAAAATCTATTCACAATTTGTACCATTTCGGCGGAAAATAATGAAAATTTTCATTCTCGTTTAAAACTTTTGCGGACGCTGACGGAGAATGGTAGTAAATATGGCAAGATATTAACCTTAAATGTCGCTATTTGTCAGAAAATGTAAGATTAGTAACAATGACGAGCGGTCTAAAAATCTTCCTGTTCAATTGACTGCTACCTACAAGGAAATCATTTTTGGATTGGCACCATACATGTTTCTATTAACCTCCCCACAACCAATATAAAAAGCCAACGAAAGATGTATATCAATGCGATGTGTGTCCCTGTAGATGTTTACCTTGTTAATGTGTATGTAGGGGCGAGCTGAATTTACTGGTGGAGTCGGGTGCAGATTTTATAAATCTGCACCTAGTAGTAGTGCCTCCGCAGACGCACAGTGGTGTTAAAAAGACGAAATTATGAAAATTGGCCGTACATAATTAAACAGTAGAGAGTTAACAAAAAAACATCATATTTGCGAAGTAGATATGTAGAATTAGCACTAAGGGGGTTGAAAAAGGGAATGAGAAGTCCAAGGTAATGAAAAAAGGTGATGAAAAGTCAAGAGGAATGAAAATGAAGTGTGGATTAAGTAGAATTACGAAATAAAACACTAAAATAACCAAATTATGCAATAAAAACTTTTGTGGGGGTTGAAATAAGCACTTATACCTACCTATTGCGAAGGAAACTGAAAAATTGTAAAAGGTAAACTGAATCCCAAATGCGTTCAATTTTATAACCGTCGAAAAACGAAATTATGCGAATTTTGCAAAATTAGCACTTAGGGGGTTGAAAAATCGTAAAGGTGGATGAAAAATCAAAAGGTATCAGGATTAACCGTGGCTAAGTAAAATTACGGAAAATAACACCAAATTAACCCAATTATGTAAATTTAGCATTTGAAGACTTGAAACATTGCGAAGGGGGATGAAAAAAGTGAAAAATTTAATCATCATCCAAATGGGTTCAATTTATTACAGAAGAAAAACGAAAATATCCGAATTTGGCAAAACTAACACCTAGGGGGTTGAAAAATTGTAAAGGGGGATGAAACGTCAAAGTGGATGAGAATTAATCGTAATTAAGCAGAATTACAGAAAATAACACGAAAGTAAACCAATTATGCAAATTTAGATTTTGGGGGTTGAAATGTTGCGAAGGGGGTTGGAAAAGTGAAAAAGATAAACATAATCCAATTGAGTTCAATTTATTACCGAAGGAAAACTAAATTATGTGAATTTTGCAAAATAAACACTTAGGGGGTTGAAAAATTGTAAAGGGGGATGAAAAGTTAAAAGGGATGAGAATTAATCGTAATTAAGTAGAATTACAGAAAATAACACGAAAATAAGCCAATTATGCAAATTTGACTTTTGGGGGTTGAAACATTGCGAAGGGGTCGAAAAAGTGAAAAAGGCAAGAACAATTCATAAGGCAAAACTGCGCGAATTTTACAAAATTAACCAGCGGAAATCACCCGAAAAAGAAGCGGTCTGGGTAAATTTTGCTCTTTGAGGGTTCACATATCATGAAAGGGGTTGAAAAATTGTGGATGGGTCAAAAATTAATGAAAATCACTTTAAATTAATAACAAATTAGAAGAAAGCAAAAAAAAAATAAATGAAATATATTTACTCCGCTTGCTAGGGCTTAGGGGTTGTTAGTAGCGTAGGGGTTGGTTTTAGGATGAAGACTCATAAGACTTTTTCCAATGGTTGGCCGAAATCTATTGAACCCCATAATTTTATTCCACCACTTACATGAAAAAATTTCCAGTTTCAACCCTTAAATTTCATCCCCCTTGTTAGATATTAATGAAAATTTGCCCATCCGCCTACAGTGGCGCTGTAAATTACCACATCAAATTTAGCCCTGATACGTTGAGCAGTTTTTGAGTTCTCGCATTTTTTTGTTTCGGCATGTTAGGGGGTTGTACCGCCTTTAAGGGTCGTTTTTCGCGAATGATGAATATGACCTTTTTTGTACCATCAATAGAAAGCTTTCGAATGGTAATATTTTCAACTATACATTCTTCATTGAAAATTCGAGTTTCCACCCCTAACTTTCATCCCCTTCGATAATTTTCTCCTAAAATTCGATCTTCCCTTCTCGAAGATGCAGTGTGTAAGATGTCACAGTTTCGCAGAAGATATTGCTTCTCTGTGTCAAATTACAGGGCTTTATGGACGTTTCAACCCCTAAACTCCAACCCCCTATTTCACCACCCCCACATGCCCTAAAGGAAGTTGTGTTTTCAATTTCACCACCCTAACGCAATTCGTTTAAAAATTAAGGTAATTTGTAGATTCATGTTTTCAACACCTCATGATTTCACCCCTTTATGATTTACAGGGGTGAGTTTATTTTTCCGGTGTGACATAACTCCTTGCGTATTTACTGACTTCAGTTGTTCATAAATAAACCAATAGGGTTTCAGAAAAAATAAATAAAATATAATTGTCGACTTGCAAAGAGTTAGGGGTGGTTAATGGCCCAGGGGTGGGTTTTAGATTGAAAACTCATAAGACCTTTTTTCAATAGTTGACCGAAATCTATCGAACCCCGTAATTTTAGGCTACCATTTACTTGAAGAAATTTCAAGTTTCAACCCTTAAATTTCATCCCCTTTGTTAGATATTTTTGAAAATTTGTCCATCCACCTATAATGTCACTGGAAATTCACAAACCAAATTCTGCCTTGATACGTTGAGTAGTTTTTGAGTTCTCGTATTTTTGTGTTTCTGCATGTTAGGGGTTGTAGCGCCTATAAGGGTGGTTTTTCGCAAAATATGAATGACACCTTTTTTGAATAATTAATGGAAAGCTATCGAATGACGCCAATTTCGACTAGTACTTATTAAGCGGAATTTCGAGTTGCTACCCCTAATTTCCACCCCATTTGTTCGATTTTACGAAAAAACGCATCCCCCACAAGATTTCACCGATATATGTGTGTACGTTGAGTTTCCGACAGCTGCGTGCAACCCTTGCGGAGTTATCATATTTTTTGTGGTTTTCATCCCCTAAATTTCATCCCCCGAAATTGGCACCCCCTCACTTTCAACAGACTTGAAGGTCGAACGTGCATACTAATTTTCAGCAAGATATCTCCACTAGTTCTCGAGTTATTGCAATTAGTAGTTTTTCGGTTTTTCACCCCTAGCTCCCACCCCCTTGGTCCGATATGGCCCAAAAGCAATCCCCGCCTTACTTTTCGGGAGACGAAGCTGCCTACCAAGTTTCAGCTCGATATCTCAATCAGTTCTCAAGTTATCCGACGGACAGACTGAGGAGCGATCGAGCGATAGAGCGAGCGAGCGAGCGAGCGAGCGAATAAGCTAAGACAAGAGTACCTCCGCATTCTGCTACGGCACTAAAATGGGAGGTTACTGCAATCAGTCCAAAATTCGAAATTGAGATAACACCAGATCTTTACGTTTCAAGGTCTCAGGATCACGAAAAAGTGGTTTTTAAAAAATGTCTGTGTGTATGTACGTACGTATGTACGTACGTATGTGAGCACGATTTCTCGGAAACTACCGAACGGATTTTAGTGAAATTTGGTATGCAGGTTAGTGTTGGCCTTCTGGTGAGCCCAGTTAATTTTGTTGCGAATCCGAAGAAGCCAAGTGCCTTTTAGGCTTGTAAACTATGAAATTTGACTGATGAACACTAACTTTTCTTAACAGCGCATGAAAGGTCTTGAAATTCTGTATCTGAAAGTGTACTCACACTTAGCGCCTTTTTGGCATAAAATCGAAAAATTCGAAGTATTGAGGAAACATTAAATAACACGCTACAGCCCAAACTGCTGGATCGATTTGGCTGAAATTTGGTAGGTAGAGATACCGTCACCCGCCGAAGAACTGATTTAATTCTGGTGGCAATCCGAGGGCGGCAAGTGCCATTTTGGCATATCAACTTTGAAATTTCAATAATGAACTCCTATTTTCTCTATCAGCACATGAAAAGTCTTCAAATTTAGTTTTCAAAATTGTACTCAACCTTAATGCCCTTTTGGCAAAAGATCGTAAAATTCAGAAAACTCACAGAAAACACATTTGGTTTGGTGGAGTAAAACTTAGGCATAGTAAATAGTAAAATTTAAGTGATATTAGTGATAGGATTGGATCATTCACCAAGTGGGGAGGTTTCAGCCGCTTCCGTAGCTGCCCATTTTTTTTTGAGTTTCTTTTGCTGCTTTCTTTATGGTGACGATTTTATCTTTTCGGAAAACCTTTATCAATTTTATTTAAACAAATAACGCTTTTTCGCGGGATTATTTACTCCAGTTGGCATGACTACGCCGCTCTAACATCTACACGCTTGATCCCCACTGTGAGTGAAAGTGTTGTCCCACCAATGAATGACAAGAAGCTTTCACTCAGAGTGGATAGATGGGGGCGCGATTATGCGCTCGAACAAGTGAATTATCCCGCGCAAATTAAAATGCGTTATTTTTTTTTTATCAAAACGATAAGTTTTCCAAAAAATAAAATCATAACAATAAAGAGGGTATTGTTTATTGCTAAATTATGCGATAAGATAGGAGTTTCCAAATTGCCCCAAAATCAAGGTAGGTAATTGATTCTAATATAACAAGGATTCTTTATCTTGTTCATTTATCTCATGGTTTGGCCGTGAAAGCCGTGTTTTAATACATTTGGACCACGCTGTATAATTTACAGTGCGACAAAAAGCTGTTATTTTTTTTGATCCAAACATTTTTCTTATTTTTGGACAAATGTTTTGTGTTTTGTGTTAAGTAATTTCTTTTCTAGCTGAAGTTGGAGCGACACTTAGAAACGCGCCCTAAGCAATTTTTGTGGAACCAGACTTCGATTTTGCCCAGACCATTCTGTTGAACATACTAAAAGTCCCCAAAGATGGGATGTGAGTTCGAGCCACCATCATGGTGAAGAGGGACAGTTTTTGTTAACTTTGCAAATATCTCATGAAATATTGTTTCTATCGAAAAAATAGATATACATATAACAAATTGAAGAACGTAAAATTCTCTAGAAAAGAGTTGATATACATTTTTTTGCTGACACTAAAGTTTAATCGCTAAATCGGCGGCTAAAACAGTCTATCGGTCCAACGATGTCATCCCCCTGAAATTGGGCAGGTTTATGCCAAAACCGAAATTAAAAATCTATTAATATTTAGTCAAATAGTGACTAATAAAATTCAAAAAAATTTGAAAAAAAATCTCTGCAACGAAACTATAGTGTTAACCAAAAGTAGGAAACGGGTGGTTTATTTGACAAACTATTGACATTGTCGAAAACGGTTCCTATAAAACTTGAATACGACTGTCAAGCGCAACTTTTGACGTTAATATTTTTTTTTTCTTTACGTCACGGAGTGATATGATTTCATGGACATTTTTATTAATAACGAAATAGTTCTAGTTTGGGGTCATTGGAAAGCGGATTTTTTTTCTCTGTTGAGCAAAATATTGGAGACAACTTTTTTATTTTTTTCCATATATTTCGTAAGTATATTTCGTTAAGCATTGAATTGAAGAGTATAAAATTCTCTATAAAAAAAGGGTCTATTCATTTTTCTCCTAACACCAATATTTATATACCGGGTGTCAACGAAACCAGGCTCAACCCCCTGGTTTTTCCGCACTAATTAAAATAGTTCAATGAAAAGCAAACAAATATTATACGATAAACTGCACCCTTTGTGATTTAGAGGCACTTTGAATCATTTCCGGTTACAGCGAAAATGGGCCCACCATTGAATTTTTAAACTAGAACTATTTCGTTATTAAGGAAAATGTCGATGAAATCATATCACTCCTAAAGTAAAAAAAAATCATCAACCTTTTTTCGATAATGTCAACAGTTTGTCAAATAAACTACCCGTGTCAAATAAACTACCCGTTCCCTACTTTTGGTTAACATTGTATAGTTTTGTTGTAGAATTTTTTTCAAAATTTTTTGAATTTAGTCACTACTTAACTAAATATTAATATATTTTTAATTTCGGTTTTGGCATAAACTTGCCCAAATTCAGGGGCATGACATCGTTGGACCAATAGACTGTTTTAGCCGCCGATTTAGCGATTAAATTTTAGTGTCAGCAAAAAATGTATATAAACTTTTTTCTAGAGAATTTTACGTTCTTCAACTTGTTATATCGCTATTTTTTTCGATAGAAACAATATTTCATGAGATATTTGCAAAGTTAACAAAAACTGTACCTCTTCGCCATGATGGTGGCTCGAGCTCACATCCCATCTTTGGGGACTTTTAGTATGTTCAATAGATTGGTTCAAGTTACAACGTCGGCCAATTTGCAGAACTGCCGTAATTTTTGTTTCTATTTACCAAATTCGGGTCAGGTCACGATTTGGCGGTTAGGGAATTTGATTTTTGCCTGATTTTTATTTGGCTAATGTTTTGGACAGTTGATTTTACAATTTGTATTTAAATCGGTGACTCTATGTCAACAATCTTCGTACAATTGACGAGAAACTTGTAGGATAAACCAAGAAAAAATTAATAATTATATCAATCGATTTGACTGTTGTCAATGTTAGTAACATTAATTTGTTGATAAAACAGAAAGATGTATGTACAAACAAAATGACCTTTTCGGGACAGAATGGTGCAATTTTATTTTATTTCTTAAAAAAGGCAAGTTAAACCGAAAATGTATTCCTATTTTACGATTAAGAAAGTCATGAGCTTTTGGAATGATACTACTTTGGATCCTTTTGCTGAGCATAATTTTTGACATAATTTCCTTTAGTACCCCTTTAAAGGAGAGTTCTAGTAAGAAATGAGCGTTTGATTCCAATGGTGTCATCAGAATTTAAAAATTCTTTACCGTTTTGAAAATATTTAAAAAAACAGCGGGAGACATGACGTCATCTTTCCACGATTTCTTGGCCATCTTGAGGATATTTCCAGACGTCGGCTGTCCAAACTCCACAGGAAACACGTAGGAGTTAGGACAAACCAATACCCAGTCGACGTCTGGAAATATCCACAAGATGAACAAGAAATCGTGGAAAGATGACGTCATCTTTCCCGCTGTTTATTCTGAATATCTTCGAAACGGCAAAGAATTTTTAAATTGTGGTAACAGCATTGGACTTAGACGCTACTTTCTCACTAGAATCAGCCATAACCTCAACATCGATTTCTTGAGTTGAATACTAATAGATCATTTTGCACCGGTTCTCGTTACCGGTGCAAATGATCATTAGCAAATAGCGATTAATGTACTAATGTTAAATATACCTATGTATAAAAAATAGGTAACATATTTTACCTTAAGCGATATGTCTTCCCTTCCCTTGGCAATAGTCACGCTAATAGGCGGGTATTGATCAGTCGACACATGATATTCCATGACCGCCCTCATCGCGTTCTTGAAAAGCTCAAACAGCATGTGATATAAATGAGATGGCACATAGACGATAGAGATATTCCTTTCGTGCTCTAAATCTGAAAAATTACTACACTAATAAATAATCCAGTTCAAACTTTAATTCTTATTTACCGTTATGTTGCGCCTGATTAAGGATCAATTCTGGCGATGCCAGATAGTACTGGTCACACAAGAATCTGGCATTTTCATACGCATCTTTGATCACGCTCACAATATTGCAGTGAGGATCAATGCATCCAATGTACTTGCTCTGGTTAGGTCCTGGAGCGTTTTCCAATTGTCCACCAAACAGCAGTGCTTCAATTATTCAGATAGATATTAACTCAGCGTATTTTCTACTTACTGTGTTGATTTATTAACATCCTAATCGATATTCGTGACATGTAAAACCTATCCAAAAAATATTGAATGCTGTGTTCCGTTTGATGGTCAACATCGTGTGATTCCTTCAGTTCTAGGACACCTAAATAAAACGATATTGATTATTGACCTTCCACAAAATATTAGGTGGTATTAGGGTGGTCGTTTTATCTTGAGACTGGCAAATATCTCAAAAAGGGAGCATTTAAGAAAAAAATGTTTTGTATAAAAGTTTTATGACTTCGAGGGGGAAAATAGGTGGCATCAACGCCATTTTGATTCAAGGTCACTTTCAAGGTCAAATGAAGATCAACTTAATTTTTTTGGAAACCTATATTTTTTATTGGATGTAAATTTTAATCTTTTTCGAAATCCCTTGAAATTCCCTAGTAACAGCGGCACTACAAAACAAATGAACAACCGTTGTACCTTAGCAACGATGAATTTTAGATAAATAAACCACAAAAATTCTTGTAGATTTTGTTTTTGTCATGCCGCTGTTGCTAGGGAAGGCAATGGATTTCGAAGAAGATTAAATTTTTTATTTAAATATCTGACAAACTACCCATCGGATCCAAAAATAGTTTAGATGAGAGTTCTTTGTTCTTTTACGGGGAATAAGAATGTGTAGTAAAAAATGTAGGTTTCTATTAAAAAAAAGTTGACCTTCATACGACCTTGAAAATGACCTTGATCAAAATGGCGTTGATGCCATCTATTTTCCCCCTCGAAGTCATAAAATTTTTATACAAAACATTTTTTTCTAAAATGCTTCTTTTCCGAGATATTTGGCAGTCTCAAGACCACCCTGTATACAAGGTGTCCCGAAATTAGTGATCAAAACTTTACCAGTAGTTTCTTCTATGAAAAATATGAAAGAAAGCCTCTATGAACATATGTCGAAAATAAGTCCGAAGGGAGCCAAGGCCCCTTAAAGGGGCCCCTTTGAAAGTGTTTTTTTTTCTAAATATCTTCAAAACGGTTAAAGACAGCAACGTGAAATTTGGTATAGTCTTTGATGCTGAATTTACTACTGTGGAGCAAATTTCAAAATTTTGATCATAAGCGTCGTACAGGAGGGCTTAGGACTAAATTTACTCAAACATTTTTGTAAGTAGTTTTTTCTCAAATTTTATTCCAGAATCTGAAAATTTGAGGTTTTTTAAGTAAAAATGGTACTCCTGTTTGACATCGATAGAATGCGCCCTTTTCGAAAAAATGGCTTTTCATTGGTTCAGGGCTCCAAAATTTGTGACAGAAGACAGGAAGCATTTTTCGACCCATACCCATAAGAACTTTTCTTTCTAGAATGAAGTAAGGAATCGTCCCATGAACTTTTTAACGATATTTTGATATCCTCTGTCACAAATTTTAGATCCCTGAACCAATAAAACCATTTTTTTCGAAAAGTGCGCATTCTATCCACGTCAAACAAGAGTACCATTTTTACTTAAAATACCTCAAATTTTCAGATTCTGGAATACAATTTGAGAAAAAACTACTTACAAAAATGTTTGAGTAAATTTAGTCCTAAGCCCCTAAGTCCTGTACGAGACGCTTATGATCAAAATTTTAAAATTTCCTCCACAGTAGCAAATTCAGCATCAAAGACTTAGTAAAGATACCAAATTTCACGTTATTATCTTTAACCGTTTTGAAGATATTTAGAAAAAAACACTTTCAAAGTAACCCCTTTAAGGGGTCTTAGCTCCCTTAGGACTTATTTTTCGACATATGTTCATAGGGACTTTTTTCATATTTTTCATAGAAGAATCTATTGGTAAAGTTTTGACCACTAATTTCGGGACAGCCTGTATAGGTATATACTACTAACCCTGTGCCATAGTCTCGACGACGTCAGCATGCCGATTCCGAATCTTAACCAACGTATCACAAAATACAGCCATTGTTTGCTCGCTGATCTGTTTCTTTTCAAATTCGATTATTTCCTGGAAACTCCTCATGTACCAATCATTTACGGCGACAACTGAAGGCATTCGAAGGAGATTCTCGGGGAGAAGTGCGATTTCCTTCATTATGTTCGCCAATCGGACCGGCAGTTCCTTCCGAAGGAAAATAAAGGATTTTTGCTCTGAAGCATTCAAGCCTGAAAATAATTATTTTATCAGAGATCGCGTGATAAAATTAATAAGAACATATTTAAAGAGGTGAATGTGTGATCATTATTTTCAATTGACCAAAATGCCTAGTAATCGCACAACTTCTATCAGTTCTTTTCAACACATCTTTAGTCATAAAGTGTTCTGATTCAACTTGTATAATAAACAATTCTTAGTAATGGGTTGTAAAAAAAGAGAACAGTATGGCAAAGTCAAGTAAATAAATTCCAAGAATTAATACCTGTAAATATTTAACAATCTGTGCTAGGCCGCCACCCCAAACCGTGAAATATTTTGCGCGTGTTGAAAAAATTAGATGGCAACAAACTATACCATTTCTTAAGAATATCTAAACCACACCAGAGCTAGGACATTAAAATCAAAATCAACGTACAATTGTTTGCCAATTTAATTAATAAAATGATGGCGATGAAATAAAACAAAACACCTGCACATGCATACGTTTTTTCAGCGGTATTGATCGAAGGGCCTTCAATTTATAGGTCGATTTGGTTCAACATGTAATCAGAACCTACAAGATGCTCACTGCATATGTACCAGATTTCATCTCGATATCTTCAGCTCAGCAGTGTGAACTGTAGGGTGTTTCTTTTGTCGACTGTTTGACAAAAGTGTACTTAAACTTTGACAGGTGACGTACCAAAATGACACTTTCCGTGGACCCATTGCTTCTAAAATTAGCTCTTCATCGGGTAATACAGGGTGTCTAAAAAAGCTAGCACGTGAAAACCTCGAATTAAAAAAGGGAGGTTACTGCAATTGGTACAAAATCGAAAATCGAGATATAGTATTGAGAAACGAAACTTTCGTCTTACGCAAAGATTGAAAAATTCCAACGTTACTATAATTATGAATTTTGAGTTCAATATTAATACCAAAAACAGTTTGAAAAATTACTTCTCGGCTAGCCTTTACACGATTCCGCTGAAACTACCAAACCGATTCGTCTGAAATTTGGAAAGCAAGCATAGTGGTGGCCCCTGATGAGCTGAAAAGCTTTTGGTGAAGAACGAACGATATCTATAGTGCCAGTCTGATTCTGGCACATCAACTTTAAAATTTAATCCACAAACCCCTATTTTTAACATATGAAAGGTTTTAAAATTTTGTCTTCAAAATGTACTAACACGTAGGGCAGGTTGTATAAAACATTTACTTGCCTTAACTCTTAAGCCACCATATAAACAATTGTTGTCAACAATTTGTTTCTATAGAATTTTTAAAGGCTTAACTTTAAGAATGTCATCAAATAATAATAATAATAATAATAATGTTTATTGACCTCATTTAAAACAATGCTTAATTCATAAAAGGAAATTCCTAACTCTAAAAATTGGCTATTGGTAACAATAACAGATCCTTAAAATGAGAGTCAAAACGGCAGAGAGTCTGAGAACAGGTTTTCACATCTGCCTGATTAATTCGAGGTAGCCGGGTCTTTGAAAATTTATAGCTGGTAGAATATTTATTTGTCCGGATTCAGCAGCTTCCTTAGCTGCCTATTTTGTTAATGGAAAAATCGTCTTCAGATTCTAAGACAACACGTTTTTTCCAAAACTTCCAGGCTTACTAGATCGGGTAGGTTTAAATTACCCTCGAAATTACCTTCAGGGTCATTTTTACAATACAAGTTGCTAAGCACCGCTCAGTTAACCATTCCCGAGGGGTTAACCATCGTCCTATTTGAGGGACAAAAAAATTCCTCCACTACAAAAATGCGACAGAGATGCCAGAAAATTCCTCTTAATTTCCACAAAATGCCAAAATTCCACGAAAAATTCATCGAAGTTCGTTAAAAATGCCAAAAAATTCTTCAAAATGCCAAGAAATTCCTCAAAAATGCCTTCACATTCCTCAAAATGAAAATAATAAACAAGAAACTCGTGCTTAGATATACTGATATACATATTTCGAAATATTTATTAAGTATGCATTAGGTACCTCGGTGTGTACATATTTAGGTTTGCAGGGTGCGAGATTAAAACTCCATAAGCTTTGTTATTTGTGGTCCGATCTTAATGAACCAAAAACCAGATGAAATTAGTCATTAAACACTACAAACCCAAGGTAGTTTTGATTTTTATGAACTTCAACTTGAATGTCAACTGCCAGTTAACTTTTCATTTTCAAATGGACATACCCGTTTTTTTGTACTCGGTCTAAAAGCTAATTTTTTTTTCTGCATCTTTTGGTTTTTGGTTCACTAGGATCGGACCACAAATAACAAAGCTACTCTCCATTAATTTTCTATTGAAGTGACAGAACGTCAAAATTTGAATTTTATGTTGTTATGAGGAAATTTTGCAAGACATTTTACTAACAGGTAAGTTGATAGAAGCGATTTCAATGCGATACGTCAGAAAACATGACAAATGTCAAAATTTTGCAATTGCTCTGAATTGGCCCAAGATTGCCTTTGTGTGCGTGCAGTTTTGAGTAAAGTGTAAAGAAAAATATAAACAAAAAAGCCTCAGGTACGTTTATCTGTGACACTGCTTCTAACAATAAAAATAAACCCTAGCAGATTTGGGTTATGCAATGTTTTTGCTTTCCCGCCAAATTTCTATCAAATTGTCAAAAGTACAGGCCCTTACAAATTAGGGTTGTATAGTTCCAGAAAAATTTTAGATCTTCAATAGAAAATGAATGGAGTTTATATCGTTGTGGATGTGGAGCTTTAATCTCGCACCCTGTGTATAGTATGTAGGTATATACTATTCAAAGAAAAATAATAACAGGTATATCATTAAAATAATATATAAATTGATAGTAAGGAACAAACGGGAACAAATGAAATCAAAAAGTCTAACAAAAGAGACTTTCGCACTTTTAATATTTTTTTGGCTTTTCTGAAACATAGCCCGACTAATTACAAAAGATTCGTTTCCAATCAAGGAAATTGGCCCGTATATAATGTAGTCTTATTCCATCATCCTGATGAGGCCATTCAAATCTCTCCAATTCTTCTTTAAGAAATTTGAACTTCCAAACGCTTTCTAATCCCTTTTCTATTATCTGTATCATGTAAACTCATAATCGCAGATACAGAATCAGATGAGGAATAATGGGATATGCATTTTATTTTCGAATAATTATCCTTTTTTCTAATAAGGCAGAGCGTAATTATACTCTGTCCGGGATCCACATGACCGAGATCCACCCGATTTCCATGGCGATTCATTGTTGACAACAATGATTCGCCATGGAAATAGGGTGAATCCCGGTCATGTGGATCCCGGACAGACCATAATTGTTTTTCTCGCTTTGGTCTATCCTTTAATGTAGAAAAGGATAAAGGATAATACACGAACGGAACGATGTTTACACGAACTTATGCGATCCCGTCACAGCGAAGTCGCAAATGCCCCACAAATTCCTAGAAAATTCCTTTAAATTCCTCATATTACCTTGCGAATTCCACAATTTCCTCAAAAAGGCATTCAAATTCCTCTGTAAATTCCAGAAAATTCCTCTGCGATGGACAAAAAATTAATCGCGTGGGTAACCCCTCGACCACTCCTGGGCTCAAATTGTAAAAACAGCCCTAACTTGAGAACTATTAGGCCTGTAAATTTTGGAAAAGTTATGTCGTCTCAGAATTTGATGCTCCATTAAAATTCAGTGTGACCGTTCTGAGACACCATGTATCTAATCTGCACCATCATATTTTATCCAAATCGGACCAGTGCAATGGTTTTAAGCCGTAGCCTGTTCACAGAGAGGCAGCCACGAATATAAATATTTTTCAAAACACACTTTATTGAATAATTGCCAGGGCCCTAAAAAGTAAATTTTTGTCAATTTAATGTTTTGGTCATCTTAGCAGGTACTTATTGCGCCGGACGTATAAGTAAAAATTGGCAATCTTCGGAGACCGTAGAAATCGTAAATATAAGAATTGTTGGCTAAAAAATGGCTGAAAAAATGGCACTAAGGTTTTTGATCCGAGAATGCAACAGTTTTCGAATTCGATTGTAAGAATATGTTTTTTTTTGTAAAATAAATTCAAAAAAGGATCCTTTTGCCCATAAAATGACATTCTTCGAAAAAATGACACTAAGGTTTTCGACTATCAGCTATCAAATCCGGTAATAAAAATATGCGGTTATGCATAGGTTTTTTTTCACGGCACCATTTTTTGACCAAAAGGGCGCAAGTGTGGATATATTTTTAGAAGCAGAATTCGAAGAGCATTCATATGGTAACGCGAGAAATGGGGGTTTGCATTCAAATGTTTAAAGTTGATGTGCCAAAAAGGCACTTTCCGTAAGCCGATGTGGCCCAAAATCTACTCAGCACCTATAAATTGCCCACTGAATATGTGTGCCAAATTTCATCTCGATACGTTCAGTAGTTTGAGCTGCAGCGTGATCACAGATAGACACACTGACAGACAATTTTATGTTTTTGGTGATTCGATTTTTCGATCGATTTTATTAACTAAAGCGTAGAAGTTAAAAATGCGATTTTTATTTTCTGATTTCTGTTGACATTCTGGACGCTGCATGGATCTAGGTAGAAACTAAAATACTTTCACGTCTACCTACATTTCCTAATTTAATTTGCTCGACAAATTTTGGCTTTTAAAAATATTTGGCAAGAGGTGAACTTAAGATTTATACGTAGTTACACAGTTCACAGTTCGCATTTATTTTTGCCTTCACTTCTTTACATTCATTCACTAAGTATCTAACACTCTCCTTCAAACTTTGGCAACAACTTAAGCTTTAATAACAGAAATGAGGAAAGGTCAATGCTGCATAACAATGTTAATGAGGTCAAGGTGATTTGCTTGTTTTTTATTTCGGCGGTGTCGGTGACACCAGTTTTCGGGTACAGACTACAGAACACAATTGTTTTGAATACATTATCACTAGAAACACAAAAAAAAATTGGCAATCTCGGAGATAATTAGTAAATATAGAAATAACAACAAAATAAACGTAAAGATTTGATATTTTTGGCGATTCGATTTCAGTATCAGTTCAATTCAAAAAATAAGCGTCGGCCGTCCAGATTTGATCTCGGGCCCAAAACACACCGCTTTTCCCAGTTAGCGCGCTCCAACAGACACATCCAGCGATCCTTTGGTGAGACGCATATAAAAGAACGAAAGAGCTACTTGATACGTACTACTCCCTTCAAGGAATTTACTGGCTGGATTGGATACTTTTTCGCAGATCTATTTGTTGCCAACAATTCTGTATAAGATTTTGTTCCATCTCCAAACGTTTAGGCAGCGAAAGAGGCGCACTTTTCTCCGGATTTATTGGAGGCGCTCCCAATGTAAACGTATGGGACGCGCCATATAAACGTATAAATCTGAATACAATATAATTGGCCGATTTGGATCAAAATTGCATCATCACCTACAAAGTGCTCTAAGTGTTAATACATTTTTGTAAGCAGAATTCGAACAGCTTTCCTATAGTGATGTGAAAAATGTGGGTTTGCAATTAAAATTTTGAAGTTGATATGCCAGAATGACACTTTGTGTGAACCGATTTGGCCTAAAATCTAATCAGATCTTCCGTGAATCATACAATGTGCACATACCAAATTTCGACCAGATCGGTCCAGTCGTTTGGGCTGTAGTGTGTTCACACACAGACATTTTTCAAAAACCACTTTTTTCGAGACTTTTTTGGCTTTCCAGCACCCCAAAACGTAAAGATTTCATGTTTTTGGCAATTCGATTTCAGTAATTGCTCCGCGTGCGTTAAAGTTAAAGTTAAAAATTGTTTAACAGGCTAACGCGTTTCGAAAACCAAGTCCTCATTATCAAAGCACTTTCTTTGGCTATGAATGCTTTGTGGGGTATGTTTCTAGTATACTTAATGCATTTTTCTACCGAAGTTACTTTTCCATTATATTGAATCATACTGTGCTTACTTTGTCTATGCGTCATGTCAGTAATGTTTATCCCACGTGTGCACTGTGCATATAAAACGTGGAGGTCAGTTTTATTCCATCATTTTGTCGGTGGCTTTGTTGACATGAAACCAAAACTATAATTATATATTATTATTATTACCATTGGTTGTTAACGTTAACGTACAATTTTTTTCTCGAACACGAAACAAAATATCTAGTTTATTTTCATCGACTCCTGAATTATCGTTATTAGGTAATCCTGAAATAAAAACACTATATTGTGAAATCTATTTATTGTTTTTGTTTGACGAATCTTACAAACAATTCTAGAAATTGTAACGTTTAATCTTGTTTTTTTGTTTATCATTTTGTCATAATCAAATTGCGAAAACAATATTTTTTTTGTCCTTTATCTTTTTCATGTAAACAAACAAATTCCAGACAGTCGAGACTCGAGAGGTTGGATAAATGCGAGGATAAATGAGATCAAAGTGCAGTTTGTGACGGGATTTCCTACATTATTTTTGTTAAATGGCTTGACGTATCCGCTCAAAGTCCAACACATTCTGCCAAGAATCGTATCCCCGTGGGGCTGTTAATGACAAGAATAGAAATTAGTAGCAAATTATTATCAGTTCAGTTAGGTACCTCATCCTACGCATTTTTTCACTATAGGTACCCTGGTACCTCTATGTGTCACTCAGAGTTACCCTCCAAATTACCAGTAAATAAACCATCGTATTGTTTACAACCAGATTCAGTTCTACGAATATTTTCGACGTGATAATGTGCGAAATCATACTTTATTAAGATTTTTAACACTGAGTTTTAGCACCAAGTTACCAAGTAGAAAAGAAATTATCGATAAGTACGAAGCTGTAGAAAGGCCAAAAATTTCCGGCATAGTGTCATATGTTACTAACACAACATTTTCGTTTTGCCGTGCTACTAACACGACTTTTTGGTTTTGCCGCGTTATTAACACGGCATTTTCCTTTTGTCGCGTTAATAGCGACATTTTCTTTTTGCTGCGTTATTAAAACGAAATTCTCAGTTTGCCAATAACGCGGCAAAACGAATATGTGTTAGTAAGATTGCACTATGCTGGAAAATTAAGAAAATTTTTGGCCACAAAACATCTGCTTCCTCATAAAGCTTATTCCACGGCTTATTCCGTAGGTTACCGTAGGTTGTTGAGACTTCTACAACCCACATTCGTCATTATTCATTTTTAGAAATATTCCGTATAGAGTCTGAGAGTAAAACAAACTCCCTAGATCGGAGAATTTTCGATTTGCCGAGTTGTTCTTCTGAACCGTAACAGGCAGGCGACAGGGCTGTTTGGATGAATTAACACTGATATTTCTACATCTCAAGACACCACAATTTTGATTATTTATCTTATAATTTTTAATTCTAACCAAAAGTTCGAATTTTTGTACGGATTTGCACTTTTTTGGCGATTAAACTGCCCGACAATTGAAATGGCCCACCCGAAAACTCACATTCAAAATGCCATAACTCCTAAAGGAGTCGATGGATTAGAGTGGTCTTTTTACATCGGATGGCAAATTTCATTAGCTATCACACAGTATGTTGTACGTTTCATTCGGACCTCCCATTTATCTGACCCAAACCCAATTTCCATAAGAAAAGTGCGGGGTCCTTTCATTCAAATCGATTCTTAACCCGGTATTTCATTTTTTAGGGTTGTGTGAGCCTTTCTTTCACTGTTTTTTTGCGAAATTCAACTCATAACTGTTACCTACATCGACCTACATACCTTTGTCCAAAAATAAGAGAATGTCTTTAAGGGGGGATGTTACCTCTGCGAAAAACGTCGAAAAAGCGTTCTCGTATTTTTAAAACTACGGGCTTATTTTTTAGTTTTTTGACACACAATTTTTACCCACGGATGCCCACGTGTAGGAAAAAAATGGCAGTTAATGAGTAAATCGCGATTTTTTCAAAAAACCATTCGGCACAGGTCAGAAAAAAATCACAAACATCACCAAAAATAGGCAATGTTTACGTACCGATACCTCAGGAACCATCAGAACAGTTATTCAAAAAAATCGCATTAGCACAGAATCACGGGTATCTGAATCCGGACCAGATGCGTACGTGTCAGTTGCGTACAAGGATTATTTCGTGCCACTTGCGTACAGAGTCAGAGTGGTGATATTATCAGGTATAGAACGAAATTACCGGCAGTGCCACTTGCGTACACGGGTAGGGTCAGAAAAATCAACAATAACCTCGGTGTTAAAAATCTTGGAACTTAAGTCTCTACTTTTGTTCGGAGAAAATCAATAAAGGCATGAGGCAGGTTATATGTCGTTAATCTGTAATCATTGGTGATTTGCAGGGTTCAAAAATGTAAACATTGTGTCTCGCATTGTGTTTAGTGAGATGCCTTTATAATCTTTTAAGTATGCCAAAATAAGGATATTTTTTCTCACTTCCTAAGTATGATCTGCATAAATATTTTAATTTGAAACCCAGAGAAGTTAATGACCGTGACTGCACATTAATTCTTCCCCCGTAAGCAGGTAATTGTACGCATCTGGCACTAATAGTTATTATCAGTTTTTTAATCGCACTCTTGTACAGTCGAAAAACTAAATAATGCACTTTATGCCAAATTCTTGAGCGAATAATTCTTAACTAGCTTACAGTCCTAGGTTTTTTGACCCAGCATTACAACCCCTAATTGCTGCCGGTTCTAATGACATGGAAATGCACCACTACCGAAGGCTGGTTTTCTAAATTCTGAAGTTAACGCTGAAGAGTTGGGTGCATGACTTACTTTCTCGACTGTACGCAAGTGGCAAGAAATAATCCTTGTACGCAAATGGTACGACACGGGGATATCTTGGCTAAGTGTGGGTAAAATTATGGAACGATCGGTTTTACTTCTAGAGGTAAAACCTCCCCTTAACGTCGACGTCTTCAGTGCTGGACCCTTAGCATTGAAGAAGTAAACTACTCACTAATCAGTAATCCCTTACCATAGATCGCTACTATTAGTTTCGAACACAAAGACTGCGAGGAAGAGAATTGATTTTTTTGAATGGGAACCGTCGCAGAATGTAAAGTTTACTGTTTATCGTCTTTATGGGCGATAAACATAAAAATAAACATCCGAGCCTACCGGAGACTACGTGACTCCTAGCATCATCATTAAACATTACAAACAGGAATTTAAAGTGACCTATTGCATAAGAACATCTGCCACAGAGACATCATCTGCCATATCTGAACGACTAAGGACAATGCACGGAAAAAGTGATGATGGACTTAATAAAGGCAAGGCAGGTGGCAGGCTGGTGAATCTCCCTATATGACTTTTGGGGGAATGCATAGAAATTTGGAAACTCAAAATGGTCGAATTTTCCAACAGAAAAGGCAATAAGCCATTACGGTATGTCACAAACTTCCTTATTATATTATTGGTATAATTAAAAAAATAATCAAAGAGTGAGATAGTGAGATCCATCGTTTTTGTTTTAGATTTTTTAAAGTATTTCACTTCAAAAACCAAATTAATAGTATATTATTCAATGAGTTTATTTCAAATCAATATCTTTATTACATCCAAAGATATTCAAGGTGGGACGTTTTAAAAATAACACCCTGTATATGGATGAGCTCGTACTTGACAATAATTTTTTGAAAATTTATTAGCCGATGAACAAAAAAAATCTCAAGAGGTACAGGCTAGTCCATACTACCCTCCAAACATGCTAAAACTTTTGGAGTAAATTCTCGGGAGCAGGAAAAAAATAAAATTCATTTTCCCATGTTATTTCCCTATATGTCCCTGAAGTTGAAACACCTGGTATAATACGACAACAAAATTTTACATCCCAATTTTGAATTTAAAAACTTTTAGAAGTTTTTATTTTATTAATTTAAATTATAGCCACTTCTAAAAAATCTGTGGGTGCATCAATTAGGTGGACTGGATTCTTAAAAATATTCGAGAATCGAGTGTTTGATTTTATCGAGGATTTTATACCCATCGCTGCTGAGTAGAGCATGCAACATGCAATTGCAACAGTTTGATTACATTACAAGTCGGTCATAGATTAAGTCGGCTTTGACGTATTCATACGTGTATGGTGTATGACCATGGCCATTTCCATATAGCAACAGCGCAAATCGTCTTGACAACTGCACTGCTTCCCCGACGCAACCTAACTTCAAATTGGCCACTTAGCAGAGCTGAAACTTTAACGAAGATTTAACTCTTTTTTTGATTTAAATCTTTTGATTTTAAATCTTTTTTATGGTTAAAGATGTTTGATTTATGATTTAAATCTTTTTGAAAAGATCTTTGATTTTTCTAAAGAAAAAAAGAGATTTAAATCTTTTGCCAAGTATTTAAAATTTAAATACTTAAAAATGATTTAAATCGCACAAAAAGGATTTAAATCACATTCAAAAGATTTAAATCACTTACAAAAGATTTAAAATCACAAAATGATTTCAATAAAACAAATAATTTGCTTCTAACAATTTTTCAACATTTTCTGTATTGGTGATGGTAGTAAAAATTTTCAAGCATTGCTGCAAGCCACACTATATCAAAATTCCCGTCATCCCAATTTTGCTAGCAAACGTGCTACTTTGTCAGGCGGCCTTAAAGGTTATTTAAAGTAGAATTTTGAAGTAAGTTTCGGTAGAGAAAATTAAAGCACCGAGTTGATTTAAATCGACAAAAATGTATTTTGACTCTTTGGTAAAAATATTTAAATCAGTTAAAGTAATTTAAATCTTTGGAAAAAGATTTAAATCGAGTAAAAGTATTTTAACCAAAGATTTAAGTCTAAATTGATTTTTGATTTAAATCATTTCATAGAATGAAAAGTATTTATGATTTTTGATTTAAATCTTATTTTAAATGATTTGTGACAGCTCTGCCACTTAGTAATTAACTAATTAATTAATACATTCCCATTATACTTAAAGGCATACTGAAGAGAAAAAACGTCAAAAATTATTGTGAACAATAGGCTCGAAAGTAGTATCATTGAAAAGCTCATGATTTGCTTAACCGTAAGCGGGAAACATATTTGTGGCTTCGCTTACCTTTTTTAAGAAATAAAATAAAATTGTGGCCCTTTGACAGCATTTTTACCGGAAATGCCATTTTGTTTTTACGGTTCTCTGTTTTATCGGCGAAACGAAAACCCTACACAACCCTACAAATGCCGTGATTTGAATTACGGCGGGCCTCCGAGTGACAACGACAACTCATGTCATTCCGATCTGTCAACTGTCGTAGAAAGAAGAGAAGAGAACTGCTAGAACTGCTTTCGCTTTAATTTGTGGAAGTTTCGTGATCATTTACAAAGATTTTCAAGCAAATAATCTCAAAGAAATGGGTCCTTATCAATTTAAACACGTATACAACATATAGCAAGAAGAAACGCTTCAAAGGAAACAAACAGCTGCTGGCTCCAATTCCAGCCCCAACAGATAAGTAAGTAGGTACTTGTTTAAGTAATTTAAATTATAAACTGGGTGATGTAGTTGAGGCTCAAGTATGATAATGCCCACGAATAATTACTCTGTTTCTTGTAGAAAATCAACTACCAACCATTGTGGAGATATCTTGCTTACAGGCAGTAAGTGTTTTGATTATTTAAAATCGATTATGTTTAATAACTTTTAACTTTTAGATTAATAGCTGGGCGAAGCTGGGACGATATCAGAGAAGAGTTACTCCAACTTGTGTTGTCGAAAGCACTATCTCGAAGAAGATGGACAATATACTGATTTCAAATGTTAGAGGAGGCCTGTGATTATTTTTATTGCTTAAGTACAGTATTTTAATTGAATATGTTACGTATTTTATTAACTTTTAACTGAGCTTTCTAACACATTTGCATGAACGTGGAACCAAATCGAGCTATTTTTCTGTAAGAATAAGAATACAGATTTTAAACCCCTCAGTTACAATTTACTTTTTAATCTCTAGTTGTCGTATCCAACCACACTGGAGTCCACAACTTACATTTTATAATCACAATTCTTTGCTTTTGTCTTTGGCTCCTCATATTTGTCGATCATGAATTTACTGTTTCCATCCTTCTTGTTATAAAATGAGGCATCAGTAAGGAACTATTATTTACCAAACCCTGTTCAAGAATTATCTCACAAATGAAATAGATCAGTAGAATTTTACCTCATTTCCGGACCCCTTTCATTAACAGCTATGATTTTGAGGTTAAGAAATTCATGATTAGTTCGGCTTCGGCAGAAAAATCTTCATTTCATTATAATACTGATATAAAAGTCCTACTAGTATTTAATTTTCTACATTTTTAAAGAAAACAGATTAAAAATTATTAAAATGTCATGTTAATTCGATGAAGCTTTGGGAACCTTAGCCACGTAAAAATCGAGCAACGAAAAAAAAATCCCTAACAGCCATATCCGGTTCGGAACCAGGGTGGAACTTGCTGGAACTTGGTCGTTTCTCGACAGTATCCCTTTAATCACAGTGGCGGTCCTAGGATTTCGTCCTGGGGGGTCTAAGCTATGAGAGGTTGGGGGGAGGGGTAGGGCGAAACCCCACGGGAATGGGGGTGTAAAAGTTTTTTGCCTTCCCCCTCCCGGGGGGTTACGATCGAGTCATAATTTTTTTGTAATTAGAAAATAGGAAATTAAATGGTTTCGATGAGTTTCGATGGTTTTAAAGCCTAAGGGCAACGCCTATATTCTTATTAAACAATATCGAATACAATATAATGAAATTAAATCTGAGTTTAGTCTCTGTCTTCTGTCCAGTCTTTAAGTTACATCTGCCTTTGCTTTATTGTAGCAAATTTGTCTCTTTACTGACGTTAAGAGGAGGGATCTGATTGTTCCCGCCAAAATAGAGCTTTTTGCTTCTAATTTAAATTTGGGGAAGACTATCAGCTCACAAATGCTTTAATACCTGCAGGACTACTCTAGTAACACGTCGCCTCGCACGTCGCTCGACAAATTATGGTTAAAACTGCAGTGGTTTTAACCATAATTTGTTGAGCAACGTGTTACGGGAGTAATCCTGCAGGGATTAAAGCATTTGTAAGCTGATACTCTTTCCCAAATTTAAATTAGAAGCAAAAAGCTCTATTTTGGCGGGAACAATCAGATCCCTCCTCTTAACTTCAATTTCTTACAACAATCTCCATGTTAATGTTACAGTTACATGAATTACAATAAAACACAAAACAAGAAGACGCTTTGGGGGGGGCCCGAACCCCGTGGCCTCCCCCCTCAGGACCGCTACTGTTTAATCAGGGTGAGAAATGAGAATTCAGGAAATGCCTGGTCCCTGGCAGTAGACTTCGATCTTCCCCCTTCGATCACGTAAGGCGGGTGACTAGATTATTTGACTAAAGGGCAAGCCGAAACACACAAGCACAATTACTGACGTAATGTTGAGGTGGGTCAGGGCCTCGACACCGATAGCAATAAGTCAATAAGGCTATAATCGAGGCTGCACTACATACTTGTTCGTTATTTATAATAACACCTATCATCACTAATCAATATTAAAAGTCCTTATTAAAACTAAGTAGATATGCTGCGTTTCTTAAAAAAACTCATTCGCAGTGGGCAGCGTGCTATGGGAATAAGGGACGTCCTTTGCCACAGCCCATCACGAGGCCCACTGCGATGCGATAATGAGTCTTTTAAGAGTTTTAAGAAACCCAAACAGCATTGCAGACGACCATAGAGGTAAAAAAAAATCAAAGAGTGCTAAACTCGGCTAAATCCCATATTTATGGATCATTGACCTAAATATTTGTTGGTTTTGGTCAGCTCAACAAGTCCATCCTCTCCTATAGTCCTCTTCGGTCTCAGTTTATTAGTAACGGAAACTTTAATAATTAAAGCAAAAGAAGAGAAAGATCGATTTTCAGGGCTCCACCAATTTTAATTTTCAGTTGGCTGTGCATAACAGCTGGCGTTGGGCCGCTGAACTACATTATAATTCGTTCGTTATCGTTATATTTATACACAAACACTCTAGATTGGCGTGCAAAGATACCACAATTAAAATTAAACACTCACCAAAATCTATAAATTTCTTAATGGACAATGGTGATGGGTTGAATTGAGAATAGAAATCAAGCATTTTTGCCATACTCTGGCAATGTCTAGGTGTCAGTCTCATTTTGTTTTCGGATAAGTGCCGGACTAAATTCAATCGTTTCAACGCTCGTTTCCACACTCCACCATAAACATAATAAAACTAAAACGACCTCGCCGCTCGCCGGGACGTTATGCACTTATGCAAGTAAAGTTCGAGAATCGAGACTGACTGACTGTGTGTGTTGTTCGAATTCGATTTGTGGCTGCGCAGCGGCATCTCATAATTAATCGAGGGGGCAACCACAGCGTTAGAGCGCGGTACACCCTTGGATTTAGTCCGCTTTTAGTTCGATTTAGTTCGCTTTTAGTCCGTTAGTCCGATTCAGTCCTATTTAGTCTCATTTAGTCCAGTTTATTTCGATTTAGTCAAAGGCTTAGTGAATTTACTCCAGTTTAGTCCGATTTATTTTGCGTTAGTCCGACACAGTTTAGTGTTAGTAGGTACAAGATTATTTTAAATTGCTGGAAATTGAAAAAATTAGCAGTCTTGGGGACGGTAGAAACTTTTTCACAGAATTTGTAAATGTAGCATTTAACTTTATTTAACCAAGGTCCGCGTGCGGGCGGTTGTCGATGGCTGATGCGCCCTGCGCTCATTTACTAAAATCTAAAATACAAATGTTTTTCACCCCTAAAATGACATTTTTTGAAAAAACGGCACTAAGATTTTCGATCTTTCTGCTAAGGAAAATTCAAAAAGGGGCCTTTTTGTCCCTAAAATGGAAATTTTCCAAAAAATTGAATTAAGGTTTTTGATCCGGCAATAGGTACAACAGCTGTCGAATCCGATAGTAAGGATATGCTTTTTTGTCAAATAAATTGAAACCAGGGCCCTTTTGCCATTAAAATGATATTTCTCGAAAAAATGGCACTAAGGTTTTTGACTTGAAAAAAAAGCTATTAAATTCGGTAATAAAAATATACAGTTATGCATAGGTTTTTTTTCACGGCACCATTTTTTGGCCAAAAGGGCACGTGTGAATACATTTTTAGAAGCAGAATTCGAAGAGCATTCATATGGTACCTAATGCGAAAAATGGGGGTTTGCATTTAAATTTTTAAAGTTGATGTGCCAAAAAGGCACAGGCACTATCCGTGACCCGATGTGGCCCAATTTCTAATCAGCACTCAATATGTGTGCCAAATTTCATCTAGATACGTCCAGTAGTTTGAGCTGTAGCGTGATCAAAGACAGACAGACATTTTTCAAAAACCACTTTTTCGGATTCCCACGACTCTGAAACGTAAAGATTTGATGTTTTTGGCAATTCGATTTTTCGATCGATTTTATTAACTTACTTCGCGAAGCGTTTAGAAGTTTAAAAAAAGCAGCTACGGAAGCGGCTGGAACCTCCCCACTTGGTGAATGATCAGGGCCGTATTTCCGCCTAGGCCCGACTAGGCCCGGGCCTGGGGCGGCAAATTTTTAGGGGCGGCAAATTTTTTGGGGCGGCAAATTTTTTTTTACCTATTATTTTAAAACCGGTGCTGTCATTGCGAAGGCGGCGAGGCGAAGCAGTGTACTTATTCTGTACTATATTCTGGACCGACATCTTAAATCGACTGGACGCAACTAATAAAAAGCTACAGGCTGTGGACATTGACCTGGGGCTAGTTGTGCAACTCTACAGATCATTGGAAGACTATGTTTCTAGTGTTAGGGAGCGTTATGACGAATATGAAGAAAAGGCTATTGCATTATTCGGACAAAGAGAGTATCAAATGCAAAATAAAAGAAAGATTAAAAGAAAACGACAGCCTGATGAATCCGGAGACAACGAAACTGAATTTGAAGCAAAAGACAACTTTAAAGTTAACGTATTCTATGTGATTGTAGACAAACTAAGTGCAGAACTTTCTCGGAGAAGGAGTGCATATGACGATTTTTTTACAAAATTTAGCGTTTTTAATCATTTGTGCAATTTATCTAATAGCGATATCATTGAGAAAGGTACCCAATTAATCAACTCATATCCGAATGACTTGGAGAATTCATTTGTAAATGAGTTGATTCATTTTCGCGGATTTCTTAACTCAACTTTAGAATCTTAAACAGAAGTCCCTGAAATCAAAGACCCACGCGTTGGGGAGGTTCCAGCCGCTTCTCTGCAGCCATTTTTTTGTTAGTGTTAAAGAAAATAAAAAAAAAATTTATTTCGAATTTTTTTTTTTTGAAGCTGATCTCCATCCTCAGTCCTCACCGACAACATTCATAGGGGGGGGGGGGCAAATTTTGTGGGCCTAGGGCGGCCGGGTAGCTAAATCCGGGCCTGTGAATGATCCAATCCTATCCTATCACCAATATCAAGTAAATTTTACTATTTACTAACCTAAATTTTACTTCACCAAACCTAAGGTGTTTTCTGTAATTTTTCTAAATTTTACGATCTTTTGCCGAAAGGGCACTAAGTTTGAATACAATTTTGAAAACTAAATTTGAAGACTTTTCATGTGCTGATAGAGAAAATGAGAGTTCATTGTTCAAGTTTCAAAGTTGATATCCTAAAAGGGCACTTGCCATTCGCCGATTGCCACCAAAATTAAATCAGCTCTTCGGTGGGTAACGGTATCTCTACCTACCAAATTTCACGCAAATCGATCCAGCAGTTTGGGCTGTAGCGTGTTATTTAATGTTTCCTCGAAATTTCAAATGTTTCGATTTTATGCCAAAAAGGCGCTAAGTGGGAATACAGCTTCAGATACAGAATTTCAAGACCTTTCATGTGCTGGTAAGAAAAATTAGTGTTAATTAGTCAAATTTCATAATTTACATGCCAAAAAGGCACTTGGCGTCTGTGGATTCGCAACAAAATTAACATGGGCTCACCAGAAGGCCAACGTTAACCTCCATACCAAATTTCATTAAAATCCGTTCGGTAGTTTCCGAGAAATCGTGCTCACATACGTACATACGTACGTACATACAGACATTTTTTAAAAATTACTTTTTTGTGATCCTGGGACCTTGAAACGTAAAGAACTGTTGTTATCTCAATTTCGAATTTTGGAGTGATTGCAATAACCTCCCATTTTTATATGGTTGTGGGGAGGTTAAATCATTCGAAGAAGTAGGCAACTCTTCTAATATTATAAAATTAGAAAAACCTTTTAGGAACTGTAAAGTGGACTTTGGCCTTCAGTGTGACATTGCATGGCTACTTTCTAGAATTTCTTAATGGCGCTCTGTAAAATTTTGATTTTCATTATTTGGCATTTTAGAATATTATTGTACCTAGTATACGGCGAACATTCCCCTTGCCTCAGTATAACCGTTTTCGTAATCAATAACTGGAAAATTGAGGGTCAAAAAGCTTCTGTCTCCATTATACATAAGGACTACTATAGGACTACTATAGGACTAACAGGACGAAATGCCGGAATGGACTATGAATTGGACTAGACTGAACTAAACCAGACTAGACTGGACTAAAACAGGCTAAACTGGACTAAAGCAGGCTAGACTGGACTAAAGCGAACTATCCTGGGACAAATTGAATTAAATCGAACTAAAGCGCACCCATATCTTTGAAATTTAGACGCGGTACTGGTAGAGAACACATTTTGTCCGATTTAGTCCAATTAAGTTCACTTTAGGCCAATTTAGTTCAATATGTTCCAGGCTAGTCCGCTTTAGTCCAGTCTAGTCTAGTGCTCGTGTAGGTTTCGTACTTAAATAGATTTGTTGTCGTAGAAGGGTTTTTATTAGTTGTTCTTGATGTCCACAAAGCAGGCACTACGAGTAGTTGTACGTGTAACAACAATCACATTACTTCTGCCCGGTAATAGTTATTTACGTAAAGAATATGAAAAGACCCTTTACTCATGTGAGACTGTGATGTGAGTTACGTATTAAATTTTTTAGGTGCTCGCAACATATTTTCTGTCGTGCGAAATTATAGTAGTTTATAACCCAAAGCGTAAAACCACTTTTTCGTTGTGGTTTATACATTTTTCTTCCTACACCAGTTACAAATAAATGGGGGGCATTTCACACTCCAACAACTTGTACACCACTGCCGAATTTTCATGGCACTGCCGTAAATTTGTATACCACTGCCGACTGTGAAGTCCCCCGACAGCCCAAAAATTTAGACCACTGCCGGAATTTGACACAATTTTTGTAACCACTGCCTAACATTTCCCACTAACACTGCCGAAAATTTGTACACCACTGCCGACTGTGAAATGCCCCCCACAAATAAATAATTAATTAATCTTGAAATTTGAGAACCCAAGTGACAGATCAAGAAGATCTAGACGTCAAGTCCTACAATTTAAATTTGGCAAAATCGCGCGTGCTGTCTTCCGTCATACGCCAATCGCCGTCGCCATATTGTCTATTTAACACGCCTAGCCGTTAGTAATAATAATGGAACTCTCCATACATGTCTTTATAATAACAAGTCCAAATTTAACAGAAACTGTGATGTTCACGAAATTAATACAAGAAATAAATATGAACTCAGAAACCCCATTCCAAAATTAGAAATAACCAAAAAGTCTCCCAACTTTCTTGGTGTGTCTGTATACCTATAATAAATTACCCCATAAAATAAAAAATTGTATTTCTTTAAAATTATTTAAAAATGACCTTAAGCTTCTCCTTTTAGGAAAAGCCTACTATTCTCTAGACGAATATTTTTGTGATGAACTGTGATGATTGTGATGTAATGTACCAAATGTATGTATAGTACCTAGGTCTGTAACATATGTCTTACTTGATATAATAGCTATGTATTTTTGACGATATCCCATACAATTTATGATTGTCGAAGGAATTAATAAATTATTATTATTATTATTATTATTAATTTTTACACGACTAGCCGTGAGAAGCGGTCCTTTCACAGCCCTTCTGAATCCCGAAAATCTCATTTTCACTTAGTGTAGGAAGAAAAATATTTTAATTCAAATTATCTAAACTGGAAAATGTGAGGAGCATAGTAAAAATTAACACGATAATAAAATCCATAATATTCAGGCGAAATTTCAGTTTCCAGAATATTCGGGTGAAATTTCACTTTCCCGGACTTCTACTTTCCCGCACTAGGCCGGGAAAGTTGACTTTCCGGCCCTAAAATTGACCGGAAAAATTAATATTTCACTTTCCCGGGAAAGGCTACTTTCCGGTCCTAAAATTGACTGGAAAGGTTAACTTTCCGGTTGTGCGCCTAAAAAAGTAGTTAAAGGCAGTTAAAGGTTCACCACCAAATCTCATACGCTTTGCTGAGGATGGCGAATAGTAGAAATCTAGTGGAACCTTAGACGGCTATGTAAGGTCACTAGATACGCACCGCTTCGCTTCTAAGGTAGCGTCATCCCATTCCGAAAAAAATAGTGCCAGAACTGTAAGAGAGGTCTAGACAAAGACCACAAATCTGGGGATTTCTACCGCTTATGGTTGCCGGTGTCTGTCAATTTGACACCTAATCTGTTTGACACTGTCAGGCTTTTTTTTGCTTAATTTTTAATTTAATAGAGGCATAAATAACACTGAAATTGTGTGACGGTGCCCCTTTCTTGTGTTTTGGTCACCGGTCACTTAAGTAGAGGACAGCCTCCACCCTGCAAGGTCAATCGGTTGCCTCAATTGATGCTCCAAGTCCAGGTGCGATTTTCCCACCCCCTTTATTTCCTCAAATAATAAGAAGTTATGTTTTGTGCTGCAGCTTATTACTGGGACGCACCGACTGTCCGTCCGCTTGTTAACATTGGCACGAGTCGATTAAATTTTCTTGCCGACTCCTGCTAATGTAATCTCGTCCCGGAGACCCATGAAGCTATGGTTGTGAAAAATATAAGACAGTGACTGACCCCTGGAAATGAGAATATGGCATAGACTATTGAATTGCAACTTGTCGAGTAAGTATAAATAGAAATATTTATTTGCTTATGTTTCGTACATTTAAATACCACAAAACATTCATAATTTTCTCCATATATCTAGAGGTGTGGTAATACCGATACTTCCAGGTGCAGATCCTTGTTGAGGCTGTGTTTGTAACCAACAAAGAAGTCACCCTGGCAAAAATGCAGCTACAGAGAAGATGTTTAAGTGGCATGAACATAATCTCATTTTAACATTGTTTACATCACATAAATAAATTCTTCTTTGATCACCCTCAGTTAATTTCAGAATTTTATTTCACCGCTCCTGCTTGTTATTATTGGAAATACCTAAAACAGGATACATTTGAGCCATATAAAAAGTACGTATGTAACCTTACTCTGAGGGGCTTCGAAAAAATTTACGCCTCTTTTTCTGGCCTTTTCGTCGGTCAGTGCAGGACTTTACAGCACATGCGAAACTCATCGTCAAAGAAAACGGAATATTGATGAATAAATTGTAGGATTTGTAGGTTAAACAAACCAAACAAGTAACTGCTTGACACCTCGCAGACAAAATCGACAACTGTCAATAAATCACTATCCCAAAGGTTTTTCCGTCACGTCACCGTGGGTTACGTCAAACACTACTCATCTCTTTATTTCCATATGTCCATCGCTTACATTACATTGCTGGACCATGGCGCTACCTTAGAACCGAAGCGGTTCCTACGTATCTAGTGACCTTACGGCTATGGTGCCACCACTGCCACCTAGCGGCCCTCGGACTCTATTGATGATACGCATGATGATAATGCAGGTGTCTGCCTCGGTAGGGTTTCAGCTCCAATAATGACACTTGATTCATGATGGCCGCCGTTTGAATTATTAGTGATTTATTAGGTTAGGATAGGGCGCACCGCAAGTAGATATAATTTAAATTTAAAAAGCGGGTTATGTGATATTAGTTTTAAAAACCTTAACGACCTGTGTAGTTATACCGAGAGAAAATGAGCCAGGAAGTCAACGGAGCGAAAGAAGAAAAAGTGTACTTCCTTTCTGTTCTTTCCACCTTCAAGAGTTACAGGTAAGAACAATAAAAATTTCGCTGTCCTCATTAATTTGTTTACCGAAGATAATGACGGTAAATATAAATTGGTAACTATTAATTGATTAAACAGTGAGTGTGTGAAGGTCACCTTTTATTAAACTTAATTGTTTGTTTCAGAGACCAGTCTTTGTTACGAATCCAACACAAAGAACAATGCCTCTCGACTCTTCCCTCATATCACAAAAAGTGGCTTTCTAAATACAGGAAGGATCTCGAATCTTTCAAGGAGTGCATTGAAAAGAATGCCAAGTTAATCCCGATTGTGCTTCAGCACGCTCATACTATTTTCGACAATGTGTATTCTAACGATGGGCCATCACACTCCGAGATTGAAGTTGGAACTTTATCGGAAGGTTTAGATAAGGTGCAGTCAGTTTTCAAACAACTGATGAGGGACTGGAGCTCGTTAGGGGCGGAAGAAAGACAGCAATGTTATCAACCAATCATTGATGAAATTAACCTCCAGTTTCCTGAAGATAAATTCGATAGATCAAATATTAATGTTTTGGTGCCTGGTGCAGGACTAGGGAGATTAGCTTTCGAAATCGCATCTCGAGGTTTTGCATGCCAGGGAAACGAGTTCAACCTGTTTATGCTGATAGTGTCTTATTATGTCTTAAATCATTGCAAGAATGTTGATGAATATACTATTTATCCTTGGATCCATCAGTATTGTAACAATTTGAGTGCCGAGCATCAAATGACAAGTGTTAGGTAGGTATATCAGTTAACTATTCATTCATTAGACAATTTGGTGTCCCACATTGCAACATCTGTGCAATATTGCGCAGTTTTCAACTATTTCGCTCGTATTTCGCACATTGTGCACACATTACACAATTATTGCATACAGTACATCATTATTACACACATTGCACAATTGTACGTTGCACTACTTTGCAGTTCAAACCTGATTTCTTGAAAAAATCGTTCAAAAATCTGCATGTAGTACAGTAAAATTTTGAGGCATAGAGACCTATGATTTAGAGGGGAAAGGAATATTTTCTGGCGTGTTAAACGCGTTCTAAACACAATAATGTTGTCGTCATTGGAAAATTTGTAATGACAAAATTTTTTTGTGAGTAAAACAACTCAAGAATTTTAAACCAATCAAACGTCAGAATTCATAGACAGTCGACCAATCACCATGGTTTTGAACTGAAAATCGCACGATACTAATCATTAGCCAATAGAAAAATGGATTTCTGTGTGTTTACCATGGCAACTCGAAAATTTCCTGGAAATTTTTGATATCTTCCTGGACCAACCTAAACGAAATTAATAAGTGGAAATTTTTATGTCCAATTAAACGTCAAAAAACATTTCTATTCAATTTCTGTGGCTGTATCGTTGCTATTTTCTTACCGAATCTGCATTCGAGCATTAATTCATATCCTGGAAATTTTAGTCGTGCATCCCAACATGGTAATCGGGCCCTCGTGTTCCACTCGGGCCGATTAATACGTTGTTGGAATGCACTCCAAAAATTTCCGGAAAGAATTAATGCTCTTATGAGATTATAAGTGAAAAAATTTCTGTCAAATGAAATAATGTTATGGCAACCCTATTGTTTGAAATTTCTCTTGTTGTTTAATCGTCCGGAGATAATTCGTGGTCTAATTTTTTCTGCAAAATATGGCTACATTCGTAGCTTTTGGTTTTGGAAAATCTACTCATTTATTTGTTTCGCAAATTTCGTCGGAAAAAATCAGTACCACTCGTTATATGCAGGTGGTGGACTTCCACCAACCTGAACTTCGCCCTTGCGTTATGCAATAAAGACATTATTATTATTATTATTATATTATATACGAAAATTCCACTTTAAAAATTTGATCCAATTACGAACGAGGATTTAAATCTTTACAACGGATTCTGGCCAATCAAGACAAAATTATATCGGAAATTTTTCTGTCAGGTTAATACTGTCAAGATTTTGTACTTCAGTGAAATTTTCTCGCTGAACACCACTCGTGATCCCTAAAATTTGCGAAAATTTATTTTCGACATTTACTCCAGATTTTTTTTGGGAAATTTTGATATCACTTGTAGTTTTATACATATACGATAAGTTCAAATTAAGCGACTTGTGGCCTAACTTATCTGTTCTGAACTGAAAATGCATAGTTTGTGATTAGAAAGCGTCAGAAACTCTTTTTTGCACTGTTCGATGTTCCTGAAAAAATGTCAATAACTTTTGAAAATACAGGGTGTCCCCTAATTAGGCTGCAATATTTTACCAGTGCATTCTACGATCAAAATTAGGACTAAAAGTTTAGTAAACATTTTTCGAAAAATCCATCCTAAGCTGGAGCTAGGGCCCCTCAAAGGGGTTAAAAAAATGGTTATTTCTTCAGTTTCTGAGGAACGGCTTACGATAGGGTCAAGAAATTTTGAACTTTGTTGTACATTTTTGTGCTGAACAAGACTGATGTAATGGCTTTTGACAAAAGTTTCAGGGACGTGCGTGAGTGGAGGGACCGCGGACATAGGATAGGATAATATACTTAAAATTACTGATCTTTGAAAATTTATATTTTCTTACCTAAAAATTACTCTTCTTTTATTTTTCAAGGATTCATTAATTGAGCGTTCCTCTTTCCAAAACTACAAAAAAAAAGAAAATTCTCCCAAGCAGTCACTAATGACTAGGGCCCTTTGTGTTCATAATTGGCCCAAGATCTCCTATAAAAAGTTCGATAAAAAAATGTCCGCGGCCCCTCCACTCACGCACTTTCCTGAAACTTTTGCCAAAAGTCATTACATCAGTCTTTTTCAGCACAAAAATTTACAACAAAGTTCAAAATTGCTTGACCCTATCGTAAGCCGTTCCTCAGAAATGGAAGAAATAACTATTTTTCTAACCTCTTTGAGGGACCCTAGCTCCCTTAGGATGGATTTTTCCAAAAATGTTTACTAAACTTTTAGTCCTAATTTTGATCGTAGAACGCACTGGTAAAATATTGCAGCCTAATTACGGGACACCCTTACGTATGTTTTTCCTTTTTTCAACTTTTTCGAGAATTTTTTGAATACCTATAGATTACCGGTAGAGGTGCTTTGACAAAAAATTGTTAGTTATATGGATGCAGGAATTTGAAAATGCTCACCCCACCCCGACGTATCACTTGGTCGACTGTCTACTGTTTAATATCTGCTGACCTATCAGACAAACACAAATGGGGGTGGGCTTTTTCATAGTCCCCGTCTGTACTGCGCTTTGCAAGGGAAGTGGAAAGAATATTTCAGCACGCTCAACTTAGCGCTCACAACAGAATGGGCACAAGACTGCACAGCATTTTAGAGATGTTAGTTTTCACATTTGTTGAAACTTTTCATGAAATTTTGAAAAGTTTAAAAAAATATGAAAAATTGTCCTACTGTAGTATAAAGTATTCTGTAGAATTAAATAAATCTACAACAGCTGAATAGGGAATATAATATAATATTAAATGACAAAAATAGTAAGTGTATAGGTAAACAAGTTAATAAGTCAAAATAAAAGCAATAAACACAAAATTCATCGTTGTTTTCATCTTTTAAGTAGTATTTCACTTCATTTCACTGTTTCCAGTGCTCAATGGGTACTGATACTACTTAAAACGACTAGAATTGGCGGCGCTGTCGGTGGGAGTTTATTATTACCGCATTGATACTTTTTTCAACAACTTTTCAAGAAAAGTGAAAAGTTTCAACATAGGCTGAAATTTTTCAGTGAAACGAAAAGTTTTTGAAACTTTTCAAGCCCACATCTCTACATTGCACAACACTACACAGCATTGCACACTCGACTGCACAATATTACACACCATTGCACAATTGCACATTATTGCACACACGTGTGTCCCAACATTGCACACATTGAATACCCCTTCATTTCAAATAAAACCGTTTCAGGTTTCCTGATGTGAAACCCCTGCCTACGCCTGAAAGCAAGTTCTCCATGACTGCAGGAGATTTCTTGGAAGTCTACACAGACAGTGATCAATGGCATTGTGTGGCCACCTGCTTCTTCATCGACTGTGCCCCAAACGTAGTGCAATTCATCGAAACCATCTACCATATTCTAAAACCAGGCGGCGTTTGGATCAATTTAGGCCCCCTGTTATACCACTACTCTGACATAAAGAATGAAAAGAGTGTGGAACCCAGTTTTGAGGTAGTCTGTGAAGTCATTACCAACATTGGATTTGTAATGGAGAACTGCAAAACTGGCATTAAAACAAAGTATTGCCAGAACCCCAAGTCCATGCTTCAGTATGAGTATGACAGCGTCTACTTCGTCTGCAGGAAACCAGTTGATGCTACGAATGGTAATGAAGTATTTAATAATGATGAAATGTAATTGCTGTGACTGAGCATAAAGTACAATATAAAAGATGATATAGATTATATATATATTTTAAGAAACAACTTTGATGAATATGTATTGAACACAATGTATTTGTATGATTAGATTGTTTCACTTGATCTGAAGATAGTTCTATGCTAAGTTTTCTGCTTAAGGATGATTCATCATAAGTCTGGTGTACCTAAATTCAAATACGTACAAGTAACAAGTCTTGAGTTATTAGTTGAGTTTTTTTTAGAAGAGGTTTAATTTACTTCATGTATTATATTATTTGTTCTAATAAATAAATGTTCTGTGAATTATACATAAGCATTTTGAGATTTTTGGTATACTAAATGAGGGTCACGGCCACCGCCGTAGTGACCACCCCGTAATAAGGATATTGTTACGTTTTCATTCTTATGGGATACATGGCTATATCTACTTTATCCGACTGCATAAAAAAGAACTGGTCCTTTCTTATGGAAAACGGCTTTGAATTTGGTTAAAATTTTGATAAATCATACTTAAAAGATCGAACTTTTAGTTACTTAAGTAGGTATAGGTATCTACCTACCTTATTGTTCATTCATTTATTCTATAAAGAAAACCATTTAATTTTAATAGAAAATGATGGAGTTAACACAAAATATTAACCTCCCCACTCCACTTCACCATTTAAAAAAAAGGGAGGTTACTGCAATCACTAAAATTTTCGAATTTGAGATAGCACCAGATCTCCACGTTTTGAGGTCTCAGGAACCCAGAAAAGTGGTTTTTAAAATGTGTCTGTGTGTATGTTCGTACGTACGTACGTACGTTTGTAAACACGCCACAGCCAAAACTACTGGGCCGATTTGGCTGTAATTTGGTACGTAGGCATCTCATAACCCAACTTAGATCTGAAAAGCTTTTGGAGCCAATCGTGCAACCGGAAATGCCATTTTGGCACATCAACTTTTAAATTTTAAATGCAAACCCCCATTTTTCACGTCACCATAAGAAAGACCTTCAAATTCTGCTTCTAAAAATGTATTCATTCTTAGTGCCCTTTTGACCAAAAATTAAAAAAAAATTGATTTTTATCGGACTTTAAAATCGCGGTACAGCCCAAGCCCCTGAACCGATTTGGCCGAAATTTTGCATATGGAGATTGTATTACACGTCGAAGAGCTGAACAAATTTTGAATTCAATCGACTCACGGAAAGTGCTGTTTTGGCATACCAATTTCCAAATTTAAAATTATTCTCTCATTTGACCATTAAAAACAGGTTTTTGAAAGATTTATTGTCACCATCAGAAAGGTCTTCAAATTCTGGTTTCAAATAGGACAAAATTAATTCGCATTTAGCGCTGTTTGGTTCAAAAAATCGAAATTTTATAATAACAGTAAAAATACATTATAGCCCAAATTACTGAATCGATTTGGCTGAAATTTGGTACATGGAGATTAGGTGACCCGTTGAAGACCTGAAAGGCTTTTGGGAGCAATTGGCCCACGCGAACTGCCATTTAAGCATATCAACTTAAAATTTTAAATACAAGGCCTCTTTTTTATGTCGCCATTAGAAAGACGATCAAATTCTGGTTCTAAAAATGTACTCACAGTTTCTGCCATTTCAGTGGAAAATAGAGAAAAAATTCTTTCTCATTAAAAGGGAGCAGGCTGACAGTGGATGACATAAAGTGGCAGTTATTGTCAAAAAGGTGGCAAAAGATTAACCTTAAAAGGAACATATTGTCAAATGTGATGGGTGATGTACGAGGTGATGTCGGTATTTGTCAGAAAATTGCGAAATTAGTCACTGACGTCAGACGATAAGGATAAAAAAAAATCTGTTGAATTGACTACTATCTACACAGAATACAAAGATCCACGCGATGGGGAGGTTCCAGCCGCTTCTCTGCTGCATTTTTTTAATATGTACACCTAACACAAATATTGCAATAATTACGGGCGGATGTCGATCGCTGATGCTGCCGTGCGCATTGCACCCCGGCGCTCATTTTACTAAAATCTAAAATATAAATGTTTTTCACCCCTAAATGACATTTTTCGAAACATTTGCACAAAGGTTTTTGATCCGGCAATACCTACAACAGCTAATGATACCGGAAATAAAATCCTTTCCTTCTTAAAATCGGTTGTATTTGATTCAAATATGTTAATGCAGTATTAGGGTATGTACATGTACATCGTAGGTCTGATGATGGCAGTGATGTTGCCGAAACTAGTTATGTACATCGAAGATCTGATGATGGCAGTAATGTTGCCGAAACTAGTTACCATACGTATATTGAATCAAATACACCAGAAGGAAGGATTTTATTTCCGGTACCTATCATTGATAAATAATGGACCGTCTTTACACCGAATCCATAATACAACAGCTATCGAATCCGATATAGTAATACAATATGCCTTTTTGTAAAATAAATTCACACTATAAAATGACATTTTTCGAAAAAATGCCACTAATGTTTTCGCTTGAAATAAAATCAGCTGCGCAATTTTTTGGCCAAAAGGCACAAGTATGAATACATTTTTAGAACGTGAAAAATGGGGGTTTAATGCATTAAAATTTTTAAAGTTAATGTGCCAAAAAGGCATTTTCGAGAAAAAACGCCTTTTGTGGCAGTGCTCGCGTGGGTTTTCGTAAATAGATTTGTTGCAAAAGGGTTTTTAAGGCTGATTTATAGTGGGTTGACTAAATTTATTCCCTACTTTCTTCTCTATCTTTATTCTGCTCTCCATTCATTTTCTATTGAAGTGACAGAACGTCAAAATTTGAATTTTAAGTTGGTATGAGGAAATTTTGCAAGGAATTTTACTAACAGGTGAATACGCGATATTAGCGATGACGAGGAACCTCCATCTTTGTTGTGTATGGTCATAGTCAACGCCTCTCACTCTCACTAAAGCCAAACAAAGCGAGATTTCGATGTCCAAATTCCAGAAAACTGTATTTTTCGTCTAATTGTTTATTTACAGTTCCTGTGTTGCTTTTTAAAACCTTAATATTGACAAATTGAAGAATTGCTTTCGATTAAATCGTTACATAACATTGTCCAACCTTATTCTAAATTAAAGAGCCATCTATCGGATGTTGTACGAACCTCAGATGGTGTTTCACGCTGTAAAAATTCAAATGCGCCGCCAAAAATTAACCTATATCTATACCGTGGTAGTGGCATTGACTAATGGCCTAGAAACTAAGTTTGGCAGTAACTTTTGGTCTTTTAACGCATCAAATAAATTATTTACGATGATTCCCCAAGTGAGGCTGTCACTTCTGTAACTTGTCATTCTTGTCAATTTCTGTTCCCACTCGGTTTAGTTCTGAATTAAACTGCTACTAATTTAATATTGTTTTATAATTATTGCATCAGGAAAATTAGCACTTTGAGGTACTAGTTGCAATACTAAAGGTTCATTGTCTTCATACTGCTAGTTTACACGAAGGTAGGTGCCACAGTTTTCAAATGATTTCATATTTTACGAGCACTGTAATGTAAGCGTTTCTTATGGACGCCAATTTCGTGAAACACCAGGGCCGTTCGCGCGCTGCTACGCACATGCGCATTATAATTTTGAATATCGTCTATTGAATCTATACAAGAAATTCTCGCGTGTTTAGCTTCATTGCCATGGTAACAACCTTAACCTAACCCAACAAAGATGGCGGACCTACGTCACGCTAATAGCCCGTATTGGTAGAAGTGATTTCAATGCGGTAGGACATACTTACGTCAGAAAACATGACAAATGTCAAAGTTTTGCAATCGTTCTGAATTGGCCCAAAATGACCTTTGTGTGCGTGCAGTTTTAAGTAAAGTGCAAAGAAAAATATTCACGAGGAAGCCTCAAGTAAGTTTATCTGTAACACTGCTGCTAACAATAAAAATAAACCCTAGAAGTTTTGGGTTTATGACGTTTATGTAATGTTTTTGCTTTCCCGCTAAATTTGGATCAAAGTGTCAAAAGTACAGGCCCTTACAAATTATAGGGTTGTACAGTTCCAGAAAAATATTAGTTCTGTTTAAAAATAAGCTTGAAAATAAGCTAAATGTCCGAATTTTTTTATTGTGGATGAATTACGTACTTCAGCCATGCCGCTCTAGAGCGTTTTTGTTACAGCTGTTTAATCACGTGACTCTCGCGAGACACGCCATTGGTTTCCCATATTCTTTATTCCATATAAGATGTAAAATTTCGCGATATTATCTTGCGGTTATAGCATAAATCAAGGGATTGCCTAGCATTGGGCTCTCATGATTGGTCAGCTTACTATTTTTTTAAAATTTGTATTGAAATACTGTCACCTTTGCCGTCAGTTTCAAATTTTTCTCTGAAGGACGATTCATCTGACATTATTTTGAAGGTATTTCAATACAAAAACAAGATTATTTCCTATGCTGCTTTCAAGTATAAGTTTGTAATTCAATACATAAAACCGAGAAAAAACGCCTTATGTTTTCAAATGCAAGTTTGTATTTCAATACATAAAACCGAGAAAAGACGTTTTATGATACCGGTATGCCGCAAAAATTTGCTTTAGTCACATGCACAATGACAGTGCTGTCAGCTGTTAGCTGTCACTTGTATGTAAATGCCGTAGAACTTATGACTGATGAAAATCATATTTTTTAAATTTGGGCATTAAATTCGTCTTACCAAATTCGAAACTTAGCCACAATAAAGGTATGTTACCATTCTACCCTTTAGAGCAGATTTAATATTGAAGATCCTATTTTGCTGTACAGCACCCCATCCTACATCCACTTTGAGGTTATATTATTTTCTGCCCCTGTTTTGCAGACATGTCTAGCCGTGAAGGTGGGAAGAAAAAACCCCTTAAACAGCCAAAAAAGGAGCAGAAAGATCTGGATGAATCTGATGTAGCCCATAAGCAAAAACTGAAGGAACAACAGAAGGCTCTACAGGATGCCAAAGCAAAGGCTTCACAGAAGGGACCTTTGGTTAGTGGTGGCATTAAAAAATCAGGAAAGAAGTGACGGTTTCATATTCTACACATTTAGAAATATGCCCATTTAATTCTGTTTATAAAGGATACACTAATGTTTGTATGACATGAATAATTATCCTAATAAATTGTTGTTTCAATAGAGGCGAGGCGACCTTGTACGAGAAAAAAAAATACCTAGTTGAAGTAGAAGCACGTTTTGATGCCATTTTCTTCCCATTAGAGCCTGTGGCCTGTTAAAATCACCTGATATCGGATGAATGGATTTATTTTTTTATTATAAAGGGCCGATATAATAAAACTTCAATGTCCGTTAAAGTTAATGTCGACTTTATAGGGGATTTTGACCAGTCGGAAGCAGCGGTTTTAAAATACAGGCATATTTATCTAGCAACATTTCAAAACGACTGCTCCTGATTGATCAAATTTACCTTTAAATTCGACTTTAACTTTAAAGGACTGTTAACTTTCATTATAAAATCGGCCCTTCCTAATAGTCCAGTCGGTTCGCGACAATATTATGGTCGAATACTGCATTTCATTCAACAAAGGTGCCGTTTGGCACAGTTGTACATGGGACCAATACAATTGATTTAACCCGCAGTGCCCAAAAAAATTGCCCTTAGGAACAAAATGGTGACGGTTTTTTTTCAAAATTTCCACGAAAATTGTTAATAGCTAAACTATTATTACCTATTTGAGGAAGCAACAAATATTTTTCTTGCACATTACAACCGAAAAGAACATTACTTCTCATTTTAGTAATGTACTGGGTGGTCGTTTTATCTTGAGACTGGCAAGACGCAATCGGAAAGAAAGCATTTTAGAAAAAAATGATTTGCATAAAAGTTTTGACTTCGAGGGGAAAAATAGATGGCATCATTGCCATTTTGATTCAAGGTCATTTTCAATATCAAATGAAGGTCAACTTCAACTTAATTTTTTTTATGGAAACCTATCCATCGGATTCAAAAATAGTTCAATTAGAGTAGTTTGTTCTTTTACGGGGAATAAGAATCTGTAATAAAAAATATGTTTCCATTTAAAAAAATGAAGTTTACATTCATTTGACCTTGAAAATGACCTTGAATCAAAATGGCGATGATGCCATCTATTTTCCTCCTCGAAGTCATAAAACTTTTATGCAAAACATTTTTTTCTAAAATGCTTTCTTTCCGATTGCGTCTTGCCATCAGTTTCAAGATAAAACGACCATACGGTATATTACTAAAATGAGAAGTAATGTTCTTCTTGGATGTAATCTACAAGAAAAATATTTGTTGCTTCCTCAAATAGTTAATAACAGTTAAGATATTAGCAATTTTCGCGGAAATTTAGAAAAAACCGCCGCCATTTTGTTCCTAAGGGAAATTTTTTTGGGCACTGCGGGTGAAATCACTTGTATTGGTCCCATGTACAACTGTGCCAAACGGCACCTTTGTAGAATGAAATGCAGTTTTATTTCTCAAACCGACTGGACTATAAGGCTAAGATAACTTGCCATAATGGCAGTGGACTTCTAGATATAATTTTAGCTGGAAGTCTATTGCCATTGTTTTGGATCATTCTCTGGTGGTTTTCCTTTATGTAGGTACAGTCAGTTGCAAAATTATCTGGGACATAACTTTTTATAATTAAGTTTAAAGAGAATTTGGAGAGACCAATTTGCTGGTCAAAAGCAATGTCTGAGGCTGGTAGACCACCCAGGCTATTGGAAGACAAAGTCTCAGAAATGTAATTTGGCAACATTCTTTACCTAAACTAGGTATACAGGTGTCCCGAAATTAGAGGTCAATACTTTGCCAGTAGATTAATGAAAAATATGAAAAAAAGTCCCTATGAACATATGTCGAAAAATAAGTCCTAGGGGGGCTAAGGCTAAGGTTTTTTTCTAAATATCTTCAAAACGGCGGTTAAAGATAGCAACGTGAATTTGGTAAGTCTTTGATGCTGAATATACTACTTTGGAGAAAATTTTTAAATTTTGATCATAACCGTCTCGTACAGGAGGGGCTTAGGACTAAATTTACTCAAACATTTTTGTAAGTAGTTTTTTCTGAAATTTGATTCCAGAATCTGAAAATTTGAGGTTTTTTAAGTAAAAATGGTACTCTTGTTTGACATCAATGGAATGCGCATTTTTCGAAAAAAATGGCAAAATATCGGAAACAAGTTCATGGGACGGTTCCTTACTTCATTCTAGGAAGAAAAGTTCTTATGGATATGGGTCGAAAATGATACCTAAGGAAGCTATGGTCTGTCAAATGGGATCTTGGAAAGCATGCAGAGATGGGCGAGTAAACAATTGAATTACAATTAGAATTGTTTACTTCAAATTTTGCCCGTCAACAATGTATTGCCTTTAGTGCCTCGGTTTCTCTGACAATATTATCAGCCCTGCAGACATTTCTGATAAAATAAATATTTGTAATTAGTTGTTATTCTATAGAAATATTATAACAAATAGAGTTGCGTTTTATTAAAATTAATTGTAATATAGATTAACTTACCGGTGCGATTAAAGCCGAGATTGCGCGAAATTGCTTAACTGTTTATTGCAAACAATTAAGGCACTTTGCATGATATTGTGTCATTTTGCATTTACGACTTGGTTGAAAAATCAATATTTTAAGTAAATCTAACCTGAAATAATTGTTTACATTGTTTACATGTAAACGTAAACAATTATTGTTTACACGTAAACGCACATCTCTGAAAGCATGTTGTTTGAATTAATGACTCTAGCTCCCTTAGGAAGCATTTTTCGACCCATACCCACAAGAAACTTTTCTTTCTAGAATGAAGTAAGGGACCGTCCCATGAACTTGTTTACGATATTTTGATGTCCTCTGTTACAGATGTTGGAGCCCCTGAACCAATGAATAGCCATTTTTTTCGAAAAGGGCGCATTCTATTGATGTCAAACAAGAGTACCATGTTTATTTAAAAAACCTCAAATTTTCAGATTCTGAAATCAAATTTGAAAAAAAACTCCTTACAAAAATGTTTGAGTAAATTTAGTCCTAAGCCCCTCCTGTACGAGACGCTTACGATCAAAATTTTCTCCACAGTAGTAAATTCAGCATCAAAGACTTAGTAAAGATACCAAATTTCACGTTGCTATCTTTAACCGTTTTGAAGATATTTAGAAAAAAACACTTTTAAAGTTGCCCCTTTAAGGGGCCTTGGCTCCCTTAGGGCTTATTTTTCGACATATGTTCATAGGGACTTTTTTTCATATATTTCATAGAAGAATCTACTGGTAAAGTTTTGACCACTAATTTCGTTACAGCCTGTATATCAGTTGAAAAAATATACAGGGTGAGTCTGAAAGACTCCACATCTTTTATACCACAGACTCTACTGTTCAAATGATGAAGCTTGGTGCAAAAATTTTTGGTCAATTGTGATTCCTCTTGATGTTATAAGCCGCCAAAGATCTTCATTTTTAAACATTATTTTTAAATATCTTTCGAAAGGTGTATTGTAGGATTTTGAGTTTTTGCATAGCATTGTTACAGACCAAGAAGCAACTGCTGATGGTACTTAAGACATTATCCAAAAAGCGGAGCTCTGTTATACAGGGTGGCCCCGATGTTATTTGCCCTTAAACTTTTTTATGTTTGAAAATCTTACTAATTTGCCTATGCGACCGTATTCCGTTCAATTCTAAAACTTTTTTGGCTCTTAAAATTTTTCGAAGAAACTAACCACTCACGAGAAAAGTTGAGAAAACCGAAAACATGATGCAGGTAATCACCTCAAAACCAATGATGATAGTCTACCTCATAAAAAAGTGAAATTACCATCAATGTTTTTTCTTCAGTCGTGAGCAATGGCTCTGGGCACAGATGTAGGTCATCTTCAATGCAAAAAAAAAGTTGAAATGTGATGCGTGTCAACGTACACTTTGATTTTTATTGAAATTGTAGGTTTGTCACAATGATCATGTTTTCGGTTTTTTCAATTTTCCTCGTGAGTGGTTAGTTTTTTCGAAAAATTTTAAGAGCCAAAAAAGTTTTAGAATTGAACGGGGAATACGGCCGCATAGGCAAATTAGCAATATTTTCAAACATAAAAAAATTCAAGGGCAAATAACATCGGGGCTACCTTGTATAACAGGGATCCGCGTTTTGGATAATGTCTTAACTACCATCAGTAGTTGCATCTTGGTCTGTAACAATGCTGTGCAAAAATTCAAAATCCTACGATACACATTTCGAAAAATATTTAAAAAGAACGTTTAAAAATGAAGATCTTTGGCGGCTTATATAGGTATATACAGTGCGAGTGTAAAGTATGGAATAAAAGTCCTAAAATTTTTGACATTGATTTGTAGCAAAAATCCTCGGACAGGTCAATTTTATTTTTGTAATGCGGACTTGATGGAGGGAACAGTTATTTTCTCACACTTCCGGTTCAACCGGAAATGGCCTTGACTTAGTTTTCTCAAATGGAATGACACTTTTTTCTCAACGGATTCGGAATCTACGATTTTTTCTGATTTAGAAACATGTATCATACTTTACCGGAAGTACATTCACGGCCACCCCAGATTTTCAAAAACATCGAAGAAATCGGTCAAAAACCAAGATTTTTGAAAATCGCAAGTATACGTCAACCTTATTTTTTTGTGACAAATTCAACTGCACGATTACATTTTAAAAAAATTCTTTTTGCTATTTTGGTAGATTGTGAAAAGTGAAAAAATTTGAAAAAATAAAGCCAAATAAAAGGAAATGAAATTGCGCGGTTGAATTTGTATCAAAAAAATAAGGTTGACGTATATTTGCGATTTTCAAAAATCTTGGTTTCTGACCGATTTCTTGGATGTTTTTCAAAATCTGGGGTGGCCGTGACTGTACTTCCGGTAAAGTATGATACATGTTTCTAAATCAAAAAAAATCGTAGATTCCGAATCCGTTGAGAAAAAAGTGTCATTCTATTTGAGAAAACTAAGTTAAGGCCATTTTCGGTTAAACCGGAAGTGTGAGAAAATAACTATCCCCTCCATCAAGTCCGCATTACAAAAATAAAATCGACCTGTTCGAGGATTTTTGCCATAAATCAAGAACAAAAATTTTAAGAATTTTATTCCATCTTTACACTCGCACTGTATATTGCTATTAAACAGGCCTTTTAGGCCCACAGCTTTGTAATTCGTTTCCATATCATTCTATCTCTGGCCTTGTTCTTCAAGTTCTCTACGCCTTTCCCCGTTAAGTCTGCCAGCACCGCCTCTCACCATCTTCTCCTTGGTCTTTCTTTCTTTTTCTTATAACCTGGCGTTGTCCAAGCTATTTTTTTAACCGTTCTTTCCTCAGCCATTCTTTCTATATGACCCAGCCACTGTAGTCTTCTTGATTCGATTGCCATATCGATCTTCGGTTCCGTGTAAATACTATATATCTCTGCATTTGTTCTTCTTATGTATCCGTCTTCAGTTTTCTTTCCTCCTACTATCCCTCTAATAATTTTTCTCTCCCATCTCATTAGTATTTCTTCTATATTCCTATTTAATACCCATGTTTCGCAGCCATATAATGCTGTTGGTCTCAGTATTGTCTTGTAAATCCTTATTTTGGCATTTCTTGACAGTTGTTTCGCTCTAATTAAGTGGTTCATCGCTCCGGCGCATCTGTTTGCTTTGCTTAGCCTCGCCTCAATCTCTTTATCTTCTTCACATCTGCTTGTTATTCTTGCTCCCAAATACACAAACTCTACTACTTCAAATTCCATTTTCCCTACTCCCGTATTCACTTCTAGTGTTGTTTCCGTGTTCTGACGTCCTCCTATTCTCATCATTTTGCTCTTCGTTTGATTAACTTGTAATCCCATCTTGTATGCCGCGTCTACCATTCTTCTTGTTACTTCCTTTAGTTCTTTATCGTTTCTGGCTATTATAGCCACGTCGTCTGCATAACCTACGACTTGGTGGCTTTTATACATTAAATGTCCGTCTCTGTTCAGTTGACTGTCTCTGATGATATTCTCTAGCACCATATTAAATATTAGTGTTGAGAGAGGGTCTCCTTGCCGTAGTCCTGTTCTGATTACGAAATCTTCCAATGTTTCACCTTTGAACCTTACATTGCTTGTAGTGTTCTCTAAAGTCATACTCAGTAGTCTCATCAGCTTCGGAGGTATGCCGAATACTTCTCTTATGTTCGACAAACTATCCCTTTTAATTGAATCGTATGCCTTTCTGAAGTCTATGAACAGTGCGACTGCTGGGATTTTGTATTCATAACAAGTTGTCAATACTTCTTTCAACATAAAAATTTGATCTGCTGTACCTCTCCCTTTTCTGAATCCTGCTTGATATTCTCCTATTTGCGGTTCTATTATTGCTTCCAACATTATTTTTATTAGTGACGCTACTATCTTGTAGACTACATCAAGTAAGTCTTTCACACTCACCCTGTATTAATCGGAAAAGATCAACGTTCAGGTAGACCGTGTAAAGCAGCCCCTTGTGCTATCCCAAATTAAGGGTGCGCACGGATTCAACTAAATGCAACCAATTATACATTCTTCTTTCATTTAATCTTATGTATTTTTACTTTCACACAAATCTGCCTTACGAAGACAAATTAACTTCGGAAAAAATTAACAGATGGAAGAGCAGTCATTAAGTTATTTAATGACTATTCAAAATTTGTTATTTTGTTGAAATAAATTGAAGAAAAAAAATTAGGAAAATTCATATCACGATTTCTTAATTTTTTTCTTTAATTTATTTCAATGAAATGGCAAATTTGGAATAGTCAATAAACAATGTAAAGACTGCTCTTCCATTTGTTATTTTTTTTCAAAGTTAATTTGTTTTCGTAAGGCATAGTTGTGTGAAGTTAAAACTACATAGGATTAAATGAAAGAAGAATGTATAATTGGTTGCATTTGGTTGAATCCGTGCGCACCCCACGTCCGCCGCACAGACGATAGAGCCGCCAGTATCGGCAGGGACATTTCTTTTGACCGCGAGTGTACCTACGCACATCGCACGTATGTACACAAACATTTTATAAAAACTACTTTTTTGGGGTCCTCAGACTCCACCTCAAAACATAGATTTGGTCTTATCTCGGATTCGAAAATTTCAGTGATTGCAATTTTTTTAAATTTTGGGGTTGGGGATGTTAGAAAACGCACCAATAGTTTTAAAATTGGCGGCACTTGCGCACGTCTCGGTCTCCCTTTCTCCTGCGCCACGATCGACCATCCAGGCTCACTCCGTTCATTTGACAAACAGCTGACTAGTTTCAGCTGAACCCGCGAGTTGTCAACACAAAGATAACAAAGTGAGTTTTGCTGTCCGTTGTGTAAAAGACAAAAACTTGAATAAAATGGAAGAAAACCGGTCGAATAATTTAATATACAGTGTGATTATATAGCATACGAGTTTTCCGTGAAGAGGTCGGGGTGCAACACTAAGGTAAAGTTCTTAAACTGCCAAGATTTTTGTTGTAAAGTAGGTAGTTTGGAAGTGGGTGCCATTTTGTATGAAGAGATTTATAAATAAATGTACAAGTTTAATGCCCTTGCTGTCTTAATTCTGGGCTGTCGCTGTCTGCACCGATGTCCGTTAGGTACTTAAGTCATTGCTTAAGTCGAGACTGATTTGCATCTGGGCTGTGGCCTAATTAAGGCATGTTAAGTACTGTTATAAAACACTACTGTTACAATTTTTTGTCTGCACTTTTTCCCTTATTAATGAATAGACAGGTGCGTTGTCAATTGCGTAAGTAACCGCAATAATTATTGTTATAAGTAGGTAGTACTCGTTATAGTTACAATCGCTACATTTTCACATAAGCAAAGTCGCGAGAACGAAAGTTTTCCAACTTTTTATGCAATCACTCCTACTTAATAAAATAATATAAGTAGTACCTATGTAATGAGGTGTACTTTTGGAAACGAAACTTTAGTATGTAGTACAGTTGGCGACGAAAAATTTTGAACGACATTTTTATGTCAATTAAAAATTTTTTGATGTGAACCAAGCATCAATGTCACTTTGACTGACGATTTTTGGTAATTTGGCACTAGTCTCAATAGTGAGGTTAACATTCCCTAAAGCTGATTTTACAATAAATTGTCACTCAAATTATGTCGTCCAAAATTTTTTGTCCCCAACTGTACCTATAGACAAAAAAATTTCAACATTGTCGTTTGTCATTTTCTATTGGAAGTGACAGAACGTCAAAAGGGCCCTAGTCATTAGTGACTGCTTGGGAGAATTTTCTTTTTTTTTGTAGTTTTGGAAAGAGGAATGCTCAATTAATGAATCCTTGAAAAATAAAAGAAGAGTAATTTTTAGTTAAGAAAATATAAATTTTCAAAAATCAGTAATTTTAAGTATATTATCCTATGCAATTTGGTTCAAAACCAAGCTGATTTCTTGCCGTGTAGTACGAACAGATAACCTTAACGTGAATTTGCAGATAATTCGCATCATGCTATTTCATATATGACACATAACAACCTGATTTAAGAAACAATATAGGCCCATCCTGGATTCCTATTCATATTACATAATTTTGACATCGCCATCTTGAAATGCAGGTTCAATTTAAAGTGTGACTGCTTGGGCCAATTTTTTTGCATTTAGTCTTAATCGATTCAGGAGATTATAATTCATGCCCATAAAAAAAATTAATAAAGAGTAATTTTTCGTTTTCAAGATATACAGGTTTTTTTTTTAAATCTTTGCTTCTTGAATATCTTCGGACGTAAAAAAGATATTGAAATGAAATAAAAGCTGATCAGGTCCGCATGTACAGGGGGATACCTTCACGCTTGTATTTTTGTAAAAACGATAGCTTCAAAATGAAGGGTCATGAATACGTTGCACATCGGTGTTGGGGCACCCTGTATTGTTACTCTCGACTTATAATATTACTTTAGCAAACATCTGGTCCCACTTACACTAAAAAAAAATAATTTGGTCATTTTCGACTGGGCCGAGAATTCGCCCTTAACGTATAGGGTCCTTTGAATTTTTGGTTGATACGAGGAAATTTTGCAAGGGATTTTACTAACAGGTGAGTTGGTAGAAGCGATTTGAATGCGATACGTCAGAAAACATGACAAATGTCAAAATTTTGCAATTGCTCTGAATTGACCCAAAATGGCCTTTGTGTGCGTACAGTTTTGAGTAAAGTGCAAAGAAAAATATTCACGAAAAAGCATCAGGTACTGTAACACTGCTGAGAACAAACCCCATAAGATTTGGATTATGTAATGTTTTTGCTGTCCCGCAAAATTTCTATCAAATTGTCAAATTAGGGTTGTACAGTTCCAGAAAAATTTTAGTTCTGATATTTTGGGATAGCCTTTAATTGTTTTGATAGTAACAATGCATGACTTAAGTTATTGGTTAATAATTATTATTTACATTTTAAAGCAAAGGAATAAAATGAAGATAAAACCAGATAGGTGTTTTCCGAGAACAAATTTTCCCGTCATTTGACGACCAATGAAATAATGCTAGGTAATGCAATTTCCTGCATTCATGGCGGAGTTTGTCCGAAAATTCCCTGAATCGGTAAATTATGCAGAGATATTATTAGTCACACCTAGCTATTTCCGTGGAGGCTATTCCTGTGTGGTGAATTTTTCGTTGCCCACCATTGGGAACACGGAAACCATAAGAGATCGAGAGTAGGTTAAATTAGAGAAAAGTTGCACTTTTTCAAGGCGGTTAAGAATCTGCAAAAAATTTCCCGATATATTCCTGAGTTATCCCGGAAAAACTGCAAATCGCGATTTTAAAGAATAATTGATATCTTTCTATCGATTGATATTTGATAGTATTCAAATGAAACTTAGAACTTTTATATTTTTCACAGCTGTCAATTCAATGGTAATAACCGAGGCTTTAACAAAAATTTGCTAGGCCTTCCAGATTTTGAGAAACAACAGCCAACCCGAGAGCCAACCTTTCTTTTTCTAATGGCCGCCGCATATTGTATTTTAACATCACAAAAAAATTAGCTTTTCAAAAATGTAATAATATCTCGAATAATATGGAATTTTTTGAACAAAAATGTCAAAGAGTCACGCCATGCCCAAGACGCATTTAATTACCGTTGAATTCAACTGTTTTCACATGTCAAAAAAGATTGATTTTCTAATTTAAGCTGCCCACTGGTGGACAACGAAAAATTCACCATCCTGTATAGCAGCCTTACTTTGAACCTAATAAATTGACTGGTAAATTAATGAAGCAATTTTATCTCGCCTTAAATGTTATTGTTTTTATGATGTAACAACCCATTGAATTGACAAATTTTCTTATCAAGTTTTTTACAGTGCTGTTGAGTTGATATTTCTGAGTTCTGATAATACCTTGCATTTTTTTTGTAAAGTTGGCGTGAAAATGATGCCTAAGTTTACGCTTATTTCACACGAGATTCACAATTATTAGTCTCTATTAAAGTTGCTTCAAGACGTCTTAATGTGCTCCTATTTTTCGATGCTCCGATATCTCGACACATCCCCGTACCTTCTTGAGTTATCCCAAAAATTCTGGAAATTGAATGACATTAGATTTTTCGAGATAACTGACGAACTAGTAAAGATATATCGAAAAATTCGTTACAGATTATTACGAGGATTATTATAATAACCTTGAGAAGGTGAAACTTTTCCCTAAATTAAACTACTCTCCAACTCATCGTTTTCGAGAACCCCATTAGTCCAGTCAAGTTAGGTTTTTTAGAAGAAATAATTTATATATTTTTGAAATTTTGGCTACGGACTCCTGATGGCACCTGAACGCTTCATCCCTTTTTCGGCGAAACTATCCATCTGACAAAAAATTTATTGTAATCAAAAACATTCCTTATGAAATTCTGTATTAAAAAAGTCCTTTTGATTATTTTGTTTATCCCTCTCGCAAACGACGTCCGAAGTTGTAGAACAGTCAAAATAGATTTTTGAGTAGAACTTATTTATATGCATATTTATGAAATTTTGGCTACGTTCTGCTGATGGGCCCTGAAATGAAGGGCCGCAAATTTAACACCCCCCAAGTGTAAGCTTTATCCCTCTTTTGGCGAAAACCTACTCCCAGACGTGGAGATGACTCTAGTTTTTAGCATTTTTCGCCTAAACTATCAAACGGACAAAAAATTACTCTAATCAAGAATACTCCTCGTGAAATTCTGCATTAAAAAGTTCTTTTCATCATCTCGTTTATCCTCACGAATTTTTGCAAACGACGTCCGAATTTGAGGGTTGTTTTTCGTTCGCACCGAAAATCAATCTAGCGGTACCCTCAATTTCGGACGTCGTTTCCAAGAATTAGGTGGGGATAAGCAAAATGATGAAAAGGGCTTTTTAATGCAGAATTTGACGAGGAATATTCTTCATTAGAGTAATTTTTTGTCCGTTTGATAGTTTAGCCGAAAAATGCTAAAAACTAGCTCCATGTCCACGTCTGGGAGTAGGTTTTTGCCAAAAGAGGGATGAAGCTGTGTAAGCTTCTTAGGAGGTGTTAAGTTTGCGGCCCTTCATTTCAGAGCCCATCAGCAGTCCGTGGCAAAATTTCATAAATATATAAATATGTTTTACTAAAAAATCTAATTTGACTGTTCTACAACTTCGGACGTCGTTTGCGAGAATTAGGTGGGAATAAGCAAAATAATCAAAAGGACTTTTTCGAGGACTTTTTTAATGCAGAATTTCATAAGAAATACTAGATGGATAGTTTCGCCCGAAAATACTAAAAACTAGAGCCATGTCACGTTTGGGGGTGGTTTTCGCCAAGGGCCCTAATATAATTTAAAATTTGACCCTAGAGGGCGCTAGAGTTGAAGAAGTTTCAAAAATTGTTACAGCTTTAGATAGGCAATGAAATTGGCTTTCAAATGATGTACCACAAGTGGGGGTTGCCATTTAAAATTTTGTAGTGGGGGTAGGTGGGAGTTAGAGGGTGACTTTTGGAACTTCGCCAAACATGGATTTAAGTGTCCCCCTCCAAATAAAAATCGACCCGTCTCAGTACGGAGAAAGATGCGCATCGAAAGGGCCTTTTTGCCAGTAAAATGACATTTCCAAGGTTTTCGACTCGAAAAAAAAATCAGCAATCAAATCCGGTAATAAAAATATGCAGTTATCTCGGCAGTTATACATAAGTCTTTTCCATTACACCAATTTTTGGCCAAAAGGGCACCAAATGTAAATACATTTTTAGAAGCAGAATTGGAAGAGCTTTCATATGGTGACGCGAAAAAAGGAGGTTTGCATTTAAATTTTGAAAGTTAATGTGCCAAAATGTCAGTATCAAAATTGGCAACAATTTCTCTGTACAACTTGCGGTAGCAGCCTTATTATTAACAGAACCGAAGAAATGATAAAACTGAATAAAACAACACACTTTGAACCGTTGATTAGATTTATAGCAAGCAGCAACGTCCGCTTGTAGAAATAAAAACCAGATCTATCTAACCACAGTCTGTTTAGTTAACCTAATTTAGTTGTAAACACAATTATGTCCTGATATTTTTGAATAGGATAAAAAAATTATTCTTGTTGACGCGGCTGCAAATGGAAAACGAAGGTTAACGCATAAGTATTAAGAAATCTAAAACCGATTTCAGAATACATATGTATGGAAATCAGGGTATCCCTCCACGTGAATGAATAACTGAAAACTGTCCATATAAGTCACGGGGTCATTATGAACAACATGTCAAGTGTATATACCAGTTATGTTAAATATAATGAAAAAAAAATCATGTTGCTTTAGTTTTCAATTTTCGTCTAGAAGTGACTAATTTCAATGGAAAGCAAAAATCATCATTACGTTCACATTAATAAAGTTAATGGGCTTCATTACAAAACGCTGCGTTACTTTCTACTTCTAAATCACACACCATTTGCATTTAATGAATAGGTAATAACCTGGCAGTAATTGTTATTTTATACTAAAAATGATTTAATCATCAGCGAGATTACCAGTGTTATACTTGTAATAACAATGCTTGGTTTATCCATTATACAAAAATGAAAGACAATAATAGACTTTCTAGTATAGAAGCAACTTATTTAAATTACGTATCTGGCAATTAGCATAGTAAGTAAAACTGGATTGTATTAGATTATGTCCACACCCAACTAATTTAATTCTTGCTTGAAATTCAGTTCATTGTTATAAAGGAAGTCCAAAATTAACTGTGTAAGTGATTTCTGTGTGGCACGCAGCCAAGACCTGCCACACAAAGATCCTCGAAAGGAAAGCCACTGAATTGACGTCAAGCAACAAATTAAGGGTACGTTAACATTAGTTTTTATTTTTGTAGCTTTCAGGTCAATTCCCTTTTTCAAACGAATTCGTGAAATCCCCTGTTTGTTCAAATTGGCTTATTGACAAAGGAGATGTAAACGACCTAATCTGTAAAAAATCGATTAGTATGGCGCGATAGAGGGAAAGTGTAACATCATATAATGCAATTTATTTGTATCATACACAAGCAGAATTTAATAAAATGACGTGTTACAAGTGGATTAGGATGTTTTCACGTGCCCGGTGTATCCATCAGCGAGAAAAAACACAGTAGGCTTTCTCTGAATAATTACTATGAAAATGTCATCTTGTTAGAGATCGCTGACCTGGCAGAGGTTACTTTCATTAATCTTATGATGTCTCATCTCACACTTTGTGTGCGCAAGCGAGACAATTTGCGCAAATTTAGCCTTCAATTCAATGCTGGTTTTTGGCATTGAAGATTAACGGAAATCTCTAAGAAGCAGACTATCCGCGCATCCACCATTTTTGGTGCAATTTTGTTATTCAAACGTATTCCTAGGAAAGAGAAACCTTGATGACAGTTTTAATTTACAAAATCAATAGTTTACTAAATTAGTTATTCATGTAACATCTGAGTAAAGTGTAACTTTTTTCACGACACCGTAGGTGGAGTGCGCAAATCCGACGAGTGAAAAAAAGTTACTTTATACCGAGGGGTGATCCGCAGGCCGGAATCAGTGTACATTTTTCGGGAATACACCGGGAATAGATCGGAATACGTCGGGATACATGGGAATACGTCGGAATACATGGGAATACATAGGAATAGATGGGAATACCCGGAATACTCTGGAATAGTTGGGAATAATTGAAAATTTCCCTGCGATATATTAAAATTTATTGATTGGATGCGTGTACTTTAAAATAAATCAAAACAATTGGAGAATAATTTGTAGGAATAGGTAGAATTACCCTGAATACATCAGAATAACACGGGGTAGCTTCGGAAGCGCCTGCGCCTGTTAAGGTTAGGAAATCTCGGAATACTTGGGACTCGACTTGGGAATACACCGGAATACATGGGAATACTAGGAATACACCGGAATACTCCGGAATATTGATGGAGAAAATTGCCGATTATCTACATCGGAATACCGGAATAGCTTTAAGTCGAGTTTCGGAATAGCTACTGGGAATACTTGGGTATTCCCGGAATCAGTGTACGTTTTTTAGTCTGCGGATCACCCCTCGCTTTATACTCATGAGTTGCATAATTTTTTTTTATGCCCGTTCAGTTAAACTCTTTACCGGTTTCAGGCGATTAAAGCGTTCTTAACTTGCATAAAAATAGGCTGGTAAGCAGATCATAACGTTATCTAATGGTTTCTAGACAACAAGCCCATTAACCATTCATGACAACAATGACCCCATTCAAATGCTGTCATCTCGATTGTCAAAATGACGCGAATTCACGCAACATTTTTTAAATTTTAGCTTTAATCGCTTTAAACCGATAAACTATTGAACAAACCTCGGATGTTATGATAGTCATAACATTCCTAGGTATGTTAATAGCTATTAAACGATACGGCCCTTTTTTTCACGCTTTGTTATCGTTAAAAAAACACACTTTACTTTATACTGTGTCGCATTTGCTTATTTGCCGGACTCGTTTCAGTCCGGTAAAATGGTTGCTATAACAATCTGTAGAAATATAGTTATTTACGTAAAAAAAGAAAAATATGAGGAGCCTAGTAAAAATGAACACGATAACAAAATCCATAATATTCCAGACTAGTCCGGGAAAGTTGACTTTCCGGTCCTAAAATTGACCGGAAAAATTAATTTTTCACTTTCCCGGACTAGCCCGGGCTACTTTCCGGTCCTAAGATTGATCGGAAAGGTTAACTTTCCGGTCGAGCTAAGAATATAGTTATTTGTACAACTAGTAATGAAAGTAATACTTTTTTTCATGAGTTTGAAGTTTGATACACGACGCCGTAGGCGGAGTGTATCAATCAAAAGATTGAAAAAAGATACTTTCATTACGTGTTGTAACGTAATTTTTTTGTATATTCCCCCCATACGCGAAAAAGTGGAAAAGATTTTTTTTTCCATATGGGGGAGTAATGATTGGCAACACTGGGTAGCCCTTTACTTCCTTGGTGTGATAATATAATATAACAATGTAAAGATGAAAAAAATTTAAAATCGTTAAAAAAGTGATACTTTCATTACGATTTTTTCGTTAAAAACAGACGACTTTCATTGTAAATATGCAAAAAATATAATTAGTCAATAAGGCGATGACAAGGATTATTGAAGATATTTTACAGAATCTGCCACTATACATGACTAGATTAGTCCTTAAAGTATGAAGTAAAACGTTGTACGTTATGCGTCCGGTAAACCTTTCACAGTACTCGTTTCGAAATTCAAAACTCGGCTCCTAATAATTATAATAACTATTAATAATAACCTCGATAATAACTATTAAGAACGGTTTTGAATGAAAAAAATGCAGCAGAGAAGCGGCTGGAACCTCCCCATTGCGTGGATCTTTGTATTCTGTGTAGATAGTATAGTCAATTGGACAGAATTTTTTTTATGCTTATTGTCTGTGACTAATTTCGCAATTTTCTGACAAATACCGACATCACCCATCACATTTGACAATATGTTCCTTTTAAGGTTAACAGTTTGCCACCCTTTTGACAATAACTGATACTTTATGTCATCCACTGTCAGCCTGCTCCCTTTTAATGAAAAATCTTTTTTTCTCTATTTTCCACTGAAATGGCAGAAACTGTGAATACATTTTTAGAACGAAAATTTGATCGTTTTTCTAATGGCGACATCAAAAAGGAGACCTTTCTATTTAAAATTTAAAGTTGATTTGCCTAAATGGCACTTCCCGTGGACCAATTGCTTCCAAAAGCCTTTCAGGTCTTCAACGGTTCACCCAATCTCCATGTACCAAATTTCAGCCAAATCGATTCGCTAATTTGGGCTATTATGTATTTTTAGTGTTATTACAAAATTTCGATTTTTTTACCCAAACGCCACTAATTGCGAATTAATTTTATCTTATTTAAAACCAGAATTTGAAGACCTTTCTGATGGTGACAATACATTTTTCAAAAACTTGTTTTGGACGATTAAATGAGCGTATAATTTTAAATTTGAAATTTGCTATACCAAAACGGCACTTGCTGTTGGTCGATTGCCTCCAAAAAATTTTCAACTCTTCGACGTGTAATACAATCTCCTTAATACTTAACAATAAAGGAACAAAATTTCTAATACGACCCATTCTGACCGAGAAAATTTCTAATCACCTTGTTTAGGTAGTCACAGCGGGGTATCATTGTCAGGTTTATGAACCCTCATAATGAGGGATGTGCAGTATTGCAAATATTGTTTGGGGCCAGTATACAAACGTACGTACGTACGTAAAGACAGGCAGAGTTTCAAAATCACATTTTTGAATTCCTAGGACTTCCAATCGCATAGATCTGCTTTTATCCGTATTCGAAAATTTTAGATTACAGTATAGTCTCCCTTCGAGCCTCCCATTTTTTAACCTCCCTTTTCCCCTTCTAAACTAAAAAAGGGAGGTTACTGCAATCGGTCCAAACACTATTAAAATAGTTATTTACGTAAAGTGCATGGAAGTGATCAGTAGGGGAACAAGGGGGGTTCTGCGGCACAAAAATGAGAGTAAAAATGCGTAAATGAGTAAAATGAGCGTTTGTATAATGTGTTGCCTATATTGTGTGTTGGTGTGGGGGGGAGAGAGATGGTGGTTAAGATGGTGACAGCGGGGGTGGGATCCAAGATGGCGCGCGCGGTCAAGATGGTGGCAGTGCCAGCGGGGGTGGGGGTGGGATCCAAGATGGCGCGCGCGGTCAAGATGGTGGCAATGGCTGGGATCCAAGATGGCGCGCGTGCGTGGGGCGGCGGTGGTGGTGCTGTGATAAACATAATTTATCACACATCCGCCCAAGCTATCATCAGCTGAATACTCGCGGTTCGCGGCCACGGTCAACAAAATAAAACTTTCTATACAGCACCACCACCGCCGCCCCACGCACGCGCGCCATCTTGGATCCCAGCCATTGCCACCATCTTGACCGCGCGCGCCATCTTGGATCCCACCCCCACCGCCGCTGGCACTGCCACCATCTTGACCGCGCGCGCCATCTTGGATCCCACCCCCGCTGTCACCATCTTAACCACCATCTCTCTCCCCCCCACACCAACACACAATATAGGCAACACATTATACAAACGCTCATTTTACTCATTTACGCATTTTTACTCTCATTTTTGTGCCGCAGAACCCCCCTTGTTCCCCTACTGTGATCTTTCCAGGAAAGACACTTTACATGTGAGTTACGTATTAAATTTTTTAGGTGCTCGCAACATATTTTTTAGGCGCTCGACCGGAAAGTTAACCTTTCCGGTCAATTTTAGGACCGGAAAGTGGCTTTTCTCGGACTAGTCCGGGAAAGTGAAAAATTAATTTTCCCGGTCAATTTTGGGACCGGAAAATCAACTTTCCCGGACTAGTCCGGGAAAGTCGAAGTCCGGGAAAGTGAAATTTCACCGAAATATTCTAGAAAGTGAAATTTCACCGGAATATTATGGATTTTGTTATCGTGTTAATTTTTACTAGGCTCCTTACATTTTTCAGTGTAGATAATTTGAACTAAAATATTTAATTTCACACAGAAAATATGTTGCGAGCACCTAAAAAATTTAATACGTAACTCACATGTAAAGTGTCTTTCCTGGACTCGCAGGCTTTCAGGCTTCCGCCTACGGCGTCAGCCTGAAATCTGCCTATTCGTCCAGGAAAGATCACTTTCCATACTCTTTACGTAAATAACTATTCTGTGTGAAATTAAATATTTTAATTCAAATTATCTAAACTGAAAAATGTGAGGAGCCTAGTAAAAATTAACACGGTAACAAAATCTATAATATTCCGGTGAAATTTCACTTCCCAGATTATTCCGGTGAAATTTCAATTTCCCGGACTTCGACAGTCCGGGAAAGTTGACTTTCCGGTCCTAAAATTGACCGGAAAAATTAATTTTTCACTTTCCCGGAGTTGGTCCTTTTGACCTTATGACCTTTGGACTGGTTATTTTCGAAAATGCAAAAACACGTCAGAGCTCATTTTAAAAGGTCTTTCAACCTAAATGATAATTCAAAGGTACCGTAATTCCCCATTGACCAAATGAAAAACATCAGAGGACATTTCGCAGTAAGGACAGATATTATGTTATTCTTTCTTCCGAGTACGCGATTTTTGTTATTTAGTGAAAATTGGCATCGGACATCACTTATACCACCAGTAGTAGCGCGATTTCATTTTTCGATCAATTTTAGTAACTGCTCCGCGAGCGTAGAAATTAAAAAATAAAATACCGTATTTTTACATCGCAGATCCGAATCATGAAATCTAGTAATCAGAAACGTCGATTTCGGCTTGATTTAGGGCTGTGTTTCCTCGTTCGTTCCCTCCTGTGACGTCACCCGGTCAGCTTCCACAATTAATACCAGAGGGCGTTCTCCTTAGCTAAAATCCGAATAAGTTCGGTAAATCCAATTTTGCAGGACCTATTTTTAGAATTTAGAATCACAGCATCTGCAATAGGCACAATTTAAAAGCACTTCTTGTTTCAAAAAAACTTCAAAGAAAAATTATAATTACGTGGAAAAATGTTTGCGTGACCGACCGGTACTTGTTTTCAAGATAGGGCGATAGGGCCGTTTCCTCTTTTTATTTAAAATAATAGTCATATCACTCATATCTGTGTTTTTCTTATCCACAGTTAGGATAAGCGTTGTGTTCTTTATTTGAACTTTGTTAACTTATAATCCCCATCCGTTAGGTGTTGCCACCAAAATACAAGGTGTTAATCGAGGTGTTAATGATTTTGTCTATTCATGTCCATATCAGCATTCGAGCAATAATAATGTCTGCTGAGCTATTATTTATAGTGTTGCTAAAAGGTTTCTGGCTGATCCTTTTTTATAAACCGTCCAGAGATTAACGAACTTATCAATAATTATTGTTTAGTAAGTTCAGGAGCGATAACTTTCATTCGTAAATAAGTATGTAAGTACGCTTCGAACATTATACACAATGTAGGGGAGAGGGGGTCTAGTTGTCTCAAGTACTAGTTGTCTCAGAGGCCATAGTGCCACCTTCCGGTATAAATTTCAAACAAAAGGTGACAGTTTCAGTTTCCCATAACTTACACCAGTCTTTAATACCCGAAGAAATTTCAACTCATTTCTGCCATTTCTCTAGAAGTGACCGCGATTTGAAGAATTTGTTGCTTATAAGTAAATTATTTCTTTTTCATTATCCCTTTATTAATCGCGTTTTAATTATGCTAATACAGTTCATATGCGTACTAGGTCACTTTTTGATCTCTACTGCTGGGCTCGCCACATATTTAGAGGTTGCAAATGGTTATGGTTAAAATTTTCCATTAGGTCAAAGTTAGATCGAAAACTATAATGGGGTTAATTGTCACACAGTGTTTGGGTCAAGTTGTCATATGGCGGCGCATTAGTGAAATTATGGGAACATAGAAAAAAATTGAAAAGCTCAAAAAGACACAAAAATTGACAGATTCTGACAGCGATTCTGTGGCGAGTAAGGCGATTTGCGGAAATATAGTAAAATCCTCGGTAAAATCAATGAACCAGGGGTGGACGGGTTCTATGCACCATTTGTAGAAAATTGGTTCATGACAAGTGTGCAGGGGATGATCCTACATTCTCTGTGTGTCTGAATTGCAACTCGGATGAAGATGTTTAACCTATGTTATATATACGTTATGTCCAAGTGGCACAACTGTGACAACTTACCCCAACCTTTGAGACAGCTAACCCTCTACTCGGGGTAACTTGTCACAGCTGCATTACTTTATTTAGAAATTAATAAACATGATTGTTTCAAATATTTCTTAATTTTTTTAAGCTCATATTGTAGCTAAATGTCTCTTTGTCAGAATAAAAATTTAGTTGTGCATTAATTCGAATTATCCCAAAATATAATTGTTGTTGAATGAAAATTGAGACAACTAGACCCCCCCTCCCCTATCTATACATAAATATATTGTTGGCGTTTATCTAGACTGCTCTTCATAATCTGTTAATAATTCGGAATTTAGTACACACTTCAAACAAGAGAAACGTGACTAATCACATATTTCGCAATAATCCGTCATTAATGGTTGTGATCCCAAAGATTAGCCGAAATTCTACATTCACCATACCTACATAATTAAAAACGGTTTTCTCTAATTAGAAACGGCGAGAGAAAAAAAAATTGTAAAAGCAAGTTCTGACATCATCTTGTACTCACTCAATGAGGACCCGTTAAAAATCGCAATCTCTATAATCACATGCTCTGAAAGGAACAGACAGGTGATTTATAAAAAGTGGTCCCGGGGAGCTTTGGTTCTCGGTGGATGGAATGGGTGCGACGAGTCAGGGCCGTGTTAAGGAAATATTTTAGGTAAGGCGAGGAAGAAATTTGGCGCCCCAATAATAATATTACTAATAGTAATGATAGTAATTTTAGCCCCCTCCGTTTGCACCTGATTTTCAGTATTTTTAAGTCCAAATCCGAACCAAATAATAATTTTATACCTTTCTTCTTTTTCTTCTTTCGTTCCATCTTACATAAACACAATACCTGACACAAAAACATAGATTTAAAACTTCTGAAATTACGTAACTGGTGGGGGGATTTCACAGTCGGCAGTGGTGTACAAATTTTCGGCAGTGTTAGTGGGAAATGTTAGGCAGTGGTTGCAAAAATTGGGCAGTGGTTGCAAAAATTGAGCAAATTCGACAGTCGGGGGACTTCACAGTCGGCAGTGGTGTACAAATTTACGGCAGTGCCCTGAAAATTCGGCAGTGGTGTACAAATTTTTGGGGTGTGAAATGCCCCCCAGTAACTGGGTAAAAATTTAAATAAAAGATTTAACTTAGGTATCCAGATATAGTATTTCTCAATGACTTCACTTACGAACGCAGCAAGTTTTCTAATAGACCTGCCGCATGTTCAACACTGTGGTTTGAACTAGACACGCCCACACATCCGCAATAGTCATCGAGAAATACTATAAGTACTTACTTTTTACTCCGAAATTCATTTACATGTCATGATGCAGTGTTGTGTTTTGTAAGTGAATATTATCTAGTATAAACATAATTGTCGCTTATAAAAAGGATTTTAACGATCTGAAATTTTGCGCCCTAGACGGTCGTCTCACCGATTCGGCCTTAACACGGACCTGAGTGAATGCCCTCGGTATTTTGACCCGACCGTCTGGTCTGTCGGGTTCAGCATCAGCATATCCCCTATTATAGTTGTGAGGGTAACGACCAGACATTTCCAAGTTGATTTTCAGGACTCGATTCATTAATGCATCCATCGAAAATAATACAAGACCTGACTCCCTTGGACATAATCGGACAATGCTTTCATGTCATTGACTCTGTACGTGGTTAACTTACAGGCGGGCCTACCTCAAATTATGCTCCTCGAGGGCAACACCTACGGAGCTACGGGCCTATGTATGGTTGGATTAGAGTACCCAGAGAGAGTTTAATTTTGCGTTCAACAAACCTTGCCTGAAGAATTTTGCAGGAGGGATAACGCGAAATTATAACCGGATGCGGTGGTGGTGGGCTTATGTGATTCACAATTAAATTAGTTCTATCGAGCATAAGAGCTTATTCACAACCACTTTACGTACGTAACGTAACATACTTTAACAATAGTCGACAATAGTTTATGACAGCTTCTGACTTTTCTAGTAATTGTTGACGATTGTTAAGTCACGTACGTAAAGTGGTTGTGAATGAGGTTTAAGGCATTGTCTTAACGAGTGGGCATTAATGGGGACTAACTGATCATCTTTCCAGATGATCTGAAATTGTTGATTGATGAACAAGGAATTCTCAATAGCTTTTATCAGCAATATGTGGAACGCAGGGAGTGTCGGCAAAAGATCACAATAAGTACGTCATCTAGGATTGTTGGATGTTTTCTTTTTTTCCGAGTGTAAAAGGGGTAGGTACATGAGTGAATTCTGAAATGAGGAACTAAATATATTTTCTGGTTTCACCAATACACGCAAATGTTATTACGAAGAGGAATTGGACAAAAAAGTCGATACATTTTAATAAGCAAGCATTTAAAAAAATGCAGCAGAGAAGCGGCTGGAACCTCCCCATCGCGTGGATCTTTGTATTCTGTGTAGATAGTAGTTAATTCAACAGAATTTTTTTAATCCTTGACTAATTTCGCAATTTTCTGACAAATACCGACGTCACCTCGGACATCACCCATCACGTTTGACAATATGTTTCTTTTAAGGTTCATCTTTTGCCACCTTTTTGACAATAACTGCCACTTTATGTCATCCACTGTCAGCCCGCACCCTTTTAATGAGAAAGAATTTTTTCTGTATTTTCCACTGAAATGGCAGAAACTATGAACACATTTTTAGAACCAGAATTTGATCGCCTTTCTAATGGCGACATAAAAAAGGAGGTCTTGTATTTAAAATTTTAAGTTGATATGCTTAAATGGGACTTCCCGTTGGGCAATTGCTTTCAAAAGCCTTTCAGGTCTTCAACGGGTCACCCGATCTCCATGTACCAAATTTCAGCCAAATCGATTCAGAAATTTGGGCTATAATGTATTTTTACTGTTATTATAAAATTTCGATTTTTTGAACCAAACAGCGCTAAATGCGAATTAATTTTGCCCTATTTAGAACCAGAATTTGAAGACCTTTCTGATGGTGACAATAAATCTTTCAAAAACTTGTTTTTAATGGTCAAATGAGAGAATAATTTTAAATTTGGAAATTGGTGTGCCAAAACGGCACTTTCCGTGAGTCGATTGAATTCAAAATTTGTTCAGCTCTTCGACGTGTAATACAATCCCCATGTGCAAAATTTCAGCCAAATCGGTTCAGGGGCTTGGGCTGTACCGCGATTTTAAAGTCCGATAAAAATCAATTTTTTTTTATTTTTGGTCAGAAGGACACTAAGAATGAATACACTTTTAGAAGCAGAATTTGAAGGTCTTCCTTATGGTGAAGTGAAAAATGGGGGTTTGCATTTAAAATTTAAAAGTTGATGTGCCAAAATGGCATTTCCGGTTGCACGATTGGCTCCAAAAGCTTTTCAGATCTAAGTTAGGTTACGAGATGCCTATGTTCCAAATTTCACCCAAATCGGTCTAGTAGTTTTGGCTGTGGCGTGATTACAAACGAACGTACGTACAAACGTACGTACGTACGTACGTACGTACATACACACAGACACATTTTTAAAACCCCTTTTTTGGGTTCCTGAGACCTCAAAACGTGAAGATCTGGTGCTATCTCAAATTCGAAAATTTTAGTGATTGCAGTAACCTCCCATTTTTTTAAAATTGTGATGGGGTTGGGGAGGTTAAAAAATCGGATAAGAGACGTCACATTCAATGCATTAGAACCGGAAGTTACGTCATCCCCGATTTTTATTAATTATTGTCTCCAAAACAGTGACGAAAATCTCAAAGTCATGAATTATTACCCTAGGTATTTTGCTATCCTCTTCTTTATGCCTATAAAAAAAATTGTCAATCTTGATGGGGATGTTAAAAACTTCTACTTTTTCACAGAAGCTGTAAAAGTTGCCCTCGAGGTGGATTCAAAGTAAGAGTCATGAGTGTTAGGATGAAAATCACATTTTTCGAAAAAATGTCACTAAGGTTCTCGATTCGGCAATGCAACAGCTATTGAATCCTTTTGCTAGGAAAAGCATTTTTGCCCCTAAAATGGCAATTTTCGAAAATATGGCACTAAGGTTTTTGATCCGGCAGTACAACAGCTATCGAATCCAGCTTTTTTTTCACGGCACCGATTTTTGGCCAAAAGGGGCAGGGTACCAAGTGTGAATACATTTTTAGAAGCAGAATTCGAAGAGCTTTTATATGGTGACGCGAAAAATGGGGGTTTGCATTTGAATTTTTAAAGCATACGTGCCAAAATGGCACTTCCTGTGAGCCGATTGAGCCCAAAACCTTTTCATCCCAGTAAAGTAGTTTGGGCTGTAACGTGTTTACAGACATACAGACATATTTGAAAAACCACTTTTTTGGGTTCTCAGTACCCAGAAACGTAAAGATTTGATGTTTTTGACGATTCGATTTTTCGATTAACGTGCTGCGCTAAAGTTCAAGGGCAAATAACATCGGGGCCACCCTGTATAACAGGGATCCGCTTTTTGGATAATGTCTTAAGTACCATCACTAGTTGCATCTTGGTCTGTAACAATGCTGTGCAAAAACTCAAAATCCTACGATACACCTTTCGAAAGATATTTGAAAAGAACGTTTAAAAATGAAGATCTTTGGCGGCTTATAACATCAAGAGGAATCACAATTGACCAATAATTTTTGCACCAAGCTTCATCATTTGAACAGTAGATTCTATGGTATATATAAAGGATGTGGAGTCTTTCAGACTCACCCTGTATTGCCGGATCAAAAACCTTAGTGTAATTTTTTCGAAAATTTCCATTTTAGAAGCAAAAAGGTCCCTTTTTGTGTTTTTCTTAGCAAAAGGGCATATTATCATTATCGAATTCGATAGCTGTAGCATTGCCTGATCGAAAACCTTAGTGCCATTTTTTCGAAAAATGTCCATTTTAGGAGTGAAAAACATTTGTATTTAAGATTTTAGTAAATGAGCGCCGGGCGCAATGCACCCTAGAGCATCAGCGATCGACAACCGCCTTGGTTAAAATTAAATGTTACATTTCCAATTGTTACATTTACAAATCCTGCTCGGATTACAGAAATACATCAGTTTTCATACGTAACGTGGAAGGCGTTACATGTAGAATCTATTACCTCTTTTGCTGCTGGGTTACGACTAGGCCTGCGACTTTCAATTGATATATCGATATATCGATTATCGATATATCGATATATCGATAAAAGTGTGTTATCGATATACCGAAATATCGATATATCGATATATCGATAAGTTATCGATAATATATCGATATATCGGTATATCGATATATCGGTATATCGATATATCGATATATCGATATATTGATATATCGATATACCGATATATCGATAAGTTATTGATATATCGATATATCGGTATATCGATATACCGGTATATCAATAACCGGTGTCCCGTATATCGATACCTATAATGACACTTCTGAAGTTCTGACTTCTTTTAAATGTAGGAGTAGGTATTCGGCCTGATTCAGTCATTTGTTGACAACTGGCTAACATTGAAATGAATCGACAAAATTGAGGAATCTTTGCGTTGGAGATATCAATATTTTCGTGCAGTGTATAAACAATTAGTATATAACAATTTAAACAAGTGATGGTAGGAATTATTATACTTATTTAAACGACTTGTAGAAAATTGGACATCGCAACTGATGTTTTTCAAAGCACCCTTGGGTCCTAATATCGTTTATTTCGAATCCTACGTTATTTTCCAGGGCACAACGTAAACAATAATGTTTGAGCGCTCCAATCCAATCGATTCAATCAATAATTGATTTCAATATTATTAACTAACTAACATCAAGAAACTACAGAAAAAGGACTATTACCTATTCATACCTATCTAGCTCTTAAAACTAAGATGTTACTCGATTACAGATATAATACCACAGTAACGATGTCGATACAATTGTATAAGTACCGATAAGGCGATATATCGATAAGTCGGTATATTTAGTTATCGGTATATCGATATATCGATAAATCGGTGTATCGGTATATCGATATATCGATATATCGATAAATCGGTATATCGATATATCGGTATATCGATATATCGGTATATCGATATATCGATATATCGATACATCGGTATATCGATATATCGGTATATCGATATATCGATATATCGGTATATCGATTAAATTTTAAATATCGATATTCGATATTCAAATTCCGATATCGCACAGCCCTAGTTACGACCCATTAATGTCCTAATGGCAAAAAAACCGAAATTTGAATGAACGTTAAAAACACAATTATTATATTTTACCTATGGCTTCAATTGTCAATCAACAATTATTATAACCGGAACTAGCAGCTGAAAATTGGCACGACGTGGAGCTCATCATCAACTATATTGAATTTTAAATGCAACCTCCAAAGTTATTCGATACTATGATATTCTGACAGTCGCACGAAATCCAAAGATAACGCACGGTGAGGAGGTTCCAGCCACTTCTCTGCTGCCCATTTTTTATTGCAATTGAAAATTAAATGTTAACTCCTTAAATGAATGGAATAAAAAATCTATGTTATACAGGTACCTTGTAGTTTTAAGAGTGGCTAAATATCGTCGAACAGTCCTTTACCATTTTGGGCTAGGACGAATACTTTCTTAAGAGAATAATGTTTATTTTCCTCAAAGTTTGGGAACTGCTGGAATATTTCAAAAAATTAATTTGACACGTTATAAATTGTATGTACTTGTGTTGTCGTTTTCGAATTTTGTGGCATCATGTTAATGAAAATCTTCATGTTATCACCTGCATATGTTTTCAGCAGTTCCCAAACTTTGAATATAATTCTCTGAAGGAAATATGCCTCTTAGACCAAAATAGTAAAGGACTTTTCGGCCTCATTTTTCATGGTAGAGCCGCCTTGAAAATTATACGGTACCCGACGGACGGTCCCATTCCCTAACACCCTGTAATAAAATTAGTTACCAATATTTAATCGCAATTTGAGACCGCCTATATTTTATTGGATAATTTATCAATAAACAATATTTTTTTTAATAGCAAACCTTATCAGTTTTATAAAAAAAAATAACTAATAATTTTGAATTTTGTGAGATTATTTACTCCGGTTGGCATGACCCCGCCGCTCTAACCCTTATCACCACTGTGAGTGAAAGCTCCTTCGAGCGTTATCCCAGGGATAAGGAGTGTACTTACATGCAGGCGTGGTTTGTGCGCCCGAAGAGGGTACCTAAATGATCCCGTGAGATTTAAAGTTCGTAATTTTTTTTCCCAAAGAAATAAAATTGTGACCATAAAGAGAGCACCAAAAGGAACCCAAAAAACATTACAAAAGTAAAAAGTATTAATTGTTTATTGCTGAATTATGCGATAAGATAGCAGAATCCAAATTGCGATAAAAAGAAGGTATTATGTAATTATATAACATGGATTTTGTATTTCGTGCATTTACCTCTTGATTTGTCCGTATATAGGGTTGCCATATTTTTCAAAACAGTAAGCGGGACAGGGGAGTAGTGAGAAGAATACTTAATTTGCGTGTCTGCGCGCGAAGGGCGCAGCTTAAATGGGGGGTGCGGGGGGCCACCCCCCCCGCGAAAATTTTTTGCCCCCCCCTTCTCAAACCTGTTTTTCAGTATTTTCAGTCCAAATTCAGATCAAAATCAATTCATTTCATTCTCATTGCGAAATAAAAAAAACACTTGGGTTGTCGCTGACAGTGCACCGAAATAAGAGATAGACACAAGATTACCTTGCGATTTTAACGCTTGCAACGAAGATGGAAGATGATTGACAGAATGGACCCGACGTTTTGTAAGGCAAATGGTAAGGCACTACTCGCAGGACTGTTCTGACACTAGACACTACAAATAAGTTAGTGTAAATTTGGTTGCATGTACGTCATTTGACATGCGTTTTAAACCCTGGTTTTCAATAAAAATTAAGGAAAATAAAGGGAAAGGGAAACGTCAGAAAGCAAGAGTCCAAAAATCGGGACAAATTCAGCACTAGGCGGGACGCGGGACTCATTATAAGGAATCGGGACAATCCCGCCTAAATCGGGACGGTTGGCAACCCTATATAAGAGCCGTCCGTGTCTTTATCATTTGGACCACACTGTAGGTTGAACAAAGAAGAAAAGTCAATTAAAAATGGTTTAGTAGGGGAAGTTCGCCCTTTCCTCGACCGGGAAACTTATTGAATGTTGATGTTGCCTTTATACAAAGTTGTGATGACATTTGGTGATAAGGTCAATCAATAATTCTGAGAAGAGTTTTATTAGTTTTCAGAATCAGATTGCGAATCATACAGAATTTAACGTCAGTATTTAACGCTCAATACTAATAGAAGCTATTCTTGACATCAATTTGTTGCTATACAGTTACTTTTTTTAAGCGACAGTGGATCACATAATTACATTTCCTTGCAAGCCAAACTCCAAGTTTCAGGGTAATAGATTAATACCTATTCTTTTTAAAGAGTGTGAAACGAAAGGAATTAACAAAAAGAAGAAACTACCTATTGATAAAAAAAATGGATTCAAATTTTTTCTGGTACCTAAGGCCTAAACTGTCTCTAAGAAAAATCTCGAGGTACAGGGAAATATGGCTAATAGAAGCAAATAAATATCTTTACTTCCGTTTTCCTAACTAAGGATTGAGTTGCGCGGCCTCTTATTTGATCAAACCGAGGATCAAACTGTAACCTTCTTAAGAATCCTTTTGTACTCGCTTTGGTATTTTCGAATTGTGAGCTCCTATAAGTACATACTTCGACTGGTTCTATTTAATTGCTTTGTCTATTTTCAGACCATCATTAGCGATATCGTGATGGTCCGTCTCCTGCATAATACGGACATTATTTATCTTCGGAGCAATTTTCACTTCGACATGATAACAAGTGAATCAACAAATTTTTAATGGTTCAGTTCTTCGGGGAATATCCATAATTTGGGCATCAGTGGGCCCTTATTCTCAAGCAGGAGTGTTATAGGCACTCGCAGCGATATTTTTTTTCATGCCTTCCAAAAGAGAAAAAAATCTAAGTGGGGATTTCATAATAAAAGTTGAAGGTCCTTTAAAGTAGGATTTTTGCGAGGATTTTTGCAAAGAACTCAAATATTTTCTAATATGCAATTGTATACAGGATGTCCCGAAATTAGTGGTGAATTCTTCTATGAAAAATATGAAAAAAAGTCCCTATGAACGAGCTAAGGCCCCTTAAAGGGGCACTTTGAAAATGTTTTTTTCTAATTATCTGCAAAACGATTAAAGATATCAACGTGAAATTTGGTATCTTTACTAAGTCTTTGATGCTGAATTTACTACTGTGGGGAAAATTTTAAAATTTTTATCAAAAGCGCCGTACAGGAGGGGCTTAGGACTAAATTTACTCAAACATTTTTGTAAGTAGTTTTTTTTGCCAATTTGACTCTAGAATCTGAAATTTGAGGTTTTTTAAGTAAAAATGGTAGTCTTGTTTGACATCGATAGAATGCGCCCTTTTCGAAAAAAATGGCTTTTCATTGGTTCAGGGCTTCAAAATTTGTGACAGAAGACATCAGAATATCGTAAACAAGTTTTTCTACGACCGCTATTGTAAATAGCCAATTTTGTACAATGTACAATCTAAGTAAGCCGTTCCTTACGCACACAAATCCAAAACTGTGCGTAAAGAGTGAAAATCGCACAGGTCTCATTTGTCAAATGTCATTTTTCACTCATTTTTGTTAAATTCATCACTCTCCCCTTACAAATTAGGATATTTTTGAAAACATATTGGTTACTCCTCTTCCAGGATAAAATTTACAGTTCAACCGCAAAGTAAAATCCGAGGTAAAGTTAATGAAAATCTTCTGCGCAAAAGTTAGGTTATATCGCAGGACCTTTTTGTTCGAAAATGCCTTGGAACCGACAAGTTGTATTTCTTCATATTATCTTGAACCTTTGAGCAGGTATTTTAAAGAAATTGTCATAATATAGAATACTGGCAGGTTTTTGGTACCTAGGAACAATAAGCCGTTAATTTAGTGGAAAAATAATTCCATTGTAAAAACGAACCAATTATTTATGCTGGAAAAAAACGTTTCAGGAACCAAAATAATGCAGAGTAAAGCATAACATCTTTTGTGAGAGATGCACTCGGAAAAAATCGTAGATTCCGAATCCGTTGAGAAAATGCATGATTCCATTTGAAAAATAAAAATTAGAAATGGAGATATTTCCGGTTGAACCGGAAGTGCTAACAAATATCTGGATTCACATCAAAAAAATAGGGTTGACCTGTCCGAGGATATTTCCGAAATATTCCTCTCGGAATATTTCTTGAGTTTAACTACTTTTGAAAAGTTAAGTACCTATTGTGTGGTCGTAGAAAAAGTATCGTACGCAATTCGAGTTGTAAGGCAATTACGCACTGTGAAATTATACACTCGCCGCTACGCGGCTCGTGTACAACTTCTTCCACACGTGCGTAATATGCTTCTTACAACTCTCGTTACGTAATATACTATTATGGGACGGTTCCTTACTTCATTTTAGAAAGAAGAGTTCTTATGGGTATGGATTGTGTAACGCTTGCTGGTCTTTTGCAAATTTTAAGAGACCAGAATTATAAGCGTCAACAAACCGGCCAAGAGCTTAAGACTAAAATTACCTCAGGCAGGTTCTTAGATTAGTAACTGGATGGTTAGGGATCACAAATAATTAATTTTTGGGCGCCAGAGCAGATTGTTCAAGAGAGTAAAGCAAAGTTATTTAAAATAACTATAATTAATAACTTATAACTACAATGACAAATATGAAAAATGTTAAAGATGACAATTATTGGAATAATTTTCTAACTACAGATACTATAGAAATGACAAACTTTGACTTTCTTACAAACAAACGGGAAGACTCTTCTCCGACTCTCGGACAATATAAAAAAAAATGCTACCTTGGGTTGGATCCTATATGCAATAAGCAGCAAGCGGTTACCAGCAGCAGGCAGGGAAATTAGCAAGCATCAGCAAATCAACAAAACCAAAAGCCCAATAAAGCGGTGATGTGACGGATGTGGATTGGACAGTGCAGTTATTCTATGGATCGTGCAGTGGTCTCTATGTTATGGAACCAGCTATAGGCACATTGACTGCAACCACGAGGAAGTCGTCCACTCGTCCACGAGTTATGGCAATGGTCGGTTATGCTATATGGTTGTTATGTGATGTGACTGCAGGATTACTGGATGCTGACCAAGGTGTCTCCAAAATGTCCGATCTGGTCGTGGTTGTCTCCAAAACGATGGTACATAAAAATTAAATGAAAATCAAAGTTTGAAGTTGCATAAGTGCAAAATGTTAGTAATAGCAAACCTAAATTAAGCAATTAATAAAAGTTAAATTTTGATATAGCAATAACTAAAAAACTAATTAAAATTACAGAGAAATAGAGGCAAGTTGAAAGAGAGATAGAAAGAACGACAAAAAAAGAAATTAGGAAATTTCTACAGTTTCTGATTTTCCAAGCATGAGCTGCGAAGAAAATCAGCAACAGCAGACCTTGTTGCGCCCTGTACTCAATTAGAAAAGGTACGAAACCGGTTCCTCAACAAAAACCCTTCAAAATGAAGACGGAGAACGGAATAACAAAAAAACTTGGAATGTTCTCGAAACTAAATCAATTTTGCCAAGGTACAATTATGAAACTTCACATGCAGATTACGGATCGCAAATTAAATTTTCCGAATGAAAATTTCAAGACCAGCAAACTACACGAGAGAATCACAATCCACCAAGAACTGATATCACATGTGCAGATAACAAAATGGCCAACGGCTTCGGCAACGTGGACAGAAATAAAGTTACGGGAAAAATCCCAGAAAAATCAGAAATGCGATTTATCCACACAATGATGCAGTCTACAGAGAAGCAAAAGATTAAGTGATGTATCAGAACAAGTTTAAATTGAGGAACGGTTATTTAGAAAGAATTATCAAAAATCGTACCTCTTCGCAACGAGCCAGGTGCACAACTGCTTGACCTTTTCTCTTCGACCTGAGGTCATCTCACAGCGCAACTCATTAACTCCTTATCATTCCCGAACGTCAATGCGCGAAAACAATTTAAATTTTGAATTGTATGTTCAGAAAATAAAGATTGATTTTTATTTTCTTTGACTACTCGTTACAATCGAAAAATGCTTCCTAAGGGAGCTATGAGTCTTGGAAAGCATGTAGCTCCCTTTAGGAACCATTTTTCGACCCTTACCCATAAGAACTTTTCTTTCTAGAATGAAGTAACTAACCGCCCCATGAACTTGTTTACGATATTTTGATGTCTTCTGCCACAAATTTTGGAGCCCTGAACCTATGAAAAGCCATTTTTTTCGAAAAGGGTGCATTCTATCGATGTCAAACAAGAGTACCATTTTTACTTAAAAAACCTCAAATTTTCAGATTCTGGAATCAAATTTGAAAAAAAAACTACTTACAAAAATGTTTGAGTAAATTTAATCCTAAGCCTCTCCTGTACGAGACGTTTATGATAAAAATTGTAAAATTTTCTTCAGAGTAGTAAATTCAGCATCAAAAACTAGTAAAGATAACAAATTTTATATTGCTATCTTTAACCGTTTTGAAGATATTTAGAAAAAAACACTTTCACTTAGCTTAGCTCCCTTAGGACTTATTTTTCGACAACGTTCATAGGGACTTTTTTTTCATATTTTTCATAGAAGAATCTATTAGTAAGGTTTTGACCCTGTATATTCTATTAGTGATTACTTTGACTGTGATTTCACTCAATTGTGCAAACAAATATAGATGTTTTTAAATCTATTGACTTATGTGTTACTGTTTATTCAGTTGTTGCATCAATAAACCTTATTATTATTATAATTAAAGTTAAAGTCGACTTTAAAGGGGATTTTATCCAATCAGGAGCAGCAGTTGCGACATGTTGCTGAGCAAATATTAAAGGGCACTTTAATACTATTGATTATGAAATCGGCCCTAATGGAACTATAGAGTGACAAAAAATAAATTGAAAATATTTCGTATCAATGAACTTTAACTTGGCTTTTATACCTGACGAGAACCAGACAATATGGTTGTATTAAATATAGATCAAGTAAGTAGCACAGTAGTTTTGTAGACTTATTGCAACATCTGCTATTACGTCAAAACACACATCGTTAAATTAAAACCGATAAATATGCACAATCTGCTCGAAAATATGCGATTGCAACCATTAAGCTGAATGTCATGGCCCAAAAATCGTGCGGGGAAAGTTAATTCGAGCGAAAGTCCATTTTAAAAGTGTCCAATTGTGTTGATAACGCACATAAACATTTTGACTTTTGAGGTGAAAGGAACGTGAGATGATTCAATATCAATTTTATTGTTAGATCAAAGCCTCCTGATGCAAGGGTGCAATAGAAATAATTGTTAGCGGTTTGATTTATGTGGTACAATAATTCCCACTAGTTTTCCATGCATTTTCACGTACTCACGGTGTCATTGCACAACGAAAAACAATAAACTGATTTATTAGTTTCAGGGAAAGCGTGTCTGTTGAAACTGAAATTATGTGAATTTATTTACAAATTCAGATGCTATACCTGAACATCCTGAACTTTCACGAATTCAAGTCAAGGATGGCTCGAAAACAACATTAACTACTTAACCCTAGAAAGTGACCCATAGACCTTCGCTTCTGAGTTATCGTAGAAATTGTGTCCTTTGTCAATGCCGTAATCGTGAAACCAAATTGCTGAAGATTTACATAACTTGCTGGAAACCGACAATAATTATCTGTTCCTGATAGAAATTTAAAACTTATTATTATTCTGATGAAAAAACGTGGATAATTTTTTTCGAGATATTTTCTGACTGAGAGGAGGGCAGAGATTAAACATGTGGTCTGAGATATCGGCAAGTTTCTCTATCTACGAACTCCACCAAATACAGAATGATTATTTACTTTAGAAACCGCAACTTGTCCTAAATCACCCACAGTAAAGTAAGCGTTAATAAGTGAATCCCGGTTTAGTCATAATATAATATGGCACCTAACAGATTGAGGGATCAATAGCCATTTTATTTAATTCATTATAGTGCTTTAAAAATTAAAATATAAATTGGCTGCATAGGGCATAGGGGCGATTGATTAATTATGCGCGGAAAAATGTAGGCCCTATTATGAACTAATTACTAAATTAGTTAGGAAATTAAAATGAAACTGGAGAATTGCAGTCGGGGAAAATGCCCATCCCACCGCGACAATTCACTTGGTCGACTGCATTGCTGCAATTTGATTTATGTTTGACTGACAGGTTGGCAAACATTAAGCATATTGCGCGATACAGTCGACCAAGTGAATCGTCGCTTTGGAGTGGGCATTTTCAAAGTCCCCGACTGTACCTGAAAATAACTATAACATTGTGTAATTATTATCAAAATGTGTCATCAGACAACCATGTGAATTATTGCATTTTCAATAGAAATTGAGCAAATTCTATAGCTGCCATCAATTTGTAATTTTTTATTAAATGAAAAACCTAATTCAAAAATCGCAACCTTGTTATTCCTCAATGAATTAATTCTCTGATATACAGAGTGGCTCCTTTTTCTCTGCTCACCATTGTCATCTAAACGGTAAAAGAGGTACGGAGTTGGTTAAATTAGAGAAAAGTTGCGCTATTTCTTTGTGATTAAGAATCTGAAGAGAATTGTCCGAGATCTTGATTCTTTCCTGAGTTATTCCGAATAATATGAAAATTGCAATTTTAAATAAAAATTAATGCTGTTTGAGCTACCCCTCGTAAATAGCTATATGCCGTCGCGGACTTTTTTCTAGATATTTTCATTGCCGACAATTCCTCCATTCATACTTTTGATCCATCTTCAAGCGTTAAGGCAGGGGTCGCGATCAAAGGTCGAAAACCTGATGATGGTCACAAAATGCAAACGAAACGTCATTTTGCAGATTTAAGATTTTTCTCGTTCTATCGTCGGCATCATCTATCGGTGCGCCAAATTTCAACTCGCCATCTCATCAGGAAGGCCGATTTCCTTATCCTTAACACACAAAAATGCGGCTTTGCTTATACAGGGTGAGTCAACAGTTACGAGAACGTTCTGGTTTCGTGCCTTACCATTACCGACCACGTAGAGTGAGAAGAAAATATTTTCATATCCCTAGCACTTCCGGTTATAATTGGAAATTACTTTTTTTTTTATTTACGGTTGCAGACCCCACTGAATTGTGAGTTCATTTGACCTGGGTTATGTCAAGCTACCTGTCATATTTTTTGACTTATGTGCTTATGTCAAAGAGTTTACAGGAAAATCGATTTGCAGGGGTTCTGAAAAATATTAATATCTCCGAAATGGTTGAAGATCAAGAAACCAGTCATGCAGTGAGGACTTAATTCATGCCGGCTCAACAATAGGCTGCCTATTAATTTTTGAACATGACGAAAACAAATCACTTATTACTCAATTTTTAACCTCCCCACAACCAATATAAAAATGGGAGGTTACTGCAATCAGTCCAAAATTCGAAATTGAGATAACACCAGATCTTTACGTTTCAAGGTCTCAGGATCACGAAAAAGTGGTTTTTAAAAAATGTCTGTGTGTATGTACGTACGTATGTACGTATGTACGTACGTATGTATGTACGTATGTACGTATGTGAGCACGATTTCTCGGAAACTACCGAACGGATTTTAGTGAAATTTGGTATGCAGGTTAGTGTTGGCCTTCTGGTGAGCCCAGTTAATTTTGTTGCGAATCCGAAGAAGCCAAGTGCCTTTTAGGCATGTAAACTATGAAATTTGACTGATGAACACTAATTTTTCTTAACAGCGCATGAAAGGTCTTGAAATTCTGTATCTGAAAGTGTACTCACACTTAGCGCCTTTTTGGCATAAAATCGAAAAATTCGAAGTATTGAGGAAACATTAAATAACACGCTACAGCCCAAACTGCTGGATCGATTTGGCTGAAATTTGGTAGGTAGAGATACCGTCACCCGCCGAAGAACTGATTTAATTCTGGTGGCAATCCGAGGGCGGCAAGTGCCATTTTGGCATATCAACTTTGAAATTTCAATAATGAACTCCTATTTTCTCTATCAGCACATGAAAAGTCTTCAAATTTAGTTTTCAAAATTGTACTCAACCTTAATGCCCTTTTGGCAAAAGATCGTAAAATTCAGAAAACTCACAGAAAACACATTTGGTTTGGTGGAGTAAAACTTAGGCATAGTAAATAGTAAAATTTAAGTGATATTAGTGATAGGATTGGATCATTCACCAAGTGGGGAGGTTTCAGCCGCTTCCGTAGCTGCCCATTTTTTTTCAAATGCAACTGCAACCCTCTTAACACGAGAATACACTATGGTCTGTCCGGGATCCACACGACCAAGATTCACCCAATTTCCATGGCGACTCATTGTTGTGGATCCCGGTGTGGATCCCGGACAGAGTATAGAAACAGAAAATCTTGGTATAGAGGGTGTCTCAGAACGCTCGCACCACCTTCTAATGGAGTGTTCAAAATTAAATTCTGAGTCGATTCGTGTCTTTGAAAATTTTCAAGGTCCAATAGGGTTATAAGAGATTTAAGAGGACCAATCAGATTTCAGCTCAGAATTTCTTCATAAGGTAATTTAATGTTAGACAGGTGTCGGAAGTAATGCGTTATAAGTAACTTAAGTTACTTTTTGAGTAACTTTTAACGGTAATGCGTTACTTAAACAGAAAAGTAACTTGACGTTAACGCGTTACCTATTTTTGGAATAACGAGTAACGAGATTCGCGTTACATTTTTTGCTGCCACAAAATAGAATCAGACTGGGTTATTCCTACTTTGCTTTCTCACAATTAACGGCTTTTAGTTCTTGGAAATTTTTATGGGTCTTATTCGCAAACAGAATGCGAACTCACCAAAGGATTAGGCAGGTACAGTTCATTCGCGAGACTTAGCCCGATCGTAACTGGTTATAAAACACATACGTCTTGAAAGCCGTCTCTGTCCGCATTGTTGCACGTAGACCGACAAAGTTTGAGCGTAGCGCCCTAATCTTGTCGCACGCTATGTCTCACTCCGACTCGTTTATCTGAGGGAGAAAGTAAAGTGGACGTTCGACGTTCGTTGAAGCGTCATTGTGGCACGGTTGTACTCTCCACTACACAATTATAGGTGTAAGGCGGTTAAATGGAAATTGAATTTAAACACAGAATACAGTATTTTAATTATTGAAGCATAAATAAACATGATCATGACATATTATACTCTACATTAACTTGCATATCATCACTGTCACTTGTGTCGCCTTCATCATCGTCACTATCTGTAATTATTAATGGTTGAATTTCAGCTTGATCCAATATTTTAAAACTTTACGAGGCATTTTGGTACTGCGTTCAAAATTAACTGAAATAAAATTTCAGAAATGCTGCATTTTTATATGCCCAATGAGCTGATATTTAAAGCCAATATAATCCCATGATGCATTTCTATGAAACGATAAATAGGTAAAGTAATTACAATGTCCATTAGGACAGAGACCTGAATTCAATTTTGGGTTACTAGGAAAACAGGTAAGAGGGGTAGGATAATGAGTCAAATTTTCAGAAATGCTTACCGTTATCTTTTTAATTTGGATAATAGCGAACTACGTTTTATTTTCAGTATACGCACATAAGGAGGCAAATTAAACACCAAGCTTTTATGTTAATTAATGCATCATTGGGGTAAGTCAATCTTAAGTTAAAAAAAGGAATTTTGTTGTGGATTAATCTGGGGTACCCCTAATACATAAATGAAAGTTGAATTTTGTATAGGCTTCTCCGCCTGGTTCCGCCAGCCTTGGTGGAAATACCAAGCATCGATTGTTACAGACGACGGTCATGGCGTTGATAACTGCAGCCGCTCGCTCATCGGGCTAAGTCTCGCGAATGAACTGTAGCTTTGAGAGGATAAAAGGGTGATAGCTGATTATTAAATATCTTCTTGGAATTAATATTGGACTTAAATTAACTGTACCTATTTATCAATGACGTGTAGACCTAATTCTTTCGAGTTTGTTAGTTTGGAAGGCAAAAAAATACTTAAGCACTACAAATCTCAATTTGTTGCACAATCGAGTGCACAATTAGGTACACAATTTCGATAATTTAAAAAAAAAATCCATTTTTTATAAAGTTCAGTACGGCATTAGCGCGTCTGTAGAAAGATTGTTTAGTAGGTAGAGTGAAGTGTACGCTCGTCTTTTTGTTTTTGATGGATGCTGGTAATATGTTTGAAATTCAGAAAGTTAACAGAAAATGTATTTTCCTCTTTTTCAAGTACCGATTATGTAGGTAACGACAAAAGTAACGGTAACGGTTCCTAACTTATAACGGTAACGCGTTACTTTTTTCTGCAATAACGAGTAACGGTAACTCAGTTACTTTTCAAAAGTAACGTTCCACTCATGTACTATTTCCTGGGTAACAAGATAAGTACAACAATATTAAATTTTCATTGATAGTATCCTGTTATCTAGGATATAGTGCATCTAACGTTAAATTACCTTATGAAGCAATTCAGAACTGAAATCTGATTGGTCCTCTTAAATCTCTTATAACTCGAGAACTATTGGACCCTGGAAATTTTCAAAAACACGAATTTAATTCTGAATACTCCATTAAAAGATGGTGCGAGCGTTCTGAGGCACCCCAAATACTCTCCATCCATTTTCTATTGAAGTGACAGAACGTCAAAATTTGAATTTTAGGTTGGTATGAGGAAATTTTGCAAGGAATTTTACTAACAGGTGAGTTGGTAAAAGCGATTTCAATGCGATTCGTCAGAAAACATGACAAAAAATGTCGAAATTTTGCAATTGCTCTAAATTGGCCCAAAATGGCCTTTGTGAGCGTGCAGTTTTGAATAAAGTGCAAAGAAAGGCTCGGATACGTTTATCTGTGACACTGCTACTAACAATAAAAATAAACTCTAGAAGATTTGGGTTATGTAATGTTTTTGCTTTCCCGCTAAATTTCGATCAAATTGTCAAATTAGAAAAATTTTAGTTCTGCTATAGACAATGAACGGACTTTAGGTATAATGTTTTTGCCATGTCCCAAGCGGCTAAAAACGAAATTTTTTTCAATGCTTCCTTTTCGCTATGGGACGTATTTGGATGTATATGTTTGTACCTCGATCGTTTTTTTTTTCCTAGTTCATTGTACTTACGCCTACCTGCTGATGGAAAATTTTCAGATTGTGCGATAAAAGTTCTCTCCCAGTGACTTCAATGTTGCTTTAATTGTTTGTAGCAGTTGACGTTTCAAGGCGGATTTTCATTTACAAAAAGTAGATTTTCTTAAATGAGATTCCAGATTCCAGAATCTTTATTGATGTGACGGCAAAAGTGACCAATAATTCTGAAACGCATCATGACGTTGTAAATATACCTATTAAAACGATTTGCATATAATGATTCTTTTTCATATATATGTGAACATATGTGCAATTTTTTTTTTGTTTTGAAGCTCACACCAACTGCTGCGCAATCTCAAATTTAGTTTAGGGTCTTTGTTAAATGAAGGAATGATCAATACAAGTAGGCAATGCTGTGGCAATATCTACTTATACGTCTTTGGCATTTGAAGTTGGAAAAACAAGGTCTTGCATATTATGCGTTCTGTATTTTAGTTTTTAGTTTATTAAAAATTTGACACATCGTAAAAATGTGTCGCCGTAATGATGAAATTTTTCTTATCTGAGTTCAAAATGTGGGCTTTGTTGGTTGAATGGTTTACTTCGACTCGAGGCCATTTCATTTTACCTCTATCGATGATATTCAAACAAGATAATGAATGCTAGAATTGCCCAGACCAGACTCGCTGTCGATTCATTCGATTGCCTTGGACTTGATAGAAGAACCAATTTCATAGAAAAATTGAGACCAATGCGGGAACAGATTATTTTGCGCAGTGCGCTCTGAAACAAAAGACCACACGTGCCGCTGCAACCTTGATTTCGACACGGGACGACGCATCAGCTGGCTCGAACGATCAGCTGTGCGTGTGGCAACTGGCAACGTGTATTTATAAACAGGAAGGGTGGATCGACCAATGGCGTATAAGCTACTGTATTGACGTCATCATTGTTCTCAAGGCAGGAGTGACAATCAGCTGTTGACTTTTTCTAGGAGGCCTTGGAGGAGGGTGCGCCCTCTGTTAATGACGTTGCAAGGCTCGGAAATTACCCTGTATCGATCCTTTGAAATTTACTAATAATGATAGTTTATGATTAATTGTTGTAAATTTAAATTGTAGTAACTTTAATGGATCGTTCCGCTTCGGATTTTAATTAATTTTTAAAATGGTTATTTTATACAGATTACTCTCATTTAAGATAGCTGTGGAATCGATGAAAGAGAAGAAGCTCATTAACAAAGGGGCATGTCATGACGGGAGATACGAGATTTTTGTAATAGGTAAAACTAGGTACCTCGTGTTCTGATTTTTTGTGCACTTTCTCGTAACTGTAACCTCCTTTCTCTATCAATTTTCGCTGTTGCGTATCGATTACGTGTTTCCACCTTCCACGTTGGAGCTGCACCAAAGATAAGCGTGAATATATCGCGCGATCAAAAAAGCTTTCCTCAATTGATAGGAAGTCATGTATTCGATTTGTTACCAACTTACCTATTAACCTAGTTCTTTTTTATTGATATTGATAATTTTGTATGAATATAATTCTTTGGAAGAAACAACATGATTTTCAGTCTCGCTTTCAGTTCCAAAGCCTACTGACAATGAGTTTTTTTCGAATCGCTCGATACTTACATAAGGTCAATAACGAATACTTAGTTCAGTTTTATGTAGGTACAGGCGAGAAAGTAAGTCACGCACTCGGGTCTTGAGCGTTACGCACAGAATTTCGGACACCGCCATCGATAGTGGTGATTTCTATCTGATATTACGAACGGCACCAGTTGGGGGTTGTGTTGGTAGGTCAGGGAACTTCGGACCAACAGATCAACAAAAAGTGCATTATTTAGTTTCTCGACTGTAACTACCTATGTCCAGCAATAATACCTAATTGTTTTGCAAAATTATATTAGTACCTACGCTTCTTATGTTATTAAGCGATTTAATAAGTAATTAAATACCTATGCCTATACATGGCGGTAAAAATGAATGTACCGATGCACGGCCTTTGTGGCAAAACTGTGCTGTGCTGAGAAATATCAATATCTATTTGGTCACAAGTGGTTAGTATTGCTTAGGTATAATAAACTTTTTGTCAGTATTTTGTAAGAAATGGTGTATACGGAATGTTCTGGACAAAGTTTCCTGACTTTTCCAGGTTTTCTAAACCGTCTTGCAAAATTTTCCAGTACCTATAATCTGCTACGTTAATTCTTAATTGTCTACGGAAATTTTAGTTTATTTAAGGATTTGGATAAAACTTCGCAAGTTCAGTACAGTACAATAGGCCATTACGGTATGTCACAGATTTCTTTATTAATATTATAATTCGCAAAAAACATCAAAGATTGAGATCCATCGTTTTTGTTTTATTGGGTATTCCACTTCAAAAATCAATTTTCAAAAATTGATGCCGTATGTGCTAGCGATCTCACCTTTCTGTACAATTTCTTGGTGTAAGAACACAGATGACAAATATATGGCAGTTCTGTCACTTGTTTCCATCACAAAATTATATTTTCCGTGTACTATTCTGAAATATGTTAAATTTCCAAGTATTTTTTCAATTAGAAAAGTTAAACTTTTCTACATGGCAACACTTTTCCACATAGCAACGCTTTTCTAAATAATTCTTTTCATCGACAGAAAACATTTTCAATTACATTATTTGTTCATTTTTATTGTTGTTTTTATGTTGTTTTCCGTTACCATGTAAATGAAGTTTCAGAAAGTATTTGACCCTGCACAAATAATTTTTGAATTCTCGTTTTTTATTTTAAATGTTAACGCCATTTCAGGATAGTACACGGAAAAATAATGTGTACAGTTCATTTCAAGGGTTTAGTCTGGTCAGTCCGGTTCAGGTACAACGCTCTAGGTTAGCTCCGTCTTTTTCTACACAACGTCTGGCAATTCACCCACGTTGTAACGTACAGTCCTAAGAGTGTCTACTATCGCGTCTCTGTTTAACACATATAAATGGAAGAGACGGATATATCACCCGTTAAAGTATTCTCTAGGACTCGATCGGGGCGCGAAACTATTCCACCACTCATTCTAATTATATTTCCGTAGAAACACAATTCTTTTTAAAAGTAGGTACTTTGTGTTGACTGTGGTGGAATAACCAGGTTTCACTGTTACATACGACGGTCAGGTCGAGGATGAGCGGAACTCATTTGCATTTTACGATCTAACGGACTAAACCCTTGAAATGAACTGTACAACTCGTGGAAAAAATTCTTTCCACTCTCGTTTCAATTAATACACTCACTCGCATGGAAATGTAATACTTTTCCTTACTTGTTGTACAAATAACTATTGACAGTGACAAAATTAAAACAAGAATGAAATGGACAGGTTGGCTCGTACTTTTCTTGAGGACGTAGCTCATACGTCATTAAAATTAATATTTCGTTTTATGGCCTTAGTACTGGTTATATTCGAAAATGCAAAAACACGGCAGAGCTCATTTTAATAGATCTTTCAATCGTAAACAATAAAATTAACTAAATTAGAGTTCACGGGAATTTTGGATAAATAAAAGACACTATTTTGAACCAAGCCGACGTTTGGAGAATTTTTTTTTCTCTTCAGGACTAGTTAATAAATCTACGCTTTACCTCATGTTCTTAACCGTCACTATAATAATTAAAGGAGAATTCAACTCAAGAAATCGATGTTGAGGTTACGGCTGATTCTAGTAAGAAAGGAGCGTTTGAGCCCAATGGTGTTATCAGAATTTAAAAATTCTTTACCGTTTTAAAGATATTCAGAAAAAACAGCGGCAAAGATGACGTCAACTTTTCACAATTTATTGGCCATCTTGAGTATATTTTCAGACGTCGGCTGTCCTTACTCCGTAGGAAACACCTAGGAGTTAGGACAAACCAATACTCAGTCGCCGTCTGGAAATATCCTCAAAATGAGCAAGAAATCTTAGAAAGATGACGTCATCTTTCCCGCTGTTTTTTCTAAACATCTTGAAAATGGTAAAGAATTTTTAAATTCTGATAACACCATTGGACTCAGACGCTCCTTTCTCACTAGAATCAGCCATAACCTCAACATCAATTTCTTGAATTGAATCCTCCTTTAAGTAGGAATTGTGAACTAACTAGCCCTGAAGAAAAGGAAAAAAAATAGATCCTCTTTGATTTATCCAAAATTCCCGTGAACTCTAATTCAATTAACCAAATCATCGATAGTGAAACAACTAGAAACAAAATTAACCCCAACAGAACACGCGCGGCGATTTTTACGTCAATCAACCATGTTTCACTTTCGTTTTGTTTTTTTTTCGTGGATGTTCAGGGAATGTAGCGAAAGATGATTTCGAGGGGTGTTGAAAGTAATTTTTCGTGTAAGTAAGATATATTTTTCTTCGAGAATTTTGGGTCGTAATTAATTTTATTGATGATTGATTGGCCGTACGTAAATTCCAGAAAAACATTGAAAATCCCGAAATTCCCCGACTTTTCCAGTTCATAGGAATTTCAGAAGCGTATACACCCTGTCAATAATTCTACTCAGGTCAGGTCAAGTAAGAATTTTTACGTTTATGGAGTCCTGGGAACCCAAAAAGTGGTTTTTGAAAAATGTCTCTGGACCTAAACTACCGGACCGATCTGGTGAAATTTGGTATGTGCACATTGTGTGATCTGCGGAAGAGCTGACTAGATTTTCGGCCAAATCGGTCCACGGAAAGTTCCTTTTTGACATATCAACTTTGAAATTTTAAATGCAAACACCCAGTTTTCGAATCACCATACGAAAGCTCTTGAAATTTAGCTTCTGAACGTATTCACCGCTATATTCACATTTGGTGCGCTTCGTGCAAAAAAACTGGTGCCATTTTTCAAAAATTTCATTTTAGGGCCTTTTCGATAAGAGACCGTAAAAGAAAGACGCTACAGCCCATGTTACTGGAGATATAGAGATGAAATTTGGCACACATATTCAGTGGGCACTTTGTAGGTGCTAGTGCTCATTAAATTTTGAGCCAAATAGGGCCCGTGATTTGAAGGACCTCCAAGGGTAGTGAAAAAACAATACTTATAATTCTTTTTATTGTTGGATTCGACAGTTGTGTGTCAGGGCCGAGAACCTTAGTAGGTACCATTTTTTCGAGTGAGTCTGAAAGACTCCACATCCTTTATACCACAGAATCTACTGTTCAAATGATGAAGCTTGGTGCAAAAATTATTGGTCAATTGTGATTCCTTTTGATGTTATAAGCCGCCAAAGATCTCCATTTTTAAACGTTCTTTTTAAATATCTTTCGAAAGGGGTATATCGTAGGATTTTGAATTTTTGCACAGCATTGTTACAGACCAAGATGCAACTACTGATGGCACTTAAGACATTATCCAAAAAGCGGATCCCTGTTATACAGGCTGGTCCCGATGTTATTTGCCCTTGAATTTTTTTATGTTTGAAAATATAGCTAATTTGCCTAAGCGGCCGTATTCCCCGTTCAATTCTAAAACTTTTTCGGCTCTTAAAATTTTCGAAAAAACTAACCACTTACGAGGAAAATTGAAAAAACCGAAAACATGATCATCGTGATAAACCTACAATTTCAATAAAAATCAAAGTGTACGTTGACACGCATCACAATTCAACTGTTTTTTTGCATTGAAGGTGTTGTCCGACATCTGTGCCCAGAACCATTGCTCACAACTGAAGAAAAAACATTGATGGTAATTTCACTTTTTTATGAGGTGGACTCATCTTTGGTTTTAAGGTGATTACCTGCATCATGTTTTCGGTTTTTTCAATTTTTCTTGTGAGTGGTTAGTTTTTTCGAAAAATTTTAAGAGCCAAAAAAGTTTTAGAATTGAACGGGGAATACGGCCGCATAGACCAGTTAGCAATATTTTCAAATATGAAAAAGTTCAAGGGCAAATAACATCGGGGCCACCCTGTATAACAGAGATCCGCTTTTTAGATAATCTCTTAAGTACCATCAGCAGTTGCTTCTTGGTCTGTAACAGGATGTGGAGTCTTTCAGACTCACCCTGTATCTATAACCTGATCATATGGTTAGTTGCTGTACCTGTACATTTACAAATTCTATGAAAAAGTTAAAGTTTCCACCTTCTCCGAGCTGGCCAATAATTTCTTTAAACTTAATTTTCTTAGTTTTAACTTTTAACCCATTGAAGGTGATGCAAATCAAGGCACAACGCTCAATTTAATATTAGCTTAGCTCGGAACCAAAAAACGAAAAAAGACTTTGCAGAGAATGCTATTTTCAGGTCGGTTTATTTTCGATTAGAATGTGATAGACGTTACGCAAACGATTCGGAACACGTGGATTTTGCGTGGCCTTGGTGCTAATCAATGTTTTGGTTTCCATTCGTCTACTTGATATAAATTTTTCGAGTTCAATGCAAATTCGTGACCGTACTCAGAATAACACTCCTTGTTTGTTTATTTCAGATGCACGGCGCAAGTTTGGAAACGGAAATGAATAGGAAGGACGGGGGTGACGTTCTAGTGGCCATCGCGGCCTTGGTGACAGAAGGCCGCGTACCGGAGAAACTCAGTTCGAAGACCAAGGGGTTTTATGAAGGCCCGCATTGCCCCGTGAATAAGGCAGGAAGAGACCATCATTGCGACTTGTCTGATATTTTGGTGAGTGTACACTGGCGACTGGTTTGAGGAACTTTATTTAACAGTTGTCAAAATTACGTGAAACGTGAATTACGTACAAGAACAATATCGTAGCCCCAAAAGGGGTGAATTGTCATGAATTTTTAAAGGTTGTTGCATGAGTTTGTGAATCAATAACTATTTACTGCCCACACAATTATGGTTTCAGTCGAATTTACCCTTTATGTTGTAGATAGAAAATTGCGTGACTTGACCGCACTGTACGTGATACAATACAGTGTTCAAGGGCGTACCCAGGATTCAAGTCAGGGGGGGGGCAAAAATTTAGAAAATCATGAACAATGGCTATTACTAATAATTAACCACTTATTTACCTTTTTTGTGGAGTTTATTAAGAAGTTATCTAATATTGTCTAAATGCCCCAACCCTAGCTACGCCCTGGACAGGGTCCTCCTTTGGTTATCTTCAAAACCCTTAAAGGGTAGCAGGTCTAACAGGTAACCTGTTTCTTGTGTTGTCACCCTTAACTGTACACTCACGAGATAAAGTTTTTTTAGAAAATACACGCAAGATAGGTTTGTGAAGAGTTTTGTATCCCACTAGAGTCGTTTTAAGAAAGATTTTTTTTGTAAGTACTTGTTTAGATATAAAACGAACGCAGGTTGCCTCCAGCTACAGGCTTTCGTTTACGCCAAATGGAAATAATACGGAAGAAGTCCAGAAATCACAAAATTTTCTAAGGAATTTAAGCCTTGTCTTAAAATCATAATCATTACAGAAGAGGCAGGTCGAAAATGAAAGCAGTTTAGTTTTATTTGCACTCGTTAAACAATAACCATTTAAAGTTACGTTGTCGTCGCGGTCTGTTTGAACCGTACAAGGATTAGAAGTGTTGGCGAGCATTGTTGGTCAAGGTTCAAATTTGAATCGAGATTTAGCAATTCAGTATCAATTACTAATTATCGTTTTTATAGTATTCAGTAAAATAAAGTGTGTTGAATTTCGTAAACTAAAATATTCTGACCTCAGAATGTTATTTTTTCTAAATGGTTGTGAAGCCTGCCAAACAATTCAAAAGCCTACACGTAACACGCAACAATTTTTTTCTCATACTTATTCAAATACGGGTTTCCATGCAAAATGCATAGATAATAAATTAATAATACATGTGCTTGTTTCTTCAATATACAGTGTTAACGAAAAGTATGGAACCAACTCGCAGTGGAATTTCTCCAGTTAGTAAAAAAATGGCAGAATAATTATATTTTTAAAAAATTGGGCTGTCGCAGAATTTTGATAAAGATATAGTTTTTCTTCGACCATCCATAATGTGACATTTTTTGTTGATAAACTTCACTAAAAGCGGCACTTAATTTTGTAAATGGACTGTAACGTGACGTTAATAATAATAATAATTTATTTTCCTTTCCGATATACAAACGTGTATACATATAGGTACGTCAATATAAAAATAACATTACTGTAACAGTAACAGATAACACAAGATATAAGAATACATTAAGTAGATTTAAATTTATATTACTACTTTCACTTATCACATATTTTTACAGCGAGCAATGAAATCGTCAAAATTATAGAAAGCTTCTGCGAGCAAGAAGTAGTCCTTTAAAGGCATACTGAAGAGAAAAAACGTCAAAAATTATTGTGAACAATAGGCTCGAAAGTAGTATCATTGAAAAGCTCATGATTTGCTTAACCGTAAGCGGGGAACATATTTGTGGCTTCGCTTACCTTTTTTAAGAAATACAATAAAATTGTGGCTCTTTGACAGCATTTTTGCCGGAAATGCCATTTTGTTTTAACGGTTCTCTGTTTTATCGGCGAAACGAAAACCCTACAACTTTGCCGTGATTTGAATTACCGCGGGCCTCCGAGTGACAACTGTCACGTCATTTCGATCTGTCAACTGTCGTCGAAAGAAGAGAAGAGAACTGCTAGAACTGCTTTCGCTTTAATTTGTGGAAGTTTACAAAGATTTTCAAGCAAATAATCTCAAAGAAATGGGTCCTTACAAATTTGAACACGAGTACAACATATAGCAAGAAGAAGTGCTTCAAAGGAAACAAACAGAAACTGACACCAATTCCAGCCCCCAATAGATAAGTAAGTTCTCGTTAAGTAATTTAAATTATAAACTGGGTGTAGTTGAGGCTCAAGTATGTTAATGCCCACTAATAATTAATCTGTTTTTTGTAGGAAAGCAACTACCAACCATTGTTGAAATCTGAAACCTGGCTCAAAAAAACTTGATAAAGTCATCATCAAATAAAATGTGGAGATATCTTGCTTACAGGGAGTATGTGTTTTGATTATTTCAAATCGATTTTGTTCAATAAGTTTTAACTTTTAGATTAATAGTTGTGCGAAGCTGGAACGATATCAGAGAAGAGTTATTCCAAATTGTGTTGTCGAAAGCACTATCTCGAAGAAGATGGACAATATACTGATTTTAAATGTTAGAGGAGGCCTGTGATTATTATTATTGCTTAAGTACAATATTTTTTTAACTTTTAAATGAGCTTGTAACACATTTGCATGAACGTGGAACCAAATCGAGCTATTTTTCTGTAAGAATAAACATTTTAAACCCCTCAGTTACAATTTACTTTTTAATCTCTAGGTAACTTGTCGTATACAACCACACTGGAGTCCACAACTCACTTTTTATAATCACAATTCTTTGCTTTTGTCTTTGGCTTCTCATATTTGTCGATCATGAATTTATTGTTTCCATCCTTTTTGTTATAAAATGTGGCATCACTCATCAGTAAGGAACTATTATTTACCAGACCCTGTTCAAGAATTATCTCACAAATGAAATAGGTCAGTAGAATTTTACCTCATTTTCGGACTCCTTTCTTTAACAGCTATTATTTTGAGGTTAAGAAATTCAAAATCAGTGTCATCATTAGTTCGGCAGAAAAATCTTCATTTCATTATAATACTGATATAAAAGTCCAACTATTGTTTAATTTTCTACATTTTTAAAGAAAACTGATTAAAAATTATTAAAATGTCATGTCAATTCGATGAAGCTTTTGGAAACTTTAGCCACGTAAAAATCGACCAACGAAAAAAAAATCCCTAACAGCCATATCCGGTTCGGAACCAGGGTGGAACTTGCTGGAACTTGGTCGTTTCTCGAGAGTATCCCTTTATATCTTTTTTGAGCTGTATTAAGTCTAATTCTTTTATATTGCTCGGAAGCGCATTATAAAATTTTATCCAGCAATATTCGTTGCTCATAGATTTTGATAATCTAATTTTTTTGCAACATAGGTCGTTTTTGTTTCTTGTGTCATAAGCGTGGATGTCTATGTGCCTCAAAATTGCTTATGTTACGTTTTATAGAAAGTAGAGCCTGAAGTATATAGTGTGAAGGTACGGTTAAGATCTTCTGTTGTACATATTCTTGTTGACAATCAACCCGAAAATTTAGTTGTCCCAAGATTCTTATTGCTTTTCGCTGGAGTTTGAAAATCCTTTTCGTGATACTCGAATGTCCCCACTACAGCAGACCATATGTGTTTCTATTTATACAGTGTGTCTCACTTTAGACGGCAACACCCCTGTATATTTGTTGTTTTATGGAATATCGTAACAATTTTTTTTCTTGTATTTAGACCTCAGAAAGCTGTTTTCGGAGTAAATAGTTAACATTTTTTCAAAAATATAACCACAGCCTACTAAGACCAAAAACAAATACCAAACATGCGAAAAACCTATTAGGCATTTTTTTATCGAAAAATTTTGTTAAGAAAACTTGCTCAGGATGACCCCAAATGGGCAAGTCCGGAGTTTCAGGCCAAAATAAAAATGTTGAATTTCTGGAGGAAAAAGGCAGTAATATCGAAAACTTCAATATTTTTGCAACAAAAGGGTAGCTGCGTCATAAAACACAATTGAAATAAATTTGTTTGACATTTGTTGTTAGCTATAGCTGAGCAAAATTTAACAATCACAGAAAAAGTTGAAATTATAAGCTATCACCAAAAATCTTAATAATTTCAACTTTTTCTGCGATTGTTAAATTTTGCCGAGCCATAGTCTGTCAAACAAACTTATTTCAATTGTTTCTTATTACGCAGCAAGCCTTTTGTTGCAAGTTTTCGATATTTTTGCTTTTTCCTCCATAAATTCAATATTTTTATTTTGGCCTGAAACTCCGGACTTGCCCATCTGGGGTCATCTTGAGCAACTTTTCTTAAACAAAATTTTTCGATAAAAAATGCCTAATAGGTTTTTCGGATTTTTGGTATTTGTTTTTGGTCTTAGTAGGCTGTGATCGGCTGTGATGGTTTTATTTTTGAAAAAATGTTAACTACTCCAAAAACACAACTTTCTGGGGTCTACATCCAAGAAAAAAAATTTTACGATATTAGATAAAACAACAAAGATGCCGTCTAAAGTGAGACACACTGTATATATTATATTTATATATTAGTTTGACAGCAAGGCTCTTGTGGTTTCAGACTACATATTTGAGAAATCTCTTTCATTCATTTACATTCCGCCCGAGGACAAATTGTGTGTCGCAACTTACAACAAGCTTACAAGGTCTAAAAGTGTTTTTGTCAGTTTTATCTTTTGCTCTGAAGAGGAATAAATCCAAGCGATTGAAGTACCTAACGTGTGAACAAAAACTTTTCCGATCTAGAGCCCTTGCCGTGAGACGTATGGCGTAGACTGCTGAAATTATCATTCAAAGCGAAATCTGACAGTGACATTATCATATAATTTCCGCAGTCTACGTATGGCTCTCACGTCAAGGGCGATACTAGATCGGAAAAGTTTTTGCTCACTTTTTATTAATTATTTAAGTAATCTCGGAGACGGCAGAAACTTCCTCTTATAATTATAAGTATTGTAATTAAGTTAAAGGAGTTGAACCGTTGAACTTAATGAATGAAAAAATATTGACTGAATCTTGAGAGTCGAATACTGACCGCTATGCTACGGAAAACTTGTTTTATCCTACTGTTTTAGAAACTCAAATAAAGCCGTTAAGCCCGTTTCTGGCGTTAAGCAACTTGCTTTCGTTTACTTTTTGCCTTTAAAGGGTGCTATAGGGCCTGTAAGCGTGACGTCATGTGGCCATGATTGTATGGCCATGTGCGCAGTCATTTTTTGACCGCCGACAGAATTTACTTGAATGTCTACTGTCAGTTATGTGTCATTCATTGATCATCATTGTAGGTTAAAATGGTTAAAATAGCACGTGGTAAACTTGAAAGGTCCCAGATTCAGTTGACAGTAGTGCCAAATGACGTATAAATGCACTAGAAATGACACAAGATCAACGCATGCGTATCATACAGGGCCAAGCCCCACCAGTGCCTTCAAGGACCTATACCCTTACCCTTGCCTTATAGTCTTGCCAAGACTTAGGGCCGGATTATCGATGCTCAGTCAAAACTGACTGTTATCTATCTGACAGTTTATTATAGCTGACAGATAAATCCGATTCACGTTTATCGACATCGACTTTGTCTGTCAGTTACGTGCCTGACAGTTTGAGTTGTGTTGGCAACATTTGGGGTAGCGGAAATTGAATTCTATTGGACAGATTTAAATTTCGCGCTAATATAGTCAACTGTTTCTATAGCAACGCCTTACGGTCTTTGTTTACTGCGGCAGGTGCTGATGCAGTTGAAATTTGTATTGGTGACAGATAAGAAACGAGGAGTAAACTTTTCTGCCTATAATCCAGACGTGCTTTGAAAAGTAACTAGCAGGAGATGTAATTGAGGATAAGAAAACGGATGGTAGAAGCAGGAGGTCTGAAAGAAAATTGAGGAAATCTTAAGTAGTGGCAAATTCCTCAAAATTGCTTCAGGCACATTCCTAAACTTTATATATTGGCTAGATTCATGTTAAAGAAAACCAAAGATTCACCTTCTTCGTCACTTAAATGACTCTGGGCGATGCTAACATTGCTAACCGTCGGTTTTCTGCTCTAGTTGGCACTTCGAACTGTCAGTCAGTTTGCCCGGCACTTTAGCAAAAACTTTGCAGCCAACTCGCTATTGATAAACAATTTAACTGCCAGATAACGCTAACTGTCAGATATTTTCATTTAACTGAGCATCGATAAACCGGCCCTAAGGCAACCTGTTTTTGTTCTTTCTACTCTTAATACATCCTTAAGGGAACCTGCTGCCCTTTTTAGGGTAGAAAGAAGGTAGAAACAAAACTATTAGGTTGTCTGCTTACCGGAAACCGTCGCCTTACCATTACTTAAACTCGCTTAAACCATTAATTAAATAAAAAATCAGATAAAATTCCTAATATGTAGCTATGCTGTGGGTATGGTGGGGATGGATTAGCTATTAGTTACATTAATTTCGTTTGGGAAATGAAAACTCCTCCTTGGAGAAAGGAAATTAATATGTTGATGCCAACATAAAAACTGTTTTGTGTTATTAAATGGTCATTAGATTTTCAATCAAGATATGCGTCAATTAAATCGTAATAATGTTTTTTATTACATTGTCGGCGTCTCGGCCTTACATTTAGGTTGTTTTCGATTTATTTAAAAAATGAAGACGAGAATTTTAAGACCTTTTTGAGGGTGGCAATATTTTTTTTCAAAAACTTGTTTTGGATAGTTAAACAAGAGCATAATTTTAAAATTTCAAATTGAAAGTTTATGTGCCAAAATGGCATTTCCAGTTGCCCGATTGGCTCCAAACACCCTTCAGATCTAAATTAGATCATTGAGATTTCAAAATTAAATTAAAACCTGTATATTATTTATCAAAAATTTAAAACTTGAAGATATGCTGTTGAAGATTAAGATTTTAGATAAATTATGGCCCAAATTTAATTTTGAAATCTCAAGTGCTTAGCCCATACCAGCCCTTCAAAGTGTCTTTCGCGTTACAAATTTAAAAATTCCCGCCAAACGGTTAGAATTAGAGCCATAGAATGTTATACAAAACTTGTTTAGAATTATCAGATATAACCAAAAAAATGCAAAATATACCGGGCGTTCCATTTAAAAAAAAAATACGTCTGGTTCATGGTTACTGAGTGGGACATCCTGTATATATGCGACTATTTTTAGATTACGCAGATTTATAACCTCTATTATACAGTGAAAACCCCACTTCGATATCTTTGTTAGTAGTGGAGCAATCTTCCGTCCACGCACCCCTGGGACACCCTGTACATATAGACAGATTTTAAAAACTACTTTTTTGAGACGCTGGGACTTCGAAACGTATAGATCTGGTGATAACTCACTTTCGAAAATTTTAGTGATTGCAGTAACCTCTTTTTTTTTAATTGTGGGTTTGGGGAGGTTAAAATCACTTTTTTGGGTTCCTGAGGGCATACAGAGTGGTTCCTTTTTCACTGCTCACCATTGGCATCTCTTAAACGGTAAAAGATTCGCAGTCGGTTAAATTAGGGAAAAGTTGCGCTATTTCTTAGTGATTAAGAATCTGAAGAGAATTCTCAGATATCTTGATTCGTTCCTGAGTTATCGTGAAACTGCAAATTTCGGTTTTAAAGAAAAATTCATAACTTTCTTTCGACTAATGTCATTTAAATGAAAGTTGGAACTTTTGTATTTTTGACAGCTGCCAATTGAATGACGCCGACAGAAATTTTCCATAGGCCTTCTAGATTTTGAGCAACAACAGTCAACTTTTCTTTTTGTTATGGCCGCTATATTGGATTTTAACCCGACTGGATACACAAAAAATTATCTTTTCAAAAATGTGACTTTTCGAAAAAGTATGTCAAAGCTTGAGTCACACGATACCATGATGTATTTTATTACAGTTAGATATAGCCCCTTCCAATAAATTTGCACTCTTTTAGAAAATTTCTATCAGAATCTCATGAAATACAGTAAAATGAAGACAAACCAGCTGGTGGAAGCGCGATTTTATTTAATTTATTCGTTAAAATAAATGAATACGGAATTAAAACTGAAAAGGCTATATCTAACAATAGCTAGGCAGCAATTATTAGATATAGCCCCTTTTTTTAAAATTCCACTTTTTTAGAAAATTTTTACTAGAATCTCATTAAATACAATAAAATGAAGACAAACCAGCTGGCAGAAGGGAGTTTTTTCAATTTGGACCCTAAAAATAAATAAATGAAAAATTTTAATTGAAGGACCGGGGCTATATGTATCTAATAATTACTAGGCAGCAATTATTAGATACATGTCTACACCTTTTCCAGAGGTAGTTCAGAAAGCGTCAATTGAATTTCAGAATAATCACTTGAATTTCAGAATCCGTCAATTGAAGTTCAGATTAGTCAATTGTATTTCAGAAACCGTCAATTGTATTTCAGAATAGTCAAATGTATTTCAGAATACGTCAATTGAATTTCAGATCGGTCAATAGATTTTCAGAAAGCATCAATTGAATTTCAGAATCCGTCAATTGTAGTTCAGAAAGCATCATTTGTAATTAAGAATGTATCATTTGGAAATCAGAATGACATTGTTCTCTATGTGAGTTATTTGCTCCAGGTTCCAGGTACCTACTTATGTACCTATTTCTACCAAATCTAAGAAATGCCAGTCAGGTGTACGAAGAACTTCAACCTGCGGACTTCTACGTGAGAAGTTTTCACCTACAAAAAAAATTTAGTTTTCCACCAAAAAGCTTCAACAACAACATCATATACATAGGTACCTTCCTACATAGGTTCCGTCTCCCTAATTTGATTTATGCTCTTTTGGCATCCTAAACAGCTGCGCCTGTTTGACACTATGTATGTACATGTGTATGTATGTAAGTCATGTCTTTAAAAATAAACTGAATTACAATTTCTGAACTACAATTGACGGATTCTGAAATTCAATAGATGCTTTCTGAAAATCAATTGACCGATCTGAAATTCAATTGACGTATTTTGAAATACATTTGACTATTCTGAAATACAATTGACGCTTTCTGAATTTGAATTGACTAATCTGAACTACAATTGACGGATTCTGAAATTCAATTGACAATTCTGAAATTCAACTGATGCTTTCTGAAATTCAATTGTCGCTTTCTGAACTACTACTGGAAAAGGTGTAGAAGGTTTAGAAAATTTCTGCAAATGCCATTTAATTGACCAGCTGTCAAAAATATAAAAGTCCCAAGTTTTAGGCAAATAGCGATATTCCTTAAGGAGATGTGGATTCTTCTTTAAAATTACAATTTTCAATTTTTTCAAATCCTTATCGATGGTACTTTTTGGATACATTCAAGGCGGATTGCATAAAAAATAATCGTTGCCTAGCGAATAACCCTGGTATTAAATCTAAGGCAGTGATTATTTGTTATGCAATCAGCCCTATGAAATACCTGAGTTTTGTTTGAGGCACCTTTCTGAGGGGGTGTAGCTTCCTTAGCAGTCATTTAAACGAAAAACACTGTTCAGACTTGTCTTATTTTCACCTCTGTTACAGTGTTACGCCGTGTATACATATAAAAACAATTAAAATTTTGCTTGTGCAACAAAATATCACTCCATGTAATAGGTATAGGTTGGCTTTTCACACTTTCATTTGAAATCTTTAGTGGTTTTTCGAACCTGCCGAACTTTCGTAGTATTGTGATTCGCGTCAAAAAAACAACAGTTGCGCTTAAAATAGAAACTCGGTTTTAAATTTCTTGCTACAAAGAAAATGTTACCAGCAACTATAATGCATCATTCTACGAATACTCAAACCCGTTGTAAGCGAATCAACGAAACACAACCGATTCTCAAGAATTTAGTGAATAAATCACGTAAAGCAACTTAAAATTACACGGAACAATAAAATAAATTAACTTTTTCCTCGTTTCCAGTGCTCAAGCTTTGGAAAAATCCAGGAACAAGTCATAGATCTGTGGAAGAAAAACATTCCCGTTTGCGTCGAAGTTCTGCTAACTTGTTCTTGCAAAAACGACGTTGACTTCGCCTCCTCCGACACCTTTAACGACGCTTTACTGCTAGAGAAATGGTACTTCAGCACACAAAATCGAAGGTAAAGGTAAATTTTATCGAAGGCTAATTGATTGATTCTTGCAGAAACACGGGACCTTTGTATTTCAATTTTCTACAATTAATGAGTGCAATCCGCTCGCAACTCTACTTCTCTCAATTAACGGCTTGGCTAACGACGCAAGACGAGGCGACCGTAAAAATCACAAAAGAAAATTTACGTTATCGCTTAACGTTACCGGGGGAGACTTACGAGCCGGCTGATTTTACGTCCTCCGCTAATAGACACGACTTTCCTTTAACAGACATAGGAAATGGGTACACGGCAACCGTTTCTTTTCTTAGCCTACCGAGAATGTCATCCGTGCCAAGTTTGCAATGCCAAAAATGCGCTCCGGAGCCTCTCGTCGATATCGAAGCCGCAGTTTCTTGTTTGCTGGATGACAGGATGCACACCGTTTGCACCCTGAAAGGGAAGCATCGCTGCGAGGACTTCGAGGATGTCGATAATATCAAAAAAAGCAATAATTCAGCAACATTTAAAAGGCTGTGTCAAAAAGAATCGGCTTCTTCCTCCACTAAACCAAAACTGACGGTGGACATCCACCGCAGAGGCGCTGAGGTTAATTTTCTGGATAGGAATTTGTTAAACAGCCATAAAACTGATCTCACTGTCCAGGATAAGGGCAAGCTCCTGTTGGACGCCATCGAGCGCAGCGCTTTAAGAAGTACAAAAGATGAATGCATGAACGGTGATAGAAAATGTGATGAAAACTGTGTTCATGGGAAGAGTGAAAGTAGTGATAATGGTTCTTGTGATATGAGCGAACGTGATATTTTTAGTATTAAGGACGTTGACCATTGTGATAGTCCAATTCCACAATTGAGACACAAAAGAATCAGGGATGTGACCAACATCGATCTCGCCACCACACACAGGAAAGGTATCAAGAAAAAATTGAGCTTCGATGACGACGGTGATGTGGCGGATCTGTTCAAAGTCGAACATGTGAACGTCGAAATTCCGTCGGCTTTGGAACAGGAAAAGTTCAGGAAGGATCTCGACAATGCTGCCAGCATGGTTTTTCATTCGAGGACGGGATTGCCGCTTACCAGCAGTCCTGCGCCGGTCAGAAGAGGCCGGACTTGCTTCGATTTCGATTCCAGTATCAATTCCGTCTCTGCTATCAAAAGGTACAACTAGTGCGAGAGCTGGGAGCAAAAATGCATAATGGTTTTTTACCAATAGTCCAGTCATTATAAATAGTCCATGTGCCCTCAGATGGCAAGAAACCATGATGGACATCCCAGAAGAGTAGCTCTCTTGTATAAAATCGCTCGTAACTCTGTAAATATTGGGACAATTTTCATTTTCTTTTTTTTATCTGAAAGCTCTTGAAACATAGATTTATACTAAGTATCTACTTTGACATACAATTAATGAACAAAAGCACTTCAAACAAATAATTCAGTCGAGCAAAGTTAAGTTCTGGGTATTTAGTGAAAGATCTCTAAGATGGTTCTCTTTACGAAAATTTATTCCCTTACCGAAAAAAAAGTACGTTAATTAGGCTTTTCATTGATGGTATCTAAACTTTACCGATTGGACTACAAATAGCGACATAAATTAAAATGAGCGAAAAGTACATTCTGGCACACCCCACAACCAACGCAGATTCTGTAGATACATACACTGATACATTGGGAAAGAGGATGTTTACTTGAAAACTATCCACCCCGGATATCTCGTAAACGAAATGAGACTTGAAAATTCGCTCGGACAGGTCGATTTTTTTTACAATCGGGCACCTCCAGCGCTTTCTATGGTCAAATTTTAAATTGATCGAAGGTCCTTTGTGATGCATCATTTTAAAGCACAAGAAATCCTCTGTAAACTGATGCAAGAATTTTTAAAATCCATTGACTCCTTCACTAGTTAAAGGAGGACTTAAGTGAAAATAAAAGTTGTGGAGAATTTTTTTCTAAGAATTATGGCGACAAAATTAATGTGCTACTACCAATAATAACCGAGATACAGCAAATTTTATGTTTAATCCTACAACCGGCTGCGCGCTTGGTCTTTACGTGCAGTTTAAGTTTAAATGTGGTTTAAATTCGAACAACATGGCTTACGGGTTTGAGCCTTCTTTTTTCACTAAGAAAATGGAAAAGTTGGAAGCTGAGAAGAGGAAACAGCTCCTAGATGCTGATAAATTTGCGAATAGAAGCAACAATACATACTGGTGTCTTTATACTAGCAATTGTTGTAAAACAGCGAATGATTCGGAATGTTTTTGTTGCGAAGAAAGCACTCTGAGGGCCCGGTTTAATTAACATTAACATTAACATTTAATCCTGTCTTAAAGTTAATTCTTCAAAAATTCTATAACAACAAATTATTGACAACAATTGTTTCTATGGTATTGTAGCGGGCTTAGTGTTAAGTCTAGGAATAAATAACGAGTGGTCAAAAACTTTTCCGATCTAGTAGCCCTTGACTTGAGAGACGTAGGGCGTAGACTGTGGTAATTGCATGGAAACGTCACACGTCAGATTTCGCTCTGAATGATAATTTCAGCAGTCTACGCTTTACGTCTATCACGCAAGGGCTACTAGATCGAAAAAGTTTTTGCTCACACGTTATTTTATAGAATCCGCTAAGGGGTGAAAATGACTGCGAACATGATTGTTTATTGTAAGCTGTTGTATTCTCGATTCGGAAAAATATGAAATCTGAGAGAAATTCCCTCCCGTTTTGGTGAGTATTATGGCAGCCGTACAACAGGACACCATACCAGTGAAAAACGCTCGATTAAAGCAACTCGAAATTAACACAAACAAAAGTGATTCATCGAACTAAGCACAGGCAGATTTTTTGAGGCCGATTTACTATTAAAACGAAGGAAAGGGCCACGGAGGGATAAATAAACCAAACGGAATGAACGGCAAAACTGCATTGTTTATATGGGAGGCGCGCGTTACATTGACCAGATGACGTCATCAAGTTTACAATACTACAGTTCAAGCGGCTGTAGCTCAAAAACCATTTGCGATAAAAAAAAAACTGTCATAACCATTGTTCTTAGAATTTTATACACTTTTTATTTAGGTAAAGTTGTTTTTTTGCTAAGTCGGGGGGAAAGTAAAAACAATAATGGTGTTTGCAGGCCCAAAACTAATTTATGTTCTCCGGTATAACTTTTGAATGAATGGATTGATTTCAAAAATTTTTGCATCAACTTGCAGAGGATTTCTTGTGCTTTAAAATGATGCATCACAAAGGACGCTGGAGGTGACCGAACCAACACTGCAGCAACACATCAGTGAAGAAGAGGTAGAAAATAACTTTTATAGAGTATGGAGAATATAGTATTTAAAAATAATTTACGACTGGTTTTCATTGATCGATTTCCGCAATTAAGTAACCTCTATTCTTATTTTGTTGTCATGCGAATTAGAAAACGTTCTATGTTTATATCTAGGAATGTGTCTGTTGAGTAGCTAGACCATTTCCAATTAAAATAGAAAAGGTGAGCAAAAGTGAGGTGAAAAATATCTAAATTTCTTTATAACCAAAAGCAAAAACCCTGCGATTTATAGGAAAAACATCAAAAAACCTAAATTTTGGGTTAATTATGTTATTACAGCCTCAACGCCAGCGAGTAGGCAGAGTGGCACATGTTCGCATAAGTTGCGCGTACGAGAACGCACGGTAAAGTATTTTTAATTTATGCCGTTGTTTATCATCCAATTTTTACGATTAAGATACCAATGTAAAGCTAATCTAATGTACTTTTTTCCCGGTAAGGGCACAGATTTTCGTAAAGTGAGCCATTTAAGAGATATTTCAATAAACACCCAGAATTTAACTTTATTTGACCAAATTATCTGTTTTTAGAGCTTTTGTGCATTAATTGTATGTCAAAGTAGATCAAATAAAAAATAAAAAAAGAAAATGAAAGTAGTCCCAATATTTACAGAGTTACGAATGATTTTCTCAACAATTCAATTGGTCCACCCGGAAATTTGAACCGAATTCAAAATGCCGTAACTCCTCAAGCAGTTGATCGATTTGAATGAACCTTTCTTCTACGGATAGCCCATTTCATTGGCTACTACATGACATGTTCCGCGTTTTATGCAGGTTCCCTTTATATGATATACAGGGTGTCAGAGCCGGGAACTGCAAAATGGCGAAAATTTAAACCACCCCCGATTCCGAAAGAAATTTTTCTAATTAATTTTGCCTCAGACGTCTCAGGTCCATACCTCCAGACGTTTTTTTGAAACTTGCTCCATCTCCTCTAATTAGGGTGCAGGGCCAAAAAAACTGTTTTTTCACCGGCCGTTAATTGTGTCACGAAATTAGTGGTCAAAACTTTACCAGTAGATTTTTCTATGCAAAATATGAAAGAAAGTTCCTATGAACATATGACGAAAAAATAAGTCCTAAGGGAGGCTAAGGCCCCTTAAAAGAGCCACTTTGAAAGTGTTTTTTTCTAAATATCTTCAAAACGGTTGAAAATAGCAACGTGTGGTATCTTTACTAAGTCTTTGATGCTGAATTTACTACCGGGGAGAAAATTTTAAAATTTTGATCATAAGCGACTCGTACAGGAGGGGCTTCGAACTAAATTTACTCAAACATCTGTGTAAGTAGTTTTTTCTCAAATTTGATTTCAGAATCTGAAAATTTTAGGTTTTTTAAGTAAAAATGGTACTTTTGTTTGACATCTAAAGAATGCGTTCTTTTCGAAAAAAATGGCTTTTCATTGGTTCAGGGCTCCAAAATTTGTGACAGAAGACATCAAAATATCGTAAACAAGTTCATGGGACGGTTCCTTGCTTCATTCTAGAAAGAAAAGTTCTTATGGGTATGGGTCGAAAAATGCTTCCTAAGAGAGCTAGAGTCCTTCAAACAACATGCTTCCCAAGACCTCATTTGAAAGACCATAACTCCCTTAGGAAACATTTTTCGATAATTTTATCACAAATTTTGGAGCCCTGAATCAAAGAAAATCCATTTTTTTTTTCGAAAAGGGCGTATTCTATCGATGTCAAACAAGAATACCATTTTTACTTAAAAACCTCAGATTTTAAGATTCTGGAATAAAATTTGAGAAAAAACTACTTACAAAAATGTTTGAGCAAATTTAGTCCTAAGCCCCTCCTGTACGAGACGTTTATGATAAAAATTTTAAAATTTTCTCCACAGTAGTAAATTCAGCATCAAAGACTTAGTAATGATACCAAATTTCACGTTGCTATATCTAACCGTTTTGAAGATATTTAGAAAATAACACTTTCAAAGTGGCCCTTTTAAGGGCCCTTAACTCCCTTAGGACTTATTTTTCGACATATGTTCATAGAGAGGTTTTTTTCATATTTTTCATAGAAGAATCTACTGGTCAAGTTTTGATCACTAATTTCGGGACTCCATGTATATGGCCGCTTGAAGGGGCATTTTTGATTGCGTCTGCTCTGAAGACGATGCCGTCTGCCAGTTTTTGGAAGGCACCAGGATGTTTCCCAATACAAACAATAGCACCTCTCCAATTTTGAGCCTGGTATAAAGTCATTTCATTCTAACCAAAAATTGAGTATTTCCAAGGCCGCTCCCGAAATAACGCCCCCAATCTGGACTGGCAGACGCACGGTTTCATTAATCGTTTAAATGGTACTTTCGATTAAAAACATCAAACCTCTGGTAAAAAACCATTATGCATTTTTGCTGCCAGCTCACGAACTATACCGAATTGATTTTCACGTCAAAATTGATTTTTATTTTCAGTGCGTTGTTCCCTACGAGCGCGTTTCCAGAAGATGATAGCGAAAGTGAAGGCAGCATTGCGTCTCCATGTAGCCCGGAAAGCATCGCAGCTGTAGAAAGGGATTTACCACCTCTCAAGTATAGGAGGAAGGGGCATGCGGCGAGTTTATTAGGTCAGTTTCATGACCACTATTTTTTTGGTGCCGGTTTTTTAATGTACAGGGTGGTGCGATTAATACGAATTGCAGATTTTTATTATTTTTAAGTTTCCTAAAAAATTCTTTTTGAAATTTCAATTGCCCAAAACTCCCGAGATTCTACTCTGAAATCGATGAAGAAGCGAAAATAACTTGTTATCAAATCTTGTAATTGAATTTCGAAAAACTACCTTAATATAAGTATATTCAAATGTGTGTTTTTTCTGAACGAAATTGTTTATTATTGGAAATGAAGCTGTACATTGTGTCTCAGGAAAGGAGAAGTGTTTACTTTACTTTAACGGAAACCGTACTGAAACTGTATACATTCCCGTTCAGAATGATGAGCTGAGTCCAAAGGTATGTACCTGATTTTTCTTCCGCAAACTCACTGTTGCCAAGTTAGAGATTTCCGCTAAATTAAAAGGACTTTAGTTTAGCGGGAACCACTCACATGCGTAGCCTACCGATAGATAAGCCCTGACACTGACCCCCTCTACAACGATGACGTCACAACTGGCGGGGGACACCAGAACGAATAAAAATGCTAGTATTATTCTAATTCAAAATTTTATTAACATTAATAGGCATAGCAACCGCAATTGTATAAGTGCAAGATAATAGCTATTTATGTAACAAGTGGGAAAAGTACATCATTTCTTTACGCGGGTGCTTATTGCAGAACGAGGCGAAGCCGAGTTCTGTAAGCACGCAAGTAAGGAAATGACGCATTTTCCCACTTGTTACATAAATAGCTATTATCTTGCACTTATACAATTGCGGTTGCTATGCCTATTAATGTTAATAAAATTTTGAATTAGAATAATACTAGCATTTTTATTACAAGTGGGAAAAGTACATCATTTCTTTACGCGGGTGCTTATTGCAGAACGAGGCGAAGCCGAGTTCTGTAAGCACGCAAGTAAGGAAATGATGCATTTTCCCACGTGTTACATACAAGATTTTTCATAATCCCGGGCGAAAAATGTTATTTATCCCACTAATTTCAGTTAGGAAATGCATCATATTTCCGCACTAGTGCGAAACGTGAATTACAGTGCGAAAAGTGAATTCATTTCCGCACTAGTGCGAAAAGTAATTGTGTTAATATAAATTCTTTAATTTGTTTCAATCAAGTTATGAAAAAACACCAAATCTTTTTCGAATATAGCCAACTTGCGTACGTCCAACTTGCGTACAAGGATTATTTCTTCCAATTGGCGTACACGGGTCGGGTCGCGCCGCGAATCGGGTGAAAGTGTAACGATACATATTCCAACTTGCGTACACAAACTATCTTGCTGTAAATTTATTTAAACTTTCCTTCATACTTTTTCCAGGCTTAGGACTGGCAGCGATTTGCTGGCGTGTTTAACAGTTTTTGTTTTCGGAAAGAAAATATTTCCTGCGTCAAATTTGAAATTTACGTTAACAAGTTACTATTTACAAGGTATACTCTGTCCGGGATTCACGTAACCCGATTTCCATGGCGAAACATTGTTGACAACAATGCTTTACCATGGAAATAGGGTCGTGTGGATCCCGGACAGAGTATAGATATTTACAGAATATTTACAAAATGCAGAGGGTATGCAGTCTTTTACTCCAACTTTGCCACATAAGCTAGAGATCTTAGGCATTTTTAAATGTCTTTAGTTTGTGTATATGCCTCTAATATTTTAGTAATCCGACGGACGGTCCAAATTGATGTGGTTTTTTTTCCTTCTCTCTCTATTTTGCAGCCACTGATTAACGAAATAATGTAAAACTGTTGAAGTTTTTCGTTTACGGGTGAATTTTCTTGAATGCTGATCCAACCGTTATCCAAATCTTCAAGTGGAATCTACGCCAAAGCAGCACACATACGAATATGTAGAAAAAGTGTGAAGGAAAGTTTAAATAAAACCGCAAGATAGTTTGTGTACGTAAGTTGGAATATGCATCGTTACACTTTTACCTGACTCGCGGCGCGACTCGACCCGTGTACGCAAATTGGAAGAAATAATGCTTGCACGCAAGTTGGACGTACGCAAGTTGGAAGACACCATTTTTTTCAGTGCTTCGCCAATTTATAGTTTTTGAATGTGTCGATCGGGATTATGAAAAAATTAATAATGAGTTTGAAATAAACTGTAAACAATTGTCTTTAACTAAATAGAACTAGAAACCTAAAAATGCCTGTTGCCGTATAAGCGCGCAGTGAATCCATGTGCGACCATCTCCAGCTGTGACGTCATGTAACCCGTGTCATGGCTAGATCTATCGGAACGCTACGGTACATGTTGAAACCTAATTTCTCTTACGCAAACGCAAAAAATTTAAAGGTTTTTCATTTAAAATGTCATAAAGCAGTCCTTACAATGGGTCATATTAATAAAATATAGCATATGCTAATACTACCAATTTTATAAGCATATGCTAGTAGATATCGTTGAACCGGCCAATAAGATCTCAGGATTTGGTAGCATTTGCTTACAAACTTGCAGCATCAGCACATGCTAGCGTTTTATTAATAACACCCAATAATTACATGAAAGAATAAAAAATGCGGAAAATTGAACTTTTGGGATCTGGCAGCGAAACGACCTGACAATATGTGCAAATCGTCTTCCCGAGCCTATAGCACAGATCAATGAGTATAATATTACAGATCGCTCACTATCGCTTAAAATCGTTACTGAAAAATTTGGATTTATTTCTCCACCATCGCAAAAATTGTGTAAATCCTCTTCCCGACCCTATCTCCCAGCTTAATATCTTCATTGAAATTTAATTTACCTACTTTTCCTGAAAAGAGAGGCTCCCAAATCCTCCAACGGCGGCGGTCGTAAAACATTTTATAAAATTTTTTCCCCCCCATTCTCTCCCAGATCCCGTTAATTTGTCAAAAAATATGAATTTCTACATATCCTTAAAATTTAATAACTCATCAACCAAGTATTTGCGCAAGACAAATGAGGTACATATCGTTAGACTCAGCTTGTTGTAAACAAATTTTATGCGGAGATTCAATCGTGATGGTTCAAGATCTACAACTTAACTTTTTAACCTCCCCAACCCTACATTTCTTAATGGTAAGCAAAACTTCACTTCAAAACTTTTTCACAATAATTGTTAAAAATTATATCTTCAACATTCAAGTTGTTCAATCAAGTAAACCACCTATTTGGAAATAAAAGAAAAAAATGTTTATTCGAATTGAAATTTGTGTCCGGTAATTACAGTAGATTATCCCTCGACGAGCGTCAGTTAGCCGTATCTGGAGAACTGTTTCTAGCATTGTCATGAAAATTTGTACACAGGGGTTTCAATCAATTTTGAATCGACCTAAGATATTTTCGGAAATAGGTACTAACTTCCTTATTTTAAATGGAACACCCTGTATATTATGATATCTTTGGATTCTACGTTTAATTCTAGGTAAACTTTTACTAAGAATTGCTATGCCAAAAATCAACCGTTTTTGAGAAAATCAAGAATTTCGCTTTTTTATGTCAAGTGAAGGCCTAACCTCAAAAAGCTGTAACTGCCCCAACTATTTTATGGCAAACATGTAGATTTAAATGATAGACAATTAAATTCTGCATCGATGCAATTTTTAGTAAAAGTTCACCTAAAATTAAACGTAGAATCTAAAAATATCATAACATACAGGCTGTTCCATTAATAATAAGGAAATTAGTACCTATTTCCGGTATAACCGGTAGTGCGCCATTGATGAAAATATTTTACGTCGATTCAAAATGCATTGAAACCAGATACGGCTAACTGATGCTCGTCGAGGGATACCCTGTATACAAGGTGGTTCCTTTTTCACTGCTCACCATTGCCATCTCTTAAACGGGAGGAGATACGGAGTCGGTTAAATTAGCGAAAAGTTGCGCTACTTCTTTGTGATTAAAAATCTGAAGAGAAATCCGCTCCTGAATTATTCCGAAAAATCTGAAAATTGCGATTTCAAATAAAAATTAATATCTTCCTAACGATTGATGCTACTTAAACTTTTATATTTTTGACAGCTGTCAATCGAATGTATATCCACATAAATTTTCTGCGTTTTCTAGATTTTGAGTAATGACAGTCAACTTTTGATTCTCTTATGGCCGCCATATTGAATTTTCACAGCATGGGATACAGAAAAAAATTGACTACAAAAATGTAATTAATATGGAGTTTTTTGAAAAATTAGTGTAACATTTTTTGAAAAAAACTAGAAATAGTACATTAACTTTTTTAATCCCTTTTAACGTTTTAAATAATTGAATTCAATAAAATAGATTTTGATGTCGTGTGATTCAACCTTTTCACATGTTTTTTCAATAAAGTTCTTGCTGGTTACATTTTTGAAAAACTAATTTTTTTGTGCATCGGATGGTGCCAAAATTCACCATAGCGACCATAAGACAATCAAAAGTTAATCGTCATTACTCAAAATCTAGAAGGCATAGAAATTTTTTTTCCATTCCATTGCCATTTCATTGACAACTGTCAAAAATATCAAAGTACCAAGTTTCATTTAAATGGCATCAATCGTTTAGAGAGACATTCATTTTTATTTAAAATGCAATTTTCAAGTTTTTCGGAATAACTCAGGAACGAATCAAGATATCGAGGAGTTCTTTTCAGATTCTTAATCACCAAAAAATAGCGTAACTTTTCTCTAATTTAACTGACTTCGTAACTCTTACCATTTAAGGATGTAAGTATGGGACATACAATCGGAGCAAAAAGCATCCAGAATTTCAAATAAATTAATAACTTCCCTCTGAACTTTGCGATAATAGCTAGAAGGCAATGAAGAATAGTTTACGCACTTATCTAACGAACAGCAAGACATTTTTCGTATAAATAATTGTTTCGGTAAATTAGTCGATATTTTTATTTTGATTGATAAAATTACGAAACAAAATTTTTTGAGTGAGAGTTGATTGAACGATTAGTGTTGAGCGATTAAAATGGGCAGATTATATTAAAATAGTAAGTAAACACAGTAATAATGAGATTTATAAACAATATAGTCCCATTAAAATTAGATAAAAGCCCGTGATTCAGAAGTAAGAAATCATGAAGAAACCTCGCAGCACTGTATAACTGCATAACTTCTTTTAAGTTGTATTTCTGTCAACTACTGTCACGTCAATGTAAAATAGTACATTATTGACCAAGGTAGATAAGAAAAGTGACAATGCAACAACAATTAAACAAGCCGCGTCAACAAATTGCCACTATGCCTTAGCTACGGCGAATTTCATGGATGCTTTCAATTAATAATTAGAAAACTTCTGCTTTTAATCGTATTTGTAGAAAAAATAGTGTATGATATGCGTGTTAAAAGAGATTTTATTTTGTTCGAAGTGATGGGCTATTCCGCTGCGCGTCGTATCCCAAATTTCCCTTCTCACAAAATAAAATACCACTTTTAACACTTACATCATAAATACCCATTAATTTACTGCCTAGTTAAATCGTTATTATGGTTTTCTCAAGACTGCGATGCCACGTTTTCGCAATAAAACGAAACATTTATTGACTAATAAATTAATATCTCGAGAACGAGTTCAGTAACCTTTGATGAAAATCATACCAAATTGTTCCTCAGTATTCATTCTATACACATAAAAATTTACAAAGCAATGGTACCATTTTTTCTAAACTTTTTTTGTAATCGAAATTGTGGTTTCCATAAGATCGCAAATTAAATTTTCTTGAATTGAAACTTTTAAACGGGCTAGTGAATCAAGTCCAAATTTAAACGAGGGCTTTAGAACAATGTTCAAAATAATCTGTGAAATTTGCATTAACTTGGCACCCTTTTTGCTTCCCTCCAATACATCCTTAAGAGATGCCAATGGTGAGCAGTGAAAAAGGAACCACCCTATACCTATACAAAATTTTATGCGAAAATTATTTTACCGACATTTATTTGTAGGAGATCGCAAGGCGATCATCATTAAGACATGGTGAAACAACTACTCAGAGGGCTAAATACCCCTACCTGCATTGAATTACACACCACGTCACGCTGCGTCGGTTTTGTCTCGTCAAACGAGAACCGAATTAAAATGTGTTTGTGTCTCACTTTGGTTTCGGCCAGCAGATTTTTTACTACAATATTAATATTAGAACCCTAAGAGTAACTTCTGTTGGGCAGAAAATAATGAAGTACGTAATTCTGAAAAAGCTTAAAAGTTTTAACATTTATGACACTGTTATGAGTAGGGTGCCCCAAGGGGCGGGGGCCTGCAGTAACGGGGAAAGGGGTGGGCTACATTGTGGGGGCGGTTATATGTGTCGCGGAAAGTGGGGGCAGGTCAAAATTCACAAAGCAGGGGGTACAAATTTATTTTCAGCAAATCCAAGCGACGTTACTTTTTTACAGTTACTTTTATTAAATATTTGTTTGATGAAGGTTGAGGGTGATGTAAAATATTTTTTCCACTTATTGAATTAAATATGTCAAAGTTACGTATCCGAGTTCAGAGTAGGTACTTTTCGAACTGCCCATTTATATTGTTAAATGGGGGGGGGGGAACAACTTTTGAACCTCACTGTTTACAGAACTACACTTTGAGAAAGATGAATTTTCAAAATTATCTAATAATGCATAAATATGTTATCCGAAGGACTTCTTCCAGGGGAGGCTAAGCCCCCCTGGCTACGCCCCTGCCAAAGCCCCTGACGGCACGAGCCACTACTATTATAAAAGGTTAATGTTTGAACGTTAAATGAGTCAAATATTTATTCGTTATGTACAACATCGTCTAAAATAAATGTTGAAAGTTACAGAATTACCCTATGATTTCTACTTTCTAGGGCACAATGTACACTTACACTAGAATCCGGAACTTATAAAACCGTTTTTATCAATTTTTTAGCAACAAATTTTACCATACAAAATAAAAGTCAAATATCGTCTACGATTTTACGAAATCAGAGCATAGTGTTTCTAGGACAAGTTCACGGTTCACCAACGTGTTTCCAGTTTAGTGTTTACGTGATAATAAGGGATATTTTTGTAATTAGTAAGCCTTGACAAGTTAAACTCTGGTGACGTCCATTTACCTCAAGATTCTTATTATAACTCGTAGTGGAAAATTAATACTTACGTGAATATTAGGTAGTAGTCAAAGAAATTAATATATTATTCATAATATTATGAAGCTCTCCGTTAGCGAGTTTTTTTTAGTCGCACTATCTATGCCAGCAATTGAAAAGCCATTTTTGACTCCTGCGAGACTGAAATGTCTTTTCTTTTTATGTCCGGAGGGAGTGTGGTGTTTTGTTTTTATTTAAACAGGTGTCTATATTACATTCAGTTTTATTTCAAGCGCCGGTAGGCTAGCGATAAGTAACAAAATAACATATTTTGATTAGCTTTTTGAGTTTAATAATCAGTGACCTACAGTCGGGATACTTAGAAAAAGCCGATTTACTTAGGCGACAGCATCAAAGTCCCTGACTGTACAAACTGAAATTTTAAATGTGGCAGAATTTTGACAAGCAGTACTATCATCTACAGAAAAAAAGATTCATGATCCTCTGGCGCTTAAAATAAAAATGAATCGAATATACGCGTTTTTTTTTTAAATCATTGCACCTCCAATGGATTTATAATCAAGAAAACATGTTCCAAAATATATTGTGAAGAAAATAACGAAAAGATTCGTGAAGATTAGAAAATAATTTGAAATGTTTTATTAGTTTTGGTAGCAATAATAAAAAACCACTTTATAAATTTTACTTAGAAATGGACTAGTGAGTGTTGAAACGCGAAGGAATGGAGTCTACGAGTTGACTTATGGGTGAAAAACGGCCGCGATTGTCAAATTCACTCGGAAGTGGAAGAAATTCGCCTTTTAAGAGGGAGAACTTATGCGTCAAGCTCCGGCAGTAAAAACAGGAAAATGGATCACTGGATTTACCCTTCGATTAGACCATGCAGAATACAAATGGAGAGCAACTGAGACAATATTGATCTCACAACTGAACTTTCAGGAATTACCTTTAAACCCCTGTTTTCAGTGAAATTCGTAAGCACAATTAATAACAGTCAATAATCTTAACAACTAGAGGGTAATATTCTAGTCTGATTTTGTTGCGGTATGGGTAACGGTTAGCATTTTTTAATCAATGGTGGGACTAGTTATAGACCAGGCACTAGTTTTGAGTTTCGCGACTTATTAGAAGCAAATCGGATAACATTTTGACGACAAGTGTTTCTAGACTAATTGGACCCTGCTGAATCCGAAAATCACTGTCGACACTTCCAAATCTTAACCGGAAGTCCGTAATTCTAGGCAGATCGTTATATCCAAAATAGCAGAAAAATTACACAGTTTTCGACCAAAGACGTGATATGCAAAATTAAAGATAGCTTCATTCTCTCCAAGAAAGGCCCTAATGATTTTTTTCGTACAGGCGACGGTTTACCCCTAGCGCGGGCAAGAAAGTTGCGCTCGCCGCGCGGCTTACGCGCTCAACGATTATTTAATCAAAACACTTGTTCCTTAATTTTTATGGAGTTTTTCAATATATTTCACCAATATCCACCTAAATACATGCGATTAGTAAGATATTCACAATTTACTTCCATTTTTTCAATGTGCAAACCCCGTTTTCTATTTTGACTCTAGGTTGCTTTTGAGGTGCGTCTTTTGCAAGGGGCGCACCGGATAACATTTTGAAAACAAGTATTTTTTGATTAATTGAACCCTGCTGAGTCCGAAAATCACTGTTTTGATTTCGAAATCTTGACCGGAAATGCTTTATTCAAGATGGCACTGTCCAAAATACCATCCTAATGGGAAAATAGCTTTCCGCCGATTTGACTGAAATTTTCATATGTTGTAGATCTCGACTTCCTGATCAAAAGTTATCATTGACACAAAGCAATCGTATGGACGGTTCTTGCTACAGAGGCCTGAAAATTAAATAGAAACTATATCTGAGCTTGAAAGCCACCTTAATTAGCGTATACATCCTCTCAAGATTTTGAAATTTAAACAGTGATTTAAGGATTCAGCAGGGTTCAATTATTCAAATAATGCTTGTTGTCAAAATGTTATCCGATCTGCTCTTTGTTGTAGCGCACCTCAAAAGAAACCAACAGTGAAAGACAAAAAACGGCGTTATTAAATAATCGTGGAGCGCGAAAGCCGCGCGGCGAGCGCAACTTTCTTGCCAGCGCTAGGGGTAAACCGTCGTCTGTACGAAAAGAATTATTAGGGCCTTTCTTGTAGAGAATAAAGCTATCTTTAATTTTGTATGCCACGTCTTTGGTCGAAAACTGTATAATTTTCATGTTATTTTGGATATGACGATCTGCCATGAGCGCCATCTAGAATTACGGACTTCCGGTTAAGATTTCGAATTGCCGACAGTGATTTTCGTATTCAGCAGGGTCCAATTAGTCTAGAAACACTTGTCGTCAAAATGTTATCCGATTTGCTTCTATAGCATAATATAAAAAGCTTTTTTTGAAATTCTAGCCTAGTCTATTATTTGTGTGTCAAGCGCTAAAAGTGATACATTGCGATCAACAATGACACTCTGTGCGTGAGATACACACAGCATTTCTTCCGACAATCGCTTTATGCTTAATTCAATTCGCTATTCTAGGCAAGCTGGCTCGTTGCCATGGGAAACTATTGATAAAAACTTTGCGGGTTAGCACGAAAAAATAACCCCTTGCCTTTTGGAGAATGCAAAAGCCAACTTTCTTTGCGATTGACGGAAATAGGTAGTAATTATGTACATATACCTAAGCGAGAAAGAATGTTCCCCCGGGTTTAAGAAGGCTGGTTATTTCTTGAGATGCGTAAAGTCACTTTCTCGCCGTGGTTTATACATTTTTTCCTACACCAGAAAAATACAGGGTGTTCCTATATTTGGAATGTGTTGAGGTTGGACCTTCTAGTCTACTACATATTCGTTTGCCAATCTAAAAGAATGGATTTCGAACCTTTTCATGTTCCTATATTCATAGTCCTAACTCCTAACTCCGGGACGTTCCTTACATAGGAAGAAAAGTTCCTATGGATACATGTCCGGAAATGCTTTATAAGGGAGCTGCACCCCTTTAAAAGGGTACTCAAAAAATCAATTTTCTGAAAATGTCTCGAAAAATATGAACAATAGGATTTTGAAATTCAGAGCAATGGTTAGTGCTATAAAGAGCTTTCTCTTCAATTTTTTTCAGATTTTTAATAACATCAGAGGCGTGCGTTCTTGGGTCCTTACACATTTTTCTTACATTTTCTTCTGTTGCGGGCCTTTTTTTGCCAAATCATAATAAAATCATAATCTCTGGTCTATTCCACATAAAAAAGTTAAAAGGTGCTTTTGTTGAATGCAGCTAGGGCGCACCATTTTCGAATGAAATGATTCCAGTTGGTTTAGGGGGGCGAAAATTAGTGATTAGCACTTTGTTTTATCTACCTAATTAGTGAAAATGAAGATGGAGGATGATTCCTTACATCATTTTAGGTAGAAAAGTTCATATTAAGATACGGCAGAAAATGTTTCCTTAAAGAGCTATGGTCCTTCGAATGGAGTCTCGGAAAACATATTATTCGAAGGACCAAAGCCTCCTTAGGAATTATTTACCATATTTACCATATGTCCATATGAACTTTTCTTCTTCTAAAATGATGTAAGATATCATATTCTGAGTTTATTTTCACTAATTAGGTAGATAAAATAAATCTTACAACAAAAATTTTCGCGCTCTAAACCAATCAAAGTCACTTTAATCGAAAAAGATGTGTTTTAGCGACATTCAACAAGAGCTTCTTTTCTGGGTAGAATCGACCATCGAATAAGATTTTATTATTATTTGATGAGAAAAATGACTACAACAAAAGAAAATGTAAAAAAATGTGTAAGGCCCTCCAAGAACGCACGCATGTGATGTTATTAAAAATCTGAAAAAAGTGAGGAGAAAGCTCTTTATAACACTAACGATTGTTCCAAATTCCAAAATTCTATTCTTAACATTTTTCGAGAAATTTTTTAAAAATTGACTTTTTGAGTACTCCGTTGAAGGGGCGTAACTCCCCTATAAAACATTTCGGACATATGTCCACAGGAACTTTTCTTCCTAGAATGATGTAGGGAATAACGTCCCGGAGTTAGGACTATGAATATAGGAACAGCCTGTATGTATCTTGACTTATTCAGAAAAGCTGTTTTATTCAAGATTTTGCTTTTCAAAAAATTTGTAATTGCAAATGCAAATTGTCAGGAAAAAATATAGTAATTCACTAAAATCGAAGTTCTTCCACTATCATATTTTATTTCCTACCTTCGCACCCATGAAGCAAGCATATTGAATTCTAAAGTACGAATTTTTTGCAGGAAGCTTTGAGGAATCGGTACTAAACGGCCGTCTGGAACCAGTTTCAACCGTCCATGGCTTCACAGCTGATCTAGCAGCCAGTGGTTCCTTTTCTTCAGATCATTTACATCTTCCCGTTACTGCATTTTTCTATACTCTGGGTGATAATGACAAGGTTTCCACACCGTATCTTGTGAGTTTTGAACATTTTTCATCGTTACTTTTACTAATTGAAGCTGATTTCAGGGCCACATAAATCTTGGTAAAAAGGGATACCTAGTCCCGAGAGCTGGAGCTGTGCAAGTTACCCTTTTCAATCCACTGGGGACAGTGGTAAAAATGTTTGTTGTTATGTATGACTTGAGTGATATGCCGCCCACTTCCCACACGTTCATTCGACAGAGGACCCTCTATATGCCCATAAATTGTAAAGAAAATATAGAATGGGGACCTAAATGGCTCAGATATTTGATCCATCTGAGGTATGTATACAAAGTTGTACAAGCTAATTGGTCAGCAGAGAAGCGGCTGGAACCTCCCCATCGCGTGGGTCTTTGACATTAAAGTTGATATGCCAAAATGACACTTTCCATGGACTGATTGCTTCCAAAAGTCTTTCAGCTCTTCAGCTGGCCACATACTCTCCATGTATCAAATTTTATCCAAATCGATAGAGTAATTTGTACTTTTAATGTTTTTACAAAATTTCGATTTTTTTAGCCAAGGGGCACTAATGTGAATGCATTTTGTCTTATTTAAAACTGTAATTTGTGACTGTGACAATATTTTTCAAAAAATGCAATTTTTCAAAAACTTTTTTCTGATGTATAAATGAGAGTATAACCGAGAGTATAACTTAAAATTCTGAAAATTGATGATCCCAAAAGGGCACTTGCCGTGCTTCGATTGCTTCCAAAATCTTTTCTGCTCATTAACGGGTGATAAAATCTTCACGTGCAAAATTTCAGCTAAATCGGTCCAGGGATTTGGGCTGTATTGTGTTTTAAAAGTACCTTAAAGTACCTTAACTGCGCAAGGGCTGCAAGAGCACTTTTTTACCAAGGTATGAATACTATTTTTATTTTTCTCCCAGCCTGTCAGATTACAGCATAATTTAACGCTTTCAAAATAATTACAAGTTACTAAAAATAAAAATTGTGATAATTGTTCGTTTCGAAATTGTCAACCAGGAGTCATTTTTGCTCGAGGGGTGAGTCGCAGGGGAAAATTTTGTACACTAGATCTCCTTTTGGAAAGATTTCCTCAATTTCCCCAAGATTTCCTCAGATTTTCCAATATTTCCGCGGATTTCCCCAAGATTTCCCGGAATTTTTTTTCGCAAGATTTCCCAAGATTTCCTAACATTTCCCCGAGATTACCTCAGATTTCCCCAATTTCCTCAGATTTCCTCGGATTTCCCGGAATTTTTTTTCGCAAGGTTTCCCCAGATTTCCCCTGCGGCTTACCCCTCGTTTCTGCTAATTTTCTTTAAATATTCACTCGCAGTAACCGTTTTACCATAAAAATCACATCATCATTTACTTTTCCTACCTAGCGGTGGCCATTTTCAGAGTCCCCGACTGTACATAGGCATCTCATAACCTAACTTAGAGCTGAAAAGCTTTTGAAGCCAATCGTGCAACAGAAGTGCCATTTTGGTACCTACAACTTTAAGATTTTAAATGCAGAAGTTTTTGATAACACTGTAAGAAAGGCTTTGAAATTCTGCTTGTAAAGATGTAATTACTCTTAGTGCTCTGCCCTTTTGGCAAAGGGTCAAAAATCAAAATTTTTAGCGCACTTAAAAACACGATATAGACCTAACCCCTTGATAGATTTGGCAGAAATTTGGTATGTAGATATTTCGTAACAAAACTTACAGCAGAAAGGCTTTTGAAGTCAATCGTGGCTCCTGAACCGTTTTGGCACATCATCAAACTTGGAAATTATATGAAAGAATCACACGGTTGGGAGGTTCCAGCCGCTTTTTTGATTGGTGTACTCTATTGAGACCTTAACATCCACGTACAGTTGAAACCAGACCTTTAAACGCTCAGCTGCATAATATGGACCTTTATTTTAGTTACCATTCTGATAATTATTGTTTGTCACGTATTTTTTTTATAAAGCCAAAAAAAAATTATTGCAATGTTAACCTAATCAAATCACTAGCAAAGCGTTCTTACTTCCACCATTATTCTGATGAAACGAATTCAAATTTCTCTCAATTTCTCATTACAAACTTTTAAGGGCAAAATGTTTGGCAGAGACCTTGTAGAGACATTATTTGACATTGTCAAATTTGAAGCCTGCAATATACAGGGTGTTAGGGAATGGTACCGTGCAATTATAAGGGCGGCCATACCATGAGAAATGTAGCCAAAAAGCCCTTTACCATTTTGGCCTAAGAAGCATTATTTTCAGGATAAGATTTTCAAGTATTTTTCTCAAAGTTTGGGAACTGCTGAAAGCATATATTAGGTGATAACAATAGGAAAATAAAAATTTCTATTAGGATCATGGCAACAAAATATTGCCTTCCAAATCATGTCAAATTCACAAATTGCAATAATCAACCTGCGATCGTTTTTCGATTTTGAACACAAGAATATGCAGACATGCATTTTGTACGTGGGGGGTAAATTAATTTTCTGTTGTCATGGTACCTACCTACTAGATATTTTATGGAGCATTTATTGAATGAAATATTCCAAGAGTTCCTAAACTTTGAGGAAAATATTTGAAAATCATACCCTGAAGGAAAAATGCTTCTTACCCCAAAATGGTAAAGGACTTTTCGACAAAATTTCTCATGGTATAGCCGCCCTAAAGTTGCACGGTACCATTACCTAACACCCTGTATATTAACGAAACAAAAATCAGGAGCTCGTCGCATCTCAGCGGTTTTATAGATCGGGTTTCTACTGTATCTTTAATATGCAATGTACAATTTGAACAACAAAACTTGACATCAGAACGCCCTGAAATTTTAATGATCAAGAGACCGTAAAATTTTAATGGCACATCGAGCCTTTACTGATTTACGCATATTTACATCTCACTGATAATAATATTATGTGTATTACAAAAGTGAACTTAACACACCTATTTCAATTGGTTTTGCACTCTAAATGATTTAATTCATCACTTATGTATGATTACTGCATTTGCGAAACGCAAGTATTTAATTGATACAAGCAACGTTTTGGAGTTTTATGACCATTTGCACAGACGTTGCTTAACTTTAAGCGGCACTCAAATTGACAGGAATCAGAGCTGGGAAAGTTACTTTTAATAGTTACTTCATAGAAAGTAACTAAAGTTACCTAAATAACTAGTTACTTTTCGTGACAGTAACTTTAGTTTCAGTTACTAGTAACTTAGTTACTTCTAAGACAGTTGCTTTAATTAGTTACTTTTCACTTTTAGTGTTAATAAACGGGGATAGAAAATCCAAACTTTTCGTGTTTATCATAAATCTTATTATTAAATCTAAAATTGGTTTAAGGCATTGTTGGCGCGCATTAGTAGGTACCAAGTTTTCAAAATTGTTGTCAGATAAAACACGATGTCTTCTTGGTGCACGAATAAATGAGGCAAAGGGATGGAAAACTAAAACAAACACAAGAAACAATAAGGGGGTCAAAATGATTCAAATAATACGCCCTCACTTGTACAATGTACACAAAGGAACGAGTCGATTTTTGCAAAAAGAAGACATTCTGTCAAAGTAACTAAAAAAGGAACTTAGTTACCTTTCAAGTAAGTAACTTAGTTACCAAAAATTAACTTAGTTACGAAAAAGGAACTAAGTTCTTAATAAAAGTAGCTAAGTTACAGTAACTCAGTTACTAATTATAATTAAAGGTAACTAAAATCGGAAGTTATTTCCCTGCTCAGACAGGAATTACATTTTTTTTATTGTTTAAGCGTCATTCTTGTCATTTTAAGTTCCGCTTAAAGTTAAGCAACGTCGGGGAAAACGGTCATTAGTGGCACAACATCAAGAAAGCTGCGAACGTTTAGCGGCACGTCGAGACTTACGATACTCACAAATTTACGCCGCTTAAACTATAGTTACGATACTTACTGAGATTTCACGGCCTTTTTTATGTTAGATTTTGTTGATAAAATTTTATATTGTAAACTTGTCTTCCAACTTTAATACTGGCTACAATAGTACAACTATTTATTTTGAAGAAACAAGAAAATTAACTGGAAATTAACTGTGTTTAACAAGAAATTTGTTTCAGGTTCCAAAGTTCCAAATCAGGTAGAATCTATCTGCACACTGACATCAGATTGATCGTATTCCGAAAAAGTGATGAAGACACTGCAACAGAACTCGACTTGATTCAGAAGAAAAGCTACGAGCTCCGCAGCTTCGTCCACATGCCAACAAATCCAAAATATTCACCAACCAAGTAACTAGAGGACAAATTAGGGCAACCACAAGTTAAACCTAATATTTTATTCAAACTACACCATCATATATGTTCGACATTGTTCAGTTGTTTATTGCAAGAATAATCATATTTTCTGTAGGAAAATAGCTCATTACTGCCATCATTGTAAATATAATGTATATTTATGAAGCGATTTTGTTGATTTTTGATGACAATACTGGTATTCACATTCTTTTTTCCATCATTGATTATTATCTGAAGAATTATTAGGAATTAGGCGTTGAAATATTTTAATTTATGTGGAATTGGAAATTTTAATACTAGGAGTAGCACCAGTATCTTGACAAGTTATAGATTATGAGAGATATTTATTATTATTATTATACACATTATAGAAATATATATTATACTAATTTTGTATTAGTAATTGAAAATAAATGTGCGTGGAAAAATCACTTCTTACTTGAAAGCATCACGATTTTCTTTAATTTCGTCAAAAATTCGTTTTTCTACCAGGGGTAGCAAATTTCGATCCTCTTCTAAATTACAACTTATGTACACTGTTCTGTTGAGTTTCTTAGCTATCCTCGAAGCCATTCTCTTGGAAATTTCCTCCTCTGTAAAGTTTCCCAGTAGCCTTGTTCCAATTGGTAAATTATCATAACGACTCATCATGCTCATGAACAAATTGTTTAAATGTAAACTGTTCTTATCGTTTATGAAAATCATAAGTGAGTCTGTCATTTTCAGCACTTGGTACATGATTGTCCGGTCAGAAACTTCAGCACTGAACTTGTGAAGTTGAAAAGTAGGAGATGTGTATTCCACCTCGTCACTCTCGGCCACTGAATTCGACATTTTGGGGGGGCTGTTTTTTTACAACTGAAAAACGTAGTTTAAATGAATTTGGGCCATGAACTGAGTGTTTAAGCAAAAACAAGCAACAAAATTTGAGGTTACAAACACCACTTTTGACGTTTCATTTCACATTTGACACTCTTCTACGCGTCATGGGCGTCATGCGTCATTAAATTAGGTGTTTTTTCGCGTTGACCAGTCAGCCTGGTAACGTTAGCGCTGTTTCGCGCTTCTACTCCTTTTGATTCAATAACTTTTAAAACTCGATCTTAAGCACTGTTATAATAGGCACTTTCCTTTTACACATTTGTATGAGGAGCCTCAGTTAATCTCAGCAATTTAATTGGTTCATTTGAATATTGACCAATCAAATTGCTGAGATTGACTGAGGCTCCTCATATAAATGTGCCTTAAATAAAAAGGCAGCCGGTGAGGCGACCAGGAACATATTCCCAACTGCCCAATGGTGAATCTTCGACAAATCATTCCACCACACCTCGAATTAACCATTTGATTACACACCTATTTTATGAGATTTTGATACCTATGTTTCACGTCTCCCTTTTAAGGTTAATAATTTTTGTCACTTTTCGTTATTATCTTGAGATTTTTAGGTTTTTGCCCAAAGAGCTCAATGTGTGAAGATATTTTTAAAACTGAAATTTTTAAGTTCGAGATAACACCAAATCTGTAGGTTTTAGGGTTTCAGGAACCCAAAAAGTGGTTTCTAAAATGTGTCTGTGTCCCTACTATGTACGCCCCTGCGTGCGTTTATAAAGAGGCTTAGCCCAAACTACTGTACTGCTTTGGCTAAGATTTCGAGGCGTCTTATAACATAATTTAGATCTGAAAAGTTTTTGAAGGCATTTGTGCAACCGGAAATACTATTTTGACAGAGCTTCAGAGCTTCAAAGTCTTTATTACAAGACGGCGATGTTTAAGAAGTGATAGAGTTTTGACGCCCTCTACCGGAAGAATAGTGAAATGAGCACAAAAGAAAAGCGAGGGCACTTTGCAGTGATCGACTTATAAGTAAGCTTTGAAGCTGAATCTCTCGAGCCATCATTAAAATGCACTTCGCTGATGAGGGTCAAATAACCCGAAACCGGTCCGAAGTTTTTGAATGGTGGCTCGAAAGATTTGTTTAAATACCATTCGTTTGCCGCTGCTGGCAATTTGAAGGTCCCGGGCTTGAAAGTGAGTCGGTCACTGCAAATTGCCCTCCCGTTTCTTATGCTCATTTGATCATTCTTCCGGTAGAGAGCGTCAAAACTCTCTAACACTTCTTATAATTCAAGATATCTGGCATGGATATCTGGAAGACCTAGAAAAGTCAATTTTTGAGAAATTAAAATGGCTGAGATTGGACACCGTGCTACACGATTAAGGCCAGACTTCCGCTTTAGTAGGTAATCTCCAACATAAAAATAATTACGGTGCGAGCGTAAAGTCTGGAATGAAATTACTTTTTGTTTGGTGAGTTCTGAGAGTACAGTCAGGTACTTTTTTCCACATCCGGTTTACCTGACTGCACCCTCAGATTCGCATCAAAAAAATTAAATTGGCCTTTATTCCAGACTTTAAACTCGCTCTGTATAAAATTGTTAAACCAAGTTTTCTGAAATGACATGTCAAAAATGTTCACTGCATCCCGGATTATAAACAGAATTAAAAATTTACCTACCCACATATTAACTGGCAATAACCTAAGCAAACAATACTAAAGGGGAAATAGGCGATGAATTGTTGCGGCGACGAATTGTTGGCGGCGAATTTACCGGACACCATCTTGACTCATCAACTTTGAAATTTTGAATGCAAACCCCCTTTTTTAAAGTCACCATAAAGAAGGCCTTCAAATTCTGCTTCCAAGGATGTATTTTACTTTAAAATCATGATACAGCCCAACCCAAACCTCAGGAGAAGGCCTTCAAATCAAGTTTTAAGTAGGACAAAATAGTCCAGTCATATTAGATCTAAAAAAAGACGAATAGAAGAAATAATTTATATATTTTTGAAATTTTGGCTACGGAGTCCTGTTGGCACCTGAAATGAAGGGCCGAAAAGTTCCCACTCCCCAAATGTGCGCTTCATCCCTTATTTGGCGGGAACCACCCCCAAACGTGACATGGCGCTAGTTTTTAGCATTTTTCGGCGAAACTATCCATCTGACAAAAAATTTATTCTAATCAAAAGTATTTCTTATGAAATTCTACATTAAAGAAGTCCTTTTGATTATTTTGCTTATCCCCACCTAATTCTCGCAAACGACGTCCGAAGTTGTAGAACAGTTAAGTCAAATTAGATTTTTTAACAGAACATATTTAATATTTATGAAATTTTGGCTACGGACTGCTGATGGGCCCTGAAATGGAAGGCCGCAAACTTAACACAGCCCAAGTGTAAGCTTCATCCCTTTTTTGGCAAAAACCTACTCCCAGACGTGGACATAGCGCTAGTTTTTAACATTTTTCGGCTAAACTATCAAACGGACAAAAAATTACTCTAATCAGGAATATTCGTCGTGAAATTTTGCATTAAAAAGTCCTTTTCATCATTTTGCATATCCCCACCTAATTCTTGCAAACGACGCCCGAAATTGAGGGTACCGCTAGATTGATTTTCGGTGCGACCAAAAAACAACCCTCAACTTCGGACGTCGTTTGCAAGAATTAGGTGAGGATAAGCAAAATGATGAAAAGGACTTTTTAATGCAGAATTTCATGAGGAATATTCTTGATTAGAGTATTTTTTTGTCCGTTTGATAGTTTAGCCGAAAAATGCAAAAAACTAGCATGTCCACGTCTGGGAGTAGGTTTTCGCCAAAAGAGGGATGAAGCTTACACTTGGGGGGTGTTAAGTTTGCGGCCCTTCATTTCAGGGCCCATCAGCAGTCCGTAGCCAAAATTTCATAAATATATAAATAAATAAGTTCTACTCAAAAATCTATTTTGACTGTTCTACAATTTCGGACGTCGTTTGAGAGAATTAGGTGGGGATAAGCAAAATAATCAAAAGGACTTTTTTAATGCAGAATTTCATAAGGAATGTTTTTGAATAGAATAATTTTTTTGTCAGATGGATACTTTCGCCCAAAAATGCTAAAAACTAGCGCCATGTCACGTTTGGGGGTGGTTTTCGCCAAATAAGGGATGAAGCGCACACTTGGGGGGTGGAAACTTTTCGGTATTTCATTTCAGGTGCCATCAGGAGTCCGTAGCCAAAATTTTAAAAATATATAAATTACCTATTTCTTCTAAAAAACCTAACTTGACTGGACTAAAATGTATTCACACTTAAAGCAAAAAAAAATAGAAATTTTGTAGCATTAAACACAAACTATGACTCAAACTACTGACTCGATTTGGCTGAATTTTGGTACATGTACCTATGAGTATCGGTGAGTTGTCAATCTACAAATTCTGCTGCTGGCGCCAGCTCGCAAATTGAATGAACTATTGTATGCAAGATTTTAGATGAAAACTACTGTTTATCCGACGTTTTGCAGGAGACTACGAGGTGGTCATCATTGTGACATGGTGAAACAACTATTCAGAGAACTAAATATCCCTACCTGCATTGCATTATATGGAAGATTCAAACTTCTTAAGTATTTTTCGGGAAATCTGTGATTAAATAAATAAATTTTTCCACTCCTCCTGTGATTGAAGATGATAACATTTTTTAAACTATGGCTACTTTTCCGATAAAAGCAGTTAATTTAGAAAGTTTCAGAATTCTGGCCCACTGCGTCTGTAATGGGATGTAAATTTTATTAATCGTTATTAATAATTAAAGAGGGGTTTTAGAGTTGAAGCTAGACAATGCAGTATTAGTATTTGCTGTTTATTGACACTTTTAATAGGGTGTCGTATCATCTCATCCCAATGGCAATGACCGACTCATCCCACGAGACAGCTCATTCCAGAAGACATATCATCCCAACAACCAATTCATCCCACATGCCATTTCATCACAAACCTTAATTTATCCCAACAGACAACCCATTCCAGCGGATAACTCATCCCAACGGACAATTCATCGGTAGCGGCATCTCATCCTCCACCAACAAGTCATCCCAAAAGGCATCTCATCCCAGGTGTAACCCATCTTAGACTACGTCATGTGATGGTAAAAGCCAAAACTCACCATAAATTCGATTATTTCTCAAGATCCTTCTTTTCAACTTCCAAGTATTCGATCTTCAAATTCTGTCCGCCTCCCTCAACATTACGCATAGGTACGCTTTTTCAACTCCCATTCGGGTGTATGTCAGGTAAAGTTTTAACCTCCCAACTCCACTTCGCCATTTAAAAAAAAAGGGAGGTTATTACTGCAATCACTAAAACTTTCGAATTCGAGATAACACCGGATCTATACGTTTTGGGGTCTCAGGAACCCAAAAAAGTGGTTTTTAAAATGTGTCCGCAGGCATCTCATAACCCAACTTAGATCTGAAAAGCTTTTGGAGCCAATCGTGCAACCAGAAATGCCATTTTGGCACATCAACTTTTAAATTTTAAATGCAAACCCTCATTTTTCACATCACCATAAGTAAGGCCTTCAGATTCTGCTTCCAAAGATGTATTCACTGTCAGTGCCCTTTTGACCAAAAACTACAAAAATCGAGATTTTTATCGGACTTTAAAATCGCGGTACAGCTCAAGCCCCTGAACCGGTTTGGCGGAAATTTTGCACATGGGGATTGTATTACACGGCAAAGAGCTGAAATTTTTTTGTATTCAATGGACCCACGGAAAGAGCCGTTTCGGCACACTAATTTCCATATTTAAGATTATTCTCTCATTTAACCATCCAAAACAAGTTTCTGAAAGATTTATTGTCACTATCAGAAACGTTTTCAAATTCTGGTTTGAAATAAGACAAAATTTATTCGCAATTCTAGAGGGCGGATTTATATGCGAAATTTTTTCGCCAAATAGGCGCATATTTATGCCCCAAATAATAACGAAATAAGCACTAAATAAGCACGTTAAAAGCACGCGAGTTATCATTCTAGACAAGAAACATCTGCAAAAATTAACTCAGAATGGCTTTTGAAATGAGGGCACTCTTGTCCTTAGGCATGGCTGATAAGAACTATAAGAGTAATTCACTTAAAATAACTGCAAAAATCAACTCCTAACACCTTTCCTCTTTACATACTATACCCTGCAAATAGGCAAAAACTCTGTCATTAGCAAAGAATTGATCGTCTACCTGACCCGAGATGTCTTAAGCAATTACATAGTTCCTTTTGTGTAGAAAAATCGAAATTTTGTAATAACACTGAAACCAAGTTAAAGTTCAAACTACTGGATCGATTTGTCCGTGGTACATGGAGGTTAGGTGACCCGTTGAAGAGCTGACACTTTTAATCACCTTTCAAATTTTAACCACAAGTCACGGAAATGAACGACCCATGGCGTTGGGGAGGTTCCAGCCGTTTCACTGCTGCAATTTTTTTTAGTAAAATTGTTTAAGTACCAAATTCTGTCCGCCTCTCTCAACGCTTAAACATTATCCTTACGCTTTATCAACGTCCATTCAGGTCTATGTCAGGTAAAATTTTTTTAGTAAAAGTATTTATCAAATTCTGTCGCCTGGGAAGAGTTGCCTTTTGGGATGAGCTGTCCGTTGGGATGAGTTGTCCGTTGGGATAAGTTGTCCTGGAATGAGTTGCCTCCTGAGATGAGTTGTCCGCTATGTCTAGTACAGTCGGGGACTCTGAAAATGCCCTAACCACCGCCACCAATCACTTGGTCTACTGTATCGCTGCAACATGCCTTATATTTCCGATCTATCAGACCAACATTATTCGAATTGCAACGATGGAGTCGACCAAGCGAATCGTCGCGGTGGGTTGGGCATTTTGACAGTCCCAGACTGTACTTAAAGTTTTTTTTAGTTAAATTATTTTAGTCCAGGGCAATTAAGATTTGACCCCGGCATAAAAAAAAAAGGTAAAACCTTTTCTAACATGATCGGGACACTCCATTTAACATGTCATAAAAAGTCCCAAAGAATCCCGCGTCGGGTTTGGCCGTAATGGCCGAGGAACCGGTTCAACAGTAAAAATTCTCAAATTTTAGGCTATTTATCCCACCAATTGTGTTTTAATCTTGATATGCCTTTGCAGTTAGCTTGTCAGGAACATTGTGAAACATACTTTATTTAGCTGTGGCACGCGCCCGAGCGTTCGCGCGGTCCGATAGACGCTTCACGCGAACTGTCCAGGGAGTCGACCGATTTTGATGAAACTTTCAGTGTCGAGGCAGATCGATGTGAGGTTGAAGCCTATTGTTTTTCGCTGCGATCGAACGACCGGACTACCGGAAAAATGCAGATACGGTAAAAACTTCCTCCGACCGTAGCGCCTAAACCATTGGTCGTATGAAAAAAATGATTATGTGCTTTTTTGTAGAGAATTAAATTTCCCAGAACATTGAATAAGACATATTTTGGCATAAGACCGACAAAAACTGAGATATTTGCAATTCAATGTTTTTACCGTATCTGCATTTTTCCGGTAGTCCGGCTGTTCGATCGCAGCGAAAAACAATAGGCTTCAACCTCACATCGATCTGCCTCGACGCTGAAAGTTTCATCAAAATCGGTCGACTCCCTGGACAGTTCGCGTCAAGCGTCTATTGGACCGCGCGAACGCTCGGGCGCGTGCCCCGTCATTTTTTTTTGCCACAGCTAAATAAAGTATGTTTCACAATGTTCCTGACAAGCTAACTGCAAAGGCATATCAAGATTAAAACACAATTGGTGGGATAAATAGCCTAAAATTTGAGAATTTTTACTGTTGAACCGGTTCCTCGGCCATTACGGCCAAACCCGACGCGGGATTCTTTGGGACTTTTTATGACATGTTAAATAGAGTGTCCCGATCATGTTAGAAAAGGTTTTACCTTTTTTTTTATGCCCGGGTTTCGGCACTTTTTCGTCTAAATGCATTGCACTATTTCTCAAAGGACCCCGCACACTTTTTATGGGAAATTTAGATCGATAGATTTTTTTTGATTTTTAATATGTTGTAGCCAGAGCGATGCTGATTAAAACGTCTCACGGGCGCAACCTTGAGGGGCCCACGGTTTGGCCTTCAGAGCGTCCCAAAGACAGGGCCGAACTCCATGATTCAAATAATTGAAAAATCGATATCTCGGCTATCTTTGGAGATAGAGCCTTCGTTTAAAAAGTCGTTGGTAGATCTTTCGCCAAGCTCTCTTGTCATGGCAAATAGAAAAACGAATGACGGTCTTTGACAAAAAAAGGCAATAATGTATTTTTTAAAAGGCGTTATATACTTCCATGCTGGACCTTTTTCAGGGAATAACTTCAAATAGACCAGGATTCATTTGAAGTTACCTCCCTTTATTATGGAAATATATCAAACATATACAGGGCGGTTCCTTTTTCACTGCTCACCATTGGCATCTCCTAACCGGTAAGAGATACAAAGTCGGCGAAAGCAGACAAAAGTTGCGCTATTTTCTTGTGATTAAGAATCTGAAGAGAGCTCCTCGATATCTTGACTCGTTAATGAGTTATCCCGAAAAATCTTAAAATTACGACAGAAATTAATATCTCCCTAACGATTGATGCTTTTTAAATGAAACTTGGAAATTTCCCATTTTTGACAGCTGTCAGTCGAATGGCATCGACAGAAATCTTCTAAGCCTTCTAGACTTTAAGCAATGATAGTCAACTTGTGATTCTCTTAAACCCCATTCACAACCACTTTACGTACGTGACATAACAAAGTTTAACAATCGTCAACAATTACTAGAAAAGTCAAAAGCTGTCATGAACAATTGTTGACCATTGTTAAAGTTTGTTGCGTTACGTACGTAAAGTGGTTGTGAATAAGCTCTTATGGTCGCCATATTGAATGACTATTATTTTGTCTTGTGCAGTTTTATAACCTGACGTTAAAAAATTAAACAATCTTGTTATCATAATCTTAATGCTCAAAATAACCAAATAATAATAATAATAATAATAAGAATAGTTTATTCCAACAGACAAAATTGTCTATGATGGATACAAATTCCAAAAATTAATACCAAAATACATAAATATAATAATTATAATATAATAATTATTGTACAATAAGAAAAATAACAAAAAAAGATAAATTAATTAAATAAATAAATCACGCAGCGTCGTAGTGGGACAGTAGCTTCTGTTTTATATTGTTGTTTTTAAAATTTGAATGAAATATATCAATATTTAAATTACTAGGTAAGCAATTATATAACTTAAAACAGGTTGTGAGAGGACAATTATAATGATGGAATGTGCGAGGTATATTGTAATGGAAGGTTATGGCATTTCTCGTATTACATCTAGGAACTAAAAGATTTATCTGATTTAGTAATGTCGAGACACTAATTTGTCCATTTAAGATTTTTTGCAGAAAAGATAGACAGGCCACACATCGTCTAGCTTTTAACGAATTTTCTTGTACAATGTGCAATAAAGCATTCTGATTGCACTGTCTGACAGGATATTGCCCAAACATTTTAAAATACACAAATTTACAAAATTTTCGCAACACATTTTCTATCATTTGCACATACACATCATACATAGGGTTCCAAATTGCACTGGCATACTCTAGTTTACTTCTGACCAAGGAGTTAAAAAGCATTTTGATACACTCAATACTGGTAAAATCAGAACTATTTCTAATAATGTATCCAAGCATTTTCATGGCACTTTTACATATATTCTCAATGTGAGGTACAAATGACAGTCTTGAGTCCATTGTAACCCCTAAGTCGCGAAATTCAGTACAAGGGCTTAACACTAAACCATTAATATTATACTGATAATCAATACTGAACATTTTTCTTGTAAATGACATCTTTTTACACTTGTCGATATTTAGGTTTAACATATTACTTTTACACCACACAAACAATCTATCGATGTCTTCCTGCAATTCAAGACAGTTTTCGTACGATTCAACCACAGTTCCTACTTTAAGGTCATCTGCATAAATAAATGTCTTACAGTTGATGAAACAGTCAGTAACATCATTAAAAAAGAGGATAAAAAGGAGCGGGCCCAAGTTCGAGCCCTGCACTACACCGATGTTAACCAGAAACTCCACATTATGAACAAAAACTATTAATTCTTTGTACCTAGCTATTGTGACTACACCTGACTTTAAATCTATATTTGAAATCCTGTGGAGTCATATGTTTGGTAAAATTAAACATCCAACTTCATCTGAAAGGCTTCTACTAAGTACCCAGTCACCATGCAAAAAATTCAAAACTCTAATATCAATGTAAAGTGTTATTTTGCGGCTGGAAACAGATGTTGGACCACTCTGTATACCGAACTGCATATATTCTTGATACCACCACGCTAATAAAGGAGAAGAACTTCAAATAGAGCAGGCTAAAGTTTCCGCTTGGACGTAGTCATATGTATACAACCCCTTTTAAAAAGTACATAAATAAAAGTAAAGTCATCTTATCAAAGACCGTCATTTGTTTTTCTATGTACATGACAAGATAGTTTGGCAAAATATCTACTAAAGACTTTTTGACCGAAGGCTCTAACTTCAAAGATAACGGAGATATCGATTTTTTAATTATTTGCCTCATGGAGTTCGGACCTGTCTTTGGGGCGCTCTACCGGCCAAACCGTGGGCCCCACAAGGTTGCGCCCGTGAGACGTTTTAATCAGCATTGCCCTGGCTACAACATATTAAAAAACAAAAAAATCTATCGATCTAAATTTCCCATAAGAAGTGTGCGGGGTCCTTTTATCCGCTCATTTTAATACTTAAATTAAGTAACGTGTGAAGTGTGAACAAAAGCGTTTCCGATCTAGTAGCCCTTACAGTGAGAGACGAAGACTGCTTAAAGGACCCTATGCAATAAGCGACTGTCTGGGCCCATCTCTACCAGATTTTAAATTGTGAATTGTGAATTGTGGTGAATGTTTGGTAGAAAAATGAAAGTGTGGTACCTTCTAGTTTCCGAGAAAAAAATTTGTGAAAATGCCATTTTCGGGGCCTAAATAGGTTTAAACTCGGGTTTAAAGCCACATAAAAATATGACTGCCAGGGAAAATTTCTATATTTTTGTATTCAATGTTGTAAGAACACTTTATTATACCTCCACAACAAAAATCAAATTTTGGAATCGTCTAGATCTGATTTTTCCTGGACCAGTATCGAATAGGGTCCTTTATCATTCAAAGCGAAATCTGACAGTGACGTTATCATATAATTTCGGCAGTCCACGACCTACGTCTCTCCCGGCAAGGGCTACTAGATCAGAAGAGTTCTTGATCATGATCACCCTTTTGTAACGTGCACGATTAGTCACTAAGTAGTAAAAGAGGTGTGGTGAGGGTAATACTGCAAATTCGTTGTTGTCATAAATCTTAGTTGGTTATTGCGATGACTTGGTCTGGGGTGAACTGTCTTTTGGAATGAGCTGTCTGTAGGAACGATTTTTCCGTTTTGATGAGTTGGCCTGGCTTGGGATATGTTGACTTGGGATGATGTGTCACGTGGCAAGGGTTGGTTGTTGGGATGAGTTGTCACCTGGAATGAATTGGTAATTGGGATGAGATAAAACTAACCCATTATACCAACGTATAATATATAGTAGCATAACGTACATACAACTCATTATTTTTAATAATTAGGCACTATAAACTATCTAGGGTTAACATATAGAATTATACGAGTTAATTGTAGCAGCAGACACACAGCTTGCCGTAACGTCAAGCAGTATTCTCGGATAAAATCTTAAATCTTGAGCAACTATTCCTCTACATGGGAAGATAAGATCCTTGATTTTATTTCTCATTTCGGCTAGAATCGCGCTCATTGTTGTTTCCATCCGCAATTGAGTTCCTCCTATAGTTGCCACAACAAATTCGTAACACTCATCCGCGTCCTCGTAATTTTGACATTGAAGAAGCGTAGAATTGGAACATTGGGTAGCACTTTCATATTCGTGAAGTACCCAAGACCAAGTTTGAGTTAACGTGTCTATGCTGATACTTAGCATAGGTCCATAGCAGTTGTCGATCTTATTCTTTGCCTGGTTGGCAATTCGATGAATTTTGTCTTCAACATCTAAGATACAAGAATAAAATATAACATGAGCTGCCTCAGCATTCTTTACGATTTCTGAAATTTTTTCTAACAAGTTGGATACTTCATTATCTACATCGCCTAAAGCTGCATTTCTTTCATCTGCAAAGTATCCTTCCATGACATCTGACAAATTGAACATTTCTTGACTTATATTTCCCATTAAATACATTCCGACAGAATCCAAGTTTAAGTATGCTTGTTGGGCGTCTTCTAAAGATGCCGCCTTGGTTACCTACACATCAGATGTTTGAGATTACATAAAACTTTTCTGATTAGCTATGATACCTGAATTGTAGTCAACACAACTAACGATATAAATCCGCCAGCAATCATCTTAACTTAGGTACTGTTTTGAATCTGAGTGGAGAATTAATATTTATTGAAATCATTTCACTATCTAGATCCTATAATCTGGCGCCATCCTGTTGTTTACATATGACTTTACTTTCAGGGTAATCTTGCTGGATTAATAGAAATTTATAGATACCTAAAATCGGCATAACGCAATATTTGTAGAATGTGACATGTCTGTAAATAATCCGAACAATAGGCGAATTAAACGAGTTGACAGGTTTTGAAATCTGTTATGATAGGTGTGCGACAAAACAATCAACAAATGTGACTTAATTGACTGACTACGTGCCACAAGTGCTCAAATGGTACTTAGGTATACCTACTTCCCAAATCTGGCATTCCTGGGAAGTCCCACAATTGGCCTAAATTGTTAATACTAGATACAGTCACATTCTATTCTACAATTGTTTTATACCTTCTGCAATTATAAATAAAATTGTATACTGATGTTTTTGGAATTGATAAATAAAATAATACCTACAGGTGTCCTCGAATTCGACCACGGAAATTTATGGGCATATTCTTCGTTTTGGAGAAAAATTAAACAAAATGCAAGCACGTAGGGGAAGGTGGGGCAAAGTGAAACTAGCAATTTTTTTTTGTCAAAGTGTCGGTATCTGTGTTGTGATAGCTAAACTAGGTGCCCAATGAAGTTGTTAATTATACTGTGTTTTGGTTTGAATCATACCTGATTTGAATGGCGACAGTTTAGAAATTCCTGTTTTTGACTGTCTTGATGTAAAATTTCATGATAAGTAAATAATCAATTAAGTTGTGAATTAAACCAAATTATTATGTTTAACTTCTATGTGGTGGTAGCTTAGTCCTCTAGCTTTGCCTTGTATGCATTAAAATTTCATTTATAACCCGACTTTTAATTAGCTGATAGACTTTTTTTCAAAAGTAGTGGTGGGGTAAAGTGAAATGCCATGCTGTGGGGCATAGTGAAGTGATTTCATTTTGCCACTTTGCTTATTGTCTCCATGCTTTCCATGATTAATGGTACCCTTTCTTATTTATAACAGTTTCGGTAATAGTAGGAGGAATTATAGGAATCAGGAAAATACTTTTGTCTTTCCCCCAGTTCCCGATAAAAGTGTCATCGATAAGCAACAAACTGTAGACAAAATATCCATAGTTATTCGCCAATAAGATACGGGAGAGTACAATTCTTGTAAAAATCTTGTTAGCATTACCATTTTTTTGTTCTGTTTTTAGAGTCAAGTAAGATTTTTCTGTTAATGCAACTTATTTTGCTTGCCCTTTCATTTTGCCCCGCGCAATATTTCACTTTACCCCACTAGTGGGGCAAAATGAAAAAAATGCAGATAGTTAAAACTTTAATTTTTTTTAAAGTGTTTATCTTGCGTTTCTGTTCTCATACATATTTTTACAAAGTAAATATGTTGTTCTTTAGCACTAGTACTTTTATTTCAAAAAATATTCATTAAACTTCTCATAGTGAGGCGTTCTGTCTTAAGTATACCACTTTGCCCCACCTTCCCCTACTAAAACTTTTCGGAAAAATTAGCCAAATCGCCATAGCTTATTCGATTATTAGAACAAAGTGGGTCGTTGTGGTTTCAATAATACATAATAACACTAAGCTTATTTTCATGGGTTTCATTGATTGGAAATGATTCTTAACCATAGTACCTAACCACCTTTATGATAATCGTTTCGAAGCTATGGATTTTGCCGGAAAAGAGTTCATGGTTTAATTTTTTTTCTCAAAAACTAAGCTCCGCATGAAAAAAATTAAAGGGATCTCGTTGCTTGATTTTGGTAAAATTACAGAAGATTATGAAGTCCAATAATCTAAATAAGTAAGTAACCCAAATTTGGTTGTCGTATCTTAAACGGTTCAGAAGTTATCCACAATTAACTCAAACATAGCCCCTACTGCAGTTAGCTGCAGCTCCTTTTTAACTTTTAACTTTATAAGTGTTTTTAATTTTATTTTTGACCAGAGAAATGCCCGTAAATTTTCGTGGTCGAATTCGAGGACATAATAATAATAATAATAATTAATATATGTATAGAGCTTGCTAGGTACACAGCTTTGCCAGGTCACAACAGTATATAAATAGAACAATACAAAAACATACATGTACACAATCAGATATAAAAATGCAGCAGAGAAGCGGCTGGAACCTCCCCATCGCGTGGATCTTTGTATTCTGTGTAGATAGTAGTCAATTCAACAGATTTTTTTTTATCCTTATCGTCTGACGTCTGTGACTAATTTCGCAATTTTCTGACAAATACCGACATCACCTCGTACATCACCCATCACATTTGACAATATGTTCCTTTTAAGGTTAATCTTTTGCCAACTTTTTGACAATAACTGCCACTTTATGTCATCCATTGTCAGCCTGCTCCCTTTTAATGAGAAAGAATTTTTTCAATATTTTCCACTGAAATGGCAGAAACTGTGAATACATTTTTAGAACCAGAATTTGATCGTCTTTCTAATGGCGACATAAAAAAGAGGCCTTGTATTTAAAATTTTAAGTTGATATGCTTAAATGGCAGTTCGCGTGGGCCAATTGCTCCCAAAAGCCTTTCAGGTCTTCAACGGGTCACCTAATCTCCATGTACCAAATTTCAGCCAAATCGATTCAGTAATTTGAGCTATAATGTGTTTTTACTGTTATTATAAAATTTCGATTTTTTGAACCAAACAGCGCTAAATGCGAATTAATTTTGTCCTATTTAAAACCAAGATTTGAAGACCCTTCTGATGGTGGCAATAAATCTTTCAAAAACTTGTTTTTAATGAACTAATGAACTAAGAGAATCATTGCATTGTTTTTAATGGTTTAATGATTGAATAATTTTAAATTTGGAAATTGGTGTGCCAAAAGGACACTTTCCGTCGATGGAATTCAAAATTTGTTCAGCTTTTCGAGGTGTAATACAATCCCTATGTGCAAAATTTCAGCCAAATCGATTCAGGGGCTTGGGCTGTACCGCGATTTTAAAGTTTGATAAAAATCAATTTTTTTTTAAATTTTTGGTCAAAAGGGCACTAAGAATGAATACATTTTTAGAAGCAGAATTTGAAGGTCTTTCTTATGGTGACGTGAAAAATGGGGGTTTGCATTTAAAATTTAAAAGTTGATGTGCCAAAATGGCATTTCCGGTTGCACGATTGGCTCCAAAAGCTTTTCAGATCTAAGTTGGGTTATGAGATGCCTACGTACCAAATTGCAGCCAAATCGGCCCAGTAGTTTTGGCTGTGGCGTGTTTACAAACGTACGAACGTACGAACGTACGTACGAACATACACACAGACACATTTTATAAACCACTTTTCTGGGTTCCTGAGACCTCAAAACGTGGAGATCTGGTGCTATCTCAAATTCGAAAATTTTAGTGATTGCAGTAACCTCCCATTTTTTTAAAATTGTGATGGGGTTGGGGAGGTTAAAATACTGAACACAATACTATCACATCATTTCATCATTGAGGTATCACAATCAAAAAATTCTTCCAGGCTATAAAATGGATTTTTACTTAAAAATTCCCTAATCGCTCTACCAAAAGGGCTCAGCGGGCAGAGACTTCAGTCTAGATGGAACCTTGTTAAATAATTTTGGCCCATAAATAATTTACAGCATTGCTAGATCTATTCAACCGTGTAAATTCCAGAGAGATGTCATCTCTGAAGCGAGTGAAAAATTGATGATGACTGCTGTTTGTATCATAGGACGTAGTATTGCCTTTTACATACATCAGAGCATTATAGATATATAAAGATGGTATGGTCAGAATCTTTAACTCCACAAATTTAGGCCTAACATCATCCCTGTATCCCAGTCCTGCAATGACTCTCAAAACCCTTATCTAGATAATGAATACTCTTATGAGATGGGTAAAGTGGCCACAACATATAATTGCATAACTAAACACACTCTGGAAAATTGAAAAATATGCAGTTCGAAGAACAGACATTGAGACTTGGTTTTTTAATCTTCGAATAAGGAATGCGCAGGATGACAAATTTCTTGCAGACCTGGTCAACTTGGTATTCCCAAGTTAGGCCAGGATCGAGCACAACTCCCAAGAACCGGACAACATCTTTACAATATCTCGCAATGAAAAAATCATTCTTGCAGTTTTAGAATCATTAAGCGCAAGGCGATGATTTTTGAACCAATTTGTTGCTTGTAACAGCGACCGATCAACCTTCCCTAAAGTGGTTGGAGTTGACTGCTGGTGTTAACTATAGTCGCATCATCGGCATAGTGGATAATATTTGAATCAAGCATGGAGGCCGAAAAGTCATTGATGTAAACCAGAAACAGGAGCGGCCCCAAAACAGAGCCTTGAGGAATTCCTGAAGTAATGCTACTGAGACTTGATCTTGAAGAATTTGTCTCTGTTATTTGTTTACGTCCTTCTAAAGGGATTTCAGAAATTGCAATGATGGTTGAATCAGACCTACATTTTTTAGTTTAAGTAGCAGTACACTGAATGTTACTGAGTCGAATGCTTTCTACAAATCGCAAAAGGTGGCTCCAATAAACTGCTTACTATCATATGCCTCAGTGATAATACTTATCAAATGATTAATTGCACTGATCGTTGAGCGTCCAGAACGAAATCCATACCGATTCGAAGTCAACAGGTTACTGTTTTCAAGATAATTCGATAACTGCACGAACATGACTTGTATAAGGGTGTTTCAGGTACCTATATTGAATTTAAAGTTATTCTACACGCCGGTAGGCCATGGACATCTGGTGATGTAGTGGCAACAAGACAGTTGCAGCTAAATATCCCTGACATCTATTGATTAAATACAATTTTATGTTAAAGTACCTAATTAACTTTTATGGTTGATTCCATAAACATGTGCCCGCTCCTAAGGTATGGCTACGATCGTCTGAAGGGCGCCTAAAATTGGATTTTTACTTCATAAATTAGAATTTAGGAAGCTTTCGCACGTCTGCTGTCAATTAGCATAATTAGATTACTTTAGTTTTATATTAACCTCCCCAACCCGACAATTAAAACAAAATTGGAGGTTGCTGCATCAAAATCTGTCTGTATGTATGGTACCTACGTAGTACGTACGTTTGTACGTTCCTAACATTTGTACGTTTGTAAAGACTCACAGTCCAAAGTGGTAGACTTATTTGACTCAAATTTGGTACATAGACATCTCATAACTTGACTTAAATTTGAAAAGCTTCTGGAACCAGTCGTGCAACAGGAAATACCATTTTGGCAGAGAACCATATTCCGCTCAGAAAAGACAAAATATTGGTAGATGCATAAACAAAATTCGGATGTAGAAAGCTGAAGCCCCCTATTTTCCACGCCCGCCCCTGGTTGAATCTGCTTTTAGTAGACAACAGAATCTGATGGTCCTTATTGATGTTAGATAGTGTGCAAAAACTCGTAGCTGTGGCTCAAACGGTTCCTGATTTATTCTATAGTAGGTAATCGAATTTCAGGTGCCCCCTTCAGAGGAACGCGATTTTTGGACACATGTATAGGAACTTATTTTAATTTTTTTCGAAGTAGAATCACCCCGGAAAATTAATTACCGCATACTTGAATCACCCTGTATTTGTCCCCGTTTACTATCATTAGGTATTTATGTAGGTATGATCCTTCCCAGCAGAAATTAAAATTTTTGATAAAGAGGGTCCTAAGGGACCGCTGGACGACTGCTTCATTTTGAAACATTTCAACAACCGTTGTCTTGTAAACTCAATATTAAAATGAATTATACGTAAAATTCATCTTGTTCAAAGATTAGTTGGAAGTAAGAAGATTAAAGATATTCTTATCAAGATCCGTTAGGAAATAGGTGGCAATACTATAAATTCAGCTTTTCTTATCAAAAGTGTCGCAGTTTAATCCGCAATTCTTGCAATGTGGGCAAAATTTGCAGTAATTTGTTTATTTACAGTTAGCCTTCAGGTATTACAAAGCTTATTTCTCCGTAGGGTTCACAGTTTTTTTTCAGCACACCGAGGCTAGCCTAGATGACGCTACACAGGCTTGGGCGGCCCTAGGATCCCTTAGTAGCACATTGTTGAGAAATTTTACAAACGAAATCAGGAACTTAAAAAATTCCGTCAATCTGCAACTAACGGTAGCTCAAAACAATGTCAGTCAAGAAATTGAAGATCAAATAGAAGATTTTCTGGACAGATACAATAAATTGTTCGCAAATGCCGAATCCATAGGGGTTGACACCAATAGATGTTCTACATTTTCTAATTTGATAGAGGAATTCAAAATTGGTCTAGTCGATGAATTGACAGAATGTACAGATTTCCTATCACTTCTGATTTACTCAAAAATTCGGGAGGTTGAAGAGGAGGCATATACTCTTCAGGCAGATATTTTGGGATGCAATTCTAGAGCTTTAAGTCAATGCACGCGATATGGATCATTTAGTGAAGGCAATAATGCTGATTGCTCAGATTTTTTGGTCAACAGAATGACTAACGCTCAGGACAGAATAAGCACTTCTTTTCGAATACTCACAGGCACGATGAGTAACAAGGTTTTGTCTAGTGATATAAATTACTGCAGGGAATCAATTAGGAGTCAGTTGGATTCTTATGTCAATTTGATTTTGCAACTAGTTACTAATTGCCTGAATAATGATATTAAATTAGGAACTCCCGCAGCCTGTTAACTCTATAAGTAGGTACCTACTTTTTCTTTTCCAGGGAAAATTTCAGAAAGAAACTTGTTACAGTCGGGGACTCTGAAAATGCCCACTTCACAGGGACTATTCACTTGGTCGACTGCATCGCTGAAATTCGTTTGATGTTAGCCTAACACATAGACTTACCTAACATTTAGCAGGTTGCGATCGAGTCGACCAAGTCCCCGACTGTACCACTGGATTTTTTCTTTGTGTTCTTTCCTTTCACGTATAGGTAATTATTGATAAATACCTATTAATAATTAATATTTACTTTTGTATCTAAATTCTTTAACTTTAATAATGAATGATCTCACAATAATTTAGATAGATATATTTGATTTTCAATAGTAATACGACGAGTAGTCTCTTGATTGCCGCGGGTTTTGACGTCCGAATGGCTGTCAACTACGAGTCAAAATGGTAGATTTTTTTAGGCTAAAAAGAGGACGAGAGCTCGCTCGAGTCCTCTTTGGCCGAAAAAAATCTACCATTTGACAAGTAGTGCATCCATGAGGACTCAACAAGGCAACCAAGAGACTACGAATCGTATTTTGCAGATTATTTTATGAATTAAAGTATTGAGTAAGTAGTGTCAAGTTGACGTTGTAGTCTTATCACTGTAATCAGGATTACTGGTATGCTAAATGCTCCTTTGGATTGGTTCAATACTTAATGAATAAAATAATCTTAATAAAACTGTGGTTAGAACTTGTCAGCCTTTATTAACCCCTTAAGCAACCTCATCAGGAAATACAAACATGGTTTCTACAGGTGTTCCCCAAGTACATCAACAAACTTCTATGGGTGATTTAATTTTCTTCTCTTTTTATTAACCTCCCCACTCCACTTCACCATTTAAAAAAAAGGGAGGTTACTGCAATCACTAAAATTTTCGAATTCGAGATAAGACCGGATCTATACGTTTTGAGGTCTCAGGAGCTCAAAAAAGTGGTTTTTAAAATGTGTCTGTATGTATGTACGTACGTACGTACGTTCGTACGTTCGTACGTTCGTAAACACGCCACAGCCCAAACTACTCGACAGATTTAGCTGAAATTTGGTACGTGTGCATGTGATAACCCAACTTAGATCTGAAAAGCTTTTGGAGCCAATCGTGCAACTAGAAATGCCATTTTGGCACATCAACTTTTAAATTTTAAATGCAAACCCCCATTTTTCACCTCACGATAGAAAAGGCCTTCAAATTCTGCTTCTAAAAATGTATTCATTCTTATTGCCCTTTTGATCAAAAATTTAAAAAAAAATGATTTTTATCCGACTTTAAAATCGCGGTACAGCCCAAGCCCCTGAACCGATTTGGCTGAAATTTTGCACACGGGGATTGTATTGCACGTCGAAGAGCTGAACAACTTTTGGATTCAATCGGCCCACGGAAACTGCCGTTTTGACACACCAATTTGTAACTTTAAAATTATTCACTCATTTAACCATCCAAAACAAGTTTTTGAAAGATTTATTGTCACCATCAAAAAGGTCTTTAAATTCTGGTTTTAAGTAAGACAAAATTCGTTCGCATTTAGTGCTCTTTGGGTCAAAAAATCGAAATTTCATAATAACAATAAAAATACATTATAGCCCAAATTAGCGAATCGATTTAGCTCAAATTTGGTACATGGAGATTGGGTGACCCGTTGAAGACCTGAAAGGCTTTTGGAAGCAATTGGTCCACGGGAAGTGCCATTTAGGCATATCAACTTTAAATTTTAAATACAAAGGTCTCCTTTTTTAAGAGAAAAAATTCTTTCTCATTAAAATGGAGCGAGCTGACAGTGGATGACATAAAGTGGCAGTTGTTGTCAAAAAGGTGGCAAAAGATTAACCTTAAAAGGAACATATTGTCAAATGTGATGGGTGATGTCCGAGGTGGTGTCGGTATTTGTCAGAAAATTGCAAAATTAGTCACAGTCGATAAGGGTAAAAAATTTCTGTTGAATTGACCACTATCTACACAGAATACAAAGATCCACGCGATGGGGAGGTTCCAGCCGCTTCTCTGCTGCATTTTTTTTTTATTAAAGTCCTTGTACTTTGAACGAATTATGGTTTTCAACGTAATTGGTCATTCTGATATTTAAAATGTGAATTTATTAAAGTATATTGGCTAAATTATTTTTTTTCGAATTTACCTGCCCCTGATTATTTTTCTCAGAAACGGCTCATCCCAAAGAAAAAAATTGGCAGCAGAGAAGCGACTGGAACCTCCCCATCGTGTGGGTCATTGATTTCCTCGTCTTGTGTTTCAAATTTTAAAGTTGATATGCCTAAATGGCACTTCCCGTGGACCAATTGCTAATTTTGTCTCATTGAAAACCAGAATTTGAAGACCTTTCTGATGGTGCCACTCCGCTGCGCGTCATGTCCCAAACTTCCTTTCTCACAAAATAAAAAAACACTTTTAACACTTATATCATAAATAACTATTATTATTAGTAAAGCGTTAGGGGTTGTTAGTAGCTTAGGGGTTGGTCGTAGGTCAATTGAGGTGTTCCTTAAGTATATCAATTATAACTTCTATGGGTGATTTAATTTTCTTCTCTTTTTATTTTTTTATTAAAGTCCTTGTACTTTGAACGAATTATGGTTGATTTAATTTTAATTTTTAATATGGGTGATTTAATTTTCTTCTCTGTTTATTTTTTTATTAAAGTCCTTGTATTTTGAACGAATTATGGTTTTCAACGTAATTGGTCATTCTGATATTTAAAATGTGAATTTATTAAAGCATATTATCTAAATTTAATTTTCTCGAATTTACCTGCCCCTGATTATATGTTGCTCAGAAACGGCTCATCGCAAAGAAAAAATTGGCAGCAGAGAAGCGACTGGAACCTCCCCATCGTGTGGGTCTTTGATTTCCTCGTCTTGTGTTTAAAATTTTAAAGTTCATATGCCTAAATGGCACTTCCCGTGGACCAATTTATTTAATTTTCTCATTGAAAACCAGAATTTGAAGACCTTTCTGATGGTGCCACTCCGCTGCGCGTCGTGTCCCAAACTTCCCTTCTCACAAAATAAAAAAACACTTTTAACACTTATATCATCATAAATAACTATTATTATTAGTAAAGCGTTAGGGGTTGTTAGTAGCTTAGGGGTTGGTCGTAGGTCAATGGTTAACCGAAATCTATCGAGCCCCCTCAATTTTGTACCACAATTTACTTGAAACAATTTTAACAACAACTTCAAACAAGTTTCAACCTTTAGATTTCATTTCCCTTATTAGATTTTAGTGAATAAATAACACCTTCTTTGAATCATTAATGGAAAGCTATCGAAAGACGTTAAATTCGACCAATATATAGGAATTTCGAGGTTCAACCCTTAAGTTCTACCCCATCCTGTCCGATTTTGAGGGAAAATGCATCCTCTGTGATCAGTGAACCTGAGACTACCGTCGAAAATCAAACCAAGGTTTTTTACCTTTGCGTACCTTGCGATGGTGGTATCGCCAAGGACAAGAGGAATTTCCTCATTCCTCATTCAATTTTTGTGGCGTTCCCAAAGAAATTGTTGGCGTTTTTGATTTATTTAGGGTCAAACAATTGTCACGCGTATACTCAAATATCTTCTGAAGGTCCGAATTTATTGAGTCGAAAGCCTGACCTTGATTTTCAGGAGGAAAGGTGAGGTAAATCTGAACATCATCCGCGTTACATGTTAATGGTAGAGAAATCTAAAACTCTACGAAAATCAGCAACATACAATGAAAAGAGCAGTGGGCCCAGGACAGACCCCTGTGGAACTCCATCTGGTGATTATACTAGAGGATGAAGCCTTGTCATCAACAGTGACTATCTGCATACGACCCCTCAGATAATTGTCGGTCCAGTTGCCCCAGAAACACCGTAATATCTCTATTTCGCAGAGAGAACAATGTTGCCCCTTCGGAAATTTGTGTACGTTGAGTTTCAAATGGCTGCGTGTAACTCTTGCGGAGTTATTATATTTTTTGTGGTTTCCATCCCCTAAATTTCATCCCCCGATATTGACACCCCCTCACCATCAAGGCACTTGCAGGTCGAACATCCCTACCAAGCAGTAGGATACCTCCACCACTTCTCGAGTTATTGCAATTAATAATTTTTAAGTTTTTCTCCCATAACTTCCATGCCCTTGGTCCAATATGGCCCAAAAGCAATTCCCGCCTCACATTTCTGGAAACAAAGCTGCATTACAAGTTTCAGCCCGATATCTCAATCCGTCCTCAAATTATCACTGAACGGGCGAGTGAGCGAGCGAGCATTGTGCGTCAGCACTAAAAACAAGAATACCTCGCATTCTGCTACGGCACTAAAACAAATCGAATTTATCTAGAACAGGAGTCCTCACCGGCCGATATGGCGGGCCTTGCGACTGGAATTTTAATCAGGGACAGATGATTTTTATCCAACAAAAATAGTTTCAAATGAGGGTACACAATGCACTAATTGTTAGGTAGAGCTCTTTCGAATGCCAATGAGTTTATCAATTCGTTGTATAAAAAGGTTCCAAAACCGTGTCATCAGTGATGTCTTGAGTTACCGCACATGATGCAGCTCCATAGAGTATTTTGTGTTGTATTCTTGGCGTGCAATGTATTCGACTTTACGTTAAGTGAGGGTAATTATTTTTTAAAAGCCGCTAAAAATGTTCCGAGAATTGGAAGAAGTGGTAATTCGAAAAGTTCCAGCATCGACGAAATGGGTAAATTTCTGATGAAAGCGTCCAAATCGGTTCCGAGGATTGGTAGACGGAATGAGGTAATTAATAATTATTTATCAATGCCGTGGTATTTTTATGTTATAAATATATAACAAAGTAAATAAATGGTAGGTGGGTGCTTTCTTACTTGAGGGGTTATAAAAGACATTTCAGTCCTGCGGTATACAGGATGGTCCCTTTTTCACTGCTCACCATTTTGGCATCTCCTAAACCGTAAAATATACCTACTAGTACTAAGCCGGTTAAATTAGAGAAAGGTTTCTTGATGATTAAGACTCTGAAGAGAATTTCCAATGTCTGATACGTTTCTGAGTTATCCCGAAAAATATTAAAATTGCGGTTTTAAAGAAAAATTGAATTTATTGTGGCCGTCATGTCATATTGAAGTTTAACATGGAATAACTGATGAATAAGTACACAAAAAATAGCTTTTCAAGAATGTTTTTCATTAGCGTGAACGTTTTTGAGAAAACATGTCAAAGTTTAAGACACACGACTTCTATAATAGTTCTACTTTATTATCAAAAAGCACGTTGTGTTCGAAACGCGTTAGCTGTGTGAAAATTAAGTGTTTCGGTGTAGTAACGTTATGATTCTGGTGATAGTAAACATAGTTTGTGTACTTTTGGTATGTTCTTCTTTCACAAGCTTATTATAGGCCGATTTTATAAGTTATTCATACAAAGTTTAAAATTTTGACGTCTTAAAAAAAGTCCATGTTGATTAATGATTACGTATATTTTTGGAAAGCTAATTCTTTTGTGTATCCGCTGGTGCTACAATTTAATATGACGGTTGAGTACAAAAGTTGACTATTGTTGCTCAAAATAAATGCCATTCAATTGACAGCTGGAGAGTACACGAAAATTCCAAATTTCATTAATAGTATATACATAGTTTATGAACCTAAGCGTGAAAGAGAATGTTTTCCGGGCCGAAAGATTTCTACTGCTTATAGTTATTTCAGACGCACAACGATTTTAAACGGCTGGACGTTAGAAGTTGTACTTCTACAGCCCTCGTGAGTAGTGAAACCCTAAAGGAAGAAGAACGGCATTAATCATAAGAAATATATGAATTTTTCTTTAAAATCTCGAATTTCCAGAATTTTTCAGGATAACTCTTCAGATTCTTATAATCACCAAGAAAATAGCACTTTACTACAATTTTAACCGACACCATATCTTTTACCGTTTAGGAGATAATGGTATGCGGAGTGAAAAAGAAATAAATTATCCTGCATACCTATAATACCTATACCTACACACAGTATATACATATTTCGATAGATATAAAAATATCTTATACAGCAAAAAAATGCACTTATTAATCTTTTTTTTAAAGCAGGAATGGAGGTTGGATCAAGCTGAACAGGATGCAATTATTGAGAAAAGGGCTCCGCGTAAGTCCAAGTTTTTCCAAAAAAATATTTGCTGAAAGTGTGAATTTCAGATTCTCTATGGTCAGACATTGCCGATAAATTTGAATATGAACCAGAACTGTTTTCCAATCCAGATTTTTTATCACGCCTAGAGCAGGAGAGCGATGATGGCGGTGCTTCTGGATATGACTGGGAAAGTTTCAGAGAAAAACGAGAGTCTAAGAATAAATTTCATCCTAAATTTAGATACTTAATGTAATATCTATCATTAGTTGTACCTATCTTGACATTATAGCCCATCATATTTTTTTAGTAGTTTCAAAGCCGTTGATGAATGTCTACTCTCCTCATAATAAGTATTTAATCAAGTATGTATTACAAGTTTAAATTTAATTATAAATAATGTAAAAGTATTACCTACGTATTATGGCCTCCACATCCTGAAGCGAATCCTAAGGCCAGGATCCTCCTTAACCCAACCTGCCCTCCACTCCTTTTTGTGAGAAAAAAAAGGCAGCAGAGAAGCGGCCGGAACCTCCCCAACACGTGGGTATTTGATTTCCGTGACTGGTGTTTAAGATTTTAAAGTTGATATGCCTAAATGGCACTTCCCGTGGACCAATTGCTCCCAAAAGCCTTTCAGCTCTTCAAGGGGTCACCTAGCCTCCATGTACCAAATTTCGGACAAATCGATCCAGTAGTTAGGGCTATAACGTGGTTTCAGTGTTATTACAAAATTTCGATTTTTCTACCCAAAGGGTTCTAAATGAGATTATTTCCATCATCTGTCAAATTTACATAAACAACCAATCAAATGCAAACTCTCAACCAATGAACGAGGTTTATCTCGGATAAATTTAATTGTCCTCTGACGGGGTCGTCATAGCAACGGAACGAGACTGATTAAACTTTGACATTTCTTTGGTCTGTCAAAGCAAAAAAAGATTACGTCACATTTCAGTTAAAGGACCCCGCACTTTTCTTATGGAAATTGAGTTTGGGTCAGATTTTTTCAAAAAAATCTATGTTGTATTTCACGATTCCCTGAGTAATTGTTACCATTGCGCCAACGTTGTGGACCTCACCGTTTCTTAGATATGGAGGGTTGAAGGTGAGAGGGTGGTAAGGCACAGAGTTAAAACGAATGTGAAATCCGCTGTTTTCGCCATGGTCAACGCTGCATATTATCAGCAGAATATGCAGTGCATCTTTTGAAAGTCATTGAAGATCGTCATTCTTGTTATTTCTTCAGTATATTCAATGCTATTTTAACACCTTCTGGACTGTCGTTAATTTGGGTCAGATTTGTTTTATTTTTTAATATATTAGGTACACCTAAATGCATGTAGTCTCTCGATGATTTTTCAAAAGTTACTTAGCCCTTACCTCTTCAAAGGCGTAGGCGCAAATTCTACATTTGCTGTGCCTGGAGAAAATCTTCAACTAAACAAAGTTACACCGATTTCAAACACATCTATGCTTGGGCATACTTTAATAAGACGTATAATGTATAATGATAGCAATTTCAAAAATATTTCCTTTCTTACTCTCAATTCGCGTACCACGAAAAAAAGCCCCACACTTTGTATGTAGGTCACACCTTAACTCTACGCCCTAATTACTCGACGAAGTAAGGACGACAAAACTTTTGAAAAATTCTCGAGAAACTAGATGTACCTATACAGGCATGACATATTAAAAAATAAAAGAAATCTGACCCAAATGAACGACTATCCAGAAAGTGTTAAAATAGCATTGAATATACTGAAGAAATATCAACAATGGCCCTCTTCAACGAGTTATAAATGATGCCCCGCTTAATGTTACCACAATATGTAGCGTTGACCATGGCGGTTACAGCGGCCTTCACATTCGTTTTAACTCTATGCATTACTACTCTCGCAACTTCAACCCTCCATATCTAAGAAACAGTGAGGCCTACAAAGTTGGCGCAATGGTAACAATTACTCAGGGAGACGTGCTCTACAACACAGATTTTTTTGAAAAAAATCTGACCCAAACCCAATTTCCATAAGAAAAGTGCGGGGTCCATTTGCAAAAAAACAATATTTTTACATCTTTAGCCTATAACATTTGTAAATTACCGTATTCCCCCGTGTAAAAGCAACACAGTAAGTAGGCTGGTACTTTTAACTTTTCTGTCACGTTTTTGACGTCAGCTTTGCAAAATTCCGCCATGGTCAAATACAAAATTTACTCGGTCGAATTTAAACTAAGGGCAGTGAGATGGGCATTTTGATAACCGAACTTCTAACGCTAGAACAGCAAGATAGTTTGGAGTGAACATACTCCCAGATCCTTAACTCTTTTTTCATTTTTGCTTGTGTGTTATTGCTTCTAGTGTTACCAAACATCAGTTTGACCTGGGGGGCTGATCACTCAAAAAAATTGTGTACAACTAATTCCAATCGGGAATTAATTCCAATAATTCCAGTTTAATTCCATTAATTCCATTCTAATTCCATTAATTCCATTCTAATTCCATTAATTCCTTGATAATTCCATTAATTCCAATTAATTCCGCCTCAATTCCATATTAATTCCAAATAATTCCAATTAATTCCAACTAATTCCTTTAATTCCTTTTTAAATGATGTACTTATCAATTCCTTATTAATTCCATATCAATTCCAAATAATTCCATAATAATTCCAGTTAATTCCAACTAATTCCAGCTAATTCCAACTAATTAAAACTAATTCCAGCTAATTCCATTAATTCCATTAATTCCATTCTAATTCCATTAATTCCATTCTAATTCATTAATTCCATTCTAATTCCATTAATTCCATTAATTCCATTAATTCCAATCAATTCCGCGTCAATTCCATATTAATTCCAACTAATTCCAACTAATTCCTTTAATTCCTTTTAAATGATGTACTTATCAATTCTAAATAATTCCATATCAATTCCAAACAATTCCAGTTAATTCCAACTAATTCCCGCTAATTCCAGCTAATTCCAACTAATTCCAACTAATTCCAGCTAATTCCAACTAATTCCAGCTAATTCCGGCTAATTCCATCTAATTCCATTAATTCCTTTTAAATTCCATCAATTCCAGAATAATTCCGTAATAATTCCATAATTCCTGAATTAATTGTAAGCCGGATGTACAACTAATTCCACTAGTGATCAGCCCCCCAGTTTGACCGTGGTGTATTTGCGAAAAGCCTAACGTCAAAGCCTGATAAAGGTCAAAAGTAGCAGCCTACTTACTTTGTTGCTTTTACACGAAGGATTACGGTACTCAGAATTACGCTCGCTTTTGCATATACCTTACAATAAAATGTTAGGTTGCATCAAGAGATGGACAAAAGACTTCAAAAATGAGAAAACTATTCTTATACTATATTGTTCCTTAGTTAGATCGATTATGGAATACTGCTGTGTTGTGTGGGATCCATACTACAATGTTCACAAAAATAGAATTGAGAATGTACAACGTATAGGTTCTTTAAGTATCTGCAGTACAAACTATCACTTAATAAGATATATTTGAGTTTGGATCAGGTTCCATTATACATGAGTGTACCCTCCTTAAGTTGCCGTAGGGAATACTATAGATTAATGTTCATTCACAAGTTAATTGTCAATGTAATACTTTGTCCTGAAATTCTAGGTAAACTAAGATTTCAGGTCCCCTCCTACACACTTAGAGAAAGGGAGGTTTTCAGCATCATCCTTGATGCTAGAACAAATTACGGTCTGTTCTCTCCTTTGAACTACTGCAAATAAATACGACAGCTTGAATTTTTTTGAGCTTGATACAAATAAGTTCAAAAACTCTGTGAAAAGTCTGCTATTTTAATATGTATTATTTAATTATTAGCTGTACTTTCTGTAAAATGCCTTGAGCGTAAATAAAGCATTTATTTATTTACAATATAGGTAGGTATACCTACAGGGTGTCTCAGAATTATGGGGACAAGATATAGTCACAGCTTCATTACGCAAAAATAAGACAAAAAGTAAGGATAAATTTTTGTCCTAAGATGGATTATGTGGAAGCTATGCCCAAAAGGACACCCCAAAAATCTGTTTTTTCGAGTTTCCTCAAAAAATATAACTAGGTAATATCAGTTTGAAATTTGGAGCATAACTTGGCGACATAAACTTCTTCATTGCGAATTTTTTTAAAGTTTTCAGTAACATCAGAGGCGTGAGTTCTTGGGGGGGCTTTACACATTTTTTGAATTTTTTCTGTAAGCGTTTTTTTGAGCAAGAGATAAGAAGACTATCATCACCAGTCCACAATTCAAGTACTCTTTTTGCATGTGGTTAAGATGCACCGTTTTCGAGTTAAATGCTCTTCGTTAGTTTACTGCAGGAGAATTACAAAATAAATTCAACTGAAAACTTTAATTGTTCTACATGAAATCAACTTTAGATAATGTAGCATCCTCTTAAATTTTAAAGCGAAGCCCTGAGAATGCATTGCATCTTTTTGAACTCCATCAATTTTTGAATTGGGGATAATTCAATTTTAGCCTTATTTTATCAAACCTAAATGCGGTCAAACGCGTAAGGGTCTACACCTTTTCCATCAGTAGTAGTTCAGAAAGCGTCAATTGAATTTCAGAATAGTCAGTTGAATTTCAGAATCCGTCAATTGTAGTTCAGATTAATCAATTCAAATTCAGAATGCGTCAGTTGTATTTCAGAATAGTCAAATGAATTTCAGAATACGTCAATTGAATTTCAGAAAGCATCAATTGAAATTCAGAATCCGTCAATTACAGTTGCATTTGATGCTTTCTGAAATTCAATTGACGTATTCTGAAATTCATTTGACTATTCTGAAATACAATTGACACTCTCTGAATTTGAATTGACTAATCTGAACTACAATTGACGGATTCTGAAATTCAAGTGACAATTCTGAAATTCAACTGACGCTTTCTGAAATTCAATTGACGCTTTCTGAACTACTACTGGAAAAGGTGATGTAGAGTGGCGTCATAAATTCCGACCGAGTGTTTGTTGTATCTAAGGGTTGGTCATCCCATATAAGTTTGATTCGAAGTAAAAAAATGCAGCAGAGAAGCGGCTGGAACCTCCCCATCGCGTGGATCTTTATATTCTGTGTAGATAGTAGTCAGTTCAATAAAAAAAAATTTGTTATGGTTTGCGACAAATACCGTCATCACCCATCACATTTGACAACATGTTCCTTTTAAGGTTAATATTTTGCCACCTTTTTGACAATAATTGCTACTTTATGCCATCCACTTGTCAGCCCGCTACCTTTTAATGAGAAAGAATTCTTTCTCTATTTTCCGCTGAAATGGCAGAAACTGTGCATATACTTTTTTAGAACCAGAATTTGATCGTATTTTTAATGGCGACATAAAAAAGGAGGCCTTGTATTTAAAATTTTTGTTGATATGCTTAAATGGCACTTCCAGTTTACCAATTGCTTCCAAAAGCCTTTCAGGTCTTCAACGGGTCACCCAATCTCCATGTAACAAATTTCAGTCAAATCGATCCATCAGTAGTTTGGGCTATAATGTGTTTTTAGTGTTATTACAAAAATTTAATTTTTTTAACCCAAAGGGCAGTAAATGCGAATGAATTTTGTATTATTTAGAACAAGTATTTGAAGACGTTTTTGATGCTGACAATAAATTTAAAAAAAAGTTGTTTAGGATGGTAAAATAAGAGTATATTTAAAATTGAAAATTGATGTGCCAAAACGGCACTTTCCGTGGGTCGATTGCCTCCAAACATTTTTTAGCTCTTCGACGTATAATGCAGTCTCCGTACAAAATTTCAGGCAAATCGGTCCAGAGGTTTCGGCTGTATCGTGTTTTTAAAGTACGTTAACAATCCCGAATATTTAAATTTTTGTCAAAAAGGCATTAAGAGTGAATACATTTTTAGAAGCAGAATTTGAAGGCCTTTCTTATGGTGACGTGAAAAATGGGGGTTTGCATTTAAAATTTAAAAGTTGATGTGCCAAAATGGCATTTCCGGTTGCACGATTGGCTCCAAAAGCTTTTCAGATCTAAGTTGGGTTATGAGATGCCTACGTACCAAATTTCAGCCAATTCGGTCCAGTACTTTTGGCTGTGGCGTGTTTACAAACGTACGTACAAACGTACAAACGTACGTACATAAACGTACAAACGTACGTACGAACATACACACAGACACATTTTAAAAACCACTTTTTTGGGTTCCTGAAACCTCAAAACGCATACATCCGGTCTTATCTCGAATTCGAAAATTTTAGTGATTGCAGTAACCTCCCATTTTTTTTAAATTGTGATGGGGTTGGGGAGGTTAAAAAATGAAAATTGCAAAAAAATTCTTTTCATTTTTTTTGCCCCAAATTAATGAAGGCCAGTTAACTGTAAGTAAGGCCATGCATTCTAGCGATATTTATAGCAAGAGTACTTTTTAGTGTATTGTGGAACGTCGATAACATTGTTATTGTTGCTTTGTAAAAAAAGCGCAAACAGAAAAAAATAATGCAAAAAATGTGTAAGGCCCCACCAAGAACGCAAGTCTCTGATGTTTCTGAAAACCTGAAAAAAATTCAGAATGATGAACTTTATGCCGCCAAGTTATGCTCCAAATTTCAAACTGATATTAGGTAGTTATACCTAATTTTTGAGGAAATTCGAAAAAACTGATTTTTAGGATACCCTTTTGGAGGGGCATAGCTCCCACATAATCCATTTTAGGACAAAAACTTATTCTTACTTTTTGTCTTATTTTTACGTACCTAAGGAACCTGTGATTAACCGTCGTCCCTATAATTCTGAGACACCCTGTATATTGTATGCAATTTTATGTCCCTCTTACAGAGTGACTCGCTCTGTCGTATCTGTGTTTCAAGAAATTGCAGAGTTCACTGCACAAACAACAAAACGGTAAAACGAAATTCTTAGGTTCATAGAGGTTACTGCACAGTGCATATACTGAATGTACTGAATAGTGAATACTGGGTTCTAGCAGCATGTTATCCATGTGATGTGAGTTGCCATATTAAAAAGTATGGTATCATTCTCAAGCAACCAATGGTAACCCTGCTATTAATAACTGTAACCATGACAACTGCGGATAGTGGGAGTAAAAAGGCGGTCAATGCTTAGACTTGCGCATGAACGTTTGGGCCCTTGGGGTATCCTGTCTTTGGCCGGAGCTTAACCTTGCTGCAGATGCTTTTAGTGGGGCTATTGTCCAAGCGAGGGCGCCAGGGGTTCAATAAAGAAACAATTTTATTTTATAATACTTATCTTACACTGTATTCTGATTTCTGTTGCTATGGTTCATTCGAATTGGCATCTTATGCTTGCTATCTTTGCTAGAAAATACGTCATACGTCATACTATAAAGTGCGTCGTAGGTACAGTCGCGGACACGGATTTTTATATACGACGGCGCGCGCTAACATGTTTCATTTGGCAACAATTGCATATGCATAATAGTTATTTAAAGTGCCATAGAAAATGTCAGCCATGTCAGTATGACAGAAAAATTAAGTAAAACGCTCTATAGGTATTTTATAGCTATTCATCACTCCAGTTGAAAGAAAATTCAGAAGAAACCTTCAAATATCAAAAATAACGTGTTAATGTTTAAAACACTACTTGTTGTCTTAATAGCTATATTAATTTAAAAAAAAGCATAAAAAGTCAGTTGAAATATAGGAATGGTCGAGTTAAAAGTGACCGTGAAAAGTGATATTAGACGTTGCGATTTTTTATAAATCATAAGCTATCACCTGGGTCGCCATCATGGATAGATACTACCTAAAATTTGTAAAAAAACGCAACGCCTATAATATCACCTCAACCTTCAGGCATGCCCAGTTAGGTAAGTACCTAATAGTAATTTGAGAAGTTGTATTTTACGCAATTAGGTAAAATGTTGTACGTAATACGTTATGAAAAGCCCCCCCCAGTTGTTTGACTCACACAGTTTTGCAAAAATTCGCTATCCCTCGTTTTGGCGAATATTACGGCTCGTCAAACAATATAGGGGTTTTCGTAACTAATTACATTACAATTACATTATCAGTAACGTTTAGGTGTGAGCAGGCCCGACGAGAGGGGACACCCGGGGCAATTGCCTATTACATGTTGAAAATACCTATAGGATACGAAGCATATAAAGAAGACTATAGATACGAAGCATATAAAGAAAAAGAAGACTATAACATCCAGGGTATTATAAGAGGGCGCCGTTATAATAATTCATGATGACGCCCGCTTATTACTGATTTTTATTCATAAGTACCTAATTTTTATAACTAAATACAGAGTACATAAAAATTACTCCTGGTGAACTTTTAACCTATATTCTTCATCTTCATGCAATTTATTAGGATTTTCCATTGTACCTATATGTACCATCTTAAAATATTAAACGGAAATGTGGACCTTAATGGTCCTCTCCTGTTCTTATATTCACTTACTATCGGGTTCGCTACCTGTTGCATTGCCGGATTAAAAACCTTGGCTGTAATTTTTTCGAAAATTGCCATTTTAGAGCCACAATAAAGACCCCTTTTTGAGTTTCTCTTAAACATGCTCTTTTGTAAAATAAATTCAAGAAAAAACCCTTTTGCCACTGAAATAAAATGTTTCCAAACAACGATACTAAGGTTTTGAACTTGAAAAAAAAAAAATTATCTGCTATCACATCCGGTAATAAAAATATGAGGAAAAAAGGCCGAGAAAGCTGGAAATGGTTTTAATCGACTCATTTTATAAGTCTGTTATGAGTGTACTAAGTTATCATGCACCCTCCAGCGAGGTCTAAAATCTAAAATACACCCCTAAGATGACATTTTTCGAAAAAATGGCTCCAAGGTTTTCGATCCGGCAATATGCAACAGCTATAATAATAATATCGGTTTATTGGATAGAAAAAGTTTAAATAAAACAGTGAAGCGGCTGGAACCTCCCTATCGCGTGGGTCTTTCATTTCTGTGACTTGATGTATCTGAAATTTTAAAGCTCCTTAAAGCTCTTCAACGGGTGACCTAACCTCCATGTACCAAATTTCAGACAAATAGATCCAGTAGTTTGGGCTAGAACGTATATGGTTTCAGTGCGTTATTACAAAATTTCAATTTTTCTACCCAAGGGAACTAATTGCGAATAAATTTTGCCTTACTTATTTCAAACCAGAATTTGAGGACCTTTCTGATGGGGACAATACATATTTCAAAAAAAATCGGTTCAGGGGCTTGATCTGCACCGCGATTTTAAAGTCCGATAAAAATCTCGATATTTGTACCATCCGATGGTCGATTCACTTTAGAAATTACGCTACCCCTTGCACTTTTTCTGTCAAATGCACCATTTCCAAGTAAAATTAAGGAATGTGGAGCCATACACATAAGTTTTTCTGTACGAATAAGATTTTCAGCCAAAATGCGTCTTTGTTATTGTATAGTATAATTTATCTAATAAAATGGAAAAAATCACCTGCCCATCATAGCAGGAATGCATAAATGGCATTAACAAGGCAAAAATTTGAAACTTTGACATTAATTGCGCCATAGCTATCTAGATAAGTCTGTCAATAAGCACGTGTATGGCTCATTCCTTAATTTTATTCGGAAATAGTGCATGTTACAGAAAAAATGCAAGGGGTAGCGTAGTAAATTGAATCGACCATCGGATGGTGCAATTAAATAGGAAATTTAATTGCGTTAACAAAGATAGTATGGGCCGAAAATGTCAAGAGCGGCCTTTGGTGGGCACCACGAAATAATCAACTACATTATTGAAATCTTCATCGCTGAAATTTTCTACGAGACCATTGTCTCGTAGAAAATTTCAGCAGAATCGGTTGAATGGTTAAAGCGTGGGAATTAATTTTCGATTTTTGGGGCTCACTTTTGAGGAGCCCTAGGGACGAAGCGGAGGCCAATCTAATTTTTTCCTCCGCGGCCTCCCTGTGGAGATATTCGCACTTGAAGATGCGAGTCTTAAAATTCGTTTTATTCCAATAACTTTTTTATTATACAAAATTATTTCACTGTTTTCGGAACTCCTAAGCCTTTTTTGACGCTCTTGCCAATGGTGAAATTGAATTCAATGTAACTTCTAAGGGGGCTCAGTTGAGGAGGCTCCTGGGCGCCCTAAGCCCCGTAAAAAATTTCTGAATACGTTTTTCCAATCCTTGAAGCAATTTTTGAATATGGTGGACATTTCTACATAAAAAACTATAAAAATGCAGCAGAGAAGCGGCTGGAACCTCCCCATCGCGTGGATCTTTGTATTCTGTGTAGATAGTAGTCAATTCAACAGAATTTTTTTAATCCTTGACTAATTTCGCAATTTTCTGACAAATATCGACATCACCTCGGACATCACCCATCACATTTGACAATATGTTCCTTTTAAGGTTAATCTTTTGCCACCTTTTTGACAATAACTGCCACTTTATGTCATCCACTGTCAGCCCGCTCCCTTTTATTGAGAAAGAATTTTTTCTCTATTTTCTACTGAAATGGCCGAAACTGTGAACACATTTTTAGAACCAGAATTTGATCGCCTTTCTAATGGCGACATAAAAAATGAGGTCTTGTATTTAAAATTTTAAGTTGATATGCTTAAATGGGACTTCCCGTGGGCCAATTGCTTTCAAAAGCCTTTCAGGTCTTCAACGGGTCACCCGATCTCCATGTACCAAATTTCAGTCAAATCGATTCAGTAATTTGGGCTATAATGTATTTTTACCGTTATTATAAAATTTCGCTTTTTTTGATCCAAACAGCGCTAAATGCTAATTAATTTTGTCCTATTAAAAACCAGAATTTGAAGACCTTTCTGATAGTGACAATAAATGTTTCAAAAACTTGTTTTTAATGGTCAATTGAAAAAATAATTTTAAATTTGGAAATTGGTGTGCCAAAACGGCACTTTCCGTGAGTCGATTGAATTCAAAATTTGTTCAGCTCTTCGACGTGTAATACAATCCCCATGTGCAAAATTTCAGCCAAATCGGTTCAGGGGCTTGGGCTGTACCGCGATTTTAAAGTCCGATAATAATCAATTTTTTTTTTATTTTTGGTCAAAAGGGCACTAAGAATGAATACACTTTTAGAAGCAGAATTTGAAGGTCTTCCTTATGGTGAAGTGAAAAATGGGGGTTTGCATTTAAAATTTAAAAGTTGATGTGCCAAAATGGCATTTCCGGTTGCACGATTGGCTCCAAAAGCTTTTCAGATCTAAGTTAGGTTACGAGATGCCTATGTTCCAAATTTCAAATAAATCGGTCTAGTAGTTTTGGCTGTGGCGTGATTACAAACGAACGTACGAACGTACAAACGTACAAACGTACGAACGTACGTACGAACGTACGTACGTACGTACATACACACAGACACATTTTAAAAACCCCTTTTTTGGGTTCCTGAGACCTCAAAACGTGAAGATCTGGTGCTATCTCAAATTCGAAAATTTTAGTGATTGCAGTAACCTCCCTTTTTTTTTAAATTGTGATGGGGTTGGGGAGGTTAAAAGGTATACTTGTCTGATGTCCAGAAAATGAGCCGTTTTCCAGAAAAATCAGATTCAATGTATTCAACCGTCCAATATTCCATGCAGGGAGGCCGCTGCGGAAAAAAAATTATATGAACTTGTCGCCTTATTTTGTCGAGATTTAATCGACTGGAATTCGAGTAAATCTCGACAAAATAAGGCTATAAGTTTATATAAAATTTTTTTCTCCACTTTGTTTTGGAATATTGCCCCTATTTTAAGGTTCTTAAGGACGACGGTTGAATACATTGAAACTGACTTTGCTGGAGAACGGCTCATTTTATGGACATTATTAAACAAGCATACCTTTTTTATGTAGAAATGTCCACCATATTCAAAAATTGAAAAAACTTATTCAGAAATTTTTTACGGGGCTTAGGGCGCCCAGGGGCCTTTAAAAGTTACATTGAATTCGATTTCACCATTGGCAAGAGCGTCAAAGTGTGTTTACACTACATGACTTTTCATATGATTTTCGCTTTGATAAATCATTTGGTAATAATACAAAATGCGAAAAGTCATGCGGTTTGTATAAATGTGTTTACACTGCTATGACTGGCTTATGATTTTGCGCTTGACTTTACTGTCAAATGTGCGTGTACATAACCTAAAAGCGACGTAAAATCACCTAAACGGCAGTACAATGTGAATTTCTGTGGTCAAGGTTAGTTATTTATTTCAAATGCACTTTTTTGTAAGAACGTAGGTCGTTTTGTTTGTTAGGTCGTTTTGACTATATAAAAAATTTAGCACATTGTTCAATGTGCTAAATTTTTTATATAGTCAAAAAATAATGCGCTATAAGCATAGAACACGCTTCAATGAAATAATAAGTAAATAAAGTCACAACAGGGTTGCCTCTGCACACCAGGGGAAATAAATTCCCGAGAAATCGCAGGCGATTCAAGAAAATCATATGAATTATCATGGTGAAATAGACACCGTCCTATTCCCTAATTTTCATAATATTTTGCTATTATTGATGCTTTGACTTACTTATGACTGGAGTAATAGCAAAAATAATGCAGTGTAAACACAAAAATATTACCTTATGACTTTTCATTTGCAAAATCAATTGACAAATCATGTAGTGTAAACACACTTCCGAAAATAGTGAAATAATTTTCTATAATAAAAAAGTTATTGGAATAAAACGAATTTTAAGACTTCAAGTGCGAATATCTCCACAGGGAGGCCGCGGAGGAAAAAATTTTATATGAACTTGTCGCCTTATTTTGTCGAGATTTACTCGAATTCGGGAGCTTGCCCACGAATTCTGGGACACCCTGTAAAGGTTGTATAAAAAATCGGTGCGAAAATTGAGTAATAGATCGCCATCAGTACCAGAGGGACAACATGCAAGGCAAATTATAAGTGAACGGTTCCCCTCCGGAATTTTTTGAAAACTGCTGATGGGACATCATCCTTCGATAGTGAAAGGGTTAGTTCGTTCCTGAGTTATTCCGAAAAATCTGAAAATTGCGATTTTAAATAAAAATTAATATCTCACTAACGATTGATGCTATTTAAATCATAGCACCATCCGACACAAAAAAATTTTAAACGTCAAAAGGGTTTAAAAAAGTTAGTGTAGGTACCTACTATTTTTACTTTTTTTCAAAAAATTATACACTAATTTTACGAATTGTTCATACCAATTTTACAATTATGACGATTTTTTGAAAAAGTTTATATTGATTACATTTTTGAAAAGTCAATATGGCGGCCATAAGAGAATCAAAAGTTGACTGTCGATTTGACGCTTTTTCTCTTTAAGTATCCCTTTAAGTGATTAGACTTGCAGTGATCAGTTTAGTTTGTCTCTGATTTGGTTTAGTTAGTTGTGTGTTCCAATGTTGAGTTCTTGTTTACGATGTTAGAGACTCAAATCAAAAAAAGCACCCATACAGATTTTTTATGCTCATTCAACAAAAACAGAAATTCAGTGACAATGGGGATTATAAAGTGAAAGTGCTGTGGACTTCATGTGATGGTCCAACTTAATAGACATCGTTTGCCGAAGTCTCGAAAGCATCCCGACTGTGTGATTTTGTGCACTGCTACTTGAATTTGTTTTCATTATTTCATCGTTTTATGACCCTCGCCTCGGTCTGACTCGGACATTGCATTTTTTATAACTGTTTCAGTTTTAACTTGTATTTAATTAAACAAAGGTTTAAACTGCTGCTCTGAATCCTTTTATTTGTACCGAGTTCTTACTTTTATTTGATTATTTTTACCAAGGAACATTTTAAGGAAAAATTTCAATTCCATGTCCAATCACCAATCACCAGAGGCGCTACTGTTTTGATCCAAGACAAATGTATGTGGTTTGTGGCGAATCTTATAAAGAAGATATAGGGATGCATATTTACATGTCAAAATTCACCTGTCCCTGTCACAAGAAGATTGACGTTTAGGTATAGTTCATTTCAAGGGTTTAGTCCGTTAGATCGTAAAATGCAAATGAGTTCCGCTCATCCTCGACCTGACCGTCGTAAGTAACAGTGAAACCTGGTTATTCCACCACAGTCAACACAAAGTACCTACTTTTAAAAAGAATTGTGTTTCTACGGAATCAATGAGTTTATGAGTGGTGGAATAGTTTCACGCCCCGATCGAGTCCTAGAGAATACTTTAACGGGTGATATATCCGTCTCTTCCATTTATATGTGTTAAACAGAGACGCGATAGTAGACACTCTTAGGACTGTACGTTACAACGTGGGTGAATTGCCAGACGTTGTGTAGAAAAAGACGGAGCTAACCTAGAGCGTTGTACCTGAACCGGACTGACCGGACTAAACCCTTGAAATGAACTGTAGGTAAAAGTTTTTTGAATGGAAACTGGGGGGCTGATCACTCAAAAAAATTGTGTACAATTAATTACAATCGGGAATTAATTCCATTAATTCCATTAATTCCGTCAATTCCAGATTCTATTCAATTCCATCAATATAATTATTAATTTCATTACTAATTCCACTAGCTAATTAATTCTTTTCCAATACAGGGTGGTTCCTTGTTCACTGCTCATCAGTCTAGAGGGCGAATTTATATGCGACATTTTTTCTCCAAATAGGCGCATTTATGCACCAAAAAATAGCGAAATAAGCACTAGTAAGCTCGAAAAATTCTAAATAAGCACGCGAGTTATCATTCTAGAAAAAAAACATCTGCAAAAATGAACTCAGACTTGCTTTTGAAATGAGGACACTCTTATCCTTAGGCATGGCTGATAAGAACCAAGAGTACAGGGTGGTCAAAATGTATTAATACAGGGCTCTCACGGCGAAACGGTAAGATAAATGAGTAAAATAAAAAATCCAGGGTAAATTAGAATTAAATACCTTTATTTTGTCGCAATTTGGAACTCCCCATCTTATTGTATAATTTAATACATTTTTTTTAAATGGCACCATGCACGTTTCAATTTTTTTTGGATTCCCTTTGATGCCCTCTTTATGGTAGTGATTTAATTTTTTTGACAAATTGAGCAGTGAACGTAGAAATTTTTGTTGATTCAAATTTCGCGCGGTGATCCGGCAACAATGCGCTTTACCATTACTTCGATGAAACCACTCTCATCTCACCGAATGTCTCCCCACTACAGGGTAGTTGTACTGTGTACACGCCCTCTGAAAGAATCTGATTGGGCCTAATAATAAATAGCCTGTTTACTTCATTGTGTACACAGTACAACTAGTGGGAGTGGGAGACATACGATGAGATGAGGGTGGTTCCATCGAAGTATTGGTGAAGCGCATTGTTGCCGAATCACCGCGCGAAATTTGAATCAACAAAAATTTCTACGTTTACTGTTCAATTTGTCAAAAAAATAAAATCACTACCATAAAGAAGGGCATCAAAGGGAATCCAAAAAAAAATTGAAACATGCATGGTGCCATTTAAAAAAATGTACTCTTATTTATTGCTAAATTATACAATAAGATGGGGAGTTCCAAAATGGCGACAAAATAAAGGTATTTAATTCTAATTTACCCTGGATTTTTTATTTTACTCATTTATCTTACCGTTTGGCCGTGAGAGCCCTGTATTAATACATTTGGACCACCCTGTATATTTCACTCAAAATAACTGCAAAAATCAACCCCCACTTATATAACACTATCTGTGCCCAGTGGCGTATTTAGAGGGGGGCACGGGGGGCCTGTGCCCCCCCTAAAGCCCTCCAATAGTAATAATAATAATAATTTTCAAATGACGTTTAAAAAATGAATTTTTATTTCTGTAAATAAATATAAATCAACACAGAAAAAGTTCATCGCCAAGAAAAATCGATTTGGAGAGTTCTGGACACTTTGGCCAAGCAAAAAAATCGAAGAATGCGAATATATTTGTAGTTTTCTTTTATTTTTTTTTAGTTCTGCTTACTTAAATTCGATATTATTCATTTTATTTTGGTAATACCCCATCCATAGTAGTTATTTGTTTATTAATAAGGCAAAAAAATTGCAGTTTTACTGCCGCGGCTGAAGGAATCCAGCCAAGGTAGTAAATCTGGTTTTTTTTGCCCTGTTGAACACATTATTTTTTCACCGCTTGTCATTAAACAAGTGCATTTTTACAAAGAGGTAGCAAAAATGCACCTTTAATGACTACCGGCGAAAAACTTATAATTATTATTATTACTATTATTATAAAAAAAAATTTCGCCTGCGGCGCAAATCAAACCCCCCCCCCTCACCCGCACGTCGTTGCCACCATCTATCAGTGAAGTGTTATTATGTGCCCCCCCTAAACAAATTTTCTACATACGCCACTGTCTGTACCTGCAAATAGGCAAAAACCCTGTCATTAGCAATGAATACAGGTTGACCGTCTACCTGACCCGAGTTGTCTTAAAGGTGTCGTGAACTCGTTGCTGGCGGCTCGCGGTGACGTCATTGGTGCAAGCATCGAAGCGTAGAGTAGCGCAACCTGAGGTTTTTAACAATATTGTTGGGGTTTGTTACGGTTCGATTTGAACAGATCGTTCTAATTTAATATTAAAATATACAATATAAATAACAAGTAATTATTTTAGGCACTTTTAAACTATAAACATTTTTTACCTTACTTGCGTTTTGAAAAGTTGGATTTTACACAATTAGGTAAAATGTTGTACGGAATACGTTATGAAAAGCCTAAATTGTTTGACTCGCATAATGTTAATATTACGACTCGTCAAACAATATAGGACTTTTCATAACTAATTACGTAAATATCTATTAGAACATTAACACGCCCTAGTATTTAAACCGATTTAGGTACTCGCCAATTTACTCGTGTAGGAAAAAAATTATTTTGCACTTATTTTTTTAAAATTTGATAATATTCACCTGTTTACTTGTCGAATCGATTGAACATACTATCAATTAACTCCTTCAGTCTGCCTTCTCGCGTAAATTATTATATGCTACTTCTTGTCTTTGTCGTTATCAATTCCATTTAATATTGTATCGAAGGAACAACATCTTTCTTTAAAAATAGTTACGTTTTACCACCAAGTAGGTACCTAATTCTTGTTTCGACAATGAAGTTTTCTCGAAATCGTTGTCTCTGCACTCTGTGAGCCGAGCATTTTCGAGTGTTCTTTGCGCGGAAACGAAATTTGATTTTTTAATTTTATCCAACCACTGTTTGGAAACTTTCCGATGCTTGTTCTTATCGGGAAAAGCAAAAAAAACTATATTACCTGGATTTTTCGTTATTACTGCCACCGTAATCACAGCACTGGGGCATTTCCATCGATTTATTGTGATCAAGACAGTGCAATTCTTACGCAGCGCTTGCAGTGGCTTGCACCAATGACGTCACAGATCGTATTTTTCCACATTCAGAGGCTTATAACTCATTTATTACTAATCGTATTTAAATTCTACTTGCAGCGTAAGAATCGTAATTTTTTACAGAATTTTTTGATAAAAAGTTGCCCAACGAGTTCACGACACCTTTAAGCAGGAAATATGCAGGTAATAAAAGGATAAGTACATTCTTTTCGAAGAACCGCCGCCATTTTTAAAGGCGGTTTTAACAGAAATCTTGCGAAATAAGCATAAATATGCGATTTTTCTCCAAATAAGCGAAAATGATAAAAAATGACCAAATATGTAAAATATGCATGCAATATGCCCATTTAGCATAAAATCCGCTCTCTAACTCATCATCACCATTGGCGTCTCCTAAACGTAAGAGGTAGAAGGTCGGTTAAATTAGAGAAAAGTTGCACTATTTCTTGTCAATTAAGAATCTGAGGAGAATTTCCCGATATCTTAATTCGGTCTTGAGTTATCCCGAAAAAACTGGGGAAAAAACCGAAAAATGTGATTTTCAAGAATAGTTCATATCTTTCTTAGGATTGATGTTATTTAATTGAAACTATGAACTTTTATATTTTTGACAGATTTTTCGGGATAATTCAGGAACGAATCAAGATACCGGAGAATTTTCTTCAGATTCTTAATCACCAAGAAATAGTGCAACTTTTCTCTAATTTAACCTACTCCGTATCTTTTACCGTTTAGGAGATCCCAATGGTAAGCAGTGAAAGAAACCACCCTGTATACTTCCATTAATTTAGTGCCAAATTGATTCTTCACCCTGCATAGGTACTTCCATTATTTAGTGCCAAATTAATTATTTCTTGTAATGCTAGACATAAGAATACCTAAGTCTTAAATTGTTTTTGTTCGAAGGGATGGGCCACTCCGCTGCGCGTCGTGTTCCAAACTTCCCTTCTCACAAAATAAAATACCACTTTAAACACTTATACAGGGTGAGTCAACAAGGCGACGGCGGTCCATAACTTCTGAACCCTTCCAGATAAGAAATCAATTCAAACGCCATTATATACAACACCGCCCATTCTACATCCTAAAAATACTTTCAACTATACAGGGTGTCCCAAAACACTTGCAACGCATGGCAACTTGATTTTTTAAAATGGAACACCACCATTTTGGTGCCATATTCTGGATCACCTATAACATAACTTTACATCAACATAAGACATTTGATGTTTTAACGCTCTGTTCTAAAGTAATTAATTCTTTTTGAAAAATTTCAATCATTGCGGGTGCTTCTTAAAAAAATTCCTGAGAACTCAATTTTGTATCTAGAGAGCTGAGATTCGGTATGAATATGAAGGAAGGCTCATTCTATCTATCCAACATGATAACTATCATTATCACAATACAGGGTGTTAAGAATTCTGTGTCAAGTTTGGAAAATTTCAAATATTCAAAACTCCATTTTTTCAAATGGCACCCCCTGTTATTATTGTGCCATGGGGTTCGTCTGTTGAATTACTTTATTTTTTATTAAGTATGTCCTATACCTAAAGTCAATACTTCAAAAGATATTCTTTGTCTTATTTATTTTATTGAAGATTATTACGATCTCAATTAAAGATTGCCATGGACGGTATGACAGTTATGATTAACATTGTTTATTTACATAGTTACCAGACAGTTTGTCAGATTTATTGACATACACAACCAGGAAGAAATCATTGACATGGTTTACCGCTTATGGTTGAAATTCATTGTGTATGTCAATAAATGTGACAAACTGTCTGGTAACCATGTAAATAAACAATGTTAGTCGTAACTGTCATACAGTCCCTGGCATTCTTTAATTGAGATCGTAATAATCTTCAATAAAATAAATAAGACAAAGAATATCTTTTGAAGTATTGACTTTAGGTATAGGACATACTTAATAAAAAATAAAGTAATCCAACAGCCGAACCCCATGGCACAATAATAACAGGGGGTGCCATTTGAAAAAATGGAGTTTTGCATATTTGAAATTTTCCAAACTTGACACAGAATTTTTAACACCCTGTATAGTGATAATGATAGTTATCATGTTAGATAGATAGAGTAGACCTTCCTTCATATTCGTACCGAATCTCAGCCCTCTAGATACAAAATTGAGTTCTCAGGAATTTTTTTAAGAAGCACCCGCAATGATCGAAATTTTTCAAAAAGAATTAATTACTTTAGAACAGAGCTTTAAAACATCAAATGTCTTATGTCGATGTAAAGCTATGTTACAGATGATCCAGAATATGGCATCAAAATGATGGTGTTCCATTAAAAAAAATCAAGTTGCCATGCGTTGCAAGTGTTTTGGGACACCCTGTATAGTTGAAAGTATCTTTAGTATGTAGAATTGGCGGTGTTGTACATAATGGCGTTTGAATTGATTTCCTATCTGGAAGGGTTCAGAAGTTATGGACCGCCGTCGCCTTGTTGACTCACCCTGTATAATAAATAACTATTTTATTCATTTTATTTATTTTTTTTATAGTCGCGCTCCCCTTGCAATGTCCAAGTCCCGAGGCTCGTGAGTGGGCTTATCCAACAGATATTTAGAAAAGCTATTCTTGTTAGAAAAATTGTTGATTTCTTTTTGAGCTTTTTCATTAGCTGTAGCTGCGGGACGGGACGCTAAGCGAGTTAATAGGATTTTATGACTTCATTTGCGAGAAAATTGAAAATATAAAATTCACCTTTTCACGGAATGATGATGGTTAATTTCCATTCATTACTAACTTTATTAGCGTCCTATACATAAGTTTATGTATGTACCTACCCTAGAAAATAAAAATAAAAATATTCAGCATTTCCATTTCTACACCATTCATCGTCAGTTTAGTAGCTTGGGTACATTTTTACGACTGAACGGTACAAATTCATATAATTAGTGAAATCGTAAAACAAGTCGTTTAGTAAACTGTCGGTAAAGCGCAAGAAATACAAAGAGAATCGAACTGGAAGTGGGAGTAGAATCGGCCGATGTAAATTAAAGACGTGCAAAAGTCCGACTCAGGTAAGTGGTAAGTGTAACAAGGACGTACTCTGCAAAAATGTAATAATGACCCACATCATAGACAAACGGGCATTCTTGAAAACTCAGACACCTGTCAGAAGCTCAGCAGATGTAGGGGAGGAAAAGGTTACCTGTTTACTTGTTGAATTAAAGTGGACAATGCTCAGCACGAGTAATGAATAATTCATCAGGCTCAGGCTCAGGGCACGGTCTAAAATTAATCAAAACAGGGACACCATGCGGTTTGAAAGTATTGGAGAAAAATTTTCGACAGAACCTAAAGGATAACTAATAAACCACGAACTCCTTACCGGAATACTTAAATTAATAAGTGATGAAATTTTTAAGCAAAATCAAGATTTGTTAGATTAAATTTGCAAGACAGGAAAGCATCAGTTTTCGGAGCCCTCGGCGGTCAAACTAATAAGACGTTCGGGTTCGGGAAACTAATTGTTCACTTTATTAATAATTAATAAATTGCTTCGGAAATTAAGAGATAAACAAACCGTAAGAGCCGGTGAAATCTAAGACGAAAATTCCTTTATGAAAATCGCGAGGGTTCAATATAGTTTCAAATGGGAAGCAATTATTGAATCCCACCAAGCAGAATGAATCTCTGAATAATTAGATAGTAAGGTAAAGTATGTAGAAAGATGCAAGATGTTGCTGGGATACACAAAAAAAATAATAGCGCAAAATTCAAAAAATAAAGCATCATAACAACAGCTTGTATATCTTCATTTTACCTCATACTGCTTAACCCCCATTTGAACCGATTCCGTTTAAAGTTAAGTCACAGTTCTTTCCTAAGGTAACAATTGTGTCAATAATCGTTTCTAAGGACCTAATCTGAAGATTACTTTTAAGGGGAACCGGTGGAAACGGCCATAAGGGTCGATTTCGTAATCAAAATTAAAGTGTCCTTTAAATATTTGTCTAATAGCAATATTTCAAAAGGGCTGCTCCTGATTGGTCCAAATGCCCCTCAAAGTTGGCAATGTGGACAGTTGAGGGACAACCGAGACTGGCCATTTATTCTTGAGACCCGGAAAACTACTTTCAGGCTGTGGTGCACTAGGAAATAGTTATTTACGTAAAGAATATGGAAAGTGATCTTTCCTGGACGAGTAGGCAGCCTGCGAGTCCAGGAAAGACACTTTACATGTGAGTTACGTATTAAATTTTTTAGGTGCTCGCAACATATTTTTTAGGCGCTCGACCGGAAAGTTAACCTTTCCGGTCAATTTTAGGACCCGAAAGTGGCTTTTCCCGGACTAGTCCGGGAAAGTGAAAAATTTATTTTCCCGGTCTATTTTGGGACCGGAAAATCAACTTTGCCGGACTAGTCCGGGAAAGTCGAAGTCCGGGAAAGTGAAATTTTACCGAAATATTCTAGAAAATGAAGTTTCACCGGAATATTATGGATTTTGTTATCGTGTTAATTTTTACTAGGTTCCTCACATTTTTCAGTGTAGATAATTTGAATTAAAATATTTAATTTCACACAGAAAATATGTTGCGAGCACCTAAAAAATTTAATACGTAACTCACATGTAAATTGTCTTTCCATACTCTTTACATTTTTCAGTTTATAATGTTAATAAATTTGCAATCGAATGTAGAAAAGTTTCTTGTCAGAATATGTAATACTTACGTTCTTGATCTTTATTTGATCTCTTTTGAATCTTCTTTTGTTTTTTTTTTCCTATTGTGTGATGCTTAGTTATAATATTTGTATCCTATAATGGACTCTGTCCGTTGGAAATATATATATATATATATATATTATTATTATTATTATTATTATTATTATTATTTACGTAAATAACTATTCTGGGTGAAAGTAAATATTTTAATTCAAATTATGTAAACTGAAAAATGTGAGGAGCCTAGTAAAAATTAACGCGACAACAAAATCCATAATATTTCGGTGAAATTTCATTTTCCAGAATATTCCGGTGAAATTTCACTTTCCCGGAAAGGCTACTTTCCAGTCCTAATATTGACCGGAAAGGTTAACTTTCCGGTCGAGAGCTTAAAAAAATATTTTACGAGCTAAAAAATCAATCTTAATGACGATTTTGTTGTTTCCTCTTTCGTTTTCTTTTAACCTCCCCACTCCACTTCACCATTTAAATAAAAGGGAGGTTACTGCATCACGAAAATTTTCGAATTCGAGATAAGACCGGATCTATACGTTTTGAGGTCTCAGGAACCCAAAAAAGTGGTTTTTAAAATGTGTCTGTATGTATGTATGTATGTACGTACGTTCGTACGTTCGTAAACACGCCACAGCCCAAACTACTCAACCGATTTGTCACATCAACTTTTAAATTTTAAATATAAACCCCCATTTTTCAGGTCACCATAAGAAAGGCTTTCAGATTCTGCTTCCAAGGATGTATTCACTGGCAGTGCCCCCCCTGAACCGATTTGGCTGAAATTTTGCATTGGATTGGATTGGATTGGATTGAATTGGATTGTATTACACGTCGAAGAGGTGAACAGATTTTGGATTCAATCGGCCCAAGGAAAGTGCCGTTTTGGCACACCAATTTCGAAATTAAAAATTATTCACGCATTTACCCATCCAAAACAAGTTTTTGAAAGACTTATTGTCACCATCAGAAAAATTTTCAAATTTTGGTTTTAAATGAGACAAAATTTATTCGCATTTAGTACCCTTTGGGTAGAAAAATGAAATTTTGTAATAATACTGAAACCACGTTATAGCCCAAACTACTGGACCGATTTGTCCGAAATTTGGTAACATGGAGGTGAGGTGACCCGTTGAAGAGCTGAAAGGCTTTTGGGAGCAATTCGTCCACGGCTAGAGATGTGAGTTTCCATGGAAAGTACATTTGTTGAAACTTTCCATGAAACTTTCCATGAAATTTTGAAAAGTTTCAAAAAAAATGAAAAGTTGTCCTACGGTAGTATAAAGTATTCTGGAGAATTAAATAAATCTACAACAGTTGAATAGGGAACATAATATAATATTAAATGACAAAAATAGTGAGTGTATAGGTAAACAAGTTAATAAGTCAAAATAAAAGCATTAAATATTAAAATTCATCGTTGTTTTCATCTTTTAAGTACTGTTTCACTTCATTTCACTGTTTCCAGTGCTCAAGGGGTACTGATACTACTTAGAATCTACTAAAATTGGCTGCGCTGTCGGCGGAAGTTTATTACCGCATTGATACTTTCAACAACTTTTCAAGAAAAAGTGAAAAGTTTCAACATAGGCTGAAACTTTTCAATGAAATGAAAGATTTTGAAACTTTTCAAGCTCACATCTCTATCCACGGCAAGTGCCATTTGGGTATGTATATCAACTTTCAAATCTCAAACACAAGTCAGGGAAATCAAAGACCCACACGATGGGGAGGTTCCAGCCGCTTCTCTGCCAATTTTTTTGTTTTATCTTGATCCAAAAATACAATAAACCCGTCTATCGTGCAGTCATGCAATTTCCTTCCATATTTTTGAAAAAAAAATCAAATTGGTAGCAGAGAAGCGATTGGAACGCGTTGGTCTGGTCTTTGATGTCCCTCTCTTGTGTTTAAAATTTTAAAGGTGATATGCCTAAGGGCCGATTTCATAATCAAAATTAAAGTGTCATTTAAATATTTGCCTAGCAACATTTCAAAGGGGTTGCTTAAGGGACCTTTAACTTTTATTATGAAATCGGCCCAAAGTGGCACTAAATCTACTAAGGGTACTAAATGCGAATAAATTTTGTCTTATTTAAAACTAGAATTTGAAGACCTTTCTGATGATGACAATAAATCGATCAAAAACTTGTTTTGAATGATTAAATGAGAAAATAATTTTAACTTTGGACTTTCCGTGGGTCGATTGAATCCAAAAAATTCAACTCTTTGACGTGTAGTGCAATCCCCATGTGCAAAATTTTAGCCAAATTTTCAGAGGCTTGGGCTGTACAGCGATTTTAAAGTCCGATAAAAATCTCTCAAAAGGGCACTGAGAGTGAACACACCTTTGGAAGCAGAATTTGAAGGCCTTTCTTATGGTGACGTGAAAAATGGGGATTTGCTTCTAAATTTTTAAAGTTAATGTGCCAAAAAGGCACTTTCCGTGAACCGATGTGGCCCAAATTGTGTGTGTCAAATTTCATCTCGATACGTTCAGTAGTTTGAGCTGTAGCGTGATCACAGACAGACACACAGACACACAGACACTTTTCAAAAACCATCGCTTTTTCGGATTCCTAGGACCCTGAAACGTAAAGATTTGATGTTTTTGGCAATTCGATTTTTCGATCGATTTTATTAACCTTCTTGGCGAAGCGTAGAAGTTAAAAAGTTGAATGTCGTCATTTTGACATAATGTCATCATAGAGACGATTTAATATCGCCATTTAATAGAGTTTGTCATGCAATTTTCAAATATATATGGTTTTATATTTTTTTCTATTCAAATAAAAAAGTTACAAGGGGGGCGAATACCAAACTGAATCGCCTATAAATAACTACCGTATTCCATCGTGTAAAAGCAACAAAGTAAGTAGGCTGCAACTTTTGACTTTTATCTGGCTTTGAGTCAATTTTTAATTAGATTATATAAGTCTTATCGTGATACATTATTTTAAAGGCTATGAATACTTTACCGTAGGTAGGTACTATTATCAATAGTAATACGACGAGTATAGTCTCTTGATTGCCGCGGGTTTTGACGTCCAAATGGATGTCAACTAACGAGTCAAAATGGTAGAATTTTTTAGACGAAAAAAATCTACCATTTGACAAGTAGTGCATCCATGAGGACTCAACAAGGCAACCAAGAGACTACGAATCGTATTTTGCAGATTATTTTATAAATTAAAGTATTGAGTAAGAAGTGTCAAGTTGACGTTGTAGTATTATCACTGTAATCAGGATTTGATTGGTTACTGGTATACTGAATGCTGCTTTGGATTGGTTCAATACTTAATGTATAAAATAATCTAAGTAATCATGACCGTTTGCAACCGTTAAACGACCCTTAAAATAACCTAAATGACGTTTAAACAATAGTATAAATGTCATTCTTGTTATTCTAAGGGTCGCTTAAAGTTAATAAACTGTAATGCAAACGGTCATCAGAGAATTATGATTGGTACTTACTGGATTGAGCCCTGGAGTTTTCCATACCTGCCTTATACGAGTTCTGGGACATCCTGTATAGACGCGCCAGGTCAACAACCATTCATCTCATGTTCGCGAAGATCTCCAACTCGACTTATATCACCGAATGTACACCCAGAAAGGCGTTGATGCCTTTAAGGATCCTGTTAAAAATGTATTATTTTTTCTTTTAAAAAAGCCGACTGGCGCCGTCAAAGAACTAATTTATTAATTAACTCAACTGCAGATTCTTTCAGCCTTGCATTGTTTCCTCTTGTTTTAAGCGTTCTTTATTTAACTCGACTTGACCCCCTAATTGAGTTTAAAAAAAAGTGGAACACAAAGAAATTTAAATAAACGGCTAATAATTAACCCATTAAGTAAGTCGAAACTCCGGCGATGGATCGTAATGAAGAGCTAATTTACTTTGGAAAAACAAAAAAGGGAATGAATGGTGTAAATGAGAAATTTCTTTTTTATCAGTAATTGGGTGCTTGACTGCTTGTGCCACGTTAACAGCCCTGAAATAAGAGTATATAGTTAAGGGTTTTTGCTCTTAAATCTTCCAGAGAGCCAAACAAACCCTGGACTGTACATTTATGTGTAAAACACGACTTTTGTCGGCTATTTAGGACGAAGAAATTAGATGTGTTCAAAATTTTAAACATTCTGGATGACTTTTATGTATTTAGCAGCACGTTATGGCTTTTCCTCGATTAGTAAAAGACTGGCCGGTCAAATGCAGGTAATTTCACTGAATTTAGATGGTGAAACGGTCCAGGTAGATAGGCGTTAACCATATATTGTTCAACATAAATAATTCTGTCGGCTCTTTAGTTAGTCCGGGTTAGTTTTCTGTGCAAACATCACCGAAAACGTTAATTTATCAAAGTTTTAATATCACTTCAAAGCTACCGGTTTTTAATTTATTCAGGAACTAAACGATTTTGTTACCGTGTAATGGTCCCATTAATTACACCCTTACAATTTTGTATCAAACTAAAAGATACACTTCCTGATCGTCAGGTTAAAGGGGAAGAGCATCAGACAGACCACACAAAACCTAGACATATATTGCCCCCAGCCAAGGACTTTTGGCGTCATAAAAAATAATTCTTTTGTATAACACTGTTCTAAAGTCATTATTAGTGAAAAATTGGGTAATACACGCAACTTTCCACTGATGTGATGGTATAGGGTGCTACTATATTCAAGCCTGGGCAGGTGGGGTATATAATTAGCAGGAAGTGACCTCCATTATGAGAAATTAGGTAACTAATTTATCAGATTTTGATAAACAATTAATAAGTTTTTAGGAATATGATATGAAAGTTGTTGATTTATTGTCTCAATAATTCAAAAAACCAAATCTTGATAGCCCAGACACGAATAGTATTTTTTTAATTAGGTCTAGTGTTGAATATTTTATAGTGTTTGGAAATAAACGGGAAAGGAACAATTTTTTTAGAATTGCTTAGAGATGTAAAGTTTCACTTTAATAATTTTCGATAATTAGGTTTAATACAATTTAAATTGGAATTAATTCCAATTTAAACATAGGTAGGTACGCACAATATCATCAGGTGTATACCTATACTTCTCAAGAGTGACAAAATAATGGTCGCTGCCATTTAAAAAATTGATACCTGATGCGTTTCATTTATAAAAAACGAGCAGCAGAGAAGCGGCTGGAACCTCTCCATTGCGTGGGTCTTTGATTTCTGTGTATAGGTGATGCACAAAAATTTTGTAAACTGCTCGTTATTCTAACTAATTTCACACTTTTTGGCAAATAGCGACATTTAAGGTTAATATCTTGCCATACATTTACTGCCATTCTCCGCAATTTAAGTTTTAAAGGAGAATGACAATTTTCATTATTTTCCGATGCAATGGTCGTAGGAAACCACAGCAGGAAGTGCATGAAGTGATTAGATTTTGTAGACATAAAAAAATTAGGTCTTCTAGTTAAAATTTTAAAGTTGATGTACCCCTAAATGGCACTTCCCGTGGACTACTTATAGCTTCCAAAAACCTGTCAGTTCTTCATCGGGCCATCTAATATCCATGCATGTACCAAATTTCAGCCAATTCGATCCGGTAGTTTTAACCCAGTCAATAAAGACCTGATTTTGGCAAATAGAAACAAAAATTACTGTACTTCTGCAAATTGTATAGCTTGAACCATTCTATATTGAATTTGAACATACTAAAAGTCTTCAAGGATGGGGTGTGACACCATAAGTACAGTTTTTGTTAAAGCAAATATCTCATGAAATATTGATTCTGTCAAAAAAATAGCCATATAACAAATTGAAGAGCGTAAAATTCTCTAGAAAAATGTTTAGAAGCACACTAAAATTTAATCGCTAAATCGGCGGCGAAAGCAGTCTATTGGTCCAACGGTGTCATCCTCTGAATTTGGACAGGTTTATGCCAAAACCAAATTCAAAAATATATTAACATTTAGTCAAGTAGTGACTAACTAAATTCAAAAATTTTTAGAAAAAACCTGTATACAACAAAACTATACAGTGTTAACCAAAAGTAGGGAACGGGTAATTTATTTCACAAAGCTAATGACATTATGAAAAAACGGTTCCTATAAAACTTTAATACGACTGTCAGGCGCATCTTTTGACGTTTACATCACGGAGTGATATAATTTCATCGGCATTTATCTTAACAACGAAATAGTTCGAGTTTAGCTATTGGTGTCCATTAAAAAGGGGAATGTTTTCTCTTTATGACGCGCAAAATATTGGAGACTTTTTTAACTGATAATAACTTTTTTCTTTTTAGCATATACCTGGTGGTGAAATAATGACTTTATCAAAAAAGCCATTAAATTGAAATGCATAAAATTCTCTATAAAAAAGGTTCTATTCATTTTTCTCCTAACATCTATTTTTATATACCGTGTGTCAACAAAACAAGATTTACCCCCCCTCTTTTTTCCGCACTTATTAAAATACTTCAATGAAAATTGGCAAACAAAATATTATACGATAAACTATACACTCTTTGACATTTAGAGACATTTTGAATCACTTACGGTTGCAGCGGAAATGAACCGGAATTTTTAGACGGGGCACCTGTATATCTTAATATTTTCGAGTTCTGTATTAAATTCTGAGTATGACAGAGTATTTTTTTCAAAGTGTCGATTTCATGTTTTCCGAAAACTTAATTTTTATTTCTTCATCTAGAGTGCTATATGACCTCTCATACCTACTAAACTAATAACAATAATTTCCAAATTACTCATTTTCTTCGAATGGATCAAGGATCAAGGACCTGTCGGTTAAAACAGAACCAAATTAGATGACAATTGTTTTTATTTTACAATGGCCTACTACGATTTACGCCTAATGGTTAATATACAAAAAACAAGAATCTCATTCTTTATCCATTGGTTACATGTTTCATTTTAACGATTCGAATCTTACACCATTTTATTTCTAAGAAAATGTAGTTTCCAGAAAACCATCAGTCCCCCTTGATCCATTATAAAAAATTAGTAATTTGGAAAAAACTGCGTTCCATCCTTTTAAATGAATCAGGATAAGTGACAGATAGAAACAGAACCCTAAAATAAATTTTGATGAGGTATTTGATGGCTCTAGAATCTAGATTAGTTTTTGAAGGGTCATCATAGATAGCATTCTAGATGAAGATTTAAAAACAACGAAAGTTTGAAAAAAATATTCTGTCATACTTACTCAGAATTTAATACAGAACTCCAAAATATTGAGATATACAGCGTGTCCCATTTAAAAATTCAATGGTAGGCCCATTTCCGCTGCAACCTGAAGTGATTCAAAATGCCTCGAAATGTGTTGTTTAATATATGTTTACAAAATTTCATCAAAGTATTATATTAAGTGCAAAAAAAAGGACGTTGAGCGGGGTGGGGTTTCGTTGACACCCGGTACCTATACAGGCTGGTCCAAATGTATTAATACAGGGCTCTCACGGCCAAACGGTAAGATAAATGAGTAAAATAAAAAATCCAGGGTAAATTAGAATTAAATACTTTTATTTTGTCGCCATTTTGGAACTCCCCATCTTATTGTATAATTTAGCAATAAATAAGAGTAAATTTTTTTAAATGGCACCATGCATGTTTCAATTTTTTTTTGGATTCCCTTTGATACCCTCTTTATGGTAGTGATTTTATTTTTTTGACAAATTGGACAGTAAACGTAGAAATTTTTGTTGATTCAAATTTCGCGCGGTGATCCGGCAACAATGCGCTTCACCAATACTTCGATGGAGCCACCCTCATCTCATCGTATGTCTCCCACTCCCACTAGTTGTACTGTGTACACAATGAAGTAAACAGGCTATTTATTATTAGGCCCAATCAGATTCTTTCAGAGGGCGTGTACACAGTACAACTACCCTGTAGTGGGGAGACATTCGGTGAGATGAGAGTGGTTTCATCGAAGTAATGGTGAAGCGCATTGTTGCCGGATCACCGCGCGAAATTTGAATCAACAAAAATTTCTACGTTCACTGCTCAATTTGCCAAAAAAATAAAATTACTACCATAAAGAGGGCATCAAAGGGAATCCAAAAAAAATTGAAACATGCATGGTGCCATTTAAAAAAATGTATTCATTGTTTATTGCTAAATTATACAATAAGATGGGGAGTTCCAAATTGTGACAAAATAAAGGTATTTAATTCTAATTTACCCTGGATTTTTTATTTTGTTCATTTATCTTACCGTTTCGCCGTGAGAGCCCTGTATTAATACATTTGGACCACCCTGTATAAAGTTGTAAGGAGAAAAATGAATAGAATTTCTCTTATAGAGAATTTTATGTTGTTCAATTCATTACTGAATGGCTTTCTTGATAAAGTCATTATTTCACGAGATATATGAAAAAAAAGAAAAAAGTCATTCTCAATTAAAGAAGTCTCCAATATTTCGCGCGTCATAAAAAAAAAACTCCTCTTTTCAATTACGCCAACCTCGAACTATTTCGTTATTAAGAAAAATGTCGATGAAATATTATTAATTTATTACTCCGTAACGGAAAGTAAAAAAAATCATTGACGTCAAAAGATGCGCCTAACAGTCGTATTCAAGTTTTATAGGAACAGTTTTTCCGTAATGTCAATAGCTTGTCAAATGTACACTAGGTACCCGTGCCCTACTTTTGGTTAACCCCGTATAGTTTTGTTGCAGAGATTTTTTTTTTAAATTTTTTGAATTTAATTAGTCACACTACTTGACTAAATATTAATATATTTTTAGTTTCGGTTTTGGCATAAACCTGCCCAAATTGCCCTAATTCAGGGAGATGACATCGCTGGACCAATAGACTGCTTTAGCTGCCGATTTAGCGACTAAATTTTAAAGTTAGCACAAAATGTATACAGGGTGAGTCAACAAGGCGACAGCGGTCCATAACTTCTGAACCCTTCCATCAGATAGGAAATCAATTCAACCGCCAATTCTACATCCTAAAAATACTTTCAACTATACAGGGTGTCCCAAAACCCTTGCAACGCATGGCAACTTTAATTTTTTAAAATGGACACCACTATTTTGATGCCATATTCTGGATCACCTATAACATAGCTTTACATCGACATAAGACATTCGATGTTTTAAGGCTCTCTTCTAAAGTAATTAATTGTTTTTGAATCTAGAGAGCTGAGATTCGGTACGAATATGAAGGAAGGTCTATTCTATCTATCTAACATGATAACTATCATTATCACTATACAGGGTGTTAAAAATTCTGTGTCAAGTTTGGAAAATTTGAAATATGCAAAACTCAATTTTTTCAAATTTCACCCCCTGTTATTATTGTGCCATGGGGTTCGGCTGTTGAATTACTTTATTTTTTGTTGAGTGTGTCCTATACCTAAAGTCAATACTTCAAAAGATATTCTTTGTCTTATTTATTTTATTGAAGATTAATACGATCTCAATTAAAGAATGCCATGGACTGTATGGCAGTTATGATTAACATTGTTTATTTACATGGTTACCTGACAGTTTGTTACATTTATTGACATACACAATGAGTTTCAACCATAATCAGTAAACCATGTCAATGAATTCTTTCTGGTTCTGTATTCGACTAGATTTTTGTTGGTACTTAATCGCACGTATTCATAGTGATATTAATAAAGGCACGATTAACCATCTTGCTTTATTTTTGTAATCTGTTGCTCAGAATAACCTCAAAAATTTTAAAATTTGCTAGCCGGGTAATAAGGCCGCGGCGTTAATTACCCGCCCTTCTAGTGGCTTACCATTAAAATTCTAGTCGGGTAATAAGGCCGGGTTTAGAAAATCTTGTTTATCATGTGGCATGTAGGTAGGTGTATGAAGAATGTATGTTAGTCTCATCAGTCAATACGAAGAGACTTTCGTCCGTCGAGAGAGCATGCCCTAAAAGAAGATGTTTCATCGGCCTTATTACCGGAATAGATTTAATACTATCGGCCTTATTATAAGCCTACTCTGGTAATAGGCCGAAAAACTATTTGTTTTCTTTTGCTTATTATCAATAATTGATCTTTTGTTTTTTCATGTTTCTTAGGTTTTTCTTAAATAATTAAATTCCACTAAGTCGGCCTTATTACCCAACGATACCTTAGGTACCGAGAAGTATGATGGGTTTCAATTTTAATGGTCGGAAGGTAGAAGCTACTGGTCTAATTTTAATTGGCAATGATGGTCAATGGCTTTCATGGTAGGTCGACCATATTAATTTATGAAAATGTCTTTTCAAAAGATTCCCGCTTTACTTTTTGTTCATACACAATTAGTTACTCGTCATTCTAAAGGTAGGTAAATGTTGTCATTTTAGCGTGAACAGTAACCTCCATCCAAGCTTTTTTATTTTTTTAAGCAACTTAATCACCTGTCGCGTCTACATGAAATTCTCAATGTTATAAAACAATGAAATCTTAATTCAAAGACAGGAACTCTGTGTAGCGCACATCCGGATGTGCATAGTCAACCCATGACGAAGCGAAATATTCATTCGGGAAGCCCTCTGCCTCTGCCCTCTACCAACATCGGCCTCTTCTTCGAGCCGTCAGAACACCATCGAGGTGATGAGACGTGTGTTGTCGGTATCTCTAAAGGATGCAGAGGTGTGTTTAAGTGGCGCCGTACCGGGCGCAGGTAGAAAAAGAAAAAACAGTCAGCACCAACATATGCTAGATAAAGATAACGTCAGTTCCAGCGACCCCACGGTTTCGCTTTATTCTTATCGACTTGGCATGTGTAAGTAGCGATAGATGTGACTGTTGATAGACCGCAAGAATTTGTTCTTTCACGAGATTAAATCTCTACACTGCCGAAAAAATAGTCGAGCTTTCACACGAATTTAATTACGTCTCCATCAAAAACTTTTATCGGTTTTTGCGATCCTAACATCATTGGATGTGATTGCACCTGCAAGCCCGCGCAGCCACAGATAAAAGAAATAAGGACTTGCCTGTGGCAAAGGGGCCGATGGAACTACCTTTATGGCGCCACAGGCGTGCTACTCCCTTCGTCGTCACGCGACCACAACACGCCACCCTAGGGTAACCCCTGGCCCAACCCTAGCCGGGTTTGGCCTAATCGCCCCACGGCACCATTATCCACCAAAAAGAAAACCGCATCGCTCTAATTTCGGAATTCCTGGACTCATCACGGCATCAGGTTTGTCCTCAAAAACAAAAATAAGTCTGAGAGGCCACACGCATTTCGCTAATTTTCACGGTGATCCTCTTTTTTCGACCTGCACAAGATCGGTGTTGGTAATAAGAGACCTGAAGTTTCACTACAGGGGGTTTTTGTTTTCCTGACACCTGTCGATCAAGCCTTGGAGGATTTGAAAGAGAGGAAACCGTTGATGCAGTTTATTTAAATGATACCTGTATATAATGTGGTCAAAGTTTTATTTAGGTAATTTGATGTCGGAATAGATAAAGATAGGGATACTGTTGTAAGTTTTATTTTAGGCCCGCTCATCGACACAGAACGGTTCTTGGAATGAGATAAAGAAAACTTCATGCTCTATGCCCTTTTTTAATTTGTTTTTTAAATTGCTGTGCGTAAGTGTTTGAATGTTAATGACAACCTTGACGGTCGAGGTTCTTATAAAATGATATGATATCTACAAGCAATTTTACAGTCGAATATTGTTATCAGCAGAGGCGGACTGTTAACTTTGAGGGCCCTGGGCTAAAGTTGCTTGGAGGCCTACCCACAGGGCCGTATCTCTTTATATGACTTGGGGGGGGGGGGGCCGTATAAAAATTTCAAGGTCACGCATTTTCCCAGCACTTCAGAATAATACAAAGGCAATAAATAAAATGAAAAACTTAACTTTAGTAAGGCAGATTTTTTTCCGATTTGGCGATTATTCATATAAAAAAAGTGATTGCTGATGGACAAATAAGGTCACAGTCACAGATTTTTATCACCAATTAGGTAAGTTCCGTGCCTATCGAGTGGGTATTTTCTAAAACTCTGCCAACTGGCAAATCTGGGGGGCGGGGGGCTCACCACTATTCAAGGCCCCTGCCGTGTACTTACCTAATTTATTTTTTTCTTAAATTTTAAACTTAAATTGTTTTATTTTTAGGTTTTTGACCGCGAAGGGGGCCCTTTGAATGCGGGGCTCTGGGCTGCAACCCATAAAGATCATGCCTAAATCCACCTCTGGTTATCAGTCACGCGAAATTGTTTCAGGGATTAATATTTTAACCTCCCCACAACTAATTTAAAAATGGGATACTGATGCAATCACTCCAAAATTCGAAATTGAGATAACACCCTATCTTTAGGTTTTGAGGTCCCAGGATCACGAAAAAGTGGTTTTTAGAAAATTTCTGATGTGTGTGTATGTGTGTGTACGTAGTATTGGGAAACGAAACTTTCGTGTTACACAAAGAATGAAAAATTTCTCCGTTGCTTATTGTGAATTTTGACTTCAACAATATGAATACCTACCTACAAAATAAGTTTGAAAAAATACTATCTCGGATACCCTTTACTGGCAGCAATTCGTATAATAATTGTGTGGGCAGTAGCAACGAATTTAGTTGTCATCGAAGACGAAAGTTTCATTTCCTTTCAGTATATACGTATATGTATGTGAGCACGATTTCTCGAAAACTGCCGAACGGATTTTAATGAAATTTGGAATGGGGTTTAGCGGCCTTCTGGTGAGCCCATCAGTTAATTTTATTGCCATCCACAAACGCCAAGTGAATTGTTGGCGTATCAACTATAAAATTTGACTGATGAACACCAATTTATTTTTCTTATGCAGCATATGAAAGGTGTTCAAATTCTGTGTCTAAAAATACATTCACACTTAGCGTCTCTTTGGCATAAAATCAAAAATTTCGAAATTTTGAAGTAACGTTAGGTAAATAACACTGAAGGAAACGATATCTTTCCTTTTTCAGGGACGTTTCGCCCAAGGTTTTGGGGTTCTTCGGGCTACAAATTTATTAAATAAGCAACCACAATACATTAATACTTAATAATTACCTTAAAAAGAAGTCAATCAAAACGTGAAATTTTCTGCATGCTCATCACTTCCCTGAGCCGAACGAAACGAGGCAGAAACCTATATTACCGGCAATATGTACAGTGTGCCGCCTAATTAATGTCTGAAACAATTCTTCAAGAATAATTAACAACAGAATCAAATTCCACTTTAACAAACTACACAACATTACAAATCAATTTTTTTTTAAACCGAACCATATTATTAACCTCCCCAACCCCATCACAATTTAAAAAAAATGGGAGGTTATTGCAATCACTAAAATTTTCGAATTTGAGATAGCACCAGATCTTCACGTTTTGAGGTCTCAGGAACCCAAAAAAGGGGTTTTTAAAATGTGTCTGTGTGTATGTACGTACGTACGTTCGTACGTACGTTCGTACGTTCGTACGTTCGTTTGTAATCACGCCACAGGCAAAACTACTAGACCGATTTAGTTGAAATTTGGAACATAGGCATCTCGTAACCTAACTTAGATCTGAAAAGCTTTTGGAGCCAATCATGCAACCGGAAATGCCATTTTGGCACATCAACTTTTAAATTTTAAATGCAAACCCCCATTTTTCACTTCACCATAAGGAAGACCTTCAAATTCTGCTTCTAAAAATGTATTCATTCTTAGTGCCCTTTTGACCAAAAATACAAAAAAAATTGATTTTTATCGGACTTTAAAATCGCGGTACAGCCCAAGCCCCTGAACCGATTTGGCTTAAATTTTGCACATGGGGATTGTATTACACGTCGAGGAGCTGAACAAATTTTGAACTCAATCGACTCACGGAAAGTGCCGTTTTGGCACACCAATTTCCAAATTTAAAATTATTTTTTTATTTGACCATTAAAAACAAGTTTTTGAAAGATTTATTGTCACTATCAGAAAGGTCTTCAAATTCTGGTTTTAAATAGGAGAAAATTAATTCGCATTTAGCGCTGTTTGGTTCAAAAAAGCGAAATTTTATAATAACAGTAATAATACATTATAGCCCAAATTACTGAATCGATTTGGCTGAAAATTGGTACATGCAGATCGGGTGACCCGTTGAAGACCTGAAAGGCTTTTGAAAGCAATTGGCCCACGGGAAGTCCCATTTAAGCATATCAACTTAAAATTTTAAATACAAGACCTCATTTTTTATGTCGCCATTAGAAAGGCGATCAAATTCTGGTTCTAAAAATGTGTTCACAGTTTCGGCCATTTCAGTAGAAAATAGAGAAAAAATTCTTTCTCAATAAAAGGGAGCGGGCTGACAGTGGATGACATAAAGTGGCAGTTACTGTCAAAAAGGTGGCAAAAGATTAACCTTAAAAGGAACGTATTGTCAAATGTGATGGGTGATGTCCGAGGTGATGTCGGTATTTGTCAGAAAATTGCGAAATCAGTCAAGGATTAAAAAATTCTGTTGAATTGACTACTATCTACACAGAATACAAAGATCCACGCGATGGGGAGGTTCCAGCCGCTTCTCTGCTGCATTTTCCTTGTATTACAATACAAAATTATATCACAGTCATATTACCTAAATCTAATCAACTACTAGTAACTCATTACAGCTGTCCCCCCGGTCCATTAGAATATATTTTTTTTCTAATTTTATGTCGAGGGGGCAGCCACTTGTAACGCTCAATTTGCGCCCTTAAATATTTCTACAATTTATTTAAATAATTTCGACAATTGCTGGTTGCCGATATTAATTCCTCGTTTAACACCTGGCCGAGGGGTGCAAAAAAGCCTAGTCTTGCAGGCTTCTCGAACGTTCTAGATCGAGCAGTTAGTTGCTTGTTTGCATTAACGCCACGCTTTGCACCTTCCGTAGTTTTACCTGACTAGATTTTCTGGAATTTTGGCTAGTGTTATTAGGGCCGAGTTCTAACCTTTTTGGTAGTGCCCTTGTTGGTTTGGCTACCTAAGGGATTCGTTCGAGTCAGTGTTATAAAGGATTATTTTGGAAAATTAATCCTTCCATGTTTTTATGGATTTTTAATGGAAGTTGCTAGCGTGTTCGCTTGACTAATTTCGACTTTTATCGAATTACTTCTGGGCCATCCAACATCTTTGGTAAGATGAACACCTTTATTTTTGTTTTTGGGCGTATTTTGATGCCACATTTTAGGCCTTCTTTTTTTGGTGGAGGAATTCCACCCTCTGACGTAATTTGAACCGTCTACAACCTCCCACTTGAGGTAATATTTTGGAGTCCTGAACCTGGATCGGCTTAATCTAGAAGAATATCATCGTTGGCTCCAGATCTCCAATTTTCATCAGTCCAGTTGAATGTCCTTGTCCTTTTTTTTTTAAGTCACGTTGCCTTCTTCGCCATCGACGTGGAGTCATCACAACGTCTTCATTGTCAGCTGTCATTTGGTAACAGATAAGTCCACTTTATGAATTGATTGTTATTTTTCGCGTTCGAGTTCCTATTTTACTCGAAATTATATTTGTTTTTGGCGTGAATTGATCGACCTTAATTTAAGTGAATCGAATCCTGCTGAAATCCAAGAGGCAGTATTTGTTGCAGAACTCCCTTATTTGAGTTTCGAGCATTGCGGCCGTTCACGAGCTCGTTCGCGGTTGCGCCTATCAAACGTCTTTTGCGCCATATACATACGGGGTGTTCTCGCCTGTGCGCCTACTTTTATTTCGGTGTTGTCAATCTTTTTAGTTTAATTTTTCACGCGCCAGAAATAAACTCGGTAATTTTGGATATTTAATTTCATTCTTTGTTTTAATGATTTCGTGGACTTAGCTGTGAGTTGGTTCAACAGTTCCAATTAATTCAATATTTTCAAATTTAATTTTGCAACCCTTTCTTTTTTTACTTCAACTGTAAATATATTTTCCGGTTAATTTAATATATATATATCTTGTTTTTATTCCTAGTGATTTATTTTCTTTCTTCGATTTCGTAATTTGCGAAGTTGACTCGCTATTACGTACCGGTCGGCCTGAAATTCAAATTACGTGGCGCCCTTGTTACCTTTCGCTTTTGGGACCCAGCCGTCTCCACTGAGCTACCGCACATTTCGGGTTGTCTACAGGTGAGTCCGTCACTTAGGAATAAATTAACCGCGTTATTAGCTCTTGTTTCATTTTGATTCTAGTTCGTGTTTAATTAAAAAAAAAAGCGCCACACACTCACAAAAGAAATGTACCACGGACTAGGACTAGGCCACACTATTTAAGGACTAGCAGGACTAATGGACTAAATTAAACTAGACTGGACTAAAGTAAGCTAGACTGGAGTAAAGCGAACTAGACTGGGACATATTGAACTAAATTGGGCTAAAAAAAAATTCAGAGATGGGTGCGGTTTGGTTCGATTTAGTTCAATTTGTCCCAGGCTAGTCCAATTAGTCCAATCTAGCCTGCTTTAGTCCAGCCTAGCCTATGCTTTAGTCCAGCCTAGCCTGCTTTAATCCAGCCTAGCCTATGCTTTAGTCCAGTCTAGTCTAGTCTAGTCCGCTTTAGTCCAGTCTAGTCTGCTTTAGTCCAGCTTAGTGCTAGTCCTATAATAGCCCTAGTCCATTTTTATATAATGAAGGCAGAATCAATTTTCCAGTAATTGAAACGTTTAAGTCATCCTAATACTTCCACTTTACAGTTAATAAAAAGTTTTTTTCTACAAACATTATTAAAAACAGTTGTTTTAACGTTTGTTGACAATTGTTAAAGATTACATTTAATGACTTCAGTATTAGAAGTCATTTACTTTTAACACTAGTGTTAAATGCAACAACAATTAAACAAGCCCCGGCAACAAATTGTCACTCTACCTTAGTTACAGTGAATTTCATAAACGTTTTGAACTAATAACATGAAAAGTTTTGCTTTTAATCGTATTTGTAGAAAAATTGTTTATGATATGCGTGTTAAAAATTATTTTATTTTGTTCGAAGGGGTAGGCCACTGCGCGTCGTGTCCAAAACTTCCCTTCTCACAAAATAAAAAACCACTTTTAACATTTATATCATAAATAACTATTCTAACTTTATAATATATTTTTTTTTATATTTTTTGGCTTTGAGAAATTCGTTAGCTGTGTCAACAAGTTTTTCGTTGTATAGTGGGGTGTTTCTAGTGATAGTTCATAATATTTTTAACCTCCCCACTCCACTTCACAATTTAAAAAAAATGGGAGGTTACTGCAATCACTAAAATTTTCGAATTCGAAATAACACCAGATCTTCACGTTTTGAGGTCTTAGGGACCTAAAAAAGTGGTTTTTAAAATGTGTCTGTGTGTATGTTCGTACGTACGTACGTTTGTACGTACGTACGTTTGTAAACACGCCACAGCCAAAACTACTGGACCGATTTGGCTGAAATTTGGTACGTAGGCATCTCATAACCCAACTTAGATCTGAAAAGCTTTTGGAGCCAATCGTGCAACCGGAAATGCCATTTTGGCACATCAACTTTTAAATTTTAAATGGAAACCCCCACTTTTCACGTCACTATAAGAAAGGCCTTCAAATTCTGCTTCTAAAAATGTATTCACTCTTAGTGCCTTTTTGACAAAAATTGAAATATTCGGGATTGTTAAGGTACTTTAAAAACACGATACAGCCGAAACCTCTGGGTCGATTTGGCTGAAATTTTGTACATGGAGACTGTATTATAACGTCGAAGAGCTGAAACAAGTTTGGAGGCAATCGACCTACGGAAAGTGCCGTTTTGGCACATCAATTTTCAATTTTAAATATACTCCCATTTTACCATCCTAAACAACTTTTTTTAAAATTTATTGCCAGCGTCAGGAAGGCCTTCAAATACTTGTTCTAAGTAAGACAACATTCATTCGCATTTACTGCCCTTTGGGTAGAAAAAATTTAAATTTTGTAATAACACTAAAAACACATTATGGCCCAAACTACTGAATCGATTTGACTGAAATTTGGTACATGGAGATTGGGTGACCCGTTGAAGACCTGAAAGGCTTTTGGAAGCAATTGGTAAACGGGAAGTGCCATTTAGGCATATCAACTTAAAATTTTAAATACAAGACCTCTTTTTATACGTCGCCATTAGAAAGATGATCAAATTCTGGTTCTAAAAATGTATTCACAGTTTCTGCCACTTCAGTGGAAAATAGAGAAAAAAAATTTTCTCATTAAAAGGGAGCGGGCTGACAGTGGATGACAAAGTGGCAGTTATTGTCAAAAATGTGGCAAAATGTTAACCTTAAAAGGAACATATTGTCAAATGTGATGGGTGCTGTTCGAGGTAATGTCGGTATTTGTCAGAAAATTGCGAAATTATAGCCACAGACGAAAAGCATAAAAAAATGTTTGTTGAATTGACTACTATCTACACAGAATACAAAGACCCACGCGATGGGGAGGTTCCAGCCGCTTCTCTGCTGCATTTTTTTACAAAATTTGGACGCTAATAAAGAAATTATCAAGAGTTGCCTACTACTTCAAATGATTTTTTTCAATTTCCAGCAATTTTACATAATCTTGTACAATGCTTGTACTTAGCACCAAACTATGTGTCGGACTAACGCAAAATAAATCAGACTAAACTGGACTAAAATCACTAAGCTCTTGCTCCGATCCGAAAGGGTGATTCTGGAAAGGTTGGAGGCGTTACTGCTTGGCGGTGATGAATTAAATATTGACCTTCGTTTGTTTTAGTTTTATTGTAATGGTCAGTAGTATCTTTTCACTTTTGCAGTCGTGCTTTTCATCTTTTGATTTTTTCGCTTTCAATTCTGTCATTGTTCTATACCTAAGGGCAAAATAATAATCAGCTTTGCTGTTTTTGTCCTGTTGAGCTACGCTATGTTAATATTGTAATCATTGTTTTAATTTTATGTATACCTTATCATGTAGTTGAGCTCAATAAATGTGTTTATTATTATTATTAAATCGGACCAAGGACCAAGCTGGACAAAGTCGGACTAAATTGGACTAAATGAGACTAAATAGGACTGAATGGGACTAACGGGCTAACAGCGGACTAAATCGAACTAAAACCGGACTAAATCCGAGGGTGTACCGCGGACTAACGAAGTGGTTGCCCCTCGTTTTATGTTTATATCTGTTCGTCAAGCTATTGTATAACGACTAACTAAGGTTCTCTACATCTGATCTTTTGTTTACTGTATCTAGCATTTTAACAAACAACATTTCACTAATACAACGTTTTTTGTAATTCGTTTCTTAGTCTAATATTTTGGTCGAGTCAAAATTGAAGTGCCCCTCAGTAAAACGATGCGTAGCTAACGCTGTTTTTTCTTTCTTCTTTGCTCATATTCGTTAAATTGCAATCTATATTATGTTGTTTTAAGCGTTGCCCTAAATATTGCTTGGTTTGACCACAATAACTGAAGTCACAATTTTTACAATTAATTAAGTACTTATACTAAATTTGAACACTTTAAAAAATCGGCTTTAAACTTAATTTTAAAATAATGAATTGTTGCTTTGTAAATTGTAAGCGCTAAGTTGCAATTAAAATTTCTAAATTGTTTGCTTACGTTTGTGACAAGCCCTGGACAAAGGGTTTGAAAAAAAATTTTGAACTTTTGACATTTGAACGGACGTAATGGAAAATTTAAATTAAATAACACGTTAAAATTTGATAGGTTGAGACATCATTACCCGCATAAACAGTTGTTTTATAAATGTTGTAAGAATGTTTTTCAAGGCAACCACAATTTGTTATAAAGGTTTTATAAACACCTCTATAAATCTTTAATGAAGCAAAATAGTTTCATAAACCTGCGCCTATTTAGGCGAAATATTTTAGAAGCTGCTGTGTTGATGCTGAGAGAACGTTTACACAGATAAATTATGTAACTGTCGCGGACTTATAAGCACAAAAAAGTTGTCTTAAGTGCTTAAAATAGCATAAGAACCGCACAAAAAAGCTCTAAAATAACTCAAAAGGCAAGAAAAGCTCAAAAATAGCAGAACACTTTATAGTAATCCCCACTTGTGATACCTTTAAAGCAAATTTCATTACGAATTCAATGCTCTCCGATTGTATAAGAAATAATCTCAGTATTAAATTTAATACTGGGGTTAGCAACGAGTCTTCTGATTGGCTCAGACCACGCTCAGACATAGAAACCGTTGCATAAAACGCGATTATCCCCAGGATTATTTTTTATACAACCGGCCCTAAAAGTTTTCGATATTCGCTCATCCATGGCGCTCTTTATACTCAACTGTAGAAGGATCCGATTTTTTTAAATCCTTCCATTATCCACTCCTTACTTTACTGCATTTTTGAAAAATGTAATAAGCACAAAACTCGCCGCAAAAAAGCAAAATAAGCACAAAGAAATTTGGCTTTCGGTATAATTCGGGCTCCCTAATGGTTATTTTTGATCTGTTATTGATACTACCAAATAGCATAATAGCTAGACATCCGTGCTCTAATTACTATCTAATCAACACACGCTTACCTTAAATTAAATATCCTGTTTCTGATGGTAAATAGGATCCGTCTCCTAAAAACCACCACGACTCTATAAAACCCGTCGTCGTGCTTTCAGATCTTTGATAAATTATTATTTAACAAACCTAATCGCCGTATAATAGACCATTTTAGTCATGATAGGCATGAAAACGGTCTCAACATCACTCGAAAAAAGTTTAGTCATTCTTCAACAATTTATCACCCGTAATCCGCGCCGTGCTCGCCGGACACATAGAGGGTTGAACAAACAAATCTTGTAAAGGCTTTATTGTGTTGTTCTATGAGATTTAATAAATGAAGTTGTCAATTTGTTAGTGACTTTCAGAATCTCTAGTGTTTGCTATTGTTTGAGTGGTTAACCTTTCCCAAGTAAATGTAGGTAACTCATATAGACCCCCTAAATTGCTACTACGCAAGCTTCTAAGACCGTTTCGCGTTTCTGATTGTTTTGTACTCCTGCGGGAACAAGCCTAATATACAGGGTGTCTCAATTGTCTGTATTCGCTCCATTGCTGTTAGAGATAGCGAAAAATTGTTAAATACAAAGTTGCAGAGGGTCAAACGAGGTACATTTTAAAAATACAATCCTGTATACAGGCTGTCCCACTAAGGAGTAAGAACACAAACATAGGTTTTTAAAATGGAACACACTGTATTTTACTTTTTTATCGGATTGTATGATGAATTCCAAGTAACATTCATTAATCATGTTTTCATCTGAAGCGAATGGTTTAGAAGTTGTTGGTAATTTTGTGGGAAAAATTACTTTTGCAGTACCCCACAACCAATTTTCAATCTTTGGTTTTGTAAATTTAGCACGTCATTAAGGTAGTTTTGTGCTATCTTTCAAGCGCTTGCAAACGGTCTTAGCTTCTCAAGTTCGTCTCCAGTAACATTATGAACCTTCAAAAATGTAGAGGTTTAAATTTCGAAATTTTTAAATGGCACCACTGTCAAATGTCAAATGTTATAGCCATAAGCTGTAACATTAAATTTGCTTTCGTTTGATATAAAATGTCCCTATACCCAAGTCTCGAGATTTTCGTTTCATTCGGTAAAATATGATTTTTAGGAATTTCCATTTTTAGCTTATACAATAATGTTTTTGGAAGGCTGCTCGGACACATGTCACAACAGGTGTCACAAATTCTGTCAGCCGGAATCCTGCGTTAATTAGTCATAAATTGTAATCAAGTGCTTTTTAATGTACCTACTCAAAAAGTTGCAGCATTTTCAGCACTTGGGTACTTACCAAAATGAAATAAATAGATAACAATTGCACTTTTTGAATAGGTAGGTACTTTTTTAATTACGTACTTACCGACTTAATTTTTTTTTAAATTTCTGTTATTTAAAAAACAACAGGTAGGTACTCTGTTAGAATAAAGTGATTATAATGCCAATGATTTGACTTTGATGATGAACAGTTTGTGTTCGAAACGTGTTAGCTGTTCAAATAAACCTTTTCGGAATAGTGAGCGTTTCTGGTGATAGTTATAATAATTATGCTTTGTTTTTACAGATACAGAATTTATTGCAGGTCCTGTTTGTAGCCCAAAGACAATTGGGCAAATTATGAAACGCAACCTTAAATATTAAATCTATTGAAATTGTAATTCGACTGATAACACATTTGACACCTACAATGAAATGTGGTCAAAGCCAACCGTCCAAAAACATCAGGAAGAAAAAGATGAAAATTGTGTTTTACTGAATAAATCGAAAAATACTAAACATTTTATATTAAACGAAAGCAAATTTAATTTTACAACTTATGGCTATAACATTTGACAATGGTGCCATTTAAAAATTTCGAAATATTAACCTCTACATTTTTGTATAGGTTCATAATGTTACTGGGGACGAACTTGAGAAGCTAAGACCGTTTTCAAAAGCTTTAAGTATAGCCCAAACCTTCCTTAATGACATTGTAAATTTCCAAAACCAAAGGTTCAAAATTGGTTGTAGGGTGATTTTTCAAAATAATTACTGCAAAAGAAATGTTTCCCGCAAAATTGCCAATATCTTCTAAACCATTTGCTTCAGATGAAAACATGATTAATGAATGTTACTTGGAATTCATCATAGAATCCAATAAAAAATTAAAAAACAGGCTGTTCCGTTTATTCCTCAGCGGGACAGCGTATACAGAATTGTATTTTTAAAGTGTGCTTTGTTTGACCCTTTGCAACTTTGCATTTAACAATTTTTCGCTATCTCTAATAGTAATCGAGATATCGTCCGCATACAGACAATTGGGACACGCTGTATTTAATATTTCGCAGAATTGCCGTTGATATAAAAAATTGATCGATGCCGTTATAAAAAAATCTGACCCGACAGGAAATTGTCCATATTAGAAGCGCAAGTAATGAATGAAAAGTATATTAGCAGCTCTGCCTAGCAATTATTATCTTTTAAGTTTTAAGCGAAGAGCGATTGTCGTGGCCGCATGCGTCTTCCCGCGTGGTAGCCAAAATTTGATTGACTTGGGATGTTGATTTCTTCATCCATTAATCACAAGTGAGAGTGCCAAAAATACTGAGATGATGTCGGCGATGGCGATGGCGTGGCGTTGAGAAAAAGTAGTGAAGGTGTCGACAGGTAGACGGAGGCAAAAGGTGACATGCATATAGTACAACGTCATGGTGTTTAATGATCTTCCATCTGAACATGACGCGGCAGTAAGCCCGGTAGCTACTTTACTTATCTATTTAATATAATAGATTCGACGCCAGTAAAGAAGAGAGACTTGTTCGGATGATGCAGAAATGCCGAGGACGTGGCGGCGGCAATGCTGATCACTCATCATGATGGTGTCTAATGATTTCATCTTTTCGATCGACCGCCTCACTCTTCACGCTTTATTCTTGCTGTATAATCCAGGTGAATTGCTGCTTTAAGTTTTTCTGTTTTCATACCATTGACTGCTACCGTTGCTCCTAATTCCTCGTCATTAACGATTAAAATTAGGTGCCAGCATATATTATTATATGATGCATTTACCTATTTCGCCATCCCGAAATTAATGTTACTTAGTGTGGTGCGATGGTGAGTGGTGATGCATCAAGGTGTACCTATATCGGTATACCTAAGTTTAGGATAGGTATGGTAGCCAATATCAAATGTTACTTTTTGTTGTACATAGGCATTAATTAATTAAATTTTTAGGTAAACTTAATTATGAATGAGTTCAAAAGATTTTCCATCACTGTTTCTCATTGGGAACGATATATTTGGGGCTTCCGGGATTTACTGTCTTTTATGGATGGATTATGCTGTTAGCTGCAATCTTAAGTCCATACGTATCAAGTAAAAAAAACGATCAATGATGGCTATAGGAGTTAAAAAAATAGTGTTTGATAATCCCAAAATACTTCTCTTTGTTTGCCTTGATGTCTGGTGAAAGTAGGATTGACTGACAGCTGGTAGAACTGAAAAAACTCTATACCTAGTAGTAATTAATCAAATACGTATATTTTCTAAAATTCTTGCCCCTCTTGATCGTTTTTTTTATTTGATCCCTCCGTATATTTAAAAACAATAACCCTTTAATAATCTTAATATGATTTGATTCCAAATAATGACGTTTTTTATGAAGATTTCTACTCCTCACCTTGAATAAGAAAAAGACCATCATTATTCAATATCAATCAATCTTATATAGGCCACGGGAACCCAAAATGGCGGATTTGAGATGGGAACAAATATATGTTTGCAGGTTTTTGATTTAATTAAAATTTTTGTGAATAAACGTAAGAATCAGAGCCTATCTCCTCTGGCACCAACAAAATTCGCAGATGCCAAGTTACGTCAAATGTGACATAGGCACTTGATTTCAAATGATTATAGAGAATTTAAGTACTTTGGTAATAAACACTGAATAATAATAATAATAATTTGAATGGCGAACGAAAGAACTGACGGTTCTAATGACAGACTTATGACAGACAAGTGTTTGCGTTCAGTTAATCAAACTACATGTGTATTCGTGTGTATACCCATACCCCACCTATAGGTAGGTATACCCTATAATTTTTTAGCATTTTTTTAGCCTTTATTTATACCTAAAATACGACTCTTGAATCTTTGCTTTGCATGGCAGCAAAAATAGTTATTTATTATTATTATATAAAGGGGAGAAGTTACAGATTTTAGCGTGAGGAAGTTGTCTCCGGACGCACAGTGGAGGGAGACATACACCGTCCGAAAGCTAAAAGAGACTTCTCCCCCGTTGTATAATTCCTACAATATTTTTTTCTATACCTGACCGCTGTGAAACGTTGAAAATTTTATTAATTTGTATAAATAGCAGGCTCCGCTCCGCCATGTTTTAGCAGTTTAATTTGAGAACCATGAATTGCCTTGGTGATAAAATAAGAGTAACTATAGGATATTATCAAATCTGTGAGAGGGAGAAATACTTACGCATTTCTATTCTACCTCTCTGGAGTACCCCAAGTTAAATAATAATTTCTTCAACTTCAAAGGGTAAAATGTGACGTTTCAATAACTGTCAGACGGTAGAAAATGTTAACATTTCATACCTATAGGTTTTAGAAAAAATTATTTAAAATAAAGAATAAAGAATAAAAACCTGACATCATATTCACGCGGGTGCAGTTATTTCTATAAGAATAAGCTGATCTTGTTGTAGAGTGTTGAAATGCGCTCTGATCCGATTTTAGTTGCTTCGCTAAACGGTAAGAGATGATTCCCCGATATTTTGATTCGTTCCTGAGTTATCTCAATAAATCTGGAATAATCGATTTGGTTGTGGCAGCAATAAAAACGAATTAATTTATCAAAATTTTATGAATAAGGAATGCATTCAGTGAAAATTTTACTCTTATTGATGATTTTAATAAAAGAAGGACATCTATGAATACTTACTCGAAATGACGTCATTAAACGAAAATAACGGACGTCAGTCTATTAGGGTTGCCAATTTTTGTATAGTTACAAGTTACAAGTGACAATTGTCAGTTACAAAGTGACAATTATCAGTTACAAGTGTCAATTAATTGTTAGTTACAAGTGACAATTGTCAGTTACAAGTGACAATTTACTGATGCAAGTTTTTTTCAGAAAATTTTAAAAACTTTCTTGTGGCACCTCTGCGCCTACGTAAACATGAGCATTTTAAAAGAAACACGTCAAAATTTGGGTCGCACGACTTAAAATTCAATTGTTCTTATTTAAGGTCAAAAGAGATTTAAAGTTTCTGTACTGAAACTTGGCACATTGGCATCTCATAACCCAACTTAGATCTGAAAAGCGCAACCGCAAATGCCATTTTGGCACATCAATTTGAGATTTTAACTACAAACCCGTATTTTCGACGTCGCCATAAGAAATGTCTTCAAATTCTGCTTCTAAAGATGTATTCACGCCTTTTTGACAGACACTCAAATCTAATATTCGAGATTTTTAACTTACGTACTATAAATACATGATACAGCCCAAACATCTGGATCGATTTGGCTCAAATTTTGCACATGGAGATTGTATTTCATGTCGAAGAGCTGAAATTTTTTTGGAAGCAATCGACAAACGACAAATGCCGTCTTGGCACATCAATTTTCAAATTTAAAATTACACTCTCATTTAACCATCTAAATCAAATTTTTTAAAAATTTATTGCCACCGTCAGAAAGGTCTTCAAATTATGAGCTGAAAGGATTTGGAAGCAGTTGGTGAACGGGAAATGCCATTTGGGCACATCAACTTTAAAATTTTAATAACAAAGCCTCATTTTTTGTCATCAGCAGGAAGTCCGTTAAATTCTGGTTCTAAAAATCACAGTCCCTACCATTTCGTCGGAAAATAATGAAAATTCTCATTCTCGTTTAAAACTTGCCGACTGACAGAGAATGGCAGTAAATGTAGCAGGATATTAACCTTAAAAGGTACCTAAGTGTTGTTAAACGTGAGAGGGGTGATGTCGTTATTTCTCAGGAAGGAAATGTGAAATTAGTCACAATAATGAGCGTTTTAAAAATTTTGGCATTCAATTGGCTGCTACCTTCACAGAAATCACCCACGCGATGGGGAGGTTCCAGCCGCTTCTCTGCTGTCCATTTTTTTTCAATCGGCTTCAATCAACTTTCAATCAACTTTAAAATTTCAAACACAAGCCACGGAAATCAAAGACCCACGCGATGGGAAGGTTCCAGCCGCTTCTCTGTTGCATTATTTTTTTAAATTCTGTTTTTATACCAGTAAGTTAATCAGATGGTAACGTAATCCTGATGCAATCCCGAAAAATTGCTGTAGGTCTTTAGTGGTTTTCTTCAATTCGTTATTTTGTATACAAGAGGTGGTTCCTTTTTCACTGCTCACCATCATTGGCATCTCTTAAATGGTAAGAGTTGCGGAGTCGGTTAAATTAGAAAAAAGTTGCTCTATTTTTCAGTGATTTAGAATCTGAAGAGAATTCCCCAATATCTTGATTCGTTCCTTAGTTATTCCGAAAAATCAAACGGCATTAACAGAAATTTTCTAGGCCTTCTAGATTTTTATGAGGCGCCGTTTGTATCACAATTAAATATAACTAAAATCACAAAATAAAGTTCAAAGCAAGTAAGAAAACAATTCTAATCACTTAAAAGTGATGAATGACAACATCATTTTGCTTTTTATTTTGATTTTCGTTCCTAAAATATATTTGTGTAATCCTGAATTCCTAAATTCTTATCGGCAATTACAGTAACCTGTAAACCATTGACGCAGACGCAGGCTCCACCCTTATTATAGAGGTTGGTACGGTCCCGGAAAGTTTACTTTCTTTTAGAATAGTTCACAATTGGCCGTTGCACCGTTGGAAGCATAGACAACCCTTGACCCTCCGATTAACGTGTATTTTACCGGGTTGAACGTGATTTTTGCATGGCTTTTGATAGTTTTTAGTCAAAATTTTAGTGAATGCTGAATGCTGATGTTATTGGGCGCTTTCCATTAAGTTACTTTTGTGTCGGCTCGGGTCGACACAAGTCGACTTTGCGCTTTAGACATACGGCGACTCCAAACAAATGGAAAGCAGAAATGTCAATTTGAGTCGACGCAAGACGATTTGTGTCAAGTAATGGAAAGCACCCATCATAGATTCACGCGAAATTCGCAGATTTTACGCGAATTAAAATGGCCGATGAGTCTAAACCTCACTTTTGTATGCGCCGGCCATTTTTATTCGCGTAAAATCTGCGAATTTCGCGTGACTGAAAACGAGGCTTAACACAGACCATGAGGTTATGAAGCAAAACTCGAAAAAAAACGATTTTAAAAAAAGTCTGTTCAAGGCCCCAAAGGTAAGGTAATGGTAAGATGAATGAAAACTAAACTATAATCTGTCCGGGATCCACACGACCGAGATTCACCCGATTTCCATGGCGATTCATTGTTGACAACAATGATTCACCATGGAAATAGGGTGAATCCCGGTCGTGTGGATCCCGGACAGACCATAGTACAGTATTTTGTCAACAGGACCCGATTCCAAGTTGATTTAAATACGTTATCACGTGATGTCGTAAGTGTGGTTAGGATCGCAATTTGAAAAATACTCTTAATAGATTATACATATACGATAATCACACACGAAACATTTGCCAAAAATGATTTGGCAACATGTTGAGTGTGTGATTTTCATTAATCACAGTTGTGTCTACACAGTAATGTAATGAAAATATTTTTGGGCTTTACCTGACAAAATAATGAACAAGGACAAATCTAAGAGGGGCACATTCGGACTGGGATTTTTCAATGCAAAAAAAAAGTTAAAAAAAAACTTGCGAAAACTTCCAAAACCCCCAATTTCTTATGGCGTTTTCGGCTGACATTGCTTCTGGAGTATCTCTATTTCATTTTTCACATTCCCACGTCGCGAGCGGAAAAAGGATGCAGCTTCTATTGAAAGTTGCAAAATCACTCCGAATCAGAGTATTATTGCCATCCCCTTTCTTCTTATGGCCATGTAACTTGGAAAATGTATAATCAATGTCAGCCGAAAACGCCATTAATTGGCACAACTTTCAAAAGGTCAGTCGCTGTAAAATTTGATATAAATATATGTATGCGTATTGATCCTTTTGGGGAGGGTATGTTTATACTATGATCCGTTTGGGGAGCCAATGGACCCTTTGGGGAACTCCTCGAACTGCCGTAGCTAGATATTGATCCCTTTGGGGAGTGCATCCGCACCGCCTCAGCGGCATAGCATGTAATTACCGGAAGACAGTCGGTATTACAGACAGCGTAATCCTCAAACGCCTGATGCAAATAAAAGATCAGAAAACAAACTGAAAAACCTTTTAGGCAACCCGAAAGATAAAGTAGGGAATAGCGAAAAATCTGGTATATACGAAATCAATAGGCTACTTGCACATTTCGTAATTTCGGGATATTTTAATGTAAATGCATCAATAAAGATACAAGGAATCGTCAGCGAACATCAATTTTATTTTAAAAACGTTCGTTTATTTGTAAATAAATAAATAATTCAGAAACGCCGTTGTACGACTTGTGACGTCATAAATCGTACAGCGGATGCAATCTGACAACAGTTTATTTGAGGGTGACGTTTAATAATTAATTTGAAAAGTCAGCCTTGGCAGTTGACAATAAGAGGGATCAAAAGTGACCTCTAACGTTGTAAAAGGAGGTAAGTACAATGTTATTAGTTGTTTGGGTTGGCATCTTGTACCTTTGTACCCACTGGCAAAGAGTACTGGTGACTACTATAAAATATTTAAGATTTATGAATGAAAGACGTCGGGTCAGGTTAGACAGCGACGTTGTCACATGTAAGAAAATTATGTTCGAATGGCTGGGCTGGTCTTTTGGCGGGAAGTTTGGAAATGCTACTTTCTCATTTTTTTTTGAGCTCCACCGACAAGATATTGGAATTTAAGGTATCTGGAAGGATCACATATATCCCGAGCTTCAATTTAACATCAAAAACAAAATTGATGCAAGATGCCTATTGTCAAAATTGTGATCTAAAGTATGTAGGTCAAACACGAAGGTCTATCAGCACCAGATTTAAGGAGCACTTAGCCCACCTTAAATATGGCAGAACTGAGAAATCCAGTGTTGCCCTACATGCTTTACACAATGACCATAGAATAAGTGATAATATTAAGTTAGTTTGTAGCGTTAACAAGATGCAGATGCTCGACGCTTGGGAGAGTATCGTAATTCATAAGTCTAGAGATAGGCTTATGAACGCTGATACAGGCCCGATCGCATATTCATCTTTGTTTACGCTACTTTAAGTAGGACTTGTTGTATTTATACGTGTTCACCCTTACGTGACCATTTCTCGACCTGTGATTGGTCTACCGAGATCAGGCGAGGGGCGGAGCTACGCGGGTGGGCCTATAAATATTTCAGTTTCTAGACAGGCAGGTTGTTTTAGCTTCGGCTTTGATAATGAGCACATTGTGTTCGAAACGCGTCAGCAGTGTAAATCAAGTGTTTCGGTGTAGTGGGGTGTTTCTAGTGATAGTGCATTTTTCCACCGAAGTTGTCCAGTGTTTCCATACCAACGAAAAGTGTCCACCCCAGATTTTCCGAAATTAAATTAAATATGAAAAATCGCTCTAACAGGTCGATTTTTATTTCGAGGGAACACTTAAATCCTTAGGTACTTAGGCCCGATTGCACCGCTCTCCCTTAACTTTAAGTGACCCTTAAAAGCCGTGGAAACAATTATTGAGACAATCGTTTCCACAGTTTTTAAGGGTCACTTAAAGTTAAGGGAGAGCGGTGCAATCGGGGCTTAGTGAAATTTCATATCGCACCCCATCTTCATAATTTAAAATGGCGACGCCCCATATCTGATATAGATTCCTAAAATCCAATTTCATTATAAATCCAATGATGTAAAAAATTTTTGTATTTGTTCATTCCCGAACGACCTGTTGTCAATTTTTTAAATTACATTAACGCCCTTTGTTACACATCATTTGAAATGGTATGAAAAGCTCTGGGTAGGCCAATACAAAAAGTTTTGAAATCCATCCACTCGTTCAAAAACTTAAAAAAACATGGACTGGTATACGTAAAGGAAATGAAACTTTTGTCCTACATCACAACTAAAATAATTGCTACCGCTAGTACAACTAATACCAGCTGTTACCAATAAAGGCTATCAGAAAGGTAATTTTTGAAACTATTTTTGTAGATATTCACATTGAACTCAAAATTCAAAATACGACAACGGGGGAATTTTTTCATCTGTGCGTAAGACGAAAGTTTCATTTCCGTTAGGTATATAATAGCTACAAATATAATTATTGTTTTCGCTGTAACTCTTGAAAAGACGGATGGATTTCAAAAATAACTTGTATTGGCAACCAGAGCTTTTCATCCCCTTTAAAATGATGTATCACAAAGGGCCCTAATGTAATCTAAAATTTGACCATAGAGGGAGCTCGGGGATGAACGGATATAAAAAAGCTTGACATCATTGGATTTGTAATGAAATTAGCCTTTAAGTGATGTACCACATGGTAGTGAGGGGTTGCCATTGGAAATTTTGAAGATGGAGTGGGTGGGCCTTAGGAGGTGCGTTATGAAATTGCACCAAGTACGGATTTCGAAATAAAAATCGACCTGTTCCAGCGATTTTTCATATTTCATTCAATTTCCGAGAAATTCAAGGTGGAAAGTTTTCGTTGGAACATCCTGTCTAGTTGACGATTGTTAGTTTGTTTTAACGTACCTACCTACGGTAATTGGATGTAAATCTAATTTTCGTATTATTATAATGTACCTAGGTACCCACTTTATACTTATAACTTTTTTTATTGTTAAATATTAATAAATATTAGGTACCTAATGCATAATCCACTTATTGATGTCCCCACAACCAATATTTTTTAAAGCAGATTTGTATGTAGGCCATATGGATTTATTAGTGATCACAATCTGCACCTTTGTATGATGCTTTCATGAGCACAGCTGCGGGCAAAAAGGCGAATTATGGAAAATTTTTGGTTAAGGGTGTTAAGAAATTTTGGAATAGAACTTATATGGATTGGGGTGGTGCTTTTTTCGTTTCCTACTACATACTATTAAAAGTTGCTCTTTTTGGAGCGCTTGTATTTTTGACATCACTATTATATTGTTCCGCAAATCCCCAAAATTATCGATTTAGGCCCTAGTTAAGTCTATTTTGGGTTTCGGTTAATTTTGGGCTTAAGTAATTGGAATGAAAATTAGGGCCAATAGGTAGGTACCAATAGCTATAACGTAGGTAAGGGAAGACAAACTGGGTCCTCTAAGATGTAGGCCAATAAGTAAAATGTAATAAAATACGAGTGAATCGCTCAATATTTCTACATTTTAACACCAATTTAAAATTTTCAAGGGGGCGTTTGCAGGTTGAGTAGTATAGTTTCTCTAGAACGGCCTAAACTCCATGTTGAAATTGTTCAGGAAATTCTCGATTTAGGCCTCAGTGAAGTTTATTTTGGCTATCGATCAGTTTTGGGCTTAATTATGAAATGAGAATTAGGGCCAATAACCTCAGAAAGGACCAAATATGGATCCTCTAATTACAACAGGCGAAGTAGGTACCTACGTAAAACGTAATAAAATACGAGTGAATCGCTCAATATTGTTAGGTACTGGTTAGGTACCTTAACTTAAAATTATCAAAGGGGCCCCTCTTTGCTAGTTATATTTAGTACATATACATTTAAGAATTAAGGTCAAGTTGGGCCGTAAAATCAGAATGTCACGTTGAAACCTTATGAAGATTATCATTCATTTGTATTCAAAATTAACGTAAAATATCTTAAATATCCCCAATTAATTTGTTGTGATTGTCATGACCTCAAATATTACAAAACCTGGCCAAATTTACATTTTTGGAGTTTCTGGCACTCAGAGGCCCTTGGAAATCTCTAAAGAAGATTTCCGCACTCAAACCAAAACTCAAACGCCCTTGAACTCCTTGGAGGATTTATATAGAAACAGAAACTTTCCAGGTCCGCACCAACCTCTATAATAAGGGTGGAGCCTGCGTCTGCGTCAATGGTTTACAGGTTACTGTAATTGCCGATAAGAATTTAGGAATTCAGGATTACACAAATATATTTTAGGAACGAAAATCAAAATAAAAAGCAAAATGATGTTGTCATTCATCACTTTTAAGTGATTAGAATTGTTTTCTTACTTGCTTTGAACTTTATTTTGTGATTTTAGTTATATTTAATTTTGACACAAACGGCGCCTCATAGATTTTGAGCATGTTGAATTTTGGCACCATCCGACATACAAAAAGAACTTTAAAGAAATGTAACCAAGAAAAACTTTTTTGAAAAAACATGTTAAAGTTTGAGTCAGACGACTTCAAAACCTAATTTTATTGAATTTTCAATTCAATTGATTGTACTAAACGTCAAAAGGGATTAAAGGAGTTGGTGTACTATTTTATACTTTATTTCAAAAAGTTTTATACTGATTTTATAAGTTAATCATACAAATAGAATTTTAACAATTTTTCGGAAAAGTCCATATTGATCATATTTTGGTGTCAAAATTCAATATGGCGGCCATAAGACAATCAAAAGTTGACTATCATAGTTCTAAATCTAGAAGAGCTAGAAATCTTCTGTGGATGCCATTCGATTGACAGCTGTCAAAAATATAAAAGTTCTAAGTTTCATTTAAATAGCCTCAATCGTTAGGGAGATATAAATTTTTATTTGAAATTGCAATTTTCAGACTTTTCCAAATAACTCAGGAACGAATCGAAATAACCATCCTGTATAGGGATATAGATTTGGTACATACATAGGTATACTTCATTTTTTTCTGGCCTTGTTATTTTACATACAACCTCACAGCAAAAGTAAACAAACAAGAGCAAATGCTTTTATATACCGCTAGGAAAATTATCCGGCGATGATGATGATGAAACCGTTTCATGCAGAGCAGACAGCATTCTAAAATACTTAGTAAGAAAGCCATATCTTTGCTACAACACCATCGTTAACTATACATATAATATGGAAAAAATCAGCCGCCCAATGATAATGTAGCGAAATTGACAGTCGTTTCATTTATTGTCACGCCGAACAATCAACTACTGTAACAATGTTTTTATTGTCATCTCTTGATTGCCTTACTTTAATAGGGTGCATCATGCATACCGATCCGACATGCAAAACAAAAGTTTTGTCACATCATTATCTTATATTTTTTTGTTACTTATACAGGGTGAGTCAAACGGGAGGGGCCACCCTCCATAACTTCGTTCGCTTCCGATGGATCGGAACCATTTTTGGTAACGTGATATGACTGCCTTTGAACTACATTTCGACAGCATCCTAAAATGATTTTATTTTATTCGCTAACGGCATGTCACTTTGTTATTTTAAATGGCACCCTGTATATTTCTTTATTGTATATCAAGTAGCATTTTTGATACTCTTTACAACTGTGTAATAAAATCATACTTGGGCAAGTCGTACTTAATGTAAATTTAGAGAAAATGTAAATTTATAGAGAATATACTCGAGAATATATCAATTGAACCTGTGCCTAAAAGTATGGATCTGACCCTTTATATTACAAACTATTTACTTTATCAAAAAATTGTTCCAGTAAAGTTGAAAGGTAAATGTAGGTGCATCTTTGATGCGATTCACTTTATATTGATATCTTCTTCACCGAGCCTCACTGAGTAATTACGTCATACCTACACTATCGAACTCGAGATAAGACCGGATCTATAAGTTTTGAGATCTCAAGAACCCAAAAAAGTGGTTTTTAAAATGCGTCTGTATGTATGTACGTATACGTTCGTACGTTCGTACGTTCGTAAACACGCCACAGCCCAAACTACTCGACCGATTTGGCTGACATTTGGTACGTGTGCACTTAGATCTGAAAAGCTCTTGGAGCCAATTGTGCAACCAGAAATGCCATTTTGGCACATCAACTTTTAAATTTTAAATGTACACCCCCATTTTTCACGTCTCAATAAGAAAGGCCTTCAGATTCTGCTTCCAAAGATGTATTCACTGTCAGTGCCCTTTTGACCAAAAACAAAAAATTTCGAGATTTTTGTCGGACTTTAAAATCGCGGTACAGCCCAAGCCCCTGAATCGATTTGGTTGAAATTTGGCACATGGGGATTGTATTACACGTCGAGGAGGTAAACAAATTTTGGATTCAATCGGCCCACGGAAATTCCCGTTTTGGCACACCAAATTCGAAATTTAAAATTATTCTCTTATTTACCCATCCAAAACAAGTTTTTGAAAGATTTATTGTCACCATCAGAAAGGACTTCAAGTTCTGGTTTTAAATGAGACAAAATTTATTCGCATTTAGTACCCTTTGGGTAGAAAAATCGAAATTTTGTAATAACACTGAGACCACGTCATAGCCCGAATTACTGGATCGATTTGTCCGAAATTTGGTACATTTAGGTGAGGTGACCCGTTGAAGAGCTGAAAGGCTTTTGGGAGCAATTGGTCCATAGGAAGCGCTATTTAGGCATATCAACTTTAAAATCTTAAACACAAATCACGGAAATCAAAGACCCACGTGTTGGGGAGGTTCCGCTTTTCTGCTGCCATTTATTGTTACAAGATTATGTCGAGTTAATCACATCGACAGATGCGTCTAAATTTACCTTTCGACTTTTATTGGAACACTTTCTTGATAAAGTGAATAGTTTGTAAAATAAAGGGTCATGTAATGTCCATACTTTTATAGGAACACGTTCAATTGACATTTTTTCTAAATTTACATTATGTAAGGGTACGATTTTATTACATTGTTGTAAAGAGAATCAGGGTGCCATTTAAAATAACAATGTGACATGTCGTTATAGCCAATGAAATAAAAGATTTTGGGACCACTGATGCGGTCAAAATGTATTTCAGAGACAGTCATTTCACGTTACCCATAAAATTGTTCCGATCCATGGGAAACGAACGAAGTTATGGGGGTGGCCCCTCCCGTTTGACTCACCCTGTATACAGGAGAAATTCTAAATTAATTGTTAGGTATATTATACTTAGGTATAGGTATAGGTATAGTGACTATTAAGAATAACAGAAAAAATCATGCTCTATTTCTATATCTACACCTGTCAGTATGCGCCATATGTTTTCCTCAAAAATTATTTTGGTACCGAAGGTTTGTGCAGCACCATGCAGCACAGAACGTATAGCTTGCCCAAGTTCGGTGGCATAAATCCTTTCTGCTTGGTGTTTCTCGGAACATCCCTAAAGGAGGCTGACGTGAAGCCTTTCTCTGAGGAACAGTAACACATTATGGAGTTCTCTTAAAAGAGCAAAACATATGACGCATACTGTACCTCGGCCTATAGGTATGCACGGTATGCGTCATAAATTTTGCTCAAAAATCGTTTTGGTACCGAAGGTTTGTGCGGAACAGAACGCGGCTTGCCCTATTGCCCAAGTTCGGTGGCAGAAATCTTTTCTGCTTGGTTTTTCTCCGGACATCCCTAAAGGAGGCTGATGACTGAGAAACAGTATGGGTCGAATTATACTGGAGCTGCAATAAACGATAAAAGCGACAACAACGAAGCGAATATTTGAGGTGTAGGATTAGAGATGTGAACTTGAAAAGTTTCAGTTGAAAAGTTTCAAAAACTTTTCATTTCATTGAAAAGTTTCAGCCTATGTTGAAACTTTTCACTTTTTCTTGAAAAGTTGTTGAAAGTATTAATGCGGTAATAATAAACTTCCACTGACAGCGCCGCCAATTCTAGTCGTTCTAAGTAGTATCAGTACCCATTGAGCACTGGAAACAGTGAAATGAAGTGAAATACTACTTAAAAGATGGAAACAACAATGAATTTTAGGGTTTAATGTTCTTATTTTGAGTTATTAACTTGTTACTATTACTTACTATTTTTGTCATTTAATATTATATTATGTTCCCTATTCACTTGTTGTAGATTTATTTAATTCTCCAGAATACTTTAGTTTATACTACCATAGGACAACTTTTCATTTTTTTTTTTTTTGAAAAGTTTCAACAGATGTACTTTTCATGAAAACTCACATCTCTATGTAGGATGCTTTTGCATTGTGGCCCTGCTATATCTTCAGTATAAACGAAACAATAGAGAAGCATTGATTTCAAATTTTCGCTTCGGTCTTATCGTTGCTTTTATCGTTTATCGCAGCTAAAGTATATAATTCGACCCTTACCTACACAGTTGAGTTATCTTGCTACAGAGCATAGAATTGTCGACTTAGTAACTATTGCCAATTCCTTTCTGGCTGACGGGAATAGCTTTTCTTGGTCGAACCATTCGACTCCAATGGCAATGTAAAAAACATCAATCGGGTGACAATCCGAGACACTTGTATTCGGCGAATTTAGTAAAAAATCCATCAAGCAATAAAAATTACCTAATTATCTGTAAAGAAAAGGGCAAAAACTCGCAGTTTTGCATTACTTTTCCACAAACGACCCCAAATGACATTTCCAACTGACACTTGTCATTCTGGGTACACTCTGCAGTACAAGCTAGACTGCCTTTCAGTTGTTAAAACCACGGCACCCGTGGTTTTCCTTAGGAAATAATAAAAAAATTTTATTATTTAAATAATTTATCTCTCGGATATTATTAACTTTTTTCTGCAAAAAATTATGTTTCCAAAAAGAGAAAATGATTCTCTAACGAAATAACCCTAAAAAATGCAAGAATATCGAAAAAAAAAATTTTAGGCCCTCGTTTTTATTTAATAATTTCGATTTGAATAAAACTGGAGTATTCTTTATGGGTCCTATGCGTAGGGGACCATTTCAGCTACAACATTATCCAAAAATAGAATTTCCAATTCCAATATCTTGAACGCTAGAGCGACTGATTTGTCCAACTAGACTCACCCTGTATATGACAATTCAACTTATTTGAAATTGACTAATAACAAAGAGCAAATGACGAATTTCTGACCAAACACAATAATATGCACCTCATGTATTTCAGCGGCAATTTTGTATACTAGTCCAAATATCCGCTAAGATTTATTATGATAACTGTCACAATATAATATTTCGCGGTTAATTGGTATTGAGCAAATTAATTCGCTTTTTTTTTCTACATGCAGAATTTGCATCTGTGTGATGCTTCACCTTTTTTTATCCCGAAATCTTAGCCCACTGCGATTAATTAAATTAAATTAAGAAAAGTTGCTCAGGATGTCCCCAAATTGGTAAGTGCGGAGTTTCAGACCAAAATAAAAATTTTGAATTTCTGGAGGAAAAAATTTAAAATATTGAAAACTTCATTATTTTTACAATGGTATACTTTCACAGCCCTCCTGAATCCCGAAAATCTAATTTTCAGTTAGTGCCTAGGAAGAAAAATTTTGATTTTGTTACCATCCCTATTTTTGAAGTATAGGTATACCTCTATTCGGTTTTGGCCGGATCATCAGGTCACTATCCGACATCGGACCGCGGGTAACAGAAATCGGGCCGGATAGGTCGCATACCGCGGATATAGTAATATAGGAAATCCGCTTCATTTCTAGGGTGCGAGATTGAAACTCCAAAATGCTACAACTTTGTTATTTGTAGTCCGATTTAAGTAAACAAAAAACCAGAAGAAATGGCTCATAAAACGCTACAAACTCAGAGTATACCTAATGGAAATGAAACTTTCGTCTTACGCACAGATGAAAAATTCTCCCGTTGTCTTATTTTGAATTTTGAGTTAAATGTGAATATCTACAAAAATATTTTGAAAAATTACCTTTCGGATAGCCTTTACTGGTAACAGCTGGTATTTATTAATTGTATTAGCGGTAGCAATTATTTTAGTTGTGATGTACGACGAAAGTTTCATTTCCTTTACGTACCTATAGCTTTGATTTTTATCAACTTCAACTTGAATGTCAACTGATGGTTGTCAACTTTTCCTTTTCAAATAGATGTACCCAGTTCTTTTTGTTCAGTCTGAATGCTTATTTTTTTCTGCGTCTTTTGATGTGCAATAAGTCGGCTTTGGTTTATAATTAGTTGTGAAAATAATTATAACTTTTTGTCAAAATTTGAATATTTCTGATGTGATGTGGATCTGGTAGAAACTTGTCAAAACAATTAAAATATGTTATTTTCTAACACGCAAAATGCAATTCAAGAATTTTTTTCGCGGCACACTCGAAAATTTAGGATTTAAAGATTATTGAAATGTAGGCAACAATTTTAATTATTTTCAGAACTAATTATAAACCAAACTCGCCTAATTGCACACTAAAAGATGCAGAAAAAATTAGCTTTCAGACTATGAGTAAAAAAAACTGGGTATGTGCATTTGAAAATGAAAAGTTGACAACCAGTTGACATTCAAGTTGAACTTGATAAAAATCAAACTATTCTGAGTTTATAGCGTTTTATGAGCCATTTCATCTGGTTTTTCGTTTACTTAAATCGGACTACAAATAAGAAAGTTATAGCATTTTGGAGTTTCAATCTCGCACCCTGTATACAGGCTGTCCCGTCTCAGAGTGCAATAATTTCGGCCACAGATTCCTTGCATGAAAATAAAAGACCCGTATTTTTTTGTTTTGCTAGATTGGCCTCCGCTTCGTCCCTAAGGCTCCTCAAAAGTGAGCTCCAAAAATCGAAAATTAATTCCCACGTCTTAACCATTCAACCGATTTTGCTGAAATTTTCTACGAGACCATTACGAACGATGAAGATTTCAATAATGTAGCTGATGATTTCGTGGTACCCACCATCACATCAGGCGCGGCGCCCTCCTGGGTCGTCCTCGACATTTTCGGCCGAATATCTTTGTTAACGTAATTAAATTTCCGATTCACTTACACACCATCCGATGGTCGATTCAATTTAGAAACTACACTACCTCTTGTACTTTTTCTGTTAAAATGCATCATTTCCGACTAAAATTAAGAAATGTGAAGCCATACACCATAAATTAAATGCATATCTGCATACCTACTCCGAATTTGCAAAATTGGTGGCCATTATAATATTTACAAAAAAATAAACACAGTGCACTGAAAAAAATATTGTTCGTTATATTAATGAATTCCGTTTGTTGACCAGTATTTCATTAGGACAACGATTTTTTTCATTCATATACTGAAAAGTCATGTACAACTTTTAATCAAACCATGATGGAGCAATTCGTTGTTAAAATGAAATAGTATTCTTTATATTAGTAAATGATTTAACATCAGTTAATGTACAAAATTTATTCTGATAATAAATTATTTATAAGTGGAATCAAGGAATTCATTGAAAGTACGAATATATTCATTAAGTCATACGAACAATTTTTACAAAATTCTTTCGTTGCGGTAATGTACAAAAGTATTAAATGATGACCAGTCTATTCATTAAATGTTTGAGGCATTGTTATAGAAACGAACCAAATTACATAGACTAATTACAAGTATACGTTGCGATAACGAATAAAATTTTTTAAATGGTGCCAGTGATTCAAAATCATGTTGCTAATGTACGTGTTCATTAAATATACGCACAACAGCATCAATGAAATTTTGAGGATTGTCCCAATGTTTGGAGTTATTGGTTTGACGAATCTTAACGTTGGAACAATAAATGAAACATTAAAATACTTGCATCCCCCATTTAATCGCACGCGTTACTCACCCCCATCAACCCCGCGCCCCGCGCCACATCAGCTCATCAGTATAGCACAGATTCGCAAACACTGAAGTAGTTAAATAGTGAGGGTGTCGGGAGTTTCCAAAATTATTGTTATACCTACCTAAGTAAATAGTTCCAGTTTGAGGAACGTGGCTTAGGCCCAAGAAAATAGCTAACGAGCACATGTTCAAGATCTGCGACGTGAAATAAATTGTGAGTACAGGATGGCCGGTTGTTGCAATTCTAATTATTTCTTCCAGCTCTGTCTTTCTGTACCTTTCTGTACTGTCTGTACAAGAAGTACTAATTTCTTTAATTATTCATCGTCGATAAATACGATCGATGTCGGGAATAATTTTCTCCTTGTAATCTGGAAACGGAAATTGACCTTGGAAGCCGAAATGAGGACATTGAGGAAATGCTGAGATCAACCATTTCAAGTTCTTCAAGTTCTGAATAGTTCTGAATGAGTTCACCCCTAGTTTGGTATGAGAGCGCGAGCAACTCCAATAAATCTCTAGTTCGAAGGAGGAATCCAATCGAAGAGATCATCAACTTAGTTACTGAAGATAAGTGTTTTGCTAATCATATGTTCATATAAATTTTATGTGTCTAACGAAGACTGTTTTTAATAATTATAAATAGGAACCACCACTGTAAAACCGATGGCAGTTACCAATCACGCAGTTCTTGTTAGCTTTTACTATTATTAATTTGTATAGAGCCTGTTGGACGAATTAAGGAGTTCCTGGGGAACGACAATTCTAATACTGTACATATTGTGAATAAATTAGGCTTAGTTAACAGAACTACAGCTGTGTTTATGTAAATCCTCCAATACGCCTGTCCAAGAATAATTGTTACGAGTGGCTTTATCCAGTGTTAATTTGGAACGTAACATTTAATTGGGAAACTGTAATCAAAATTTATTGGATCAATAATCCAAAATCATTGGATCAATAATCCAAAATCATTGGATCAATAATCAAAATTCATTGGATCAATAATCAAAATTCATTGAATCAATAATCAAAATTCATTGGATCAATGATCAAAATTCATTGGATCAACAATCAAAATTCATTCGATCAATAATCAAAATTCGTTGTATGTATTATTATATTCGTTGTATCGATTATTACCATGCGTAAGACTAATGAAATATATTCTTAAAACTGATTATTAAGGATCATTAAATCAGTGAAATATTATCATTAAAGCAAGAAATCGTGTTCGTTACCCCCAATACATGTTTTATATAAAGAATAAAAGTTAATTCATTCGTACAATGAATTTGCTTTTATTAAAACAATAAACTATGTATTGTTCAATAAACTTGTTGATTAATTGACGAAATGTTTTTCATTGGTTTGATAAAAGCGTTCGTTGGACCAATTTCAATGAAGTATGTCATTGGCCCAACGAACTTTTTAATTGTATTCATGCTTATTTTTGGTTGAGTGTGGTTAACATCTTGGGCCGAAAATGTCGAGGGCGGCCCAGGGGGCGCCTGTGGTGGGCACCACGAAATCATCAGCTACATTATTGAAATCTTCATCGTTTGTATAATGGTCTTGTGGAAAATTTCAGCAAAATCGGTGGAATGGTTAAGACGTGGGAATTAATTTTCGAGTTTTGGGGCTCACTTTTGAGGAGCCCTAGGGACGAAGCAGAGGCCAATCTATAGCAAAACAAAAAAATACGGGTCTTTTATTTTCATGCAAGGAATCTGTGGCTGAAATTATTGCACATTTTTTATTAAAAATTTTCTAATGTGCTGTGGATCTGATAGAAACTTTAAAATATGTTATTTTCTAACATGTAAAATCCATTTTTTCACAACACACTTGAAAAGTTAGCATAAAAAGATTGAAATGTTAACAACAATTTTAATCATTTTCAGAATTTATTATGAATATTTTGTTAGATATTTTCTGCGCTTTTCTAGTTGCAATTGCAAGATAGGTACTAATTTTGTATATGCACATACCTAATGTACATCATGTTATATTAAGTATTTTCGTCTTTTTTTTGTATATAGTATTTCAATTTGCAATTTATACTTAATGTAAGTTGTATTTTTCGTGGTTGATTAACAATATACTGAATTTTATTTATAATAATAATAATAATAATAATAATAATAATAATAATAATGTTTATTCATACATAATCCATATATAAACAATATGCTTTGTACAAGTCAGAATAATACATTACAGAAAGATTACAAAGACAACCTTAAAAGTCATTTGAATTATTCTCCTCCAAAAACTCGTTGACACTAAAGTAGGCCCTTTTCAATAGAAAATTCTTTACACGACGCTTGAATTGCACTAGGTCGAGATTTTGTACTGCTATTGGTACCTTGTTGAAAAACTTTATACAATAGTAATTTACCCCATTTTCAGACTTTGCCAGTCTCAGCTTACGGGGGCATACATCTTTGCGGTGTCGAGTGCTGTAGGCATGCACATCACAGTGGTGCCTGTACAAATTCAAGTTATTCTTGATATAAAGTAAACAAGATAAAATATAAATGCACGGAAAAGTCTAAATTTGTAAGGTAATAAAAAATCTCCTGCAATCATCCCTATAGTTGATACTAGCCAGAATTCGCACGGCCTTGCGCTGTAAACGAAATAGGTTGTGACGAATCACAGAATGACCCCATATCAGCACTCCATAGGACAAATGAGTCTCACACAATGCAAAATAAGTACTTCTGAGAACGTTAGGTGATACTATATCTTTAAGATTTCTAAGGACAAATATATTTTTGCTGATTTTAGTTGCAACCGCATTTCCATGATTATGCCAAAGAAGCTTACTGTCTAAGTGGAGTCCTAGGAATCTTACCCCTGATTGAAAATTTTCTGGTTGATCAATATTCCTAAGAGTGAAGATAGCATTCACAGTCTTACTGGCATTCAGTTTCATATCGTTATCCTCGAACCACCCCCGAGCCGCCGCCTGCGCTTCCTCGTTAATCGCAATTGCAGCATCAGCGCTTGGCGCTTCATTAACCAAAGTTGTATCATCTGCGTAGAGAATAAGTTTGGAATTTAGAAACAGATAAAGATCGTTCACGAATATTAGAAAGAGTAAAGGGCCCAGTATGGAACCTTGTGGTACACCTTTCGTTACGCATACCTGTTTTGAAGTGTTGTTGTTTATTCTTACAACTTGTGATCTGTTTTCAAGGTATGAGCTTAGCAAGGTGCAGCTAGGTGCTTCTATATAATATGATGGTAATTTACCTAGGAGCTTACCATGTGGCACGCAGTCGAAGGCCCGAGAGAGGTCCAGAAACGACGCAACACCAATAGTACCTTGCTCAAGGGATGAAGTTAATAAGTCGACCAAACTTTGCACAGCATCAGTTGTGGATTTACGCCTTCGGAAGCCAAACTGTGAGTCGCAAAAGAGTTTATTACTTTCAAAATGAGTGTAAAGCTGGTTTGACAGAATTTTCTCAAAAACCTTTGCGAACACCGGCAAAAGGGCAATCGGTCTATAATTCGAAGGTTCACTCTTATCACCTTTTTTGTGCACAGGGATAACTGCAGCGATCTTTAGACAAGTTGGAAATACAAGCGAAAAAATACACATGTTTATGAGTTTTGTTAAAGGAGAAACAATAATGTCTTTGATTGATTTCAAAATATTTACATTCAAGTTGTAGATATCACAGGAGTTACTATTTTTCAGGTTTTCAATAGCATCTCTTACATTTACACATGACACTTCACAGAAATTAAAAATTTGAACATTGTTAAATCTTAGTAATTCTTTAAGATTTCTAACGTTTTCGGTACTATCACAGTCTATATTATTATTAGAGGTAGCATTAGCGATGTCTATAAAAAAACTGTTAAAACGATCACAAGATATATCACAGTCAGTTGAGATGCCTACATTAGCATAGCTGTTTCTGTGTTGGTTTACGATATTCCACACAGCTCTAGATTTATTATTCGCACTATTTATAGCTTTGTCATTGTAAGCTCTTTTTTTTGATTTTATAACTTTGCGATATATTTTTTTAAATTCATTTTTGGCTTCCCTAGAAATGAGTAGTGCCATTTCTACCTTTCCCCTTAACCAAGATCGCAGTCTCCCTTTGGCAAGCAACCTTGGTCTTTTTGATCGGCGCAACAGTGCCGTGTGCTTAACGACCCTCCAGAATTGGCGGGCGCAGTGGTGCCGTACCTTTATGCTAATGGGGGTCGAGCGGCGCAGTAGTCCTATATACCGCCGTGATGGGTATACACCTGCGGTAATTAATTTTTTCTTATATTATTTATCAATATTTAATTCAAATAAAAATCGTATATTCTATCAAGGGTTGCACCTTCCTTCCATAAAAAAATCAGATTAAAATAAGCATTTGTTTCGGCTTTACAGCGATTCTCCCGTTAGGGGCATCATTTTGCACCACTCTCCCCTACTCTTGTGCACATTTACCCCAGTTATAACACTTACCGAACGTAAGGTATAAATGCAGTAGGTACCTAGGTAATAACCTATGTCTATAGGCACTTCTTTCTTACAAGTACAATCCTTTAATCATTCTGATTCTGTACGTAAATTATTAATTCAGTCGTTAAAGGGGGTTAAATAATCGAAGTGTGAAAACGCTATGAAATAACTATAGGGTGGTTAATAGGTTATTTGTGAAAAAGCCTCTCTTGTCGCTCACACCATAAAATTATAATGAATTGTCACCGAAAAGCACAATATTTAGAGAGATTAACCATAATGTGTGTGTAATAAAACACTCGTCAGCGCCAACAACACCTTAACCTAACCTAAAAATGAAGCGCCTCCAAGTCTGGCAGGGCGGGTTTGAAGTGAAGAAACCGTCGGAAGCCCCTCCTTTCCAGGTCCGACTCCGGGTTAAAACAGGTTTAAGCCCCACCAAGATCGACCTGAGCGCCAATCGATGAACGCTTAGGCGGCGTTTACACCGCGTAACGCTGAATGGTAGTGAGATCTACCGGTTGAAAGGTTCAACTAACCGCCAAAGCCAACTATTATATGATTATTCTTCATTATAGTCCCTACAGTCGTAGGAAGTAGATGGTTGGTTTAGAGAGAGCAATTTTCGACGTAAAAAAACGACATATGCGCTCAATTTCGTGTAATTTGGTTTCGGGTTAATCTTCAAATAGTTTTTACTCAATTATAGTGTGAATTACACATATTATCGCAGTTGAATACCGTAAATTGCCCCGCCGGTTTCGATTAACGTCATTAACCATTTAAACGGATTTTCTTCAGATCGGTTCGCGATTAATTCGCGGTTTTCGTTTTTTTCCTCGGTGTTTGAGTGAAAATAAACCAAGTGATAGTGATAGATACCAGTGACACCACTTATTAACAAAACACTTGTGCTTCCAACGTGCTAATCCTAAATGTGCTGAAGCGAATTTTGAAAAATTATCCAAGACGACGCCGTACCTCTTCATCAAAGTGGATAACAAGCCCTTCACGACGCTGAATTTCACGGATTTGGGTTCCCCTTTTGGGGGACCTAACGACGATCCTCCTGGGACGCCAAATACTATGTCGGGGGAGGCGCATCTAGGGCCACCGACGCCCCATGAGTCTAATAATTCTACTCCTGTTTCAAAAAGTGCTTTCATAGAATTACAACAGCATGGATATGGCCCTTTGAGGACATCTTATCAACATCATTTTAATTCGCCGGCGGGAAATGCGCACTCGGGACCGACGGGCACCCACGACGGTGGGTTTCCCAGTCCACGGGGCGCCTTAGGGGCCTATCCTTTTCCTCCTATGCACCAGAATTCCTACACGGGATACCATTTAGGATCGTACGCTTCGAATTGTCCGCCCTCACCCAAAGATGATGGTAAGTACCTAAATTATGATGACGAGTCCGATAGTACCTATCGATAAGTGATGGCTATATAGTTAGTGTATAAGGTTCTAAGGGTAGTTTGCTCAGTCGTGGATTAACCTCTACTCGGTTTACCGTAACTGCCATGGGTTTGGTTGCCAGGCAAGGCAAAAGAGGCTTAAGTTTAGCATTTAAACCAGACTTATTGACTGAACAACCGGCGAACCAACCCTTAATAAAACAAAAATATTGAAGTATTTAATAAAATGTCTATATACTTCCTGGCGCTTTCTAATGACTATATACCTACTGAATGATTTTACAACTTCCTAACTGCATTATAAAGAAAAGATTGATGACTGAATCCTATACCTATAAAGGCAAATATCTAAGAAATTTCTATACCTATATAAACTAAGATTAATGTTTTACGAAAATATAGTGCGATAAAAGTTATATCTATACCTATACCTACTTATTGTTGATGGTCACCAACGGACGGTTTTAACATTGAATAGTGTAAATAAAATACCTAATCGATTATTTAAAAAGTGCATTACCTCCTAAAGTGCTTGTGATAATTTTGTGTAAAAGTTGTACGTGTAAATGAATAGGTTTGTAGATATGATTATGAGTACCTATATAGCATCATCATCAGACACCATTTTTAACTTCTGCGCTTTAGCGCAGCAAGTTAATAAAATCGAACGAAAAATCGAATCGCTAAAAACATAAAATCTTTACGTTTTCGTTTTATGGTTTTGAGAATCCGAAAAAGTGGTTTTTGAAAAATGTCTGTGTGTCTGATGTCTGTGGTCACGCTGCAGCTCAAACACTGAACGTATCGAAATAAAATTTGGCACGCATGTTCAGTGGGCAATTTGTCGGTGCTGATTAGAGTTTGGGCCACAACGGTTCACGGAAAGTGCCTTTTTGCTTATCAACTTTAAAAATTTAAATGCAAACACCTATTTTTGGCATTACCATAGAAAACCCTTCGACTTCTGCTTCTAAAAATGTCACACTTGTGCCCTTTTGGCCAAAAAACGGTGCCGTGAAAAAACCTAAATGTATGACTGAATATTTTTGTTAGCGGATTTGATAGCTGATTTTTTTTAGAGTTGAGAACCTTGCTGTCGTTTTTTCGAAAAATGTCATTTTAATGGCAGAAACGCCCTTCTTTGAATTTATTTTGACATTGCCGGATCGAAAAATGTTATTTTAGGGGTGAAAAACATTTTTACTTAAATTTATTTTAGCAAATGAGCGCCGGAGACCATGCGCACTCGGCACAACCATGGATTACGGCATATAGTACACCCGGCCGACGGCGACGGCGCGGCGGCCGACTTTGACTCACATCAGATTCTGACAGCTCGTTTTATGTTTTTAAACCAATTTTTATTCTTTTATAATTGTTAATTGTTATAATAGCTGGTTAAAGTTAGTTGCTAGATTCTACCGCCTCCGAGACTGCCATTTTTTTTCTATATATACACTGAGAAAAAGGTTTGTTTTAAAGAACCCCGAATTTATTTGCTACAAATAAATCCTAAACCTGGATACGGCGAAATAAATGTAGTACTGCAATTAATAAAATCCTATATTTGATAGATTTAGTTGCCTCAAATAAATGACTTACGTGACACAATTTTAAGAAATATGCGACCCAAAGAAGGGTTTATTTAGTCCCAAATTGCTTGTTTTCTAGTTAGTGTATGACTCTTCTGCCCCAAACAAGTTTTATTCAGTAGAAAAATTCCATTTCACTAAAACGAATGAATTTTATTTAATCCAATTTGTAATATATGTGTCTTAATGTACGAAAGCTTCGTTTTAGATAAATAGATATTTCAAATAATCATTATATTAAATTAATTTCAGATGATGTTTTTGGATGAAAAATATCTTTTGTTTAGTTCAAAATAAAATTTATTAAACATTTGTATGATGTTACAGGAAGAAACGAATTTATCTCCAGTTCTAGTATAACGTGAATATACCTACTTAAAGAAAAAACAGAAATTAAGTCTTCAAATAATATAAATTTCAATTCTTCACCTGAAATCTCGTCTATTCTATGATTTAAAATGTTTTTCAAACCCAATAATCTGAGCAGGTTCCAAAATGAAATTCAAATTATTTTCACAGTCTTACGTTATATACACAATTTTTCCAAATACCGGATTGTCCGAATCATTTGTATCTACGTCCATAAGTAACAACTGTCCTATATACTCTATACGTTATTCCGCTTTTCAAGATTTAATACAATTTACCTAATACAAAGTAACGCACTATCCCACAAACACAAAGAGCAATATGGCGGTTCTAGTTTACACGTCCCATGCACTATGCACTCCAAATCCAAATATTGCGCATAAGTTTCGAAGAAATCTGAACAATGGTTGTGACAAATAACGCCAGGTTTTTGGAAGAATGCCTGGTCTGGATCAAGTTAATGCCAGCCTTGTGCGTAATAAGCTATGCTATTTCTTCCAAAATTAAGATTTATTTATCTCAAATAAATGCACATTTAGGACAGGTATCAAAGTATTTCATTTACCTGAATGCATAATTATATTAAATAAATGGGACAAAATAACAATACGTTCTATTCAAATATGGGCATATCGTTCTTTCAATTCGGCTGTAGTTAAACCAAAGTATTTTTGTCCCTTGTCAAAAAAATCGTTTGAGATAATGAAATTTATTTGCCAGAAGTTATCTTTTTTCTCAGTGTACCTAACTGATGCTTACGTCAATGGAAAAGCAAAAAGCAATGGACACTTTCGGTGGATTTTCAGTATATTTTGCCAACAGGGCAGTAAGTGTGAAAACATTTCTGAACGTATAGGTATACATAGGATTTGAACTTTCCAGGTTCTAGGTAACTTAAAAAAGAATGGGTTTACATTTTAAGATTCCATATAAAGGCATACATGCCGCTCGCCAAAATTGCCTTCTAAAATCCTGTCTAAACTTTATTGAGAATAAAAGCAAAGATATGATATGCCAAAAAAAATGGAGGTAAGAAGCCAAAAGTTCTATACACCAGTCAGTGGTGTGTTTGATAGCCATCATCATCATACGCTAACTACAACCTGCAATAGCATCAGTCTAAGGTACATATATATTAGAGTAAGCACCATTTGTTGTGAGCTATAGTATGATGGCTAGCGATAATCCTATGACTTGGTATACAGGGTTAGTACAAAGTCCCGGAACGGTCAGTTATCTCCGTTATTTAAGATTTTACTTTGAAACTTGATATACCCAGGCACAATTAAATACAGGGAATTCAAAACTGTTTTTAAAGTTAAAAAATCATGTATCATACTTAATCAGAAGTCAAGTCGCGGCCATCACCCTGGATTTTCAAAAACATCGAAGAAATCGGTCAAAAAGCAACATTTTTCAAAACCGCAAGTACACCTCAACCTTATTTTTTTAATACAAATTCAACTGCGCATTTACATTTCCTTTTATTTGTTTTTGCTTTTTTGAAAATTAAATGTTAACAATCAGCCAAAATAGGAAAACGTTTTTAAAAAAATTTAATTGGCCGGTTGAATTTGCTTTAAAAAAATAAGGTTGACTCATCGAGATAACAACCCTTGGGAGATGTTCAGAACACTTCATGATATGATATAAGTGTTAAAAGTTATGTTTTATTTTGTAAGAAGGGAATGAAATCACTTTTATAACAAGCATATCGCATATCGTACACTATTTTTTCTACAAACATTAAGATCAGAAGTCTTCAAATTATTAATTCAAATAAACGTCCATGAAATTTCCTTCCTGTACCCTAAGGTTTTGTGACAATTTGTTGCCACGGCTTGTTGAACTGTTATTATTACATTTTCAATTTTAACACTGACGATGAGTGTAAAAAGTAAATCACTTTTAACACCAGTGTTAAAAGTAAATGACTTAACTGGTGATGTCTGAAAATGCCCTTTTTTAATAATGCCATGATTAATGTCAATAACGTGAACCATCCATATAACATTAACATCATACATATACCTATACCTAAACTTATGACATAAGAAAAAACATCAGGCAGAGTTACCAATTATTTTCTTTTCACAAATGAAAGTTAACACAACCTGCATGAGGACTTTTTCTGATCAGTTGGAAAACGATTTTATTTTCAACCATCGGTTATGGAATTTTCCTGAAAGATTTAATAATGCGAGCTTAATGAAAGTACACGCCATAATTAAAAGAAAATCACTTTTCACTTTAAAATTTTGGCAAGTAAAGAATATACAAATAAATTTCTATATATTTTCTTTCATTTAGTATAACGTGCTGTTCAGAAATTATGGAAACAAATGAATCGGAATCTGTCGAAAGGACGTCTTTAGTTTTTACCAAGGTTAGTTCGTACAGATCATGTCATCTGTCATTTTATATGTAGGTGATACCTATGTCATGGCTGAGTTATAGAAGATCAATGAATTTATGTCTGACACTGCGCAAGCCGAAAACAATATTTATACTGCTATATACATCAGAATTCAACTCTATTGGTATCTTGTATGTCTCTGTCAAATTTTTTCTTTACATAGATTTTGAGCAACGACGATCAACTTTCTTTTCTTAGGTTGCCATATTGAATTTTGACACCATCGGATACTTACACAAAAAAATTAGATTTTTAAAAATGTAACCATCAACATGAACTTTTGTTCTACATTTTATTAAGTAAGTATTTCACCCTTCTGTAAAATTTGTTGGTGTATATAGGAACACAGATGACAATTGTGTCACTAGTTCTATTAGAAAATTATATATGACATTGGCCAAATTAAACATCATGCAGGAATAACACGGGCAGGTTGGTTCGTACTTGTGAGAACCTAGCTCATACGATACGTCATCAAAAATAATATATTTCATTTTGTGGTCATATTATTGGAAAATGCAAAAACCCATCTAAGCTCATTTTAAAAGGTCTTTCAATCAGAACAATTAATTTAAAGGTATACCGTGAGTTTTCAATATTTTATTGTGAAAGCGATTTAGTTCACCGGTAATAAAATACGTCTTGGCGTCGTGTGATTCAAGGTTTGACATGCTTTTTCTCAAAATGTCTATGTTGGCAACATTTTTTAAGGTCGAATTGCCAAAAACATCAAATCGTTATACAGGGTGTTCCTATATTCATAGTCCTAACTCCGCGGGACATATTATTCGAAGGACCATAAACCCCTTATAGGAATTATTTACCGCCACATATCAATATGAACTTTTCTTTCTAAAATGATGGAAGAAATCATATTCTGAGTTTATTTTCACTAATTAGGTAGGTAAAATAAATGTTACAACAGAAATTTTCGCGTTCTAAACCAATCAAAGTCACTTTAATCGAAAAGGGTGCGTTTTAGCGACATTCAACAAGAGCCTCTTTTCTGGGTAGAATCGACCACCGATTAAGATTTTATTATTATTTGGTGAGAAAAATGACTACAACAAAAGAAAATGTAAAATAATATGTAAGACCCCCCAAGAACGCATACCTCTGGTGTTATTAAAAATCAGAAAAAAATTGAAGCGAAAGCTCTTTATAACACTAACCATTGCTCTAAATTTCAAAATCCTATTGTTCATATTTTTCGAGAAATTTTCAGAAAACTGTTTTTTTGAGTATAGGTACAGTCGAAAAACTAAATAATGCACTTTATGCCAAATTCTTGAGTGAATAATTCTTAACTGGCTTACAGTCCTATAGGCTTTTTGACCCAGCATTACAACTCCTAATTGCTGCCGATTCTAATGACATGGAAATGCACCACTATCGACGGGTGGTTTTCTAAATTCTGAGCGTAACGCTCAAGAGTTGGGTGCATGACTTACTTTCTCGACTGTACCCCTTTAAAGAGGCGCAGCTCCCTTATAAAGCATTTCCGGACATATGTCCATAGAAACTTTTCTTCCTAGAATGATGTAAGGAATAACGTCCCGGAGTTAGGACTATGAATATAGGAACACCCTGTATAATGTGGTCTTGGTTTTTGAAAATTGTCTGTCTGTCTGCCTGTTTGTCCGACGTGTATGTGTCTGTGTGACTGGTCAAACGACGGGACCGATCTGGCTGTTTGGTAATTGCACATGGTATAGGTATGATTTACGGAAGATTTAGATTTTATATCAAATCCACCCAACGGAAAGTATGCTTTTTTGAAACGTCAACTATTTTTGTGTGTATCCTATGGCGATAAAATTCAATATGGCGGCCATACGAAAAAAAAAATTGACTGTCGAAAAACTGTTGAAAAAGTTAGTTTACCATTTTTTCGAAAAATGTTATTTTAATGGCGAAAAGCCTCCTTGACTTTGAATAGGTTCATGCAGTTACGATTTGAATTTAAAATTCGCGCCTTGAATCTGTAGAACCGCCTTTAGCGATAACCTGATCATATGGTTAGTTCACGATGTATGCATCACATTTACAAATTCTGTGAAAAAGTGGAAGTTTTTCTACCTCAAGAAGTTTCAACTTTAAAAAAACCGTCATATTTATTTAATCGTTCACTCTTCAGAAAATGTCCCGACAAAATTCACAAATTCAACGCCAATTTTTTCGTGATTTCGTCGTTGAATAAACGTGTGTAGGCATACCCTTTGGGAATTTTGGGATATTTATATTTATTACTTACAATTCTTAGTATCAATTGGGCTCTAGTGATATAGGACAAAGGTGACAGAGAGGCCTGTTAAAGATTAGAGTCTAGGGGGTTGTGATGGAATTACTTTGCTCGCTTATATATTAATAATTTTCCTCAAAATTTTTTATTGTCCTCGTATTAGCTTCTGCACCTTATAAATTTTCATATTATTAATGCCGCAGCTCGTGCCGCGGTCAAAATTAAATTAATATGTCCTGAATTAATATGGAATTACGACAGGTTTGGTGAGCCTTACAATCAATTAAACCATTAAGTAATTACGAATTGATGAGATAATTACAGATGATCTAATCATTTCAACTGAATTTAGTGTTATTTGTTGTCAAATTTCACGTTCCTTATTAAAAATACTGTCTCAGTTCTCAGTAAAAGATCGATGTACAGTGTACACCTTTGCGGCAGTAATTTCAAGTCTACAACAGATATTATAAATAAGTAAACAAATGGAAAGAAAGAGGATCATTTGTATTTACTTGTAGCTTTTAAATTTGACGAGTTTCACCGTTTGAATTTACTGTTTGAATGTTGCGGAGGCTCATTTGAGCCAACAAATTAGGTAGGAACCTCTATACTTCATCAAAATTTTTGTTTGTTTTCACAAACGCGTTTTCGTGAAATCCTGGTCGCGTAGTCATTAACCTTTCTTATTTAATTTTAATCTTATTAAGTGGTGGGCTGTTACTGGGCAATACATCTTCGCCGGGTTTTCTTCCTTTTTTAGGACCGCGCCGTATATCGCTTTGAAAATGCAGTTATGGCAGAAACTGCCGGAAAGAGGTTTTAATTAAAAATTTGTCATTAGAATCTCCTTGTAAAACGAAGAACTAGTATTAAAAGGCTCGGTTGAACAACATTTTTATTATTTAATCATTATTTTGTATTTACTGCAGTACATCATCCAATTTCAATCAATGGATGTCAGCGTCGCTATAAAAAATGTTTTAATCTTTGGCTTGCAATTAATAAACTTTTTACTGCGATGTAATTGCACCGGGTAAATTGCTAATTGCAAAACAACTTTATAAAAAATCAGTTCCAGTTTTGATGTTAATAATATGGTGGTGTCAAGAAAAGTCCTTCATGTGTTTTGTATAACGCGATGGAGAATTTATGGTCGTGATAGACGTTAATAGATTTCGTATGGTCACTTTCTAATAATTTAATAAGACCAATTTTGATGATTGCAATTTGAAAAACTGATCGTTACCCAATTGGCGAAACATCAACTGAAAATTAGGTAATTAATTTTTTTCTAAACCATGCACACATCTTGAGGTTTCATTTTTCGTAACCAAGAGGACAGAAAGTCCATCAACTTTATGGTACCTACTAGTGGTACCTACTAGTAACCATAAAGTTGAGCTATAGCTTAATTTTCAATTTTCTCCCAATTCAAACTAAGTTTCTGTTATTTATATAAAAACGTTATTATATGGATCGCGCCTACCAAAATATAGGTACTCTCTCATGATGATGGTTGGTATAGATTTTCGTCTCTCTAAATCAGAAATATTTTTGTTTACGGCGGAAACTATCACACTTGGCTCGTAATTCAATGTAGAATCAATTTCGTAGATTATATTCAAAAAAAAAGGGTGCTGTTAATTAATTAATTTTGAGGATGCATGGGACTATAATAGGGCCCTAAAGCTACACCTTTTCCAATTGTATTTGAGAAACGGTCACATTTATTTGAGAAAGTTCCATTTGTATTTGATATTTGTCACTTGTAATTGAGAATGTAAGTAGTAGATGTAATTCAGATTAATCAATTAAATACAAGAAAGCAATAATAGGAATTCAGAATGGCAAATTGTATTATTGTATTGTAAGAAAGCATCAATTGTAATTCAGAAACGGTATTTGCTACATCTCACTTGTACTTGAGAAGTAGATGTATTTCAGATTATTAATCACATTTAAGAAAGCTGTAATTGTAATTGAGAATAGTTAATTGTATTTAAGCAAGAATTAATTGTTATTCAGAATATCGCAGAGATTGATGCTTGGAAAACAAATGTCCCTCAACAACGAATTTACCAAGAATTTGTCACGGTTTCCGTTTATACTGAAAGTGGAAAAATATACCTGTCATCAAATCCGTATTACAAAAATATATTTGATTAATCTGAATTACATATTAACCTCCCCACTCTTCACCATTTAAAAAAAAAGGGAGGTTACTGCAATCACTAAAATTTTCGAATTCGAGATAAGACCGGATCTATACGTTTTGAGGTCTCAGGAGCCCAAAAAAGTGGTTTCTAAAATGTGTCTGTATGTATGTACGTTCGTAAACACGCCACAGCCCAAACTACCCGACAGATTTAGCTGAAATTTGGTACGTGTGCATGTGCATGATAACCCAACTTAGATCTGAAAAGCTTTTGGAGCCAATCGTGCAACTAGAAATGCCATTTTGGCACATCAACTTTTAAATTTTAAATGCAAACCCCCATTTTTCATTTCACGATAGAAAAGGCCTTCAAGTTCTGCTTCTAAAAATGTATTAATTCTTAGTGCCCTTTTGATCAAAAATTAAAAAAAAAAGATTTTTATCCGACTTTATGATCGCGGTACAGCCCAAGCCCCTGAACCGATTTGGTTGAAATTTTGCTCACGGGGATTGTATTGCACGTCGAAGAGCTGAACAAATGATGGATTCAATCGGCCCACGGAAACTGCCGTTTTGGCACACCAATTTGTAACTTTAAAATTATTCACTCATTTAACCATCCAAAACAAGTTTTTGAAAGATTTATTGTCACCATCAGAAAGGTCTTCAAATTCTGGTTTTAAGTAAGTAAGACAAAATTCGTTCGCATTTAGTGCTCTTTGGGTCAAAAAATCGAAATTTCATAATAACACTAAAAATACATTATAGCCCAAATTAGAGAATCGATTTGGCTGAAATTTGGTACATGGAGATTGGGTGACCCGTTGAAGACCTGAAAGGCTTTTGGAAGCAATTGGTCCACGGGAAGTGCCATAGGCATATCAACTTTAAATTTTAAATACAAAGGTTTCCCTTTTTATGTCGCCATTAGAAAGACGATCAAATTCTCGTTCTAAAAATGTATTCACAGTTTCTGTCATTTCAGTGAAAAAAAATGCAGCAGAGAAGCGGCTGGAACCTCCCCATCGCGTGGATCTTTGTATTCTGTGTAGATAGTAGTTAATTCAACAGAATTTTTTTAATCCTTGACTAATTTCGCAATTTTCTGACAAATACCGACATCACCTCGGACATCACCCATCACGTTTGACAATATGTTTCTTTTAAGGTTAATCTTTTGCCACCTTTTTGACAATAACTGCCATTTTATGTCATCCACTGTCAGCCCGCACCCTTTTAATGAGAGAATTTTTTCTGTATTTTCCACTGAAATGGCAGAAACTATGAACACATTTTTAGAACCAGAATTTGATCGCCTTTCTAATGGCGACATAAAAAAGGAGGTCTTGTATTTAGAATTTTAAGTTGATATGCTTAAATGGGACTTCCCGTTGGCCAATTGCTTTCAAAAGCCTTTCAGGTCTTCAACGGGTCACCCAATCTCCATGTACCATATTTCAGCCAAATCGATTCAGAAATTTGGGCTATAATGTATTTTTAGTGTTATTATAAAATTTCGATTTTTTGAACCAAACAGCGCTAAATGCGAATTAATTTTGCCCTATTTAAAACCAGAATTTGAAGACATTTCTGATGGTGACAATAAATCTTTCAAAAACTTGTTTTTAATGGTCAAATGAGAGAATAATTTTAAATTTGGAAATTGGTGTGCCAAAACGGCACTTTCCGTGAGTCGATTGAATTCAAAATTTGTTCAGCTCTTCGACGTGTAATACAATCCCTATGTGCAAAATTTCAGCCAAATCGGTTCAGGGGCTTGGGCTGTACCGCGATTTTAAAGTCCGATAAAAATCAATTTTTTTTTTATTTTTGGTCAAAAGGGCAGTAAGAATGAATACACTTTTAGAAGCAGAATTCGAAGGTCTTCCTTATGGTGACGTAAAAAATGGGGGTTTGCATTTAAAATTTAAAAGTTGATGTGCCAAAATGGCATTTCCGGTTGCACGATTGGCTCCAAAAGCTTTTCAGATCTAAGTTAGGTTACGAGATGCCTATGTTCCAAATTTCAGCCAAATCGGTCCAGTAGTTTTGGCTGTGGCGTGATTACAAACGTACGAACGTACGTACGAACGTACGTACGAACGTACGTACGAACGTACGTACGAACGTACGTACGAACGTACGTACGTACGTACGTACATACACACAGACACATTTTAAAAACCCCTTTTCTGGGTTCCTGAGACCTCAAAACGTGAAGATCTGGTGCTATCTCAAATTCGAAAATTTTAGTGATTGCAGTAACCTCCCATTTTTTTTAAATTGTGATGGGGTTGGGGAGGTTAATAGAGAAAAAAATATTTTTCATTAAAAGGGAGCAGGCTGATGACAGTGGATGACATAAAGTATCAGTTATTGTCAAAAGGGTGGCAAACTGTTAACCTTAAAAGGAACATATTGTCAAATGTGATGGGTGATGTCCGAGGTGATGTCGGTATTTGTCAGACAATTGCGAAATTAGTCACAGACAATAAGCATAAAAAAAATTCTGTCGAATTGACTACTATCTACACAGAATACAAAGATCCACGCGATGGGGAGGTTCCAGCCGCTTCTCTGCTGCATTTTTTATGCTACATTCTCAAATGTAATTAGATAATATTAATTAGGAATGGCACTTTCTGGAATAAATGTGTCCGTTTCTCAAATACATGTTGGAAAAGATGCAAAGGTGATATCTTCTGAATTACAAATGATAGTTTCTCAATTATAATTGATCAATTCTTAATTACAACACACGTTTTCTCAAATAATAATTGCCATTCTGAATTACAACTGTTATCTGATGCTCAAATTTAATTGATTTTTAACCTCCCCAACTCCAACAAAATTTTAAAAAAATGGGAGGTTACTGCAATCACTAAAATTTTCGAATTCGAGATAGCACCAGATCTTCACGTTTTGAGGTCTCAGGAACCCAAAAAAGCGGTTTTCAAAATGTGTCTGTGTGTGTGTACGTACGTACGTTTGTAAACACGCCACAGCCAAAACTACTAAACCGATTTGTCTGAAATTTGGTGCGTAGGCATCTCATAACCCAACTTAGATCTGAAAAGCTTTTGGAGCCAATCGTGCAACTAGAAATGCCATTTTGGCACATCAACTTTTAAATTTTAAATGCAAACCCCCATTTTTCACGTCACGATAGGACAGGCCTTCAAATTCTGCTTCTAAAAATGCATTCATTCTTAGTGCCCTTTTGACCAAAAATTTAAAAAAAAAAGATTTTTATCGGACTTTTAAATCGCGGTACAGCCCAAGCCCCTGAACCGATTTTTCTGAAATTTTGCACATGGGCATTGTATTGCACGTCGAAGAGCCGAACAAATTTTGGATTCAATCGGCCCACGGAAAGTGCCGTTTTGGCACACCAATTTCCAACTTTAAAATTATTCACTCATTTAACCATCCAAAACAAGTTTTTGAAAGATTTATTGTCACAATCAGAAAGGTCTTCAAATTCTGGTTTTAAATAAGACAAAATTCGTTCGCATTTAGTGCTCTTTGGGTCAAAAAATCGAAATTTTGTAGTACCACTAAAAATACACTATAGCCCAGATTAGTGAATCGATTTGGCTGAAATTTGCTACATGGAGATTGGGTGACCCGTTGAAGACCTGAAAGGCTTTTGGAAGCAATTGGTCCACGGGAAGTGCCATTTAAGCATATCAACTTTAAATTTTAAAGCAAGGCCTCCTTTTTTATGTCGCCATTAGAAAGACGATCAAATTCTGGTTCTAAAAATATATTCACAGTTTCTACCATTTCAGTGGAAAATAGAGAAAAAATTCTTTCTCATTGAAAGGGAGCGGGCTGACAGTGGATGACAAATTCTGTTGAATTGACTACTGTCTACACAGAATACAAAGATCCACGCGATGGGGAGGTTCCAGCCGCTTCTCTGCTGCATTTTTTTCTGAATTGCAATTTCTCATATAAAACTCCAATACATCTAATGGATTCTCAAATAAATGCAATTGAAAAAGATGTAGTATCATAGGTTCTCGACTGGAAGCGCAGTTACGGGCGTATTAGATATTTTCAAAAACTCAATGTTTTTGAATAGAAATGGATGAGAAATCAGCATTTTTGAAAATAATTAAGCAAATGTATTTGTGCATGTGCAGATGAATTTGAAAAGATGTTTTTGAAAATATAGGGTATGACCGTGATTTTACTTTGGATCGAGTATGATATCTTGCCTCAAAAAAATCCCAGATTCTAAATTAATTGACACAAAAGGGGATTCCATTTAAAAAAACAATGTTAACGTCATTATGTCGAAAACTGCTGGACCAAAAGAATTGACAGTTATTGTATAACTGATAACAAGTTCCTCATATGTGATTCGCTTTTGAAAATAATTGTAGATTAGGACATGATAATAATTGAACGATGCGATGTGTAAATTCTTTTGCTTTTCGATATGATAATAAGGTTCACAGTTTTTTGAGTTTTCTTCTATCAATATGCAAATACTACCTAATATTTAATACAAATTCTGATATTGATATTCTCAGCTAAGGGGTTAAAACTACAGGTCGTGTTTTTCGAGTACATTGGAAAAATGATGAATTCATCAAAAAAAGCTCACTCAGCAGTCGCCAAAAATTATTATTATTCCTATATCCACTTCGGAACCACCGCCCCCCTTGTAGTTTGGAAGTTCCGGCGCCTGTGATGAATATATAGGACCTATATGTATGATTGTATGCCTACCTATAATACGAATTACAATTTTTTGACATTAATTTTTTTTTCGAATATATACGGCGTTTAAATTTAGCTTAGCCTATTAAAATATTGATTCATGATGAATAGCGGGTTAATCAATATTCAAACCGACACCTTTCAATAATTGCTAGTTAATAGACTAAAATAACTAAGTTTAGGTATATATTTTAACAGACAAACTTAGACTAATAATATCTTTATTTTCCATTCTCTCCAGAAAATTTTAATATACCTACTGTACAATAAGTACTTATATCACCATCTTTCATTTTATTTGGAATGATATAAGAGTATACTTATGTAGGTACATCTTATTCAGTTACTATTGACTGCACTCCAAGTTTCTTAGACTGTAAATGGGTTGAATATGCCAGTTTCTTCTGACCAATACCTGACAAATCTCTCCACAATTTCCTTCACCCATCAGGCACCTGTAGTTCAATCTCTTGCAAAATTTACTTATTCGGCCAAAAAACTTAAATCTTGACATGTCACTTCAATAGTAAATGAATGAGATGTATATATATTTCGATCGGAATGAACTGCCAGTTATAATATCGCTCATAATTAGGGTAAAATTACAAAAACATTATGTTATGTTATCTATTCATAATGTGTACTTTCCTTACGGTGCAATAACTTTTCTTATTAAAACGTTGTTAACATGAAATACTTAAAAGGAAGCTCATAAAACATTCAACACGAAACATTTTTGTACAAATGATGTTTAGAGGCATTGGGTCTTTTTGTGTTTTTTATTAAAAACTTATAGGGGAATAGAAAAGAACGGTCGAAGAACCACGTCCCGCCCATGGGTAAGATTAAGATCGTTCCCTTAGTTTCAGACTTAATGAACTTTCCGAAGAATATCCAAACAAAGGTATCTGTACAAGACGCAATTTATATTCTTTAATTTGACTCTAATAACGTTTTGTTGGGATATCTTTGGATTTAATGGTGTAAATTGGCCTTAACGGGGTTATACGCACACAATTGTCACAAGATATCCATCAATAAACACCTTGTTAATAGTACAGCCCCATTATGTGCCATCAGTTTCCATTGAAAGATCTTATCGGCTTATATCACTCCATATAGGTTCATCGAATATTCCGACTTATAATACAATTTATTTTCGGTAGCTTTATCGTCAATTTGATTGATGTTCCGTAAATTCAATTTTTACGTATCAACCAATTTTACCGGAAAACGTGTGGGAATTGTTGAATATTTTATCAAGAAAAGCAAGCTGGAAATACTTGATTTATATTTTCCATCAAGCTTTTAACGTCCACTTTCTACTTCGTCAAAGTCGACAACAAAAGCAAATTAAAAAGAATTAATTTTATCCATAAAATAGCCCTCATGGGACTCACCTACAATGGGCGTGGGACTATCCCATACAAAAAAACCACATTCAAAAAATAAAATTTTCACGGTGTAGTATATTAAAATCGAATGCAATATTTTATGCTCGAGGTGCTGTGTGCCTACATTTTAATCAATATCGAACGTGTGTCTCATGAATTATTTAAACAAATGTTAGTTAATGTTGATTTTAAAATGTTGTTCCGGAAAGTTTATGCACGACAATCGTTTTGTTATTGACCATTCAGATATATCACTGTTCGCTGCCATATACTGTCGCGCTGTGTTTAATTGCTTTCACGGTGTAGGAAATTTAATAATTTGTTAATCCAGAAAATTATTATTACTAATGTGAATGTTGTGTAAAGATCATCCAAATGCAAATTCGCTGTTTTATTGTTGTTGTGAGGCAATTCAGTTAACGGAAAAATTAAGTAAGTATACTTTATTATGTCATTTTAATTTTCCGCGTTATAACTGTTAGGTATACTTCCATCATCATAAATTGTTAACAAAAATATGCTTAAGGTAATCCAATTTGGCTCTTTTTTGGATATTGACAATGAAAGTCGTCTTTATTTAATGAGAAATCGTAATGAGAGTATACCTACATTTATAGGTATATCATCACCTGTTTATTTTTAATAATTTATTTACGTTTATTTGTTTATTCTATAGGTAAAAGCATGATAGATTTAGGTACTGCCTTGTTTCATAACCATGGCAAAGCTACGGGACACAAAATTGCACCGTTATGCAGGGTGATGGTTCCATTTTCCCTGCTGACCATTGGGATCTCCTCAACGCAAACGGTAAAAGAAAAGATACGAAATATGGGTTAAATTAGAAAAAAGTTGCGCAATTTCTTGGTGATTAAGAATCTGGAGAAAGTTCGCCGATATCTTAATTCGTTCCTGAGTTATCCTGAAAAATCTGAAAATTGCAATTTTAAAGAAGAATCCATAATCTTTATTGTTACGATTTACTTGAAATAAAATATTTTTAACAGCTGTCATTGAATGAGCTTGACAGACATTTTCTAGGCCTTCTTTGTAGATTTGTAACGACAGCAAGATTTCTGATGAATTTTAAAGGTTCTTTCGCAGTAACAAAATTAACGTATACCTACAATTATTAGGAAATTAAGAAAAATATCCATGGAGAGTCCATGGAAACCAGTTACCGTTTCCAGTGTGTATATTTTGTCTTTAATTCCTTAATATAGGTACTTAATGTATTTAAAAAATGTAACCAACGTGAACTTTTTTGAAAATATACATAGGTATAAAAGCTTGAGTCGCTTGAGATTGAAGAAGTCGACGTGCTTTTTTGCAATTTTTTTCATTTGGCTGATTTTACAAACAATTCATACAGACAGATCTTAAAAAGCCCTTTTTTGGATTGCTGGGGTTAGCACTTCCGCATATACCAAATTTCAGCCAAATCGGTCTAGTAATTTGGGCTGTAGCGCGTTCGCAGACACTACAGATCGACATTTTTCAAAAACCACTTTTTTGGGTTCCCATCAGTTACCTACCTAAAACTTGACGTGACAAAAATGCATGCGTCGATTGGAAATGAAAAGTAGCTATAAGTACCTATGATATAGTGGGATTCCTTGAGACTGGCGGGTCTGGTCGTAAAACTATATCTATCCTTGAGTTTTGGTTGCGGCAAACCATCTCGAAATCATCAGACGATTGCATTGCAGTTTTGCAATCGAGTGCGCGCGCTCGATAGTTATGGAGGTTCGAATGACAGCCAAGCGGCCGCCCAGTTCTATTCTTGACCTCAATAACTATCGAGCGCGCGCACCCGATTGCAAAACTGCAATGCTAGTGCCTGATCATTTCCAAGATGGTTTGCCGCAACCAGAACTCAAGGCCAAGGGTAGATATAGTTTTACGACCAGACCTGCCGGTCTCAAAAGATACCTCTATAGTGTTTTAATTCTGACCTGGCCCCTGAACGGCATATAATACTAGTAGTAGTTGAGAGTTATAAGACTGTATTTTAATTGCCGCTAGGCCAATAGATGATTATTTTAGAGTGTTCGGACAATTATTTTTTGAAAAAATTACCACTAAAAACCGAAAACTTCTGATAACGAGAACGGGAATATCTCGTTAGATACGTAACGCCCCATGGTTGAGTTTAAAAGATGGGTAGATTCAAGACGACTTTTGGCTACCGCTTGTATGACGTCATCAAGTAGAATTAACAGATTATAAATTTTACCATCTTCTAACTCAATCATGATGGTGACGCCCTATAGACCATATTTCTTTACCATATTCACAATTTCAACGCCATCTATGATCAGTAATGTTAAGGGTAAATTGTATTCCTTATAGTCTTGGGTTGGCCTAACTGAATGTAAACTGTCACCTGGCAAATGTCACTTTTGTTTCACGTGTTTGCACCTTTGTGCAGCAGTTCTCAGTGTAGCGCTATTGCAACAAACCAAAAGGCAATAGAGCACTCAAAACGCAAGAGACATCAGCTCATCAAAAAGATAACCTAAAAGTTAGTATATAGTAGTCAGGGAAATATGAGTTTATTGGTTGGTATTATGTATTATGGCATTATGCAATACAACTCTCAAAATGTCTCGGGCATGCATCTATAAAGTGACGTAGAATATTGTTTATAGACTTTGTCTGTTACTTTTCTTTCGCGTTTTTATTATCTCCTTCGTATCTGAAAACGTTCATAATTTTATTTAGCATCAGCCATAATAAAATCAAATTTGATTTACCTATAATTAGGTAGGTTCTTATTAAAGTTTGGTTTTAAATCTGTACAGGTACAGGTACAGCTATCATACATCAGTGTTTTGCTAATTAAAGATCAATCTGAATATTTGATGATAAATTCTAATAAAATATGAATGTTATTGATAATACAATTTTTATAATATGCTGTCGTTGATACAAAAAAAACGAGAGCAAAATTATTGTAATTTGAATAATTTGCAATAGCTAATCACTTACTTTGATTTGTTTTCAGAAAAATGCCTAGCACTAGAAAGGCCGTCGGGAGGCGGCAAAGGAAAGAAAATGCGAAAGCCTCGAACAATATACTCCAGTCTTCAACTTCAGCAACTGAACCGAAGGTTTCAAAGGACGCAGTACCTGGCCCTACCCGAAAGAGCGGAATTGGCAGCGAGTTTAGGATTAACGCAAACCCAGGTTAGTTTCTGGACATAATTTACTTTGTAATTTCTTTCCGGATTAAGTATTAGATTTAAATTAATCATCGGGCTCGCCTTTCCTTTTGATATTAGGTTTAACTCCACTCGTCTTTTTTCAGCTGTTGGAATGGTGCTGTTAATTTTCTTTGACTTTCGCCGATTTTACCTGAATTTCAGGCGTAATTAAAATAACTATAAAGATAACCGGAATAATAAAATCGGCTCTTATCGAATTGTAATTAGTAGTTTTACGACTGATAAAAGCATTTTACAACTACCGGCCGTCGAACCATTTTTAACTAAGTATAACGAAATTTTTGATAAAAATTCTTTGGCAAACTTCTCCACCGGATAATGGCAAAGGTGTTTTTTTTGACAAATTATTCATTTTATTTACACCCGTGTTCCACACCTAAAACAATTGTTTATGCTAATTCCGACCATTAAAATACACCCACTTAAAGCTACTTCAGGAAGTCCCAAAATTTATATACATATTTATATTTTTTATAGTTTATGATATTAGAACATTCCGGTTTTCAGTTTTGATATCTAATAAGTTTACGACACACTTCCAGCTATCACCGGCTTTTTACAACTCGGACATATTTAATTAGGTTCTGTATAGTTTTAAAAACATAAATGAAGATTAATATAGGTAGGTAACTTCGGGTGCGTCTTGTTGGTAGAATGTTTTAATGACCTCTCACCATCAGAATGACAAAATTACATACGAGATCATAAGGAAATTGCGAAGGAAGTTCATGATAAAGCTATATCGTAAAGTTTAAACTTGCAAATATAATAATAATGTCCTACGGGATTACAAATTATAGGTATACCTACAGAATGCTCCTAATGCTAGTATAAATCGATTCTCTTATAGATCACGTCTCGTTTATGAAGTTTTCAAAATCTATGCTCAACATGAAATTAGTAAATTAAGTATTGAAGAGATTCGGCAACCGCGCGACTGGAAGCGTTCCAAAAATTAAAAAGGAGATTTTTATATTTTGTAGTAGCTAATCTAATACCTATCTAATATCACTAAAGTTGAGAGTATACTGGTTGATTCCGTTTGGTATTGGCCCCCTTTTTTCTTTGAATAGAAAAATATATAAAACCCTCGATAAGACCGTATATATTTGTAAATCGCATGACAAACTCTATTAAATGGCGGTATTAAGTTATTAAATGGTAACATATGACGATATTCAACTTTTTTCTTCAAATGACAAGCGGATTCTTTCTTGTAGACGATTTTTTCTACATTCATTTATGTAAAAAAAGTTGACAATTTCACTAGAAAACTTTCTAGAAAAAAAATAATTTTGATAAACCATTTTGGTAGTTTTGTTGTCAATAAACGCAGTTAGCCATGGAAAATGTTGGTTTGTGGTTTTGACTAATGTCGCCCTCACTTCAAGGGTCGTGTTTTTTAAAAATTGTAATTCATTTATGTTTAAAAACGTTGATAAGTAATAATGTTATTGTTATTAAAAAGTATAAGCAAGTGGGGTATTATTGTTACTAATGAATAAAAGGGCAAATAATAATAATTTTTTGTGAAACTACGGTCCTTATGATGTGTGACATTAGACTACACAACAATTCACTTTTTTCAGGGCTAACTACGTTTATTGACGAAGAAATTTTAGAATTGTGTCTAGTCAAATTATTTTTTTTTCTTGAATTTTATCTAGTGAAATGGTAAACTTTTTTACATAGGTATAGTACGGACGCTCTTGGGAAAATCGGGGGGTTACCCTGCACTTTATGATTAAGGGCTGGTACTTTGCACACTTCTTACCTAGATGCCAAAGATCACTTTTTGAGGTGTTGCCAAGTTTGAATTCTATGCGGCCACTTGCCTTGGCGGGTTGCCTATCTCTAGGGCGTACTTCCCGGAATCGCCTATTTTTCCAGCTTTTTCGCTGTCAAGGCTCTTCAACGGGTCACCCAATCTCCATGTACCAAATTTCAGCCAAATCGATTCAGTAGTTTGGGCTATAATGTATTTTTAATGTTGTTACAAAATTTCGATTTTTTAATCCAAAGGGCACTTAATGCGAATGAATTTTGTATTATTCAAAACCAGAATTTGAAGACCTTTCTGATGGTGACAATAAAATTTTCAAAAACTTGTTAAGATAGTAAAATGAGGGTATGTTTAGATTTGAAAATTGATGTGCGAAAACGGCACTTTCCGTGTATCGATTGCCTTCAAAAAATTTTCAGCTGTAATACGGGTAATACAACCTCCATATGCAAAATTTCAGCTAAAAAATCTCGAATATTAGATTTATTGTCAAAAAGGCACTAAAGAGTGAATACATTTTTAGAAGCAGAATTTGTACGGCCTTTCTTATGGTGACGTGCAAAATGGGGGTTTGCATTTTAAATTAAAATTCCGAAAAGTATCGGCCCCGGAAATAGGCAACCTGCCACAGCAAGTGGCCGCATAGGCTTCAAACCTGGCAACACCTCAAAAAGTGATCTTTGGCATCTAGGTAAGAAGTGTGCAAAGTACCATCGCTTAATCATAAAGTGCAGGGTAAAACCCAAGAGCGTCCCTACTAGTAATTGAATTTAGAAAAATATGTCTACAAGAACCCACTAAAAAACGTACAGCTTGTCATTTAAAAAAAACAGTTGACAGTCGTCATTTTGACATATGTCATCATAGAAACGACTTAATATCGCCATTTAATTGAGCTTGTCATGCGATTTTATATATGGCTTTATATACATATTTGTCTCTTCAAATAAAAAAGTTACAAGGGGGCGAATACCAAACTGAATCACCCGGTATAGCCAGCGGTTGGAAGACATTTTTTCTTAATTAAGCGTTATGCTTACTTGTTGCTTATTAATTTATGAGATAGAAAGAATAGAAATACATCAGGTCAATTTTCTGGCTCAATTCTTCATGATCTGAGTAAGGTCTAATATGCCCATAAATGGTTAACCATGCGCTAAAAATACTCATTGACCAGAGGAAGGTGCACTAATAATAAACGTATATGCATATGAAAAAAATGTTAATTACTCCGCCATAAAATCGAAGTGCGTTGAATCCATTATATAAGAAGCATCATTAAACTAAAAACCCGGATGCTATTTAACATTTAAAGTGAGTTTGTTCCATGCGGGGCAAGATGTCTTGTTATTAAAACCTCTGGATTTCAATACCTACACGAAATTTTTTAAATTTGCGACCTGCAGCTGTGGAGGGACATAAATTGTCTTTCTGAAAAAGTCAGGACAAATAGGAAATTGTAAATAAAAAAGGAGACTTGAGATTTCATTCATCTGGAGTTCTTATTCTTTTATTAACTTTGCTACTGTTCTTATACTATCATTAATTCACCTGGCAGCATACTGTAAAATCCAGTGGCCCAACAGCCTCCAGACAATCCTCGTTAAACAAAATAACAATTAATGATTGTCAGTACTTGCCTGGCCAACGGAGCGAGCGCAATTTTAAATTTCATGCCTACAATTATTAATTCGATACATATTATTATTTGTGGCGTTTCTTTTTATTATTAACTGAAGAAACCCGGCTGTCTGAAAGAAAAAAGCACTTCCCACTGTGAGTACCGATTAAGAATCTATTGATTTTTTATTTTCCAATAGGTGCCTCTCTAATTTACCCTTATTGTGACGGTACCACTTTTGTCTCTAAGAATTCAGAACATGATAATTTATTATTTACCCAGTAGGATTGGTATCTCGGACTTGGTCGGAAGCAGATACCAATTGCCTATTCATTATTAATGAGAGCTGCCAACAATTTTTACTGGAAATTAATTGTACTGCATTCGTATGACAACTACGAATGCTTTGCAGCGTACCTACTACCAGCATGTTCAATGGCGTTTCACGGTTAGCGTCTCTGCGTCACAAGTTACTCCTGAAGTATTTTGCAAACCGAAATTACATTTGAATCAGATGTTAGCAGCGTCTAATATTTAGTTAGTGTTTAGTTTGCCCGCTAATTTTTATCGTGACGACGATGATGGCTTCTGGCTTGGGTAACTTTTTCCATAACAGTACCGTTGTAAAATTTTCATAGAAAAAAAAACACGAATTTCGCGCTACGTTCCTCAGTGAGTGAGTGCGGACCACGATTGTTAACTACACGGAACGGTTTGTAATTAAGGTGCATCATGAGACCGAGCCGGTACTACGTTCCGTGTGCGTGCAGTTTTAGAAGGAAATACTTATAAAAGTAAATGTAGTAATGTAGGTATGTATTGGCTTAATTGTTTAGTTGAACCGAATATGTAGTTCGGAAAGAATAGTGAAGATTTTTCGAACCCATTCAAAATTTAAAATAAAAAAGCGATAGATAATTTGTTTAATTAGACTTTTCCGCGCATCACCTACTTCTCGTCACACCTTTGCCGAAAACGACAGTCAAGGATTTCAAAAATTCAATTGAAATAAGTGTATAAACAACCATAGATATAGACACAAAAAAATATATAAAAGGAGGGCACTTAATAGTTAGTGGCTACTTTGCATTAAAACCTTATAGTATCTTGAGATATCTACATCATGTTTGTTTGTTCGATAGGACATTTTCACCAAAAGCTTGGGAAACTGTTTTGACGATATTTTGACGACCACTCGCTTTTGGCGTTACACTTACAGAATTTGAGAAAATAAACCAGACAAATACTTATACCTTATATGTGAAGGAATTAACTATACCTCGAAAGCATGGTTTTTATATTTTTTCTCTTGGTCATTGTCCATTAGAGGTATGAATGTATACCTCTTACAAGCATCATATCCATATTTTTCCGCTACATCGATATTTTTACATTATACTATTACTATTAATAAAGAAACAAACGCCAAGGGCGAAAATAATGGCCGGCCTTATTGCTATACGCAACATGTACAATAGTGTTAATTATTTTACAATAAATCACTGTAAAAGGCCATAATAATAATAATGATAATGTGCGTACCTATTCAGGATATTCCCTAGATATACCGCCAAACATTAGGCGATCATTCAGAAAACCTATGTGTCCTAAAGTGCTTAGCTTCCAAGTTACGTTACAGCGTGTGCAAATTACAAAAATTACAAAAATCCAAAAACGTTCAAAGATATTTTGATAAAACGTTACGTAAGGAGCAATCTGCGAAGTATACCTACACTGAAAATGTCGTTGTACCAAGTCAAGGGACGTTAGGTGCAGATAGGTACCTAACCAGATGAATACTCTTCCCTCGACCTTACCCGTCAATCGTCATCAAGTACGGTATACGGTTTCATGCAAATATGAGTCGTATTTATTATTTACCGGGTAAAACCGAACAAAATCGCTGTCTTCAGTTTTAGCATTCCTAGAACCCAAAAAATGGTTTTAAAAATGTGTCTGTATGTATGTACGTACGTATGTTTGTAAATACGCCACAGCCAAAACTACTAAACCGATTTGACTGAAATTTGGACGTAGGCATCGCATAATCCAACTTAGATCTGAGAACTTTTAGAGCCAATCGTGCAACCAGAAATGCCATTTTTGCACATTAATTTTTACATTTTAAATGAAAATTTCGATTTCTCACGACACCATAAGAAAGGTGCCCTTTTGACCAAAAACTGAAAAATTCAAGATTTTTATCGGACTTTAAAATCGCGGTACATTCCAAGCCCCTGAACCGATTTGGCTGAAATATTTTGCTTATTCGGATTGTATTACACGTCGAGGAGCTGAAAGCGTTTTGGATTCAATCGAGCCACGGAAAGTGCCGTTTTGGCACAGCAATTTCCAAATTTAAAATTATTCTGTCATTTAACCACCCAAAACAAGTTTTTGAAAGATTTATTGTCACCGTCAGAAAGGTCTTCAAATTCTGGTTTTAAATAAGACAAAATTCATTCGCATTTAGTAGGTACCTACCCTTTGGGTAGAAAAATCGAAATTTTGTATAGTAACACTAAAACCATGTTATAGTCCAAACTACTGGATCGATTTGGCTGAAATTTGGTACATGGAGATTAGGTGACACATTGAAGAGCTGAAAGGCTTTTAGGAGCAATTGGCCCACGGGAAGTGCGATTTAGGCATATCAGCTTTAAAATTTTAAACACAAGATACGGAAATCAAAAATAATTAGACTTCCGCGAGTGTGGATAAAAACGCCTTTCTGGTGCACTTACAAAAAGCCATAGCGGTCGATCCTGACGTCCTGGAAAGATGTGCCACAGTAGAAAGTTGCTTCTTTGTAACGGAAGAAAAACATTAAAATTTTTCAAAAATCTGTAAAGAGCCAGGATCAAACCTAACTTTCCTGCAGGCGAGTTTTGAACAAATGAACAAATGAAATACGGGACTAAAAAGAAGTGTACTTTTTCCAAATTCATCTGACAGACAGCTGACAACTTACGAAAATTGGTTGAGAAAACTGTCCGATTCTTTTTATTTCTGAGTTACAAGACACTCTGAATCATCCTGTGGCCCTTTTTTGAGATACCGGAAGCTTGATTAGAAGACCAGGAATCCGCATAGATCGAGATTAGGTACCATCGTGATCAGAAAAAACGAGTACAGCGAATGACTTTAGACAAAAGCATTTTTTAACATTTTTACGGCCGGCAGTTCAGTGCTTGGTTAAATTATATAACCACGATTAATTTTCCTAGAGACCATTGTTGATACAATCGTATCTAAGGAAGTTAATCATGATTATCATTTAACCAGGCACTGAAATTTTGGGGGTTAGATGAAAAAACGTGTGGCTAAAGTCACGTCACTGTATTCGTTTTTAATGATCACGTTGCAGAGCTGGGAAAGTTACTTTGAAAAAGTAACTAGATACTTTTCAAGTTACTTTTCATAAATAGATACTAGATACTTTACTGAAAAAAGAACTTAGTTACAAGTTACTTATGAAAAGTAACTAGATATAGTATCTTAGTTACATTTGAAGTAACTTAGTTACTTTTGGTATCTATAGATACCTACTTTTAAAAAGTAACTAAATACTTCTGTAAGTAACTAGATACAGTATTTTGGTTACTCTTGGCGTAATTTAGTAACTTTCATTCTGTTATTAGAGACAGTTGGGATTGGGTTTAAATAGTAAATACCTCGACAATTTCGGCGGAGGATAATTTTTTCATGAATATTTTTCTTTGCACTTTACTCAAAACTGCACGCACACAAAAGCCATTTTGGGCCAATTCAGAGCAATTGCAAAATTTTGAGATTTGTCATGTTTTCTGACGTACCGCATTGAAATCACTTCTACCAACTCCCTGTTAGTAAAATTCTTTGCAAAAATTCCTCACACCAACCTAGAATCCAAATTTTGACGTTCTGTCACTTCAATAGAAAATTAAGGGAGATTAGCTAGTATAGCTACTCATATTTTGTGCTTTGTATGTTGTACCATTAAAATTATTTTATACCATAAGTTAATCTAGATTTATAATAATTAGAGCAAGCCAGTTTCGTTACTAATCAAAGAATAAAGATCATGGCCCTCTATAATTATAAATCTTGATGATATCATGGTATGTACATATGAGCCTTTACTCAGACTAGAAATATAGTAGCGCTACATTTATAAGAAGGTGAACGAGGCTAGCAACGAGGCTAGACGATTAGCACCCCGCTGCTTAAGAAGAGTCATTTAAGACATTTGCACAGAAAACCAGGCAGTTTTAACACCTGCACAGTGTACATTTATCCGTGTCAGGTCTTAAAATTGCCTGGTCCTCTGTGCAAATATCTTAGTTGACCCTTTTTGACCAGCGGGGTGCTAATCATCTAGCCTCGTTCACCTTCTTATAAATGTAGCGCTACTATACCAAGAATAATGTCGTAAAATATAATTAAAACTGACGGATATTGCCTACACCTGCAACTTTTCTCAAAATTGTTGATATTATTGGAAAAGTATCTAATTGCATAAAAAACTAGTTACTTTTTTATGTCTTTAGATACTAACCAAAAGTAACTAGTTACTTTGGAAAGTAACTAAATACATGAAAAGTAACTAGATACAAGAAAAGTAACTAGTTACTTTTTTATGTCTTTAGATACTAACCAAAAGTAACTATAAGTTACTTCAGTAGAGTAACTAGATGTAGTTACTTTTCGTAGGGAGGAAAAAAGTAACTAGTTACCAAGTAACTTAGTTACTTTTGGTAACTAGTTATATAAAAGTAACTTTTTTCTAAAGTTACTCCTAGCTCTGTCACGTTGGTACCATCGTGATCAGAAAAAACTAGACACGAGTATTTTCCAAAATTTTTGTTAAAAATGCTTGTGTCTAAAGTCACGTCGCGATACCTATTTTTAGACGATGCAACGATTTTGTAACCTGCCCCCTATTGCTTCACGTATCTGTTATAAAAAATAATCAGTTAGTTACTTTTCAAATTTTCAAAAATGTGAGGTTATCTTACAGAATTAGTAAAAGACGCACGGCTTGGTCACGTTTTAGCTTTTCTGTTTTTCAATGCCCCCTGTTCCTAATGACTTTTTTATGGAAACCCGGTACATACCAGCATACATACACCCAGACATTTCTTAAAAACAATACTTTTTCGTGATCTTGGTGTCTCGAAATGTAAAGATCTGGTGTTATCTCAATTTCGTATTTTGGATTGATAAGCAGTAACCTCTAATTTTTATGTTGCTTGGTATTCATCATTCGCAGTTCCACAAGTTTAGGTAGGTAATTCAAACATTTTCATTTTTTATTCCTCTGATTTGCTCACCATATTAGAATACGATCTCTAGGTATGCATAATACCTATATTGTAGCAGTTGTATCTTTTTTTTATTATTGTCCCACTTTTATATTGTCATATATCTCCTTTGTTAGTTGAGATATTCGCCTGAAATAAAAACAGGATTGTAGACCGTAGTCCCAAGTTTTGTTCTGGACCTTCAGCCGGTATATTCTTACACGGATCGTTAGAGAATTTTCTTCTGATTCCATTTATATAGGGTAGTTGATAGTTTTTGATTAAAAAAATCGTGAAAATAAATTGCTTTTATAACTTATGGCTATGTAGTGAAGGTCTGAGTGTTCTAAGAAAATTGTAAAAATTGTAACCTTCTTTAGTATCATAGTAACAAAGTAGGTAAATGATTTATTCACCCTAAAACATTACAAATTAAAAATTTCAAATTGATTGCCATTTTTCAATTAGACATTCTCGTACATTCTAATGGTCCGATTATTTCAAATTGTATTTTTTTCTCGAAAACTATCAACCCCAGATATCAACTACCCTATATCAATGAAATCAGAAGAAAATTCACTATCAATCCGTGCAAGAATATACCGGGTGTCCCATTAAAAGAGAAGGAAGTTGCATCCACAGCGCTTAAGGTCCGACGGTAATCGCTGAGAGTAAGCTCCAGAACAAAACTTGGGAGTACGGTCTACCAACCTGTTTTTATTTCCGGCGAATAGCTCAAGTAATAAAGGAGATATTCCAATTTAAAAGTGGGTCAATATTTAAAAAGACCCTGTACAACCTTAGTCGATTAGATCGTTTAGTAACTCCAAAACTAATTGAAGTATAGGAATACTGGAACCCCTGAATTTGCGCGAGCGAGGACCTGACCTGACCTGACCTGACCCGACACTTCCAGAGATAATAGACTCTACGTGAATGACCCTGTATACAAGACTGCTTCACCCTGAGCTTGGGCTTATTTGGTTGAAGACATCCAATCACACAACATTAATTAGCCGTTAGGACGACGACGGGTTGAGCTGATGGAATTGTAGCAGCTTATTTTTCCAGGTTATTATTATCAAGAAAACTGGGTAACTCGTTATGCCTTAGAGTGCTTAGGACATTAAAATATGTAGATAAGTAAATAGTTTATTGTTTTAAGGCCTTACAGTAGCTTATTCTCACCCGCAGGAGCTATTCTTGTTTTTTTGTCTTTGATATGGAATGTTTATACAGGGTGGCTCACTGAAAAGGGTTATCATACTCGGACTACCTACGTCGCTTTTCTCGATAAAGTCTTGCAGCGATTATTGAATTTTTGCCTTCAACGTTAAAAGGGAAGAAATACTTATGAGATACTTTTGGAGTTTCTAATTTAGTAAAGAACCCCTTCGAAATGTACGAAGACGCAGAGGAGTCACAACAAAGATTTTAAAGTTTTCATAAAAACACTCAGTCACTTGTGATTGGTTATGTGCATACCTCATCAGATGGCGCTAGCAATAAGATTTCTGGCAACAGCATAGCTAATAATTGCACCTCACTCTCAAGGAAAATCATGCTGAAATGAAGGACACTGGGCAATCTCATGAGTTATGCACCCCATCATACTAATGTCGTTACGTCATGACATAAGTCGACTTGAAATCAGCCCTTAATTTATTTTGTCCTTATATTTTCAAAATTTTGTTGTAGCTTCATTACGCCTTCGTAAAACTGAGAAAATAATACGGAACCTTTATGTTTTGAGGGTCTTGACACTTCTTCCCTTTTAAAAATCGCGATCTTAATTGCTCGTTTTTTGTGTCAGAAATGGTAATTGGTTATACGAAAGCTAGAAAAGTATATTTTATTTTGTGTGAGACTATAATAACTTTACTACTAATTCCTAACTAAATATTGATATCACCACACTCTTTAACTTGTTCTAATTTACTCAGCTTTTCATCATTAGGTTTGTAGTTAATTGTACACTGGTATGTTATGAGCATTTTGTAGCATAGGTACACTCAGGAGATAAAGTAATGGCCCTACACCGCTCACAATGTGGACAGATTATCAAAAAAATTAAAATTGAAGGTGAAAACCTCTTTATTAAAAGTACTCGAGTGCAATACAAACCCTCACAAACCTATTTTGAGTGTCTTTTCAAAAAATCTGTCGTCATTGTTCGCGATCGAGGGTCAAGACTTTATCTCCTGACTGTACCTACTACATCAAACGAGTAAAACCATCAGCTCGCTCGGGGGAAATTATGTGTACCGCCTTAAATGAAAATTTGTCTTTTCCTCACGAACACTATTAAATTCCTATAATTTTCAAAGCAGAGACGAAGCCGTCTACAGTTAAAATTTATGAATCTATCAGGAAAACACTTTATCGATAGGCAGAAACAGTTTCATTACCCATGCCACTTATAATAAAACATTCCGAACGGTATTAAGTTTTAATAAACTCTGTGCAAGTCTAGCATGACAGACAGTCTACAAGGAAATGTTTACTATACCTTAAGAAAAAGTGCCAAGAAATTCGCACCTAATTAATTCGGTGTCGCCGTGAAAACTGTGCCAAAACCCCTCTATTAGTTTATTAATTGAATTAATTTAGCAATGCAATTAAACGGTAATTCGCCCAGACAGCTCTTTTTTTGCAGCCGCAGTCGTCTGTCTTCCACCTTGGTAGTGATTGTCGCGCGACTTCTAGGCAGTGTGCTAATTAGAAGCACAATTTATGAACCATGCAGCCCCAGTTATAACGTAATGGTCAATTAGGAAAGCGCTAATCTCACTTCTTCTTTATGAACACCACCCCGACGATCATAAATATCACATCCAGACTTAACCCGCAACATAAAGGGGGGCTCGTTTTTTTCGTTTTGTGACACCGAAAGACGATAGAAAAATCCGACCCCTTTCACCCACACCAGCTTCCAATAAATTGTGACTTGCAAGCAATAATTATTAAATAATGAATACTCTGGAGACGCATGATGTATTCAGCTCCTCCTTCTTTACGCATTTATTTCAATTTTATATTTATCGAAAGGAAACATGCATTCTCCCCAATCTTTATAAATTATGGCTTAATCGATACCGAAATGTTGGTTCTCAAAGGACGAGCGTGAAGTATCAAATATTTAGGGAAAAACGTGTTTTGGTTTTACAGTTTAACCCTTTCACTATCTTCAAACGACCGATTATAATTATTATATTCTGGACGCTATCAGTAATTCTACTATCTCAGCATCATGAAAAATTCAATAAAAACGGAATTTTACCCAAATCTCTACTGTTTTAGTTCATTTTCATAAAACATATTATGGACGCCCATAATTTGGTTCGGGGAGTTTGAATAAATTTTAATATTTTTGCATTCGCCTTAGATCCTCACTAATTTGCATAAAGGCTGAACTTGCTGCAATATAAAATTTTGACGTTCACAGCCTTTTTTTTTATTGCAAACGGGAAATAATTAATCATCGACAATGACAACGGATATGACCAACGGTCTTACAAGAAATTTCGCGATCAAGAATTTATAATTAAGCTGAGATCGGTAATGACTATACCTATAATATATTCGTTGCGCTCTAAATGGAATTTTAAGGAAATCCCTGAATGTATAAAAGTATACCTAATTTCCGACCAACTTCTTATACCGGGTGATTCAGTTTGGTATTCGCCCCCCAGCTAATTTTTTTATTATAAGAGAAAAATATAAGACCATCATTTGTAAATTGCATGACAAACTCTATTAAATGACGTCGCTAAATCATCTACCTGATGACATTATGTCAAAATTACGATGGTCAACTTTTTTTATTCAAATTACCTACATTCCATAATTTTTTTCGTTCAAGTATGTAAAGAAAGTTCACACTTGCATTTTAAAAATGCCGAAGGAAAAAATAAATTTGATTATTTCCAAATTACCTTTTAAACCAATCAATTAGACTCATTTTTAAATTTATATATCCAATCAAATTCATTTAAGAATGATTAATGCACGAGTCATTTAATCGTTTCTTTGGTGAATTGATCTTGAACACAATTTTTTCACTGCTGAAAATAAACACGTAAACTAAATTAACGGAAATAAAGGTCCATAAATATGACCACCAGACACATATCCTACACGCACGTAATGTCTTCCTTCCACAAACCATATTTTAAGTGGTTTTGGACATAAAGGACGCAGATTTCTTCTGGATATAATCTCAAAATTCAATTACATTTTGTTTGGACGTTTGCTAACCTCAAACGTCAATGGATTATATAGAGGCTCGTTCACAACATCTTATTGGGCTCTTAGAGAGTATAGGCAACCCCGGTTTAAAAACTCATACATTTATCACAATAAAGAGTTTAATTTGCGAAAGAGTCTTACCGAATACCACTCGTGCATCGCTATTGTAATCGGTTAAATCTTGGAAATTAATTACTCAAGCTTTGTTGCCGTTAAGGTAAAACGAATCGAACTAAATTGCCATTTATTATCAAATCAGATAATAAATGGCAATTTAGTTCTCATTATTTTATCACCGGCAACAAGCTTTCGTAACCATTTTCAAAATTTAGCCGATTAAATAGCAGGCACTTGTGGTATTATAAGCAAGAAAACTATTCAATAATTTTCTTATCAATAGAAATGTAGTTAGCCAAGGAAAAAATTTAAGTATTGTGTTGACTAATGTCGCACCCCTTCTAGGAAAATGTTTTCTTAAAGTACAGTTCACTTAACTTTTCTATCTATCATAGTAATAACGTTATTCTTATTAATGAATTAATAGACAAAAGGGGTATTATTGTTATTAACGTATAAAGTGTAAATAAGTTATTATTTTTTAAGAAACTATGGTCCTTACAATAGAGTGACGTTAGTCAATACAATAATTTATTTCTTTTCCGTGGCTAACTACGTTTATTGACAACAAAATTGCCAAATTGTTTTACGACATTTTTTTTTCTCGTAAATTTTATTATGAAAGTATAAACTTTCTTTACATACCTACTTTTACATATATTTTTTTCTCTTGAAATAAAAAAGTTACAGAGGAGGGGGGGCGAATACCAAACTGAATCACCCGGTATATTTATGTATATGTATATTAATAACACAAATAAACTATTTAATAATTTCTGTAAGCTATAAATACCACACCATACAATTAATAAACATCACTTCAATATAGCGTTAGGTTCATATACCGGGTGTATCTTAAAAAACTAGTCATGTCAAGCTGTGAAACTGCAAAAAAACCGCCCCCATGTCCTATACAGGGTGAGCAATTTTTAGATGCTCTGATCATTAGTATCTCCGAAACCATATTATATGACGCTATTTCTTGGTGATTCATATTCTGAAGGGAAATCCCCGATATTTTGATTCGTTCCTGAGTTATATCAAAAAATCTGAAATTGCCAAATTTAAAGAAAAAATAATATCTTCCTAACGTTTGATGTTATTTAAATGAAACTTGGAACTTTAATATTTTTGACAGCTGTCAATTGAATGTCATTGACAGAAATTTTCTAGGCTTTCTAGATTTTGAATGACGACAGTCAATTTTTGATTTTTTTATGGCCACCATATTGAAGTTTGACCATCAAATATATAAAAAAATTAGCTTTTCAAAAATTTAGTTAACTTGAATTTTTTTGACAGATGTCAGAATTTGAAAATTGGTATGAATAATTTGTAAAATCACCCTAAACTTAGATGAAAAGCAATTGCAAAAGACGCCGACTCCGTCAATCTCTTATAACACGTGAAATCAATTGAATTGAACAGTAATAAATTATGTCTTGCGGTCGTGTGACTCAGACTTTCACATGTTTTTTCAAAAACGTTAATGTTGTTTGCATTTTTGAGAAGTTATTTTTTCTATGTATTCAGCGGTGTTAAAATTCAATATGGTGCCCATAAGAAAAAGAAAAGTTGACTGTCTTTATTCAGAATCTAGAATGCCATTCAATTGACAGCTGTTAAAAATATAATATAAAAGTTTCATTTCAATAACAGATATTAATTTTTCTTGAAATTGGCAATTTTCAGATTTTTTTTGATACCTCTGCTACGGGCACTAATATCGGGAAATTCTCTCCAGATTCTTAATCCGTCAAAAAATGCGCAACTTTTCTATAATTTAACCGATCCCGGACCTTCTGCCGTTTAGAAGATCCCAATGGTGAGCATCGAAAAATTACCCACCCTGTATGTCCTCACAGCTTTTCATTCAAGCACTTTTAAAAATGTTGCATGTTGACGTTTCTCAATGACGGCGGCTAATTTTAAGAACAGCCATGGGTTTCCAAAATACAAAAGTTCCGCAGCCTGATACAACTAGTTTTTTAATGTACGCATGCACTGTACTAGGTACCCATCATTCATTATTCAGTAAAATGTTTAAAGTAAGTAACCTAACCTACTTCCATACCATCTAAAATATCTAAATTGTATCCTTACAAAGTACCAAAAACTAAGACTGCTTATATTGTCTTGCTACACCTAAAGATTGCAGAAACTCTTTAATACTACATCAAGAAGTCGCATATAAGAACACGTTTAAAAAAGTATAAACAAAGAATTTTTTATGGCCGCACATATAGAGAGCTCCTTCAAACACAATGGACTATAAATTACATATTAGTGTACCGCAAGTTGAAGCAAAGGTCCTACCACCATAATTTCAAGATCAACAACACGACCATGACAGTTTGTGAATCTGTATCCCATGATTCAACCCATCATTACGCGTTGTCAAATGACAAATTTATTCCAGAATCATAGGGGCGACAAACCTGTGATTATCTGATTTCTGCAAGGTGGTAGGAGGAAGTTTAACATACTTCTGAATTCCTTAAAACTGCAAAAATATTGGGTTTTGATGGGTGGATATATAGTGGCCCCTGGCGTTCAATACGGAGAGATCATATCAATTAAAATTAGTTGAATAGCAGTATAAATTATAGACGCAAAACATGTTAGAGGGGTTTGAAAACCGCCATGCAGCCAGACTGTAGGGTCCGGAATTTAGGCCGTCAGGAGCGGCGCTCGTGGCAACGCGTTGTACTAATTATAGGAGACTGAAAACCTTTGACATCTGACCTGATCCACTAACGAGCTATCGACGGGCGTTTTGTTACCAGAATTGCTTAACTGCGAATGCGTTTCGTGCGTCTGAAACTTAACTGAAATTTTGCAATATTGCAAAAGACTTAATTCGAAAATAATTACTTGTAACAGGTGTTTCCGATATATCTTAGAAGGTCTCGATGAATAATTGCACTATAGGTCAGATATATTTTTAGGTTATAAAATCGAATTTTGTTATTTTCCGTTGCGAATTAGACTTTCATTCAAGAAATTCCAGTTGCATTTCGACATGTTTTTGCTAAATTTATGGGAATTTCCAAGGTTTTCTTTAATCCGTTCCGAAGGCAGAGTTAACCATAAAACTTTTATGAACAAGTGAGAATTTGTTGAACCAGAGTTCAGGTGCGACTCTTACTGAATACCGAATGAATTGTAGAGGAAAGCATGTGGAGAGATTTCCATAAATCTGGCGAATGGATGATTTGTAAACGGTTGATGCAGCGGCCCAGTTACAGGATGCTGATCAATCCGCTACAAAGACTTTTAGATAAAATGCTTGTTTTATTACTGCAGAGATCATACCTAAAAAGAAAAATACTTTTATGTCTTTTTAATTGCAACAAAACAAGTTTCCAGCAGACCAACAATGTAATTGAGGTGGACGAGGCGAGTATTGTCTGGGTCGGATGCGATTCGAATCTGATACATCCCAGAACGAAATTACACGTTACCAAAGAAAATATTATAATAAATTCAGATAATTATCGTTATTAAACAGTGAAAATATGTTTTATTATGTTTGCTCGTAATTTTTCACAATCAAAATATGCAATTTTCCAGTAGTCGATTTTGTCATGACGTATTAATCAATCGCGCCCGACCGGAGGTTTGCTAATTAAATGGAGAATTTTGCAGGCTTTTTTGTCTTGGAGGGACCAATTCTAAAATAACAAACGATCTGATATGTATCGCTGGCCTTTATTCAGCTCGGATGGGTAAAAACTAGTCCAGAAACTCGATGCGGTACGAATTGCAAATGAACCAATGGTGTTACATTTGTATTCGACATTTGTAGTGGCAGCACTGACACCTCATTTGTCAATATAAATAATTCTCGATACCGACCAACGTCTTAATTCCTTCCACGGTAGGGAAAGCTCCATAATTCATTAGGGCTACATCCACAGACCGACGGCGACGATTAAATTTTCAGTTTTCACGAAAGACATTTTCCCGAATATTCAACCTCGTTTTATTTTTCATAATTATGGGAGTATGATTAATTAATTGGTAATAAGGTGAATTGGAGACTTCTTTTATATCGAGTGTCGGAAGGATGTTAGTTTTATTGTTTTATGGGACAGGTGTTGGGAATATTTCCATGGCACTACAGTTTATGGTTCTTTTGATTTTTTTACAAAGTGGCGTTAAGTTTGATCGACGAGTTATAAAACCTCTTCCTGGGATTTGAAAAATTAATGAGGAGACATAAACCGTCAGTTAATCATCTTTCCCACCGGATTTCAAAAGTGAAGGCTCGTCGTTAGGAAAATTACCTATATAGTGCTTTTGTTGCCTTTTCTTTATCTTCTATTTAGAGATCTTAGTATAGGTACCACCGAGGGTACCACAGTGTAGGTATACATATCTGTATATATCCGGTGGAGGAGAATAACATACTTAGTTGAGCAAGAATGAGGAAATAAAAAGGAAGTGATATGTTGGAAACTTCCAAAATGAAAAGCCCGATATTCTGTAGGTTTTTGCCCCTTGCCTAGAAATCAAATTGTATTTATATACCAACACTACGAAAATAACCAACAGCAACAAGAGAAATCACCATTTGCAAAATATTAAGAAATGCCATGGAATATCAACAAGCAGAAGCAATTTACTTGTCAAAATTGATGGTTAGCACAGATGTTTAATAACTCCCTTACAAACAAAATGGCGTTGGGCTCAGTGGCGTACCCAGAAAAAATGTTTGGGGGTGCCCCAACGAGAAAAAGGGGGCATCCCTCGCGGTAGGGCCGGATTTAGCATAAAGCATCAAAATTAAAATCGTTTAGTTTCTGGTTGACAAAAATATTCGTTACCCAGGTGAATCATAAACAACGATGGCAGTTTTTCAAAGAAACTCATTTCTGCGAAATAATTACCTACTTTGTAAATACGACGTAAAAATCCCGTAATCCGTAATCCCCAAGTAATGTCGAATAAAATTGAAGAGTTTAGTTGGTAAAGTAAGTAGTAACGGCAAAATAATTTTATACCAACACATGCATGAAAAATATACGAGGAAGTGTTTGACCAATTTTTGAAGTGGCGAAAGCTTCGTGGATGATGCGTTGTCGACAAAAATAAATAAGGCATTCAAAAAGTGACAAGCGTCAATCGCGGCCACCAAAAGCTTTTTCTTATTTTTTACATATTAAAGTAATAAAATATTGATAGGTTTTGACCGGAAGTTGCTGTTTTCCCAACAACCAGGCCAAGAAAATGCAGTGGGTCGGTAGTTCGAATACTGGTGTCTTTCACAACTGAAGTTATTAGGTGGAATTTGAAAAAACGGGAACAAAGACTTTTATTAAATACAAATGTTAATTGATCCTTTTTGATTCGATTTCAAAACGATTTTTACAGGTTGCGGTGTTTTGAAACAAAAATTTTTAATGGAAAGTTTGGCAGAGAGCTAAATCAGGCGAGATAGGACTAGCGTTTTTTTTGAGCATCAATTTCGTGCAGATCTATCAAAAGGTGAACCCTGCTGACACACATAAATGTGTATTTTAGTGATAAATAAATATTAGTAGCATCAATGCTAAAATTTAATAATTTTTCATAATCCCTTGCAATTTAAAATTAAAAAAGTCCTTAAAGTATTGGCAGTACTTATTTGTGAAACTGACGAGAGAATTTTTTTAAATCTGCTGTCAGTTGTATGCATTACCCAAGTAACACGAACGTATTTATAAAAGCTGCAAGAACATTTACACAGGTATTTTATAAAGGTTTAGGTTTTATAAGAAACCTGTAAGAGCAATTACTCAGTACTTATAAAGCACTTATATACCCAAAATAGGCGCAGCTTATAAAACAAGTTTATAAGAGTTGCACCTACAACACTTAAACAACTTAAACACTCGGTGGTTACGTTTTTACAGCATCTATACAGGTGTTACAAAGTATTTATACAGTAGAATACCTGTATTATAGCGAACTTTAATGCAGCAAAAATGTCTCAATTGGACAGTAATATAAAACATTTTAGCTGTATATCTACTGTACAAAGATACCAATTTATTTTATTAATAATTATTCATCAATATGGGCTTCCATCTTTAATTTTTTTTTATAGTACAAATAAATTTTAATATACACTGATTGTCAAAATTTGCATCAGAAGGCAAGATCTAGGTGCGAAGAAAATTTTACTGTATAAATATACTTCAATACTCGTAAATCTAACAATGCCCCTCGAAAATTATGCGGATTTTGTGGTCTTTAAAAAAAAATTAAAAAAATTAAATCAGCAGGCGGAGACCAAAATAAAACTGACAATTAATATATGGTCTGTCCGGGATCCACACGACCGGGATTCACCCTATTTCCATGGTGAATCATTGTTGTCAACAATGAATCGCCATGGAAATCGGGTGAATCTCGGTCGTGTGGATCCCGGACAGATTATAGTATGTCCTTGTTATCAGAAAAAAGTATATTAAGCAAATTCACCGAATTTACAACAATATTTTTAAATAATTTGCTTGATTTTACTGCAATAGCAAAATGGCCGTCACCATATTCCACTCGTTGAATCCAAAAAATATGGCCGTTGAGAACAACGCAGGTAAATTAATTTATAAAGGCATTGAACACAGGTAAAAACCTAAAACAGAGCATTATACCTTTATAAGACATTTTTAAAGTATGCGCCTTACTGGTGTAATACAACATTTATAAACATTCTTTTTAAAGCCTACTGCCAAGTGTATATAGCTTAACGAGCCTAAAAGCTGCAAAATTAAGTTGTAAGAATATTCTTACGACTCTATTATACAGCTTTTATACGGAAAATAATAACCTCTATAAAAGGTTTATTAAATAGCATATAAGAGCTTATACAGGCACTATAAATCTAAAATGCTAACGTGGAAGGCTAAGACTGTATAAGCATAGTCACGTAAGCCTTTATAAAACTGTAATAAAGGCTTTATAAAGTTACTTTATATTTTTACTCGGAGAATGTTCTAACAGCTTGTACACAACACCAAATTGTTGTTGGCAGTAAATTGCCTCCGAAATAAGCTTTAATGCAACCAATAAGAGACTTCTGCAGTTATTATAAAATAGGTATAACAGCTTTAAGTGTTATGATTGTAGCATCTGTGTTACTTGGGTAACTCTGTGCTAGAAGTTCCTTGCTGTTCCAGTTACTTTAATAAAACCCAATTTGGGAAAGTCTGCCTTTGATTTGAGTCGATTTGGTGGTGTTATTCTTTCCCTTTTTAAGAAAAAAAAATCTTTTTTTGACAAGAACTTTAACCTAAAATTTAAATTAATCAATAGATGACAGGGATATTTTGCTGCAACTATCTTGTTGCCATCATATCACCAGATTTTCATGGCCTACTGGCGTGTAAAATAATTTTGAGTTTATAATACATATATTATGTATCATGGGACTAAAGTGTATCTTTTGATCCCGCAGTGTAATTTGGTGCCCGAGCCGCAAGCGAGCTATTTTTTGCACGGCCGAAAGCCTTATAAAGCATTATAAAACGCAGATAGCAAGTTTGAAAGTTTAGCTGGTAACCTAGACATTTTGTAAATAAGGCAAATTTTCCTTCGTAAAATTTGAGGGAGTAAAAGTAACGTTTTAGTCCTCCTTTTGAGGAAGTAAATTGGAGCTTTTTATGTAAGTCGTGCAAAAATTTATTATAATACCTCTCTCATCAAAATATAAATAAATACTTATACATATATTTAATTAGAATAGATTGTAATCATAATGAAAGTTTCATTGCATTATTAATCTGATCCGTTATTCATAAACTGAAGGCACAATTCCGCCACGCTGCGCTGACGAAAATGGTGGAGGCGCCGGGTCGACTCATCAGGATTTTCCAGGATTTAAGCAGCATTTATATAAAACCAGGGGCCGTACTAAATGCTACCGAGGCAGGTCGGGAAATTTTTAATTAATAACAGGTCATTCCCCCCTCCCCCCCTTAATTTGCTGGCGGATGGTTAGATTTAGCTTAACTGCCATCTCAGGCCCACAAATTTTTTGCCGCCACCTCTAGGTATTAGTCCACAGAATGCAATACGTCGCCGCATGGGAAAATTTTTAAAAATTTCAGAATACTCACTATGCAAGGACGAAATTGAAAAACTTTCTTACCTAAGGGCCGGTTTATCAATGCTTATACCTAATGGAAATAAAGCTTTCGTCTTACGCACAGATGAAAAAATTCCCCCGTTGTGGTATTTTGAATTTTGAATTCAATGTCAATATCTACAAAAATAGTTTGAAAAATTACCTTTCGGATAGCCTTTATTATTGTATTAGCGGTAGCAATGTAGGACGAAAGTTATAGCTAATTTCAAACTGATAGATTGTGCCATAATCAGAACGCAAGTTGTTAGGCATTTGGCTTTCAGTTTCTGATGAGCATCGATAAACCGGCCCTAAGTCTGTGTTTTTTTATCGAAGTTGCGATTGTTGTTATAAAGAGAGTACCTAATTTTCGATCAAAAGAAGAGCACGTTTTATTAGGTAATACAAAATTTTTATGGACAATTATGCATCGGTACTTTAGCACGCTCCTGTATAACGTTTAATTTATATTTTCATAATAAGGCACCAATAAAGTCAAAATAAAGCTGCTTAGGAATATTACTGGTGTGAAGATGAATTTGTATTTAACCGATGATGACAATCTTAATGGGCTCACTAAAGCTGGTTACAGTATTTCATATACCTACCTACTTTAGACGAAAGGCGAAAGAACCTAATGTCTGTCCGGGATCCACACGACCGAGATTCACCCGATTTCCATGGCGATTCATTGTTGACAACAATGATTCGCCATGGAAATAGGGTGAATCTCGATCGTGTGGATCCCGGACAGACTATAAAATGACAACAGCAGATTGCAGATATTCTTTTCAAGAATCGAAAATTGATCGTCTGCAGCTAAGGCACTTTTGAACATAATGTAACGGTTTCCGTACCTACCTACTTAGGTCAGCTATACCTATCTATTAAGTAAATCCCAGGCCTATTTCGCTTGAGTATAGATACTATCATAAGACGGCTAATAATAAATATCTGATGGCTTTATAAAATGCTAATAGGTAAATTGCAAAAGTTGCGCAGATTCAATTTGTGGACACAATTAAATTCGTGTAAATTTTATTGCAGCCAAAGAATGTCAAGATTGATAACAGGAATCACGCTTTCTTTATCCGCGAAGTAATTTTGCCTTTCCTTTGAACATTTATCGACGAAGGCCGGGTGGCATCTCGTTCTCTTCACCCCAGACTTGTAGGTTGTGTTTGCCCAAAAGCAATTTGAAAACCTCAAAATATAAACGTAAACGGTCTCGTGCGTGAAGCCCGTCTGGATCCGAATCCGGTCTCAGAGGCCCGGATTTTAAAGTGTATTTTTGCCTGTTATAAATCGATGCAAGGTATACATGTCCAATGGGCGTTCCTGAATTATTCTTTTCTCTTCCAACTCGTGAGGTTATGCAAGCAATATGGGCGGTGAAGTACATTCAACACGAAAACCATCAAGTACAGTCCGAACCTCCAACACGTTTTCGTGCAGAAGCTTCGGATTATAATATCAAGACGAGATAACGCAGTGTATTCAGTTTCTGGGAAAAGTCGACTTTAACGACCACCTGTTTCCGTTGAATTTTTAGGATTGATTTTTTCCGCGCCGTGTATGGAGGCCATCATGCACAATCCTTGAAACGCATAATGGAAATGTTTCAAAACGCAGGGCTTTTGTCGTCATTTCCTCATGATTGAAAAAACATTTTATTGTCGTTTTACCATCCACCGTAAAAAATGAAATGATTTGTTATTTAGTATATAATTAAGTGATACACTTTGCTGAACATGGAACTAAACTTAATATTAGTATTTATCCTATGTGGAAATTAGGTTTTAAAATCCTCAATGCAATCACCATGACAAGGTTTTTATATGTAAGGTTTATGTAGGTATGTTTCAAATCACAATTACCTCACATTTCGAATCGTCACCATTAATCATGTTCTTATCACCAAATTTATGCAACATTTTAAATTCATGATAAGTGAATTAGATAAATCTACATAAATCGGTGTAATTACCTCTGGCATCTACTTTATATTTTCGTCCTAAAGATAGAATGGTAAATTATTCACAATGTCTTAATCTTCATCTACTCCAAACCTATTTAGTCTCTTCATTAAAATTTATCACTTTTTTTACGGACATTTAATTGATCAATTTCATTCCAAAATTGGAGATTTAGGTATAAGTAGGTATGCTCATATTAAAATTTTCCACGCTGCTATGTCATTATTGTTTTTAGTTACCATGATAAATTGATAATGATTTATTTGATCAGTTCATCGCAAAGAGAAAACCGATCAAAAGGAATCAGAAGCCATATAACTTCGTCATAATCTAAATAATTCTCATTGCCATTCCATTCCTTTCAGAATCTATAGTAATTCAATAAATGAAGCGTGAAGTTGTTGCAAGTATAGGTATAGAAAATGGCATAGCAGATAAAATACAAGAGATTCATAAAAAACTAGCACAATTACCTATTATGTCTAACATGTTAAAGTAACAATTTAATTTTTTGTCAAGCCTTCGAAAAAGTAGGTTAAATGCGAAGATCAATAATTTTAGGTATTTAGATTTAGACATAACTTAAACATAACATAAGCAAATATTCTCTCGACTTTTCAGTCGCATAGGTAGGTAATAATCTATCTAGATATTACCAAAATAATGTACCTATAGGCATCTCGAAAATAAGTCCCTCCACAATAAACTGATCATCTACAAATCACAAAATATTAATAATAGTAGGTAATTTGAAGCAGGTGCCTATTAGGTCACATCAAAATAACAATGTAATACAGCATATGCTTGACGCAACTTTTGGCTACCGCATATAGGTAGGTACCTACCTTTACTGACATGATGATATTAGCAAGTAGAATGAGAAGAATTTTGGCCGCATGATTTAAATTTTGACACAAATAAGGGCGAGATGACCAGTAGAATTCAATTCTATGGATTGCTTATGTTTAATGCCCCAGCAGTACCAAACATTTTTTCTACTTATGCGCAGGTCAGTCTAAATAATTGATTGTTGATAAATCTTCTGACTCAACCATTATAATACAGTACAGACAGTGTCCATAAAATGTTGGATCATTGTATCAAGCCAGCTTTGTAAAGCTTTAGAAAGCTGGCTGGTGCAGCGGAATGGAATGCATTTTCTTAATACATAATAAGGCGGATGCTAATATGTTTTTAATACGTTTGTCAAATGTGAAAAATGCATTTGGTCACTAGGATTAACAAGCGAAACTATGTCTGATTGCATCAGGTTCTTCAGCGATCGGCATTATTCACTTCAATCCTTTATTGTATTATTTACTCAAGTATGAAGTTTAATTGCGGTTGGTCCGGACAACAGATTCTAATTCCTAAATTTCATATATTGCTGTCAAGAAATTTTTGAAATTTTATAACTTGATAATAACTTAAAGGAGCTTTTAGGTAGACACTCAGCTGTTAGTTTGTAAATGTGGATTTTTTTTACCTAAAGCGATTTTTTCTATACATATATAATCAAGAGTTTCATCATAATTTTTCTATAACCAACTTAATGAACGAGCATTAATGTTTGGGTATTTATTTTGGTCTTGATTCAAGTTATTAAAAACAGCCATGACCAAAATGTTTTACGAATTTCCTACCTAATAGTTTCTGCCAGTATACCGAAAAGCAAAAGAGGCATAGGTATACATATACATCAACTTAAACAATAAAGTGGACTATGCAGACTGTGTCCTAAAAAATGGTCCACTTGATGAATACCAACTCTTCCAAGTTGAATCCACTTGTGGATTGTACACGAATCGTACGAGATAATAAGAAATCTATCTATGAAATAGTCAACCGTTATCTATGATGGGTTTTTGTATAGGTATAGTTATTTACAAGACCATTTTTTCATTGACTGATGGAGTTCAATGAAAATAGCTTTACAAAATCTTATCCTGAACGTTCTTTATTTTTTGCAATGCTTTTTCTGGTAACTGGTACACGGATTTTTTAACATTAATTTTTTATTTTACTACCAATCTTGAAAAAAAATATTTTTAACGTTTTGTAACGACAGCACCCGAGTTAAATGCCTGCAAAGTATAACGTTATTTTGCGAAAGACTTACAGTGTCCTAAGGATCCTGAAAATCGCATAAGGGTTTACAACGGTGCAAAAGTTATATTCCTAGTCCTAAAAGGTGACCAAAATATTTGACTGTCTTCATCTTAAGTGAGACACACTGTTTGAAAATATTGCTAATTTGCCTACGCGACCGTATACCCCGTTCAATTCTAACTCTTTTTTGGCTCTTAAAATTTTTCGATAAAACTAACCACTCACGAGGAAAATTGAAAAAACCGAAAACATGATCATCGTGATAAACCTACAATTTCAATAAAAATCAAAGTGTACGTTGACACGCATCACATTTCAACTGTTTTTTTGCATTGAAGGTGTTGTCCTACATCTGTGCCCAGAACCATTGCTCACAACTGAAGAAAAAACATTGATGGTAATTTCACTTTTTTGTGAGGTAGACTCATCATTGGTTTTAAGGTGATTACCTGCATCATGTTTTCGGTTTCTTCAATTTTTCTCGTGAGTGGCTAGCTTTTTCGAAAAATTTTAAGAACCAAAAAAGTTTTAGAATTGAACGAGGAATGCGGCCGCATAGGCAAATTAGCAATATTTTCAAACATAAAAAAGTTCAAGGGCAAATAACATCGGGGCCAGCCTGTACATATAGCAGGGATTCGCTTTTTGGATAATGTATTAAGTACCATCAATAGTTGCATCTTGGTCTGTAACAATGCTGTGCAAAAATTAAAAATCCGACGATACACCTTTCGAAAGATATTTAAAAAAAACGTTTAAAAATGAAGATTTTTGGCGGCTTCTAACATCAAGAGGAATCACAATTGACCAATAATTTTTGCACCAAGCTTCATCATTTGAACAGTAGATTCTGTGGTATAAAGGATGTGGAGTATTTCAGACTCACCCTGTATAAACAATTTAAAGAAATACAAAACAAATTTAATCTTCTGTATTAATCTCCCCAACCCCACAATTTAAAAAAATGGGAGGTTAAACTGCAATCACTAAAATTTTAGAATTTGAGATAACACCAGATTTTCATGTTTTGAGGTCTCAGGAACCCAAAAAAGTAGTTTTAAAAATGTGTCTGTTTGTGTGTACGTACGTTCGTACGTATGTTTGTAAACACGCCACAGCCTAAACTACCAGACCGATTTGGCTGAAATTTGGTACGTGGGCATTTGATAACCTAACAGGTTTTCATTAAAAAAAATTAAGCTGACCTTCATTTTACCATTTTTCACCTCGAAGTCATAAAACTTTTATACAAAACATTTTTTTTTAAAATGCTTAATTTCTGATGCCAGTCTCAAGATAAAACGACCACCCGGCAAAAATAAGTTATAATATTTTTCTTTGAAGTCTAGTTAGTAGATATATACTTATTTCGGGTCTCGTTTTGGGTTTTTACACAATTTAGTTAGGTATGTTAAAGATACCTAATCTATCGGGTGTCCCAAAAAAAACCGGACAAAATATTTTTGGGAATAAGTCTGTCATTTCTTCACCGATTTGGATGAACGTGGTCTTAAATTAAAGCCAAAGAATCAGGCTTTCGACTGCATGAGAAACTACGGCAGATGGCGCTGCCGTAGTAGCCCTATTGATACTTGCTTTAAAGGTTTATTTTAGTTGCATGGGGATTGGTCAGTCAACAACCAATCGGTATGACACTCGAATAGCTTTGAATATCTTTCTTTCTTCTTCAAAAATCCTTTTTCAGAAGTCGATTTGGCGTAAGCATTAATTTTCTGTAATTTAAAAAAAAAATGTGTTTTTGTGTATTTTCACGCATTAATGGCCATGACCAAAGAAGAGTAATGCATATAAATCTTAATTTTTAGTTATAAATGAACGAATATGGTGAAAACAGTGGCGCAGATGCCAGTAGGGGGCAACTGAACATTTATCATTGAAAATTAAGCCCTATGTGCATCAATGTTACTTTAGTCATGGTGATGGAAGTATGAAAATACGCAAAAACACTTTTTTTAGAAAAATCACAGAAAATTAGTGGTTACGCCGAATGGACTTCTGAAAAAAGATTTTTGAAGAAAAAAGAAAGATCTTCAAGGCTATTTGGGTCTCATAACCATTGGTTGTTGCCCGACCAATCCCCACGCACCTATAATAAGCCTTAAAGACAAGTATCAATAATGCTACTACAGCAGCGCCATCTGTCGACGTTTCTTGCAAAGTTCGAAAGCCTGATTCTTTAGCTTTAATTTAAGACCAAGTCTATCCACATCGGTTAAGAAATGGCTGACTAATTTCAAAGACTATTTTGTCCGGTTTTTTTTGGTACACCCGATATTATGAATTATTGTTAATAATATTAGGTATATGTATTTGATGGCCATTTGTCGATTAATTGTTTAGTACAGTCGGGGATTCTGAAAATACCCACCCCACTGTATCGCTGCAAAGTGCTTAATGTTTGTTCATATGTCAGTTAAACAGCAATCAAATTGCAGCGACGCAGTCTGCCGAGTGAATCGGTGGGGTGGGCATTTTCAACGTCCCCGATTGTAGTTAGGTATTAGGTAAGTATAACGAAAAAGTACAAACCACCATCTGCAAAATAATCTAAAGTCGTGGATAACAGTATATGAATTTATTACACCATTGTTAATTAGTTAACTTTGTTTATCTTCTCATCAATTTTTGCAAATATAAATCAGGTTTGAGAAGTTCACATCTTCGCGGTGGCCTCCGGTCTTACTTAGGTATACCTGCTTATATAACTCGAAAGGTTTGTATAAGATAATTACCGAAGCGGACATGAAGTTAAATAATATTTTTTATATTTCTCACACGAATGACATCTGAAGATAGATGTGCAGGGACTTCCGGTATATAGCCTTGGTCACACTCCTTGAACATAATTTCGAGCAAAAAGTTAGTATAAGCAGAAGTGCAATGCTAATGAAACCACGACAGACTTAATTGCTTAATCTGAAACGAAGAAAACTAGTTTTCGGGTGCATTAATTGGATAAAGCCGGAGATTAATAGAGCGAAGACCATCTCGGAACCAATCAGAAAGAGGAAGTACGGTAGAAAAACGGATTTACTTTCATTAAAATAAATATAAAAACGTGATACCTACGTTTCTCAAACGAACAATTATAATGTACCGCAAAATCACATATTAATCAAAGGTAAAACGGTTTTTAAAATACGAGGCAATTAAAACAAGTTTTATGACGTCGGTACATGCAGATTTCTACACTTATCTTTTGCCAGTATGTATACTCTCTTTCTTACGGCTCGCGATCATTAATTATACCAATTAATGTAATTTGGCATAAATAGAAAATAAATACAGGTGACAGCTGTGTAGCTTGCCTTTATGCCTTGAATGATTCATGTTCGGAGGAATTCCTTGTCCTTTTTGTTTGTTTATATCGGAATTAATTAGATTTGTAACGCGTAGCTGCCGTTTAATAACTATTTCCATGAACGTTACAGCTCCAACACATAATAATTGTAATAATGACCGCTTTTCCGCTGCGAATTTCAGAGATTTCAACGGGAGATTAGACCAAACTGCCGCGATAAAGACACTGGAATGAATTATTGTTGTAACCAGGCTACGCGGATTGCCGCTGGACCGAAAATTTCACATAGATTCTAATGATTCTATATATCGAAAACCGTATAGACAAAGATCATCTATACCTAAAGCACTTCTTTACAACGGCCTTATAATGTTAGTAGGTATACCTATATAATAAAGTAATAACACGTATGATTCAGTGCTTTTACACACGTGATAGAAAGTCATCAGATACAATTTACGGTGTTACGTATGTTTCCACTATAAAAGCGACACAAAAGGTTGCCAAAGTCGTTTGTGAAATCATAAACGAAATGTCAAATATCATATAAATTATCAAATTCAAACGTCCGGTTTCATTGAAGGGATTAGGTATTACGCAAATCAATTTTTTATTGACAACGACATAATACGGTGAGAAATCTTGGATTCAGGAAGTCGTTGATGTTGATGCAAAAACTTGTGGCAGAAAATGCAATAATTTTTCCCATGGTGCGACTTGTACAGTGTTTAAGAGCAGTGTATGCAGGTGTATAATCAGGTAGGAAATTCTCGCAAAACGTAAAACAAATAGCGGTATAGGTATCTAAAATTAAAAATCTCGATTTTTTGTTTGAGATGATAGCGTAGATCGGAAGATCATACGAAAAAACACTGCGTCAAAGTTATATTGGTACCTACTGTTTTTGGCATTTTTTAACCTGCCCAACCCTATCACAATTAAAAAAAAAATTGAAGGTTACTGCAATCACTAAAATTTTCGAATTCGAGATAAAACCAGATCTATACCTATGTTTTGAGGTCTCAGGAACCCAAAAAAGTGCTGAAATTTGGTACGTGGGTATCTGATAACCTAATTTAGGTCTGAAAAGCTCTTGGAGCCAATCGTGCAACCGAAAATGCCATTTTGGCACATCAAATTTTAAATTTTAAATACAAACACCCATTTTTAACGTCACCAATAGAAAAGCCTTCAAATTCTGCTTCAAAAACATGATACAGCCCAAAACAAGTTTTTGAAAAATATGTTGTCATCATCATTAGAGAGGTCTTCAAATTATGGTTTTAAATAAGATAAAATTCATTCGCATTTAGTTCTCTTTGAGTCAAAAAATCGAAATTTTGTATAATAACACTATAAATACATTATAGCCCAAATTACTAAATCGATTTGACTGAAATTTGGTGGATGGTGATTGGGTGACCCCTTGAAGACCTCAAAGGCTTTTGGAAGCAATTGGTCAACGGGAAGGGCCCTTTAAGCATGTCAACTTTCAATTTTAAATACAAGGCATCCTTTTTTATGTCGCCATTAGAATGACGATCAAATTCTGATTCTACAAATGTATTCAGTTTCTGCCATTTCAGTGGAAAATAGAGAAAAAATTCTTTCTTATTAAAAGGGAGCGGGCTGACAGTGGATGACATAAAGTGGCAGTTATTATCAAAAAGATGGCAAGATATTAATCTTAAAAGGTTCTGTTGAATTGACTACTACAGCCTCTTTCAGGTAAATTTTGCGCTTTCAGATTAGCGTCGAGACTTAATCCGAAAGCGGAAAATTTAGCTGAAAGAGACTGTATCTACACAGAATACAAAGATCCACGCGATGGGGAGGTTGCAGCCGCTTCTTTGCTGTTTTTTTTTGATACGGTCACTCGGTCAGTCCATTTCTCAAAATCTGGCGCTAAATGTGATTAAGGGGGTTTTGCAATTTTCAGCTCTGATGTAATTTGTCCGAAGTATTTTTGGCTAAAATTTCTGATGGGTGATTCTACACTCTAAGAATATGAAGAAAAGTTACTATATAAACATATGTCCGGAAATAGCTCCTAAGGGGGCTACGATCTTGTGAAGGGGGCGCCCATGCTTCGGTTTTTATTGAATAAGTCAGCAACCGTTTGGGCTTTAGCGATGAGTTTTTGCACATTGTCTGATATCATTTTTTTTAAAAGCCAACCGGGAGAGCATCTTGATTAAGTGTCATGTTATAAGTACATTTCTAAAAATGCTCTTATCAGATTATGATGTTATCAGCAAGAAGCGGATTTTACCAAGGGCGTTCGAAATCTGAGATTTACCAACAGAGGGGATGAAATTCAGATTTTTTCATTGTTTTAATCAAAGTAGACTAAGACTAATCACAAAGATCAGTGTAAAATACAAGCAAGGTGATGCATTTTTGCTAAAACAAGAGGAAAAGATATAAGTTTAATGAAACCTTGGTCAATTTTCGAAGAGGAACTGATGTTTGATTATACACTGGGTAGATTCAAGGTCTTGTTCCACAAAAATTACTTACTGTTTGGGCGCGTTTAGCAGTGTTACACAATCTTCAGCTAGAAAAAATTAACACAAAATTCGAAACAGTTGCCGGAAAATAAGAAAAAAGTTTAAAAATCAACAAAAAAATGAAACAGTATAAGTGAGTTTTGTGGAACAAGGTTTTGAATCTACCCAGTGTAATCAAAAAGATATAAGACTCCGTGGCTGCAGAATATACATATCTGAAAAAAAAATGTTTGCGACATTTCAAGATATTGTTTTGAAGCTTGGTGGTATAACGTTTATAGGTACTGCAAAGCCGCAATTTGCATAGTATTCTGAAAATTTTGTACCTACCAGGTCCAGGGGGGAAGGGGGGTAGATGTAGGTAGGTAACCAGATGAATATTTTCCCGTCAAGTAGGGTACACCACTGTTTTTTGTATACATTATAAGGTGGTTCAAAAAAAATAACTTTTATTTTCTCTGTATCTTCGTTAGTTTTCGAACGACAATTTTCAGTTTTATATACAGAACGTAGCAGTAGATTGCGGCTCACGATACCGCCAATTGGATTTTAGATTTTTAGATAGCACTATATTTGTCCTTCTTAAGAAATTCCACTATTTAGACCAATGGAGTTTCGTGATCTGCTGACAAATGACAGTCTTGTTCAAATAGGATTAAAGCTAGGCTTTTTCTCTTTTCAAAATGCCCTTCAGAATGAAAATTAATCGATTTCCCATTTTTTTGTGAAATTTTTCCAGCACCGCAAATCGCATAATTTATACTTAGTTTCAAAGCAGAGAGACAATAGAAACTCGGTGGGCGTTTCTGTTTAAATTGTCAATCATGCAATCTAAGGTGTTAAACTGCTTCATTTACAACTTAAGTGAGACCATAGAGAGCATAATTTACGACTTAAAGAAAAATATCCACCGACTTTCCACCATCTCAGAGCATTTAGTTGTAAATTATACAATCTATGGTGTTGGAAAAAAATTCGCAATAAAATTAAGAGACAGATTAATCTTTATTTTGAAAATAGAAGAGGACAGGAGGAAGGACGGGAGGATAAGGATGGCCCTATCTAAAATCTAATTCGTGGTGTCGAGATCCCTAAACCTTAGTGTAAGACTGGAAAATGTCATTCAAATACTGCCAAAAATACGGGAAAATGAAAGTGACCGTTTTTTTTGGCACCCCGTTATATGAGTCGTACTTATTATTTTCTGGTTAACACACACGTTTTTGGAAAAATAATGTTAAACGACTCTGCTTTAGTTAATCCACATTTCGTGTATCAAAATGATCAAAATATACTGGTAGCGAAACTTTAATTAGCTCAAAAGGACTTCAATGAGAAATTAAAAATTGCGAATATGTAGGTAAACTCCGTTCATTTTCTATAGCAGAACTAAACTTTTTCTGGAACTGTACAACCCATAATTTGTATAGGCAATTTGATCGTTTAGTGGGAAAGCAAAAACATTACATAACCCAAATCTTCAAGGGTTTATTTTTATTGTCCGCAGCAGTGTCACAGATAAACGTAACTGAGATTTTTTTTGTGAATATTTTCCTTGCACTTTACTCAAAACTGCACGCACACGAAGGCCATTTTGGGCCAATTCAGAGCAATTGCAAAATTTTGACATTTGTCATGTTTTCTGACGTATCACATTGAAATCGCTTCTACTAACTCACCTTCCATAAAATTCAAATTTTGGCGTTTCTGTCACTTCAATAGAAAATGAAAGGAGAGAATCTATATAGAAACTTGAACACACCCTGTACGTTCTACCTAAGCATCTTGGAAGCTAATGACCGATTGCTCCGTAATTTTAAGAAGTGTAAGGGGTAGATATACGTTTGGTTAAGGATCACTTATCTTTAAGGAACCTTTTCAAATTACAGAGCAATCGGCCATCATAAGCACTTTAGGACATATTATGCCCAAAGAAGTTTTCGACTTAGAATAATGTGAAGAACCACTCCTTGATGCCTGTAGTTTGGGGGCGTAGTTTTAGGGAACATTTGAATAGATAGATACTTATTTCCCCAAAATTCTGTTGGAAAGAACAGGTTCAATAACGGGCTGCTATGATACCTCACGTTATCTAAATCAAATCGACACTTGATCTAATTTATTAAAGATTTCTCACATTACCGGAGTTGGACACATTAAAGAGTATTCGTATCGCCCATGTCAGATCGGGAATCTTCACAGTGGTCAATTCGATGGCTGCGGAGACGCAGAGCGCCCGCACCCACTTCGCTTCAGCGAATATACGGGCATGACCAAACCGGAAGAGCCTGCTGCCGCCTATATCCTGCTTAATAAAGCGGAAACAGCGACAGATTGCAACGGGGCTAATATAGCCTTTGAATTTTTTCAAACGGAATGCTTGACATATTAATGCACACGAAATTGATGACCGACGCATTCGTCCTTTGAATAAATAATCCTGTTAATGGACTAATTTTTCTTACAAGTCCACCTGGCTGCGGCTGTTAATTGCCCAACCAGGACAAAAACTAAATCTTATTTGAATACCCACCTACCTACCTGCTGAATGTGTTAGTGGTGATGACATGTGTTTAAGTCTTCTGGTGACACTAAAGCGTATTAAGCTTTATCGATTTGATGGCAGCCGGAATTGTTCGATCTTCTTAATTAAGAAATTTTCAGGTAGACATTCGTAAACATGTAATTTAAACAGGGATTTTATCTAACGTAAGTGGTGAAAGCATAATTTTACAATAAAATAAAAACAAGTCTTTAACCATTCGAAATCAGGTGAGGGTTTCGTAGTACCTACAAATGTACGGACAAGAAGATATCGATTAAGATGAGAAATTAATTTTAGCGTTCCATGGCAATGTTTATTTTCACACAATTACACATTTTCGCTTTGCATGTGCTATTACTTATGCATTATGCACTTTAAAATGTCAGTGTAATGCTAAATATCTGAGTAATCAAGGATTAATCACATCATATTGTCACTTCATTGCTATAATATTCTTTTGATCTTATTTATGTCTGCCTGTAAAAAAAATATCGACACAAGAATTACAATAATTTCCGTAACTGTCTCCCATGAGTTTGCCTTGGGGTTTCAATAAAAGATGATTCAGAAAAAATACCTAGGTATATCCCCGGTATTTTGAATTTACAGTGTTGTTCATTAATCAAGCACGCTTTAGGTTTTGGAGCAAGAAAAGTGTGCATTGGAAGTGCAAATTCGAACGATGATTGATCGAGTGCATTCATGAAGATGAATTGCGTGTGTCCTTCATAAATGACTCAACTTGTCCACGTGATTGTATACAAGAATTAATTAGTTTGTACTCATCGGCGGCCTAATTAGCTGTCATAATTTCAATTTTGCACACTCATTTTTGATACTCCTTCCGATGGTTATCAAAGCGGTGCGTTCTGCCTAGGTGAGATTCACTATACCATGTATGCAACTGTAGAAATGCAACTAATATATTATAGAAGCCTGAAATTTCCTGTTACTGTCATAAAGCGTCGATTCACGCTACGTGGCTCTTCATTTTAACAGAAAACGTATAAACCATGCTTCAACTTCATGCTACTCCGTGCTTTCTTAATTAACAATAAAAACACTGCTCCATAAACAAGATGCAAATTTGTTTAATAATAAATCATAGATTTCATCATTTTGAGCGTGAAACTCTGAAAGGGAATGCCGTGTAGCTCTCGGGGCGATTCGATCATAATTTTTAATTAATGATTGTTTTTTTGCGTTTGCCGCATTTGTTCAAAGTAAGGCATTTTTTCTAGGAATTCGTTTATTGTTTTAATCAAAGAATGTTTTCTGTTCTTACCAAGTATTTGGGAAACAATGAAGATCCTAATCTAATTTTTATGGTTTGATAAAATAAGAAATAAAATTGAGAATGTGGAGGTCTAACGTGAGTATCTCTTTTTTGGGCGTCCCAAGTACCCAAAGACCTGAGTTTCACGCGGGTGGTAATTACTTAATAATATTGAGTGTCTTTATTCATGCACGTGAGAGTTAAGGCTCTTTAATCCGTTGCGTTGTTGAGAAAATCAATATGCAGTTATAAATAGGTGAACAAGGAGTTTACTTTTCGTGAAGGAGTTTTTACAAAATGTTGTACGCAAATTTTTAACGTCTACCTACTTGCTAAAATCGATTGAAAAATCGAATCGCCGAAAACATCAAATCCTTACGTTTTGAAGTAATGGGAACCCCAAAAAGTATTTTTTTTAAAAATATATGCTATCCTGCAACTCGTAACGTCCGTCGTTTACATTTTAGGTAAGTATAAATAGAGCTTCCTAAAGAGGTTATTGTAGATAATGATATGTAAATCTTTACAGGATAGGGTATAGACCGCCGGGGAAGAAAGTATATACAATTCAACATTTCAACTTTAAGACTAAACTATATTACGGTTACAAAAGACCTTTTGGTACCTATACAGGGTGTTATTATACTCATAGTCCTAACTCCGGGACGTTACTCCTTGCACCTTTCTAGGAAGAAAAGTTCCTATGGGCATATGTCCGGAAATGCTTTATAGGGGAGTTACGCCCCTTCAAAGGGGTACTCAAAAAGTCAATTTTTTTAAAATTTTTCGAAAAATATTAAGAATAGAATTTTGAAATTCGGAACAATCGTTAGTGTTATAAAGAGCTTTCGCCCTACTTTTTTTCAGATTTTTAATAACATCACTGGCGTGCGTTCTTGGAGGGCCTTACACATTTTTTTTTACATTTTCTTTTGTTATATAGTCATTTTTCTCATCAAATAATAATAAAATCTTAATCGATCGTCGATTCTACCCAGAAAAGAGGCTCATTTTGAATGTCGCTAAAACGTACCCTTTTCGATTACTTACTTTGATTGTTTTAGAGCCCGAAAATTTCTGTTGTAAGATTTATTTTATCTACCTACTTAGTGAAAATAAACTCAGAATATGATTTCTTCCATCATTTTAGAAAGAAAAGTTTATATGGACGTGTGGCGGTAAATAATTCCTAAGGGAGCTATGGTCCTTCGAATAATATGTTTTCCGAGATTCCATTCGAAGGACCATAGCTCTTTTAGGAAACATTTTCTGCCGTATCTTAATATGAACTTTTCTTCCTAAAATGATGTAAGGAATCATCTTCTATCTTTATTTTCACTAATTAGGTAGATAAAACAAAGTGCTAATCACAAATTTTCGACTCCAAAACAAACTGGAATCATTTTATTTGAAACTGGTGCGCCCTAACTATACATTCAACAAAAACACCTTTTTTATGTGGAATAGACCAGAGATTACGATTTTATTATTATTTGGCAAAAAAATGGCCCACAACAGAAGAAAATGTAAAAAAATATGTAAGCCCCCCAAGAACGCACACCTCTGATGTTATTAAAAATCTGAAAAAAATTGAAGAGAAAGCTCTTTATAGCACTAACCATTGCTTTGAATTTTGAATCCTACTGTTCATATTTTTCGAGAAATTTTCAGAAAACTGATTCTTTGAGTCCCCTTTGAAGCTCCCTTATAAAGCATTTCGGGACATATGTAAATAGGAACGATGTAAGGAATAACGTCCCGGAGTTAAGACTATGAATATAGGAACACCCTGTATATTGACCTATACAGACCTATTCTGTAACTTAGTTGACTTTAGTCAGTGTTGAAATGAATTGGGAGAACTGATTGGAGAACGTGACCTTTGTTTACGCTGTTCTCTTGGAGATATCAATTTTAATGCCAATATTTTTCCCAAGTCAATTGACATGGAAGCAAGTCCAAGTCCCAACCATCACTTGCTCAAAATGTTGACTTTCAAGAAAACATTGATACCTATCTCCTTATCCAAGACAGGTCTCTCAATTCATTTCATTGTTGATTGAAATCAACCAAGTTATAGAATGGGACTGATTGATGTCACAAGATCACAAAATCTAGGCCTTGTGGCAAAAGAAATAACACCCCTTACTTTAGAATTTCAAATGGCATCAACCGCCACTGGTGATTCGTCATTTCAAAGCTAATTTTATTACGAATCAATGAATGGTATAAAACTTTTCGATATTCGTTCAAATCCACCTCCCTCTATGGTCGCATTTAGAATTGCGCCAGCGCCCTTTGTGATACATCATTTGAAAGGGTATAAAATTAATTGTAAACCGGTGCAAAATTTTTTGAAATCCATCAAATTCTTCAAATGTTACACTGAAGAACATAAACTGGTTCTGGGCATAGAAATAATTATTGATTGTCCTGTAACTTTTGAAGGAGCTGATGGGTTTTAAAAATATTTGGACTGGTTTACAAAGAATTTCATGCTCTTTCACAAAGGACCCTAACATAATTGTAAATTAGACCGTGGAGGGCACTGCAGGTGGACGAATATCAAAAAGTTTTACACCATTGGATTCGTAATGAAATTACTAAAGTTGGGGTTGATGGGTGTTAGGGGGTGTGTTCTGAAATAGCGCCCACCACGGATTAATGTGTCCCTCTTCGAAACAAAAATCGACCTATACTAAAAGGAACTGAAACTTTCCTGTTTCCTCACAACTAAAATTATTGCTACTGTCCACACAATTATTACGAATTGTTGCCAGTGAAGTTTATCCGAGAAGCAATTTTTTAAACTATTTTTGCAGATGTTCATATTGAACTCAAGATTCACAATAACGCAACGTTGGAATTTTTCAAAAATCGACTATTCGAGCATTTTTCGGAAAAATAGTTTTAAATGTGAAAAAATCGGCCTGTTTCGTTTTCGTTTGACCACCCGGTATGAAACCTGTTGCAGATAAATTCATATCTTTGAAAATCTTTAAAAAATACTCAAGAATCCATTCGAATCAAATAAGCATAGGACCTGCATTAAATGAGTAAAGGTTTTTGATATTCCTAAAACATCAGTGACCTCTAGGGTCAAATTTCAAACTACACATTAAGGTCCTTTCTGATACACAACTTTACATGTAAGTATATGAAATCCTATGAAATTGATACACTAATTCCATTAAATAGATACAAAAATAGTATATTTTTTTACGTAAGTTGTAAGAAAAGAAGCGTATTGACGTGTGGAAGATGTTGTACACGAGCCGCGTAGCGGCGAGTGTATAATTCTACAGTGCGCAATTGCAATACACTTACTTAGGTACCTCGAAGTAAAAAGTTTTGTATTAATTAAAAACAATGTATGTAAGTATTATAAAGCTGACATTATTCTACATTATGACGATTCCTTCAAGATACCTATTTCCTTAAAGTTTCAAGAAAATAGTGAAGAAGTGAAACCTGTCTGTCCCATGGCATTTCCGGACTAAAAGGTCCGGTCCTACGACATAACTTTTGCACAATTTTTTTTCTAATTTTCATTGATTTCACTTTGAGGTTGAACTGCACGGGGAACACCAAATGCTGGAAGTGGGCATCTGACATCTCAATGCGCACTATTTGAAGGACCCAAGGCAGATTGATAAGGACCAACTTACTTAATTTGTAGATTGTACAAAATAGGCTATTTACAATATAGTGATAGTAGAAAAAGACATAATAATTAATGCCCATATCAGAACCAATTCATGTTCTACTGGATAACTTTTGAAGAAGTGGGTGGATTTCAAAAATGTTTGCATCAGTTTACAGGAGATTTCTTACGCATTTAACTAGTGCACAAATGGCCTTAATGTAACTTAATATTTGACCACAGAGAGCGCTGGAGAGTGGAGGTTAACGATTATTAAAACGCTCTACCAACATTTAGGCTTCAAACGATGCAAAAGTGGAGGGATTGCCATTCGATATTTTCAAGCTGGGCTTGGGGTGCGTCGTAAAATTTCACCAAGCACGGATTTAAGTGTCTGTTTCGGCGTTTTCTTCTCTCAAATCACCTTTTCATTAGGTGATTCGTTTTAAACGAGACACTCTGTATATGTCCACTACTGATAATGACGTTTAGTCTTTTTTAGTCTCACCCAGGAACCCGGTTTACGAATGAATTACCAATAATTTAGAGTAATTAATAATTAAGAGATGATATTAAAAACCCGTTAATTTGAACGAGGTAATTTAGATATCTTTTTGTTCTCGCATCTGTGTCAAAAGGTATATGAAGGTGACGAATAAATTCCAATTCCTTCAGCGAAAAAAACCCCTTCCACTGCCCTTGTTAATCAAAACCGCGGTGGTCGAGACACAATGTAATAATAATAATAATAATCGCATAGGACATATCCGAACACAATACAAGACTTGATTGAATAAGGATAGTTAGTGGAGAAGCGCGGGGGACGTATAATAACCCCGTTATGATTGTAATAAGGCCATTTTCTCAGTGGGTTAACACCACGACATGTCAAGGGGCGCAAATGCAGCACTCCCCTGATCTTTACACGATTGGAATTGAAAAGCAACACGTGCTTCATGTCTCAACAATTGCTTTATGACCCTTCGACTTGGGACTTCAGAAGTGGTTCAAGGAAAGACATGAATTACCCAAGAATTTTATCACGCCATGGAAATATGCGAAATGGTTTTCTCAAATACTTGTCATTTGCATGGTTTTATTGCATTTAGTGGCTATCGATGGGATAAATCTTATAAGGCTCAATGGTGTGTAACTCGTGTATAGCGAGCGATTTATTAACTGTACCACTGCACTGATGTATTATTAATGGGATATTTAGCAAGATAATACAATTTAAAATATATACCCACGTCCGGACTACAGGTGGTCCGATAAAGCCGTCATATGGGGTTTTGCGGTGCCCAGAGTGTGATTTTCTGAAAATAAATAATGGAAATAATAATATATATTAAACTGGAAGAATTGGTATCAGTTCTGTGGCAGTACAGAGAATTAGTGCTATAAGGAGATGGACTATCAGTATACCTATCTGTACCTACAGCCTGTAATTTTCAGTTTATTTGATCAATATTTGAGCATTATTTTGCTAATTCCACTTTATACTTTATGCCAACAATAAAAATTAATAAAACACCACAACAAGCAGCATTCAACAAATTATTCTGATTCTATCTCTTGCTGCAGCAGTTTTAAATTAACGAGATTGCAACAAAATACGTGTTTACATAAAACAAAAAAAAAGCCGACAACAGAAAGAGAAAATATTTCCAACCGGTAGCGAATGCAAGTCGGCTTCATTAAAAGAATTGTTCAGTGTATGCAGGTGAAAAATTAAAGGCTGCAACCACTCAACATCTGTAGTTTTATTTGACACTCGATGATGAAGGTTATTCACGTTATATAAGTTATTTCGCAGCTTTTTGGGTTAGAGTCAGTTGCGTGAAGGGCAGATAACATCAGGTCAAACCCTAGGAACATGATGTCCCTGTCCGGACTTTCCCGCAAAATGATAAAAATATTTTTTTTACATGCAAACAATGGACAAAACAACATTAACTCCGGCTACTGGCTACGAAGGTCACCACCAAGATCTAGAGATATGAAAAAAGTGCATAAATGTGCATTTATTAGGAGCGAGAATTATGCAATACGCCGTATTAGTCATTTGTTATAGTTGCTTTGTTAACAAAAAGGATGGAAGGATCTGTCTTCTTTGACTGCATCAGGTTTCTGGATACAGCAGAATGAAACTTGTCTATTACAAACTGTGTTGCAGATTTTACACCTTATTGTTACAGCTTAATTAGTCCTTTTTCTAATAACCACACGTATCTGCTGTTTATTCTTATACTGGAAATCCCGGTTATGCGGTATTTTGGAATCAAAATCTCTTTGGTACCTACCATCTGTTAAAATGTTATTAATTACTTGTTTTATATTTAAAAAGAAACAAGTTGATTGGTGTTCCTTATTACCTGTTATGCGAATGAGCTGATAGGCACGAAGTCTAATTCACTGTTAAGCGCTGATTTTTCGAGAAAATTTAATTGGAAAATTAAAATTAGGGTCATTCATACTGTTGAAAATTCAAACGTCGGCATATTCAAGAAGAAGATAATTATACATAGTTACTGTAAGCTTAGACCAAATTCAGTCCATTACTGAGTGCATACCTCTTGCGAAATTGATGATTTTCTTTAAATGGGACCTAGGTAAAAAAAACACTTCAAAAGTGAAACACTGAAAAGTGAAACCCTGTTTTTACCCTTATGTTGGAAACTATTCATCCTGCGAAAAAAATATTTCAAATAAATCTGGCTATTCATAAATTCTCAATTTTGAAAGCATCATTTGTGTGAATAACTTAAATAACTATTTTGCTCGATCGGTCATTTTCTATGTTTTCAGGTTAGGATGAGACTTACCGCCCTAGGTTTTTTTGCAATTTGCAAGCTTTGCCAACCAAAAATCGGGATGTAAGTGTCACTTGCCCTATTGAAACCGTCAAGGAAAACTGACAATAAATTAGATTTTTTACTTTTATCGCTATTTTGATCGCGTAGTTTAATAGGCCCCGTCGGGCACTGGTGGGGGTGTATAAAGAATTGTCTAAGTTTGGTGTCCAAATGTCAAGAATGTCAAAGTGGTCAAAGCGATACGACAGGTATGCGCGCGCATACCCCCAAACATGGCGTCACGCCGACGGGACCTATTAGCACCACGGGCTGGCGCCACCGATTTTCGGGCAATAAAATATTTTGTCTTCAAACGTCATATAAATGACCACTTATGTCATGGTGCTCTTGCGTCAAAAGTGAAATTTATAAGGCTAGGAGTACTTATAGATACTTTCCTATCGATATAACAGACACAGCAAAATTTTTACATCTTTAGCTTAACATTTGTAAATTAGTCGAAATTATGGTCGCCTTTGCATATACCTTACATCCATTTTGAAAATTGTAAGTTATTCCGTCAACAATAATATCCCTAATATAAAACTGAACAAAACGAACGGGATTCTGGAAATAATCTTAGCAAATATAACGCGACCATCGATTTTTTATCGGCAAAATTTTCCGAAGTCAGACTCTAAACTTCCGTTTTAAATAATTTTGCTCGTTGAATTTGGACATTTATATTCGAGCTAAAGCTCTCCTCTCGGGCTCTAATCAGAATATAAATGCACAATTCAACTCGCAAAATCATCAAACGGAAGTTTATCGTCACTTGGGAAAATTTATCCGATAAAAAATCAAGGTCTTGTTATATTAATGTTGATTATAGAACTTGAGTTGCACAAAAATACTTTTCTTTATTCCTACTGCCGCTTCTGCAATATGAGGGGAAGTACAATCAAACTCACTGGGCACTTCGACAGTGATTTTTTACACGTTTTCAACAATTTTCTTACGATAAACCGCAAAAATTTTACTAAATATTTCCAGAATTTCTGTCGACGCCAAAAATTTGTATTTGTTATTTACAGATATCTCTATAGTAATTCGAAATTATTTTTTAGTTCGTTATTTGCGTATTCTGTGTTTGAAGAAAAAACGTGCCGTTAAATGGGCAACATGCCAGCTTGTATTTTCGCTGTTGTGACAACGTCAAAACAAGGGTGTTAAGACAGTATTTTTTTTACCACCCCCTACTAGAAGAGATGCCTTTAAGACCGCTCTCTTCGCCCGTAATCGGGGCGAAATTTGAAAGAGAATTGTGACTTGATGGATAGAGGTATTAATTGTCTCCACAAATATTTTTTGTAATTTGTCCCTTACCCTTTCAAAATCGACAAAAAAATTAAAACAAGCTTTTGTCGATTTTGATAGGGTAAGGGACTGCTATATTCTCTCTTTATTACAAAAAATATTTGGAGACAATATCTCTATCCATCAATAAGTCACAATCCTGTGTCAAAATTCGGCCCGATTAAGGGCGTCGGGCGAAGAGAACGGCCTAAGTTATCAACGTTTAACAGCCTCATACAAGATTTAACGGTAGTGATACCAAGGAAACGAAAAAATTGGTCTATGATGCTGTAGAAATTTAGCATAAATCGTTAAAATTAGAGAATAGACCCTATATGCTTATTCGTCAATCAAACTTCCACGCTCAGCACATAATGTATCTCTTATACTCCTAATCGAGGGGCAAATCACTACCAGGATTAGGTGTACAAATTGTTTAAACATAAAAGTGGCTTAAAAATCTTTACGAAATTTTATTTCGTAAATTGTTTAAGATTACTAGGATTAGAGTTTGGATTACCATGGAACTACAAAAATTACCTGAATTACATTCCGAATTACTAGAATTATTAGGAATTACCGAGGGAATTGCCTGGATTACGTTTGGAATTACCACGTGTAGTTCCTGTTAGAATTACTGGATTACTTTTGGAATTACTTGGACTAGAATTACTGTTGGAGTACCAAATAACTAGAGGTTTATGCGGATTACTTATTTTATTATAATGCGGATATTGTTATTAGTATACTTTTAACATGGTTTAGGATTACCAAGATTAGAATTAGGATTGCCGTGTAATTAAAAAATTACCTAAATTACATTAGGAATTACTAAAATTATTTGAACTACATGAATTACCCTTGGAATTATCAAACGTGTTCAACCACTGCTCATGCGCATTACAAATGCGGTCGGCTGTTCCATATAAGTATTAAGTATATTAAGTATAGTCATCAGTAATGCTGTCAATAGTGTCAATAAATGCAGCCAATTCCCATTGATAAGTCATTTGAATATTTGAGAAACTTATGAAAGAGAACTAGCAGAATTACTGCTGGAATTACTATAGGATTACTTGAATTACTACTGGAGTGCCAAATTACTATATAGAGGATTATGCGGACTACTTTTAGCATTAACAGGTTTACTTGCGAATGCGTGGAATTAGGATTAGTATCAATACTAACGAAGTATAAATTTGGGTGAGTGAATTGCCCCTCCTCCTAACAATATTATATACCTATACTAATGTCAGACTGGAAATGCATCCTCACAAAAGTAGATACCTATCAAAAGGGCAAATCTGTTTTTTTTTACTCCTTTGGTGAATTTTCTGATTTTGAAGGAAATGACCGACCTACCGCTTGATATATTGGTAATGAATGACCCAAACCTATCTGATCCTGTCTCTCATGGACACTATTTTCACTTATTCTCCAGGCCTTACCGCGGACATCCATTTAACTGGAAAATAGAACCGCGTAAATCAACTCTATCAATATCACTCGTAATAAATTTAAATCACTTTCATGCAAGTCTAAGCTCATTTAAGTCTACGACTATTAATCCTGATGAGGTTAGTTGCGTTAGAGTAGAATAGAGAACCAAAACGAACGTAAATAACGGTGAGTGGAAATAACGTGCAAATTTTCATTTAGGTAAAGTTATTAAACTTTTTTAATTACGCCTTTGGACGCGAAGGACAAAGTGATATTGAAATGGTAAACACTGGGATGATTAATGATCGCTTCACATATTAAAAATAATTTTTTGAAAAGTTGAGTAGGTGAAACGGATGCTGCTGCGGAAATTCGTCCATTAACTCATTAACTGCGTTCATCTACAAGGACTTTACTACCTGACCTAGACATAGTTTAGGCAGATTGAGTGATGGGGTTTTTGCACGAAAGTGCACTAGCTCAAATGTGCAGCACCGCAAGAAGTGAGAAGTTAATCTTGATGTATGACTGGCAAGATTATTTAAATTTAAAAAATGATGTGAAACTAGGCATAAAAACAACTAAGTAGAACTAACTGTTATAGTTTTATTAATTATAATAATGTTAATAAAATTCCGAGTGATTTGTTATATTAATCCAGATGTTTCTTTTCTTGTAATAATTTCCTTGCGTGTCAGGCAAATAGATTCGCTCCGGTTGAATAGAACATAGTGAGGGAATTTAATAATAATTAATATATAGGTAAGCATCATGTAGCAAGGAAGTTGACTTTGCAAAGAGTTGGAAACCTTGAAACCCATTAATTATGAAACTTTATTTTTACCTGGGTACCTACACAATTAGCGTTTCATAAGTATCAGTAGATTGTGATTATACGTTTGTCATGTTTGCGTTGTGCACCTATCAAAAATGATAAGTGTAACAAACGGTGGTAATGTGAAGGTGCGTTCACGTCAATAAAATTTTTCCAAAGGATCCCATGAGAACAGACCCATTTCCCTTTCATACAACCATCATCTAAATGAATCATGTCATCATTTGTAAAACAATTGAATTAATTTTCAACATGGGTAAGCTTGGACCGTTTAACCATTTCAAAAGTCAGCCGTTACGCTTCACATCCCCCCATATTTACTGTCCAATTTTTCGATTTATTCGAAACTTTTATTGAATATAACATGGGTCCTTAGTATTTAATTTTATTGTTCTATAACAGTTGCGGGCAATATCGAGCGGCTGAAAACGCCGTGTGAATCGTTATGCAACGACAATCGTGGGAGGCTTTGCCGCTCCCTAACGATTTGACACGATGTAACATTTGTAATGTGTGTGCTACCATGTGTAAAGCGGAAACGGAATAAGGCCTAAGGCGTAGTTGTACACTCCACTGAAAACTCTTTTTGTTTCGTGTTTTTAACAATTTTTGTACCTACCTAGATAAAGTTGCGATTTATACGTATGTAGAAACGGTATTCCATTTAAAAATCTGGGGCAGTTAAGAGCTGCTTTTTGTCCAGTTTCAACACATTCCTTCATAGGCTTAATTAAATCTTCAATTATGCGTACATGCACGGCTAAAAATTAATTTCAAACTAATTTTTTGTCCAATAGAGGATACGGTTCACGTATCAATGCGGTTGCAGGATATTAACGTAACTTCGTCGTATATGTCAGTAGCTTTTGTAGCAGTTTCACTCAGGCTAAATAGATTATAAAAGCATATTTTCATTCGGCATGTCGTTCAGTAAAAACATGCCACCGCAAAGAGAGAATAAAAAGAATGCGCGTGTCATTTTTTTACGTGACGATAGTGGACGTTGAAAATCAATAACCGAATGTAGAAGAACAGTCACTGTAAAATTCTTTTTCCAACAATTTTATTTAAACTTTTTGTTTCAATGTTCTTATTTATTACTTATTTACTTATGTAGAACGTACCCATTCTGATGGCTTCAGAGTTTCTACACTACAGGGTGACTCGGAAATCATAATAGTTACTGTGAAATGGGTGATAGTCCATCTAAAAATGGAAGCAAAAGTTCCTATGGACATATGCTTGGTAACGCTTCGTAAAATTATTCTATTCGGCAAGTATAAATGCTATAGGGTTTGGAGCAAGGATTAGTGCCATAAAGAGCTTCTTTTACAATTTTTTTTTTTAATTTTTGATGTCATTTCTCAAACCAAACACCAATAAAATCTTAATCTGTGATTTATTCTACATAAAAAAGGTGCTCTTGTTGCATGTCGCTAGGACGCCATTTTCAAAGAAGTGACTTTGAACGTTTAGAGCGCGAAAATTTGTGACGGAAAATGTTATTTTATCTACATAAGGGTGAAAATAAATTCATGGAACGATACCTTGCTTAATTTGGGGAAGAAAAGTTCCAAAGGACATATGGCAGAAAATATTTCCTAAAGGAGCTATATGATCTTTCAAACATCACGCGCTTTCCAAGACCCCTTTTGATGAAAGGCCATAACTCCCTTGTGAAGCATTTTTCGCCATTATGTCCTTTCGAACTTTCCTTCCTAGAATGATGTAAAGGAATCGTCCCATGACCTTATTTTCAGTACAATAACAGTTTCCGTCACAAATTTTCGCGCTCTGAACCGATAAAGTCATTTTATTCGAAAACGGGGGGGGGGGGTCCTAGCGACGCTGAACAAGAGTACCTACCATTTTTATGTAGAGTAGATTACAGGTTAAGATTTTATCGTTATTTTGTTTGACAAACCACCGCATCAAGAAATATTGAAAATAATGCGTAGTGAGTATGACCCCTCACAAAAACACGGTTCTGATTAAAATTGAAGAGAGTCCTTTATAGCGCCAATGTTTGTTCCAAATTTCAAAACCCTAGCATTTATACTTTCCGAATAATTTTGAGAAAACCGACTTTTTGAGGAGCCCTTTAAAGGGTCGTAGCTTCCTTCCGGATCATGTCCATAGGAACTTTTGCTTCTATTTTTGGATGGACTATCACACGTTTCAGTAATTACTATTATTTCAGACTCACCCTGTATACAGTATACATTTATCATTATCGAGTTATTAGCTTAGGGTAAGCTAGGCAAATACGCCCCAACATTTTGAAAAACGACCATATCAAAAAGTATAAATTTATTCTGGTTCATTGATACATGCATTGAATTGTAAACAAATAATTTGAGAAATAATATATTTTTTGAAAACCCCGTGTATTGGGGCGTTTTCCTAAAGGGCATGGAGAAAACGCACGGCTGTGTGGTTAAAAAAAAGTCTAATGAAAGTCAAATTTTAAGTACTTTACCGGTTTCAGGCGATTAAAGCGTTCTTAACATGCATAAAAATAGGCTGGTAAGCAGATCATAACGTTATCTAATGGTTTCTAGACAACAAGCCCATTAACCATTCATGACAACAATGACCCCATTCAAATGCTGTCATCTCGATTGTCAAAATGACGCGAATTCACGCAACATTTTTTTAATTTTGGCTTTAATCGCTTTAAACCGATAAACTATTGAACAAACCTCGGATGTTATGAATCATAACAGACTTAGATGTCTTAAAATCCTCGCTCTCCGAGCTCGGATTTCAATTGACATCTGCGTCTGTTATGATAGTCATAACATTCCTAGGTATGTTAATAGCTATAAAAATAGTCTCATATACGAGTTTAATAAAAAATAACATACCCAAATTGCCAATGAAGTAAGTTATAGTAATTAACCCTGTTTGCTACGTCTACTTTGCATCTACCCTACCTTCACTGCTGGGTGCAGGTTATCGCTACACTCAGCGATTGCATTATGGAGCATTGGATCTAATCAGCCTTTGATCTTATGCGGCCTACATTTCATAGAAGGAAAAATAGGTAACTTGTGAAAAAACTATACATTTTGTAGGACCTATTGACACCATAAAAGGGCCTTTTTCCCAATAACCGGTGAAAAACGATCCTCATTGTTGACAGGTTTACTTCAACCAGTTCTGAACTTGGACACAACATTTCTTAGAGGTCATGTAACCTAATTTATTTCCATGTTGTCGAATTTTATTGGAAGACGTTTACCAGAAAATAAATGAAAACTCTTCCTGCCGACAAAACTTGGTTGACTATACTACATCGTTTTGGTATGTAACTAAAGTTTCTGAAAAGATTTAAGCACAAATGCGTGCAAGTTATAACCGACCATATACAGGGTATCCCTCGACGAGCGTCAGTTAGCCGTATCTGGAGAACTGCTTCTAGCATCGTCTTGAAAATTTGTACACAGGGGTTTCAATTAATTTTGAATCGACGTAAAATATTTTCATCAATGGCGCACTTCCGGTTATACCGGAAGTAGGTACTAACTCCCTTATTTTAAATGGAACACCCTGTATATTATGATATTTTTGGATTCTACGTTTCATTCTAGGTAAACCTCACTAGGAATTGCTATGCCAAAAATCAACCATTTTGAGAAAATCAAGAATCTCGCTTTTTTATGCCAAGTGCAGGCCTAACTTCAAAAAGCTGTAACATCCTTACAGTATGAAATGAGGAAACGATATTAATTTGGCATGAAAACTAATGTAGGGTGTATCCGCCCCTGGACTCAAGTTGAGTCAAATACATACAGGGTGTTCTCTGCAAATTTTTAAACATCATCGACTTCATTGGTTAAAAAGTCAATTTTTTCAAATGGAATGCCCTAACTATTTTATGGCACATCGATGCAGAATTTAATTCTCTATCATTTTAGTCTCACGTTTGCCACATTTAAATAAACAGTTATTGTGATATTTCTATGTACCTATTTGGAATTTGACCAAAATTTCATATTTTTAAAACAGGATTAAAATAAGATTAAATTTTCATTTGAGCAGAATTAAGGAACCCTAAAGACTCCTAAAATCATAGCTAACTTTGGTTATTAAATCGTGCTAAATATGAAATTTTGGTCAAATTCCAAATACTTAGAAATATCACAAAAACGGTTTATTTAAATATGGCAAACATGTAGACTAAAATGATAGACAATTAAATTATGCATCGATGTGCGATAAAATAGTTGGGGCATTTCATTTGAAAAAATTGACTATTTGACCAATGAAATTGATGATGTTTAAAAATTTGCAGAGAACCCCCTGTATGTATTTGACCCAATTTGAGTCCAGGGGCGGATACACCCTACATTGGTCTTCATGCCAAATTAATATCGTTTTCTCATTTCATACTGTAAAGATGTGACAGCTTTTTGAAGTTAGGTCTGCACTTGGCATAAAAAAGCGAAATTCCTGATTTTCTCAAAAACGGTTGATTTTTGGCATAGCAATTCTTAGTAAAAGTTTACCTAGAATGAAACGTAGAATCCAAAAATATCATAATATACAGGGTGTTCCATTTAAAATAAGGAAGTTAGTGTCTATTTCCGGTATAACCGGAAGTGCGCCATTGCTGAAAATATTTTACGTCGATTCAAAATTAATTGAAACTCCTGTGTACAAATTTTCAAGACGATACTAGAAACAGTTCTCCAGATACGGCTAACTGACGCTCGTCGAGGGATAACCTGTGGACGGCTGATGCATGCATTTATGAAAAACCCACCTTACCTCAAAGAAATTGACACAAAACGTTTCTCAATAATTGATTGTAGTATGGAATGCCCACAATAGCATAGGGAAAGTTTACCAAAATATGCCCTTTGGAAGCGTCCAAGACAGCCCTTGAAAGTGTTAAAAAATCGGTCTTTCAATTACATCTCTCTTTCTACTGACTTTTCGACCAAAACACTTATGTATCGAAATAAATCTAAGAGAATCTTCTACAAGTAAGTTATCTTGTTATTTTTTTCTATACCATCAGTCGTCTTCCCGTATTAATCAGTCGCTAAACCTATTAAGGGTTTGTTGCCACTAGAAAATGAAAGCAAACGTTGTCAACGCTTTTCCATAAAATCTTATGCAACATACCTAATAAAGGAAAAATATTCAAAAAAATTTAGCGTTTGAAATAACACAGCAAAAAATTATTTTGTGAGGTTTGCAAATTAATTCTGCCCATAGTTACCAAACGGCTAGATAAAATAAAAAAAATTAAGACATTGTTTGAGGAACTATCATTAATTGGCAGGGTCAATAACTGAATTTTGTTATTTATTTTCAGCTCTCTTTGTAATCTTTCCGGGGTAATACCCTAATGTTCCTGTAGGAATAGCGGCCTTACTTTCGCGTAGATTAATCAGGAAATAAATAACAAAATTCGGTTAATCACCCTTCAAGTTGTAGATACTTCCTCAAACAGTGTCTTCTTCTTTTTTTGTAAAATTTTGTCCAACCGTTTGCTAACTTTGTGCAGAATTAATTTAGCAAATTTCCCCACAAAATATTGTTTTGCTGATGATGTTATTTCAAAGGATATATTTTTTTGAATATTTTTCCTGTAATCTCAGCGGATATTTGCGTCATAGGTATTACACTAAAAAATGTTGACGTTTAGCTTTCATGTCCTTTCAGCAGTTACAACGATACACGTGACTGTAAAAATTATTAAATTCGGAAGAAAGCTGTATACGTGGAAATTTGCTAGAGCTGCCACGAATGCATCTTATTTGGGTGGTGAAAGCTCATTTTTCTAAAAGCTCAATTCGTCACTTATTCTCCATTTTACTTTATTTTCTACCCATTTAAATGTATAATTTAATTTATTTAGTAAGGAACTGGACAATGTATCACAGAACCACTATGCGCAACCGGTAATTTAGTTTATTTATCTCCTCTCATAAAACCATAAATGTTTGTTCTGGATTGTAAAGAAAATTGAATGTGAAAAACCGCACGCCTTATAAAGGAATTAACTGATTAAGTTTGAACCAGAATTTTGATATAATTTCTTATTAACCTCGTGTGGCCTTTCGCAGCAATTACGCAACAATGAAAAGGTTATGGAAGAATGAGATGTTGCGGTTATAATGTTGGTAGACCTTGTCCAAAGTGGATTTTGTAATTCGGTTTTTTTAGCTAAACATCTTTCAATTTGATTAGCTCATAGTGTGGAAGAAAATTTCTTTACGTATTATATATACAAGGTGTCCGCGCGAAAACTTTAAATAACATCAATCGTTAGGAAGATATTAACTTCGACTTCAAATATCTCGTCAACTAGATGAAATATAAAAATTCGCTCGGACAGGTTGATTTTTATTTCGAGGGGGACACTTAAATCCGTGCCCTAACCCCCACCTACCCCCACTTCAAAATTTTAAATGACAACCCTTCACTTGTGATACTTCATCTGAAAGCTAATTTCATTGGAAATCCAACGTTGTCACATTTTTCGATATTTGTTCAACTCCAGCGTCCTCTATGGTCAAATTTTAAATTACATTAGGGGCCTTTGTGATCATCTGAAAGGGTTTGAAAGTTCAAAAACTTTGAAAAACGAGCTGGTTCTGGGCCTAGAAATTCTTCAAATTTACGCTGTAACTTTTGAACGAGTGGATGGATTTCAAAAATTCTTGCATCAGTTTACAGAGAATTTCAAACCCTTTCAAATGATGTACCTATCACAACGCGCCCTAATACGAATTGAACAAATATCAAAAATTGTTACAGCGTTGGATTGGCAGTGAAATTTGCTTTCAGATGATGTATCGCACAAGTCTCTCAAGTCTCGTTGTCGAGATATTTGAGGTCGAAGTTTTCGCGCGGACACCCTGTACAAGTACAACCTATAAGTAGTTATGGTCCGGAGTAGCATACTAGATATCTAGAAACGTTCAAACTGACTGGTCTAATGAAAATATCTGCAAGGTAGATATGGATCTGTAACGCTATTCAAATAAAGATAAGATCTCTTTGGTGCTCGTCCACGTTATTGTAATATTAATAATGTCTTGAAAGGCACAATTCCCTAATGCGGACTGGTCGATGATTTATTACAGGTCAACAGCTCGTGACTAGAACCTGTTCAATTTATTGCAAGTGCATCAATTGTAAAAATAATTTGTTTGTAATTAATGAATGCGTTTAATGGTAAATAAAGTTGTAGAGTGATATTTCTTTAGAATATATTATGAATAACATTAACATCGTATTATGGAGGTTAGCTGGTAGTTTTAATTTTCCGAGTTGATGCGATATGACAATCTAACGGTTCTAGGACCACCGATGTGAAAATATTCATCAGTCGGTGGTAAAATTGTATTTTACAGAATTTTTCAAGTCGTGATGGAGTGTAGCGATGCCCTCGGGCGCACCAAAGGTTGAAGTAAAGGAAATGTTACAAGGTCTTCAAGATTATCGCGGAGATTGTGGCGTTTTGTAATCACTGTCTCTCTCTCGTTCACTGTTTTTTAATTATTATTTATAATGAGTAAAAATAAAATGTTGAAGACTTCATGTGAGTGACAGTTCGCCGCTGCGGGCTCCGCTACATCCATGAATAAGTTAAAGTCGCCTTCATATGAAATCTTCGATCCTAGTATGAAATGTATTTTTTTATCAATGAGTTTCTCGACAAGATTTTTACGTTTAATTGTTTTGAATTTTCCTGTTCACATGAGATTCAATTCAAAGAATTAATTAATTTAATTATACATGTTAGAGCTTTGTCGGGCGGCATCTTCGACAATATAAAGCGGCTTTTATGTTTTGTCTAATTATTGGAATTGAGGATCTTAATTAAGAAGATCATGCAGAAATTTTGTTTCAAACGCTGATGACTTGTTGAGCCATGAGATTTCCATGCTGACCTAATCTTTCGATCTCCATCTCATGATGGATTGGTTCGGAAAAATATGAATAATGAAACGAATTAGTCGAATTGTTGCGAGTCATTTGAACGTCATCACCTGGAATTCATATGTGAAATTATTATACAGAAAAATAATGTCAACTCTGGCTCGTAATGATTGAATTTATTACGTCTTAAACTTGTTATCAGAAGATACGAATAAATAACCGTCAATTAGTGAAGGATGATGGCCAACTCTTTAATTAGGTATTATTATTTTTTTTAGGTTAAAATATGGTTTCAAAATAGAAGAAGTAAATATAAGAAGATGATGAAGGCGGCACAAGTATCGGGGGGTACGAATAACAACGGCACCCCGGGACACGGGGGACTCCTTGGTCCAGGTTCCAATTTACCTTCTACGAGTCCGGGGCCACAAAACCAAAACATGATGCCAGGTGATTATTCTTTTTTAATCAACTTGCAACGGTTTGTACCTAATGACAAATTCAAGCATGGCAAGCATTCTATTATAACTAAAGCATAGGCGTTAGTAGTTGCGAGTTGCCATTACCATCTTTAGGTACTATACACTCGCGACTCGCATCCTACTCCATTCTGATTTTTACAGTTAGGTGGTTAGTAGGTGGTTTTATTATTAGGTACCTACGTATTTACTTAAACCTTCCAATTTCTAATCTATAATGTTAAACTGATTGTTTTTATTTCTAATTACGAATACCTATATACTTAATCTATAAATAATAGGTAGTGTTTCTACATACGAACAGAATAAAATTCGAAGGTGGATGCGGATCTTCTATTCTGTTACCTCTGATGGTTTTTCCAGTTTCTTCCAAACTGAGGGGTTCGCAAACTGATCTCTTGTACAGTATGCGTCAGATGTTTTGCTCGATCACTTGTTACGCAACTGAAAACTTTGCGGAACAGACTCGGTTATGACGCCTAAAAACCATAGTTACCTGAAATCCAATCATTGTCATATCGTTCAAAGTAATTGTCATGACCGAATCTGTAACAAACGATCGAGCAAAACATCTGACGCACACTGCACGCATGGTATGTTCCAACGAAAACTATCCGCCTGAAATTTCTCGGAAAATAAACGAAAATGAGAAATCGCTCGGGCAGGTGGATTTTTGTTATTATAATTGGGAAGTCTTAAATCCAGGCTTGGCAAAATCCCACAAAGCACCCCCTAGCCCCCACCAACCCCAGTTTCAAAATTGCAATGGCTTGTGATACATCATTTGAGTGCTAGCTTTATTGCCAATCTCTGTAGGCCATCACTCCTTCAGAAGTTACACTGAAGAATATTGTGACTGAAGAATATGTTCTGGGCCTAGAAATAATTATTGTTTTTACTGTAACTTTTGAATCCAATATAGATTTTCAAAATTTTTGCATCGGACTACAGAACCTTTCGTAAGCTTTCATTCAAATGTCGTATTCTAATAATTGATGCCGTAAAAGTTTACGATTTCACAAAAAAGTTAAGCGCGTAACTTTAAGATGTCGCTGGCGGTCACCACAAGTAGATTTCTTTAATTCCGTGCCATATGGGACACGTGACATGGCAAATAAAATTAAAGAAATCTACTTATTGTGACCGCTAGTGACATCTTAAAGTTACACACCTAACTTTTTTGTGGTACCGTAAATTTTTACGGCATCAATTAGAATTCAATGTAATTTCAAATTTGACAGTCCCAACTGGATGATTTTTTGCATCGTTAAGTAATTATACAGGGTGGGTAATTTTTCGATGCTTACCATTAGTATCTCAGAAATCATAATAGATGGAGAGTAGTTTAAATTGGAGAAAAGTTGCGCTATTTCTTGATGATTAAGATTCTGAAGAGAATTTCCCGATATTTTGATTAGTTCCCTAGTTATCGCAAAAAATCTGAAAATTGCCAATTTAAAGAAAAATTAATATCTTCCTAACGTTTGATGTTATTTAAATGAAACTTGGACCTTTTACATTTTTGACAACTGTCAATTGAATGACATTGACATAAATTTTCTAGGCCTCCTAGACTTTGAATAACGACAGTCAGCCTTTGATTCTTTTATGGTGGCCAAATTGAATTTTGACACCATCAAATACACAAAAAAATTGGCTTTTCAACAGTATGTCAACATGAACTTTTTTGACAGCTGTCAGAATTTGAAAATTGGTATGAATAATTTGTAAAATCGTAAAACTTAGATGAAAAACAATTACAAAAAAGTATGCCGACCCCTTCAATCTATTATAACATGTGAAAACAATTGAATTCAACAGTAATAAATTACGTCCAGTGATCGTGTGACTCGGGCTTTCACATATTTTTTCAAAAACGTTAGTGTTGGTTAAATTTTTGGGAAGCTAATTTTTCTGTGTATCCGGCGTTGTGAAAATTCAATATGGCGCCCATAAGAGAAAGAAAAGTTGACTGTCTTTATTCAAAATCTAGAAGGTATAGAAAATTTCTGTCAATGCAATTGAATTGGCAGCTGTCAAAAATATAAAACTTCCATGTTTCATTTAAATAACATCAATCGTTAAATTTACAATTTTCAGATTTTTTATAATCACTCGGGAACGAATTAAAATATCGGGATTCAGATTCTTGAACGCCAAGAAATAGCGCAATTTTTCTCTAATTGAACCGACCCTGGAACTTTTACCGTTTAGAAGATCCCAATATGGTGAGCATCGAAAAAGTACCCACTCTGTATACAGTGCTTTTCAAAAGTAAGGAATAAATTCATGAACTTTTTTATTAGTTTTTTGATGTGCACCCAATGTTGTAGTCAGATATTTTTTGTACTTCCGGTTTAATCGGAAATGACCCTACTTTTTTCTCAACGGATTCGGAATCTACGATTTAATGTATAAAAATAATTTTTGAAAAAAGTAATTTCGCAGCGTGCGTTTTCAAAAAATGTTAATTTTTCACTGATTTCTTCGATGTTTTTGCAAATTTAGGTGACCGTGACTTCAGGTATGACACATGTAACTAAACCGGAAGTGCAAAAAAATATCGGAGTACACCATCGCATGCGCCTCAAAAAAATAAGGTTCCTTACTTCATGCGGAGGAATCTTTCTCGTCCCCTATGTAAATCTCATTTAAATGCTGGTACATATACCTATAACTTTAGCCAAAAAGTAATTAAGTATAGCAATATTCAAAATATCTTAGCCTTTCTCACCCCCCCTCCGGTCCAACAACACTTATTTTCTTTTCGACGACTTTCGAATAAAGTGATTTCGTCACTAATCATAAAATAAGATAAAATTTTTCATTGATTTTTATTGCTGAGAGCGACACAGTAATGAAAACGGCAGAATTTTATAACCGTTGTTAGTTATGTAATTTAAATTCTCTTTTCACACGTACTACCTATTCCTAGGACACTTGTGCCCTGGCATGTTTATTTAAATTTTAAATCCAGCAGACAGTTCTTAAAAACGTCAAATAGTCTTAAATTTTGTACTTAGACGTGTCGATAATCTGCATTTATTCCAGTTTATGTATACACCAGTCTTAAGCAATAAATCGGAAATAATATAATATACAAGCTATAAAACTTGTTTTATTGGTAGTTAGTGGGTATAGCTGCAGTAGCTTGAATACTGCATTCATAAAACATTTTATTTCGCTTTCCTGGTTTCAGGTTAAAAATTTTCAACCGTCTGACCCTAAAACTAAGTTTGTCAATAAATTGTTGAATCACATTTAAATTAATGGACGTTGTCAACAAGCCGATTCGCTTAAAATAGCCATAAATTGCAAGATTACCGTGCCTCGTTAGTTGCCGGTTGTATAGCAGCGGCCAAAATATTGTAAGTTGACCTGACTTCGGATTGTTAACTTCACAGCTGGTTCCCACTAATTTTATTTACAATCCCTTGCCATTCCGGTAAGACACAGGGCCGCATTAAGAACAGAGACGCGCTTGCTTCTTAGTTATGCGAAGTATTTTTATTAAAATCACCTACGACATTTACTCTAAGCTACCCACTCGTAAAAAGGCATTTCCTCTACATTTCCTTCACTAGTCCATCAAAATCATTTTAATAATAAATTATTACCTCCGCGGCTTTTTCAACACGTGGTGAACAAGCCCACCATGTCCATCTATTGACACCTTGTTTACGATGGGGTTGTTTAGTCTGCCGCAAACAAAAGGATAGTGCCAGTGTGATACTAATTGCCGCTGCCTGAGGCCCTTGCTATAATTTGGTCGCTGCTATAATATGTTCTGTTTATATTTCGCAGGAGGAGGATCGTCGAGCGGTTCTCCGGCAACGGGGTACATGCAGCATTCGTCTCCAACCCCCAGTTCAACTCCAGGTTCAGATATGTCGGGTCAACCGGCAGCTAGTCCCGGCTGGGATGTAAAACCCCAGCAACCTATACACCCGCCACCTCATCCAGCGCCGCACCCACACCCGCCACACAACTACCTCCCACAGTATTCGTGGTACCCCACGGACAACCCCGGCCTCCTCACGTAAGTCTGCCGCCTCCACCTATCTAATATCATACATTAATCTTAGTCGAAATCGATTTTCATATTTACGTCGCTCTGTTTATTTATTTACAAGGAAACGCGACGATAACTACAAGTGTTGTTATTCACATAACATGCATCATGTTCTTTGAGTTTGTTTAGCAAGATTTTTTACAAATCACAGCCTTTCCAATTTTACTAGTGATTAAACAACTCAAGAATTTTAAACCAATCAAACGCCAGAATTTTTAGACAGTCGACCAATCACCATGGTTTTGAACTGAAAAACACCACGAGTGAAAAGCAGGACGGTTTTCCAGCGATTAATACTCCGATATTATTATTATTATTATTATTTAATTTGATGTTTGCGGTATGTCATTTTCTTACGAGGCATAATTTTAGTTTCCACTTGTCACTAAAAAGTTGCTTCAATTTAACGCCCATGTAGCATAAAAAATTAGAATTATCATCCTTCTGCATTACAATTAACCACAACCCCGCGCCGATGGGCCGAGTAACACGCTAAGTTAAGTAGCAATTGTAACGCTTCTGAAAATATTGTTAAACAAATATATAGTTATGCAACAGTGGAGAAACTTAAATAAAGCCAAAAATACAAAAATAAATATAACAAGAATAAAACTAACAAGAAAAATTGTGATAAAATTTCAGTCTGCGCAGAAAGGAGGTTCGTCGACATTGTCAGTTATACCTTGTGAGATTAATGTTTGCATTTTTTAGATTTTTAAACAATTTTAAAGTAAAAGTTGAGAATGTTCTCAAAGTTCTAAGTTTTGATGTCAATATTTTGCCCAAATCAATTGACATAAAAGCAAGTTCCAATCATCACTTGCTTAAAATGTTGACAACCAAGAAAACATTGATATCTCCAAGAAACAATGGTCACATTCTCCAATCAGCTCTCTCAATTCATTTCAATGTTTTTCAACGATTTTGTTGAGTTGGGGAGGGATTTTGAAAGCTCTATACTCACAGTCCATGCTTTACACCTTTTTAACCTCCCCACTCCACTTCACCATTTAAAAAAAGGAAGGTTACTGCAATCACTAAAATTTTCGAATTCGAGATAAGACCGGATCTATACGTTTTGAGGTCTCAGGAGCCCAGAAAAGTGGTTTTTAAAATGTGTCTGTACCACAAGATAGCAGCTTTTAAGTCGATGTTCCATAGATTATTCAAAATTCCTCTTAGTTCTGAATCCTTTGATGAGGAGCTTAATGTCGTCAATAAACAAATAGCAGTCAATAATAATTTTCCCATCCATCTTATCAACATTTTATTTCATAAACTTTTTTGTCAAGTTTAAACTCTCTTTCCATTTTATTCCAAACCCAAATACCCAGACTAGAGGGCCTTCTACCCCTGGTTCTGTTTCTGACGTTAATTCCCGTTTTTTCCATTGACCTTTTTTGGGCCAATTTCAAATAAGTTATCAAAATTTTTTTCAAGTCATAACATCAAAGTGTCGTTCAAGACTAAGGACAGTCTTTCTTCCTTTTTGGTTAGAAACAAAGACCAGATAAACCGATTAGATCGCTCTGGAGTTTATAAACTCTAATGTGCACAATGTAAAGTCAATTACATAAGAACATAAATCCCTGTTTTCCAAATTTAAAGATTCCGATTATTTCAATGCTCCTTCTCTTTTGTCAATCACCTTTTGGTTTCGGGCCACTCTTTCGTTTTTGTCCGTATGGTCCCAGGGTTCACAGACACAACAATAAGGGCAGGAAGCTGGATTTTTTGGAAATTCTGGAAATTTTACGTTCTGTCAGGACCTCTCCCTCTGATTGTGTTAATTAGCAAATCAGTTTTATGTCCCCCATCCTTTTTTTTTCTTTTTCCATGAGCTCAGCTGCGTGTTCACTTTCTGGATTGACCACCCCCCTCCCTTTTTAGGCTTTCATGGGGGTTTTGGTTTGAGTTGAATTTTTTGGGGATTGGTTTTGCTGTTGGGGCTGTACTATGATATTCTCTTTTTGTGGATATCATAGTTGGAGTGTCAATTAGTATTTTCCATCCCTCTGATCCTTCAGACTTTGCCTCCTTCTTAAAATTTTTAATTGTACTTAAATGTAAACAATTTTAATTTTCCCACTTTTTTACAAATACATCCGCTAGAGGGAGCGGTTTTACTTTCGCTTCCGGCTGTGTTCCGCCACTTCCGCCATCATGTCAAAATCATTTGTCTTACAACCTCGGAGGTAGGCTCTTGCTTCTCCGTTTAAATATTTTATGAAAGGTTAATTACCTCTTGTTTAATCAAAATTTAAAATGTAACACTTTTCGAATTTAATTTTCACCGACTTTCATAGTTTTAATTTCCATTTAGGGTAAGTTTTTTATAATGCCACCATTTTGTTGCTAATTTTATTCTTTCTGGCTCAAGAAATTTTGTCCACTGAAGATGAAGAGATTAACTCTTGGATTAATATACAATTTTAATTTTTCGTGGCAATCCTGACTTCACCCTCTCTCAATATGAGTATAACAACTCCCGCTTCACCCTTAAATTTTTACATTTTATTGTATAACGTCTCCCTTTATCAAAAAAACTAGTACAGTGACGTGACTTTATATACACACGTTTTTCCATCTAAAATGTGAGAAAATGCTTCTGTCTAAAGTCATTCGCTGTACCTACTAGTTTTTTCTGATCGCGATGGTACATTCTTATAGTTACAATCTTACAATAATTAATTGAAAGCTTGGTCCATATTTTCACAGAATTCAGTGGATGATGATCATCTCGTATCATTAATGGTGCGCAAAAACCTTAAACATTTCTGGCCATTTTTGCCGATTAATGCCCGCGCGGTTTCTAGAAGCAGTTATGGAACCAATAAAGTTATAATGCGATAAGAATGGTGCTATTCAATGGTGAACAGGTATAGTCTTACCATTCTAATCGCATCATAACTGCTTGTAGACACCGAGCACCAACTTCTGAGGGCTGGTATTTTCACCTCCAGATAAGACTATTTGTCTGTTATTCTAGTTGCCATTTGGTTTCAAGGCGAGGTGAAGAGGTGAAAATACCGGCCTTTAGAAGAATATCTATGATGAATGATACATCACTAATAATTGCACTTAACACTTAACACTTTATTCCACCAAAAGTGATATTTTTCCCACTAATTTGAGTTGGTAAATTCATCATATACAGGGTGGATAATTTTTCGATGCTTACCACTGGGATCTCCTAAACGGTAAATGATACGGGGTCGGTTAAATTGGAGAAAAGTTGTACTTTTTTTTGGCGATTAAGAATCTGAAAAGAATTTCCCGATATTTTCATTAGTTCCTGAGTTATCACAAAAAATCTGAAAATTGCCAATTTAAGAAAAATCTAATATATATCTTCCTTCCGGTTGATGTTATTTAAATGAAACTTGGAACTTTTATATTTTTCACAGCTGTCAATTGAATGGCATTGACAGAAATTTTCTAGGCTTTCTAGATTTTGAATAAAGACAGTAAAGACAGTCAACTTTTCTTTTCCTTATGGGCGCCATATTGAATTTTAATACCGCTGGATACACAGAAAAATTAATTAACATTTTTGAAAAACTGTGTGAAAGCCTGAGTCACACGACCGCAAGACGTAATTTATTACTGTTGAATTGAAGAAGTCGGCATACTTTTTTGCTATTGTTTTTCATCTAAGTTTAGGTTGATTTTACAAATCATTCATACCAATTTCCAAATTCTGACATATGTCAAAAAAGTTCGTGTTAACTAAATTTTTGAAAAGACATTTTTTTTTGTGTATTTGATGGTATCAAAATTCAATATGGCGGCCATAAAAGAATCAAAAGTTGGCTGTCGTTATTCAAAATTTAGAAGGCCTAGAAAATTTCTGTCAATGCAATTAATTGACAGCTATCAAAAATATAAAAGCTCCAAGTTTCATTTAAATAACATTAAACGTTAGGAAGATATTATTTTTTCTTTAAATTTGCAATTTTCAGATTTTTTGTGGTAACTCAGGAACGAATCAAAATATCGGAAAATTCTCTTCAGAATCCTAATCAGCAAAGAATAGCGCAACTTTTCTCCAATTGTAACTATTCTCCATTTATTATGGTTTCTGAGATACTAATGGTCATCAGCATCGAAAAATTACCCACACTGTATGTCCGCATTAGTGCGAAAAGCTAATCCATTTCCGCACTAGTAAGTAGGAAAGGTAAATTAACCTAAATATTCAGATTTTAGCCTGACTGTAGTATACGTTAAAAATCTCAAATATTTCAATTTTGTCAAAAAACCACTAAGTGTAAATACACCTTTTGAACCCGAATTTGAAGGCATTTCTTTTGGTGACGTCAAAAATGGAGGTTTGCATTTAAAATTGGAAAGTTGATGTGCCGAAATGACATCTTCGGTTGCATGTTTGATTCCAAAAGCTTTTCAGATCTAAGTCAGGTTATGATATGAGATACGTATTTATCAAACTTCAGCCAAATTGGTCTAGTAGTTACGGCTGTGGCGTGTTTACAAATGACGACCCATGTGAGACGTATACGTGCGTACTCACATACACATAGACACATTTTAAAAACCACTTTTCGGTGTCCCTGAGACCTCAAAACGTATACTATTATGTATATACAGGGCGGGTAATTTTTCGATGCTCACCATTGGGATCTCCTAAACGGTAAATGATACAGGGTCAGTTAAATTACAGAAAAGTTGGGCTATTTCTTGGCGATTAAGAATCTGAAGAGATTTCCCCGATATTGTAATTCGTTCCTGAGTTATCACAAAAAATCGGAAAATTTCCAATTTAAAGAAAAATTAATATTTTCCTACGATTGATGCTATTTAAATGAAATTTGGAACTTTTACATTTTTGACAGCTATCAATTGAATGGCATTAGCAGAAATTTTATAGGCCTTCTAGATTTAGAATAAAGACAGTCAACTTTTCTTTTTCTTATGGGCGCCATATTGAATTTTAACACCGTCGTTAGCTTTTCAAAAATGTAACCAACATGGACCTTTTAAAGAAAATATGTGAAAGCCCGAGTTTTACACGACCGCAAGACGTATTTTACTACTGTCGAATTCAATTGTTTTCGCATGTTATAAGAGATTGACTTTTTTGCAATTGTTTTTCATCTAATGTGGTATTCGATTCATTACAAATTTGTACAACAAAACTCAACAGACATGCGCATTAAGGTTTTTTAACTCATAGGTAACATTTGATTGGCCGTAGAAGTGCTGTAGTAGGTAGTTGCTACCAAGCGAATACCACATAAGTTTAGACTGATTTTGCAAATTATTCCTACCAATTTTCAAATTCTGACATCTGTCAAAAAAGTTCATGTTGAGTACATTTTTGAAAAGCCAAATTTTTTGTGCATTTGATGGTGTCAAAATTCAATATGGCGGCCATAAAAGAATCAAAAGTTGACTGTCGTTATTCAAAATCTAGAAGGCTTAGAAAATTTCTGTCGATGCCATTAAATTGATTTCATTTAAATAGCATCAATCGTAGGAAAATATTAATTTTTCTTTAAATTGGAAATTTTCCGATTTTTTGTGATAACTCAGGAACGAATCAAAATATCGGAGAACTCTCTTCAGATTCTTAATCAGCAACAAATAGTGCAACTTTTCTGTAATTTAACCGACCCCGTATCTTTTACTGTTTAGGAGATCCCAATGGTGAGCAACGAAAAATTACCCACCCTGTATACATAGCATCCCATTTTTTAAATTGTGAGGTTGGGATGTTGGGAAGGTTAAATTTTAAAAATTCCCAGTATCGTGGGGATGATATCCGTATTGCCTGACCTGAAAGTATAAAAAAAACTTCAGAAAAACCTTTGCCAGAGAGTTCGTTGATCAACCAAACATAGGTACCTATAACCTATAAAAATTATTTATTGTTTCTGCAACATTATACCTTATACGGTGTCAGACCTTTGTAGAACAATCACGACTTATTATCGTTAATGTTAAAACTCTATAACATCTGTGTTTACCCGACGAAAATAGAATACCATTTGAATAATATGTAGATGAAGTACTATTAACAACAATTTGGAGGTTTTTAAAATAAACCTGTTAACAGCCACAATTACAGTAATCAACGTGGGTATAAAGAAAAATCGAAAAATCCCACCGATCATTGAACTCACTGGGCACCTCGAGATAAGTTTAATTATTTGAAACCAGGAAAACGAGTACCCACATCAGTCCACCCCTTAAGAATTTCATTACATCAACGTTGATATTGAAACATTTAAACTAGCAATTAACGTCACCGCAAACATCACGATCTTGTAAGATCCATTTTATTTTTTTATTCAGATGAACTATGCATAATAATAAACAACCGCAATGGTGTCTTTCGTTTTAATTGCATCGCCCGATTTGCGTTTAGGAAAAACAGAGACGCCAGACTTTAATTAAAACTGTAGGTTATTAAAGCCGTTATGGCGACGGAGAAAAAACGTGTCGGTGATTATAGTAAATTTGTTTGTTGGTCAAAATTGACATAAATTGTGTAATTTGAGTTACGCACGTTAATTAGAAGAAAAATGAATCAAGGGGAAAAATACTATCTATACCGAAATCGAAAGGTATCTTGAGGAAGCATCAACGAACGTTGTAATGATAGTTAAGTCATTAGACAACTTTTAATGCGCACTTTTAATTTCTTTTTTAAAATTTTATTGCGAATTTTATTGCAGCTCGTAAAATAGTGTTTCGAAGAAAATTATAATTACACCCCACTGTTTTTGACTTATAATTTGAAAAAAAAGATGAGAGACATAAAAAATGTTCATTGAAAGCTTGGTCCATTTTCAAAGAGGAACTCTTAATTTGGTTACACAAGAACAAGACTTTGAATCTACCCAGTGTAATCATATTATAATAGAATGCACCAATTTACTTTTAAATTTTTTTCCAAAATCAAATATTATGATAAAAAAAAATCCGCAGTTCCTTTATATTATACTTTATTTTTGGCCAATAAGCAAAGCGTATATTTTGGACTTTCGCCTAGACAGCACAGTATTAGGTACATCGATAACATTGCGCAAATTCACTGACTATCGCCGATTATTTCCAAATTACCTTTTAAACCAATCAATTTGATTCATTTTAAAATTTGTACCCAATCAAATTTCAATTAAGAGCGATTATTTCCAAATCTCCTTTTAAACCAATCAATCCGACTCATTTTAAAATTTCTATCCAATCAAATTCATTTAGTTTGCACGGGTCATTTAATCGTTTTCGCTGACGACTTGATTTTAGACACTATTTTTTTACTGCTGAAAATCACCACGTAAACAAAATTATGGGAAATAAAGGTCCACAAATACGGCCACCAGGCACAAATCCTACACGCATAAATGTCTTCCTTCCACAAACCATATTTTAGTTGCTTTTGGACATATTTCTTCTGGATATATAGCCTAAAAATTCAATCACATTTTGTTTTTACGTTTCCTAACCTCAAACGTCATTAACGTCAATGAAATAAAGGCTCGTTCGCAACATCATATTGGGCTTTTGAGTATAAGGCAATCCCGGTTTAAAATCAAATAGCATGCACTTGTGGTATTATAAGCGATTAATGCATTTTATTGCAGTTTTCACGAGTTATTTTAATCGTTCCCTTGACGACTTGATATTGAACACATTTTTTTAACCACGTAAGCAAAATTATGGAAAACAAAGGTCCATAAATATGACCAACAGACGCTCACTTCTAGATGTAACCTAAAAATTCAATGAAATTTTCTTTTGACTTTTAACCTCAAACGAAAAACATATTATAGATCACTGCACATTATCTCCAAATATCACCGCAATGTTTCACTAATAAAATATTCGCTTAATGCAGTGATCCATACCATCAATGGGAGACAAACATCTGTATGTATAGGTTTTTGATTTAATTAGGATTCTTGTGAATAAACCCAAGAATCAGAGCCGATCTCCTCTGGCACCAACAAAATACGCATCACATACGCATGTCAAAGGTAACATGGCACTTAATGTCAAATTTTTTTTGGCAAGTCGTTTTTAGACCTTTGGTTTATTAATTGGCCTAAAGACATGATGCATGAATGGTGAACGAAAGAACTGACGATTTTAATGACAGATCCATCACAGACAACTTATCGCTGTTGCCAAATTTTTTTGCTACTGTGTTGCCATAGCGGGTGCCAAAGTGACGAAATGCTCCCGTGACCTATTGAATACGATAATACGAAAATGTTTAGACCGCTCGTCATTGTGACTAATATGACTAATTTCCTGCCACATTTACTGCCATTCTCTGTCAGTCGGCAAGTTTTAAACGAGAATGCTGCAGTGCTGCACGCTCGAAATTAATTTAGTTTTCTGCCTCTATACTCGGAACTCACTGCTACAAAAATCTGTAGATTTTTACAGCAACAAAACTATTACTCTCGCTATTATTATTAATATTGCCTGAGCCAAAGTGACGAAATGAACCCGCAACCTATTGGGCTTTTGAATATACGCTACTCCAGTTACAAATATAATAATTAATAACCTTACCGAATACCACTCGTGCATCGCTATTACTGCCTATTAGCTTTTAGAAATAATTACTCAAACTTTGTTGCCGTAGGTATAGGTAAAACAATTCGAACTGTATTGCCACTATTTTATTATCAAAGGTTAAAGCCTCGATTAAAGCCCTCGAGCTAAAGCTTTCGGGCTTTTAACCAAATAATAAGTGATAATGTAGTTATCATTATTTTACCACTGGCAACAAGCTTTCGTAATCATTTTGAAAATCTAACCGATTAAATACCATGCACTATTGGTATTATAAGCGATTATTGCACTTATACAATGTTATAAGACAGTGGCATACACAAAGAAAAACCGATTTTTCTATTGATTCGTCTTGAAAATGATGAAATGTAGAAAAATGCAAACATCAATTCGGACTTGACTCGCGCATTAATCTTCCGAATCTCCTTCGTGCCAGGTAATTTTTTCTCATGGATTCCGATAACGTAATTAAGTATACGATATTGAAATGCATTCGAAAAAATTACCAATAACAAAAATGCACTAAGGAGATAACGATAACTGCTTGTGCACTACATCAATAATTTTGTAAAACAATCACGATATGTTTCTGATGAAATCCACGACCACGACATAACTGTCAGCCAGTTCTCTGAAGGATAACTTTTTTGTGTCACTTGGTTGTAGGACATAGTATCTGTTACGTGTCTATCCTGTATATTTGAATAAGTATAAACAATTTTCCAGCCAACAAAATTTAAAGCAATAAAACAAATTCCAGAAATAGAAAACAATATGCTTCAAGATTTAAGAAAAAGCAGGAAAGGAAAACAATGTCAATAACTAACAAAACTTATTAAATAAGGAAACAGTAGGATTTTTTAATACCTATAAGCGCTCAGATTTTAAGTTCACCTTAATGAAAAAAAAACAATAAATCATTTTCGCTTTTAATTAATTCCTGCTAATAGTTTTTTTGTATTTTCTGTCAGAATAATTTTCTTTTCTTTTTGTTGCAGGGTGTGGCCAGCTGTTTAATAGTGAAGAAAGTGATTAGTTACTAATTAGGATTATAAAATTTTAATAACAAGGGACACAGCGACCAGTGATCGTGTACGAATTAACAGTTTTTTATTGTTGTTGAGTTATGTTTGGAAAATTGTGTGTTGCGATCTCAAGAACAGGAGAAGATAAAAGAACCAGTTCCACTAATGACAGCTTTTCTTTAAATATTTATAAATTCGGTGCAATATACTGTTCGATTAATTTTATTCGTGAATTAGTAAGATAATTGCCAACGATTTAAAATACATTACTGTTATTATTTATTACGTTTTCCTATTATATCTGTGACGACTCGTTGGTTTAATTATCTTATTTTTTCATAGTTCCACATCGGGAATTTTGTAAAATAGTGATTGCGTACTAACAAAACCTGTTGAAAGAAGCGTGGTATAAAAGTGACTGACAGTTTGAGGTTTCCGCCGTCACTTTATTGACAATATTGTTTAAACTTTTTATGAACTAATTGAGAAATACCTACTCGTTTTTATACCACGGATTTTGTTGTTGGTGCGTTTTGTTGAATATTGTAAAAAGTCGTAGATGCGTGATTGGTTATGGAAGGTTGGAAGAAACTTGACAACTCATTAAGTCACTGTCGATTTATTATACAGTTTTTAGTGATTCCTCTGTATAGTATATTGTAAACTATAGTTGTTGATGATTGTGGTGAGTGTAAGACAGATGTACCTTATTATGTAAAGTAGTGTTTATTTGAAAAAAGTGTCTATAATTTAGGCGGAATTATTATAATTAAATGAAAAAATATTTCTAAATGTGTAAAATATATATAAATAACGAATTTTAAGCTTTCTTTTACTTCGACGTTTACCCATTTAAATCACCTACCTATCACAAAAAATTGCTTAACTATTTATGAAAATATTCTGAACATTTTTCATCGGATGATGGATTGATAGAAAGCGAGATGAGTGGCCTTGTCCATTTGAAAAGGTCTAAAATGCGTGCATGATGAGTGTTGTTTATCTACGGGTTTAAATGAATTACGAAAACAGTACAACAAAAAAATTGGGAATTAACAGCGTAATGTAAAGGACAAGGACGATATGTAAATCTGACGTGGAAGTGTTAAAAAGACATGAAATAGGTTAGATCTTAATCGAGTTGAATGGAAAAGTCCTCATATAAATTGCAACTTTTTAATAATATGCTTTCAGTGTTTACAATTTTTATTGCGCTGCAAAAAGTTCAGAGTAAAATTTCAATTTAAAAATGATAAGTGCGTCAATAAATTTTCTTGGAAATTAGAATATAAAGTTGTGGACATGTACATATAAGAATTGGATGTAATTACAGTCCATTAATACTTAATAAATGTTTCAATAGCTCACGCGTAAATAAAAGAATACTAGTCATTTTTTTCAAGAAAGAAAGTGTGAAGTACCTATTAATTAACTTACAAAAAAGACACCTAAACCTAAGAGTTCAAAAAAGGTACTTTACACACTAGTCTGCATATAGGGTGAGTTTGAAATCATAGTGGTTACTGAAACGGGTGATAGTCCATCCAATAATAGCAAAAGTTCCTATGGACGGAAATGCTTCGTAAAGGAGGTTTTCTGTAAATTATTCGGAAAGTATAAATGCTAGTGTTTTGAAATTTGGAGCAAAGGTTAAAAGGGCCTTCTTTTCAATTTTTTTAGACTTTAATTGCAGTCTGAAAAGCCTGTGTTTTTGAGAGGTCATTACGAATTGCTTTAAAAAATTTTTTGTTGCGATCATTTCTCACACCAAACAATAACAAAATCTCGCTAGGCAATGACGTTAGGACCGTTTTCGAATAAATTTATTTCGAATGGTTTAGAGCCCGAAAATTTGGGACTGAAGATGTTATTTTATCGAACTGATTAGTGAAAATTGTCACGGGACGATTCTTTACATTATTTTAGTTCGAAAGGATATCTGGCGAAAAATGCTTCAAACGCGGGAATTATGTTTCAAATGGAGTCTTGGAAAACGTGTTGCATTATTAGTCGTGTGTCTTTTCGAACTTTTCTTCTCCAAATTAAACAATGCATAGTTCCAATGACTCATTTTCACTAATTATGTAGATAAAGTAACATTTTCCCTCACACATTTTTGCGCTTTTATTTCTTAACCATTCAAAGCCACTTCGAAAGCGGGATGTTCTAGCGACATGCCGCAAGAGCACCTTTTCTATGTAAAATAAATCACAGATTAGGATTTTATTGTTGTTTGAGAAATGACCGTATCAAAAATTTTTTAAAGAAATACGTAATGACTCCTCAAAAACAGACTTCCGATTAAAATTAAAATCTGGAAAAAATTGAAAAAGAAGTCCTTTATAGCACTAACCTTTACTCCAAATTTAGAAATCCTAGCAGAGAAAACCGACTTTTCGAGGAGCCTTGTAAGAGGACGTAGCGCAGCTTCTTTACGAAGCATTTTCGGACACATATCCATAGGAACTTATATTTTTGGATGGACAGTTCAGTAACTACTATGATTTCACACTCACCCTGTATAATAAAAACATACATATCATATTTTTCTTCAACAGTAGAAAGATTTTAAAGTTTGGAAATTTTGTTTTTCTATTTAGATTTCTTAAGAAGCAGTTTATAGCTCCTAAATTAGTTGCCCAAAGTGCTCTACTGCTCTTTTACGTGTTTCTTTAATACCTGCAGTATTAATTATTATGATTTCAGCTTTCGTCTCACCTCACATTGCGCCGAAAATTCGTCGTAGGAACATTATAACAATAAACTGTGTATGACTAAAACAATGTTTCTAAAGGTTAGTATACCGTATAGTGCATTAATTTCCCTAAAATACATTCGAGTTTGACTTTTTATCTGGATAAACTGTCATTTTATAAACTCAAAGATTGCTTTTAAGAAATTACACTCGAAGAAAGTGGACTAGATAAAAACACTCCAGCCCTGCTGTCGTGCTTTTATCAGTCAGTTTCTTCTCGTTTAATTTCCAAGCATGGATTATATTTTCACTCTTTCCAACTTTTCAACCCTCCACAATATTTCAACCCCCCAAAATATAAATTTGCAAAATTGACTTCTTTTCCGTGTTGATTTGATATTTTTACTTAACTGCAGTAAGTTTTCATTGCCTTGATCTTCACATCCCCTTCAATATTTTTCAACCCTCTGATAGAGCGCTAATTCTACAGACTTTTGCAAATGTTTGTATTTTTTGTTCGTTTTCTGCTGCAGTCACTGTAAAGGACCATCTCAGGTTTTTCATCCCAATTCACAGTTTTTTTAATAGGTATACTGTAATACGTAACGAGAGTTGTAAGAAGCATATTATGCACGTGTGGAAGAAGTTGTACACGAGCCGCGTAGCGGCGAGTGTATAATTCGACAGTGCGTAATTGCCTTACAATTTGAGTTGAGTACGATACTTTTTCTACGACCACACAATAGGTACTTAATTTTTCAAAAAGTAGGTAATAAATTCAAGAACTTTTCGAGAGGAATATTTTGGAAATATCCTCGGGCAGGTCAACCTTATTTTTTTGATGTGAATCCAGAGGTAGAGTCAGACATTTTTTAGCACTTCCGCTTTAACCGTAAATGATGAGTTTTCAAATGGAATCGTACTTTTTCTCAACGGATTCAGAATCAACGATTTTTTCTAAGTGCATCTCTCAAAAAGGGCAGTAAATGCGAAAGAATTTTGAATTAGGTATTTGAAGACCTTCCTGATGTGGACAATAAATTTTTAAAAAAGTTGTTTAGGATGGTAAAATGGGAGTAGGTATATTTAAAATTGAAAACGGCACTTTCCGTGGGTCGATTGCCTCCAAACAGCTCTTCGACGTATAATACAGTCTCCATGTACAAAATTTCAGCCAAATCGGTCCAGAGGTTTCGGCAGTATCGTGTTTTTAAAGTACGTTAACAATTACGAATACATTTTTAGTGAAAATCGGGGTTTGCATTTAAAATTTAAAAGTTGATGTGCCAAAATGGCATTTCCGGTTGCACGATTGGCTCCAAAAGCTTTTCATATCTAAGTTAGGTTATCAGATGCCCACGTACCAAATTTCAGCCAAATCGGTCTAGTAGTTTTGGCTGTGGCGTACGTATACGTAGCGTACTTTAAGTCGTAGTTTATATTTGAATAAGGGCTTAATTAATTTGATGCCTAATTTTTCTTTATGGTGGTTTTTATTTATTTCGTACGAACGTACGAACATACACACAGACACATTTTAAAAAACACTTTTTTGAGTTTCTGAGAAGTCAAAACGCATAGATCCGGTTTTATCTCGAATTCTAAAATTTTGGTGATTTCAGTAACCTCCCATTTTTTTAAAATTGTGATGGAGTTGGGGACGTCAAAACACTGTCAATCTTATTCGTAATGAACGATGAAACAAAAATTATGGTAGCTAGCGTAGGTATAATAATTTTATCATATTGTTGTAGCCCGCATTGTATGAAAATTATGATTTATTTTGATTTATGACTTCTGTAAAATCAAATGGACAAACTATGTATAAATGTTTTATCATGTACCTACTGGCTATTTTATAAGCTTATAATCACGGTCGACGTAATTTATAGCTACAAGGTTTTGTCAGATTTAACCCAATTTAGTGACGTGGGTGTGCGTCGCAAAAAAGTGCAAGGTGCTATGTACCTATGCCGCCATCAAAATAATTCTGCAAGAATATCTTCGTCCGGTGCTCCATTCAAACGTATAACTCATTTATAACTAGATCAATGTGGGAGACAGGAAAGAAGGTCAGATATACTCACCAATCATGGAATACTTATTTAAAACAATTTAGGCAATCAAACCAGAAACGTGATAGGCACAATAATAGTATTGTGCCTATCACGTTTCTGGTTTACCTATGTAAAGGTGTCTTCGTTTTGGTACTTCGTACACTCCACGTCCTTATCTCTTTGAACTGATGATTCCATATTTGACTGTCGCATTCTTTCCCTTAGCTTTCACATTTTTGACACTGTCGCTATGATACCATGTATTGACCCAATTTGGCGTTATGGGGCAGAAGGAACGCATGGTTTCATGGCGACACTGTCAAAAATGTGTAGATGCTAATAGCAGTCTAACAGAAGTTTTATTTTGCATCTTTTGGCTGCATAAAATTGTGGTACTCGCATTTGGAAAATTTTAATTGTGGACAATTTCTTTCCTCCATTTTTTAAAATTAATTTCCGCCATATTGTTACGTTAACAGGAACAACTGTCAACTGAGTAACCAAAACAAAGATCAAACTTTCTAGTTTCAACCCTTCCAGTTTGGTTCCTTTATCTTCAACCGTTCAGAAGATATAAATTTTTCTGTTGCGGATTGCAGATCAATTTTTTGCTACATATTTTGACACATGTCAAAAACGGTGACAGTTAGGTTCCAAAAAGATGGCGGCCACTTCCGGTAAAACCGGAAGTGCTGGGGGTTGAAAATATTTTATTTTTGGTGTGCGTGGGCTATTATGGTACAGTACCAAATTTCAAAATTCTATACTACAAGTGCGGATCCCCAAAAGTTTCTAATGAACGGTCTTCGTCGATCACCCTGTATTTTCTAATATATTTCGACGCTGAGAGGATTTCGACCATGCAGTAAATCGAAGGTCGCTTTTGTACAGTAGGTACCTAACTTATTTGTTTTAACTTATTTTCTTATTTCAGCATCATACTATTATACCATATTATCCGTTTAGGCCTAGGCCGGAAAAATATTCCTGTACTTTTAAAAAATAGTTCAAAATTTCATTATTTCTGTCTAGTTGCCCGATCGACGAAAAAATAGTATGTGCAACACGAAGGAAAATACATATTCCGACACTCTGATGGTTGTTGGACTCGGCTGCGCCTCGTCCATCAATCTTCCATCATCGTCCCGGAACATAATATTTTTCCTACTAGTTGCACAATATACTATTTACGACTTTTCGGTATATTTACTTTCTTCATTTTCACAATTTTCACACGGTCAACATTGAAAGAAGTTCCATTTTTAAACTATATGATGTTATCAGGATCGACGAGTGTCTTTTGCTAATTTTTAAGGTTAGACGGATAGTTTAGGCTACAATTGCATGTGATTGGCCAGTTGACCACAAACTGTGGAATCTTAAGATTGCATTTCCCAAATCATTTTGATTAATGGGTACCATCAATAGTTATGAAAAATTCCACAATTAATAATAAATGTAGGTATTATTAGAAGTAGAAAAATATATATAAATGTTTTTATGGGATGCATACATAAGACTAATAGGTACTTTACCTATAGGTTATGAGTCTTCTGGAACGCTAGAGGAAATACTCAAACTCACTCTAGCGTAGCCAGTATTAACATTAACCCTAAAAGTTATGACTATTATTGCATCTAATGATGTAAGTGATGGAATTTTACATAGTTATTATTACCTACTCCACCACCACCGTTATAGAAGTTTTACATAATTTCTTGCAATTAAACCAAACAATATACTTACATGATGCACTGAAATATGAGCAAATGTCTAGTAATTATAAAAATAAGCATTACAATACGCAGGTGTATACCTATATCTTTTTCTTATTAATGAAGCATGAGTTTTTTAGTTTCTGGTCAAAAGGGCACTGAGAGTGAATACATTTTTCGAAGCAGAATTTGAAGGCCTTTCTTATGGTGACGTGAAAAGTGAGAATTTACATTGAAAGTTTAAAAGTTGATGTGTCTAAACGGCATTTCTGGTCGCACGATTGGCTCCAAAAGCTTTTCAGATCTAAGTTGGGTTATGAAATTCCTACGTACTAAATTTCAGTCAAAATCGGTCCAGTAGTTTTGGCTGTGGCGTGTTTACAAACAAACGTAGATATGTACGAACGAACGTACGTAGGTACAGTCGAGAAACTAAATAATGCACTTTTTGTTGACCTGTTGGCCGGGTAACTCTTTATCTGCACACGGTCCGACGTTCCTTGACCTACCAACACAACCCCCAACTGGTGCCGGTCCTAATATCAGATATAGAAATCACCACTATCGATGGTGGTGTCCCAAATTCTGTGCGCAACGCTCAAGACCCGAGTGAATGACACTTTCTCGACTGTACATATACAGGGTGGGCCCGTAAAAGTTGGAACAAACTTTGTCTGTTAATAAAATTTTTATTTATAATCCGATTTTAATGAAATTTTGTGAGGTTGTTAACTCAACCTTTCTACGTCGAAGCCACTCATATAATTTACCAACGCTCATTTAGTTTTTGAAATATTCTTCACAAAACGGAGAGGTGACGTTTAGGGTCGCTGCAAAATGAAATCAACGGTGATGGGTTGCTCTTCTTTATCTTATAATCATATTTGAAGTTTTCTGAGCGGAGTAACACTGAAAAATTAGAACATTTTTTGTTCTTTTACTCAAAAACTAATTTAACTAAAATCTGCAATGTTTCGCGAGAAACCTGAAATTGTAAATCAAGTTGCCCTTGGAATTTACTTTTGTCACATTGACAATCAAATTTGAATCAGTTTAAGATGCCTCGATTATTGCTAGAAGACAAATTTTAATCAAAACGCTCCAAGAGCGTAATTTTAGAGCCTTCTGAAAAGTTGCAGTAATGCACTAGATTCTTTTGGCTCCAAAATTACGCTCTTGGAGCGTTTTGATTAAAATTTTATATCTTCTAGTAATAATCGAGCCATGTTAAACAGATTAATTTGCTTGACAATGTGACAGAAGTAGATTCCAAAAGGCAACTTGACTTAGAATTTCGAGTTTTTCGCGAAACCGCAGATGTTAATTAATTAATTTTTGATTAAAAGAACGAAAAATGTCTTAATTTTTTGTTGTTGTTCTGCTCAGAAAACTTCAAATATGATTCTAAGGCAAAGAGAAGCAGACCATCACCGTTGATTTAATTTTGCAGCGACCCTAAACGTTACCTCTTCACTTACTGAAGAATATTTCAGAAACTAAATGAGTGTTGGTGTATTAAATGAGTGGCCTCGACGTAGAAAGGTTGAGTTAACAACCTCACAAAATTTTATTAAAATCGGATTATAAATAAGAATTTTATTAACAGCCAAAGTTTGTTCCAACTTCTACGGGCCCACCCTGTACATACACACCTCAAAACGTGATCTGGTGTTATCTCAAATTCGAAAATTTTAGTGATTGCAGTAATCTCCCTTTTTTTTAAGTGGTGAAGTGGAGTGGGGATAAGGTTAATAAAACTTGGCAAAACGATTTGACCCTGTCTACTATTTATAAAAAAATAAAAAAATTGGTGAAGCGCCGTTAAAGAAGAAGAAGAAGATTTATGGCGAAAATTTCATTTTCAAATCTCAAGTAGTTAGCCCGTACCAGCCCTTCGAAGTGGCAACGTTCACGTTACAAATTTCAAAATTCCCGCTAAACGGTTAGAATTAGAGCTATAGTATGCTATACAAAACTTGTTTAGAATGATCAGATACAGCGAAAACCCCACTTCAATATCAGGTTAGTAGTGGAGCAATCTTCCGTCCACGCACCCCTGGAACACTCGGCTTTGCCTTTTAGTCGCAAACTATTCTTCGATTCTTTTATATTGCATTTGACAACCTAATATCGCATTCGTCTATTAACGTATGTAACGAAAGTTTTGAGAAAAAGTTTATAAATTCATCGGCAAACATTTTCTCAAAACTTTCGTTCCATACGTTATTATATACCTATTAGGTACTACATCTTTAGGTTTTAGCCCATATCAACGTCCATTGTAGATGTAAAATGTGGCAAAAACCTTCCAAACAAAAGCAAGATTTGGGAATTTCAGCAATTCGAAAGCGTTCCAAAAGTCTAGTAGTAATGCATTTTTTATAATCCAGAGTGAATTCGGATTATTCAAAACCAGCGTTATTTTTTAATTGCGGTAATTTGTGCCCCATAAAATAAATTAACTCCTTCCTCGGTCGGTTCTGCAAAGTTAACTGTTCCCTTATTTATATCTCAGATACAGAACGTATGCATGATAAAAATATGATAAAAAAAGGGGCAATAAAAATTAATTCCATTCACGAGCATTGGTGGTTTATTACATCTTCGAAACATGTCGCATTTTCTATCTAAATAAAGACAACGTTGGTTGGGAGAAATAATTCGCTTTGAAGTGCACCGGTGAGAGCTTCATTATTAAAATATCTGGAGTCGTTTTAATTGTTATATTCTCGGTATTGTTCGGTTTGAATCTCGACGAAGATAAGTTTTATAGTTACTTAAATAAATTTTTCCTCTCATTACTGTTCGTTCCTTCAATTCAATCGAAGTGAGTGTTGAATGAACTGTCCGTAATTAAATGAGATGTAAATGGAATCATGGTGTAACTCGATTTTGCCTATTGACCCCTTGAACCCTGTATTTAGATGTCATCCTAATATTGTCGATTGGCGCTTTAATTTTTTCGACACGTCAATTCAACTTGTCCCTCTTGGTTCCTCGTAATTTTTAATGATGAGTAAAGGAGAGTTTTATTGGGAATGTAGGATGGGGAAGGAAGAGTTCTAAGAGCGAACTACTTAAGAACTATTTTGGTGCGGACTGCAGACAATGTAATTGTATTCAATAAACGGTGAACGAAGGCTTAATGTGCCTTAGCAGGTCAGTCTAATTGTTGCAGAGGTCATATCATTTGTAATGTTTAATCTTTGTTTAAATGATAACGTTGTTTAGAGTGCATGCACGTCGTCCAACATTGACGAATTAGGTTCGACGGCAAGGACATTCGCAACATCTGTTTCAACACCACAAACTGTTTCCACGAAAGTAACCCCCCAGCAATGAAACAAAAGAATTCTTTTAAGATTTGTGTTCGCGCACCAGTTAAATCTTTATCGTGAAGAGAGCGGTAACGATTTTTGTCATCGCGAATTCCGCTCACAGCTCAGACTTCTTCTGCATGAATAAACGGGAGACGTCGCGCTGTTCTAATTCAAAAATTTGCCCGGCCTATAATTTCTGCTCCGAGCTCGCACTACTCTACGACCCCTTCTGTTCTCAATTCTGTTTGACACTCGAGGAAGTTGCCAGTTGCATTAAAGTAAAGTGCTATTCAATTCAGAAATATTGTAAAATATGAATATACAGGGTGTCCCGATTATGCTTGGCACTATTTTAACCTGAGATTCCCATTGAAAATGGTGATGATTGGTACAAAAATTTGTGAGTCGAAGTCGCTTCCTAAGGGAGCCACAGCTCCTCAAAGATGCGCCATCGGGAGCAGTTTTTTCCAGATACCTCAGGAACGGACTGTCGGCTCTTAATGAATTTTAGGGACTAATGGCAGTAATGGCACTGTATGGACCTACGTCTACACTGTCAATTTTATCGAATTCTGACAACGCAATCCTCAGAAACTCGAATTGACCTTCATATTTTTGTTTCTGAAGTTGGTTCAAGGTCACGAATTTGAGATCTAGTGGTATTAGTGAGCTGGGCCAGGTACCGAAAAGAAGTACTTAAGTATCAAGTACTAAGTACTTGATATTTTGAATATACTTCAAGTATCAAGTACCAGTACTGGATAGAAGTACTTGAAAATTGCAGTCCAGTACTTTACTAGTGCGCACACGTTAAGTACCCAGTACCAGTACCAATACTTAAAAGTACTGAGTAAAATAAGGGACTGAGTATTTAATAAAGTACTTAAGTACTTCATAAAATACTTAAGTACTTGACATAGTACTTAAGTAAAATAAGGTACTTAAGTACTTTCAGGACTTAAGTACTTGACATAGTACTCAAGTATCTACTTGTTATTGAGTATACTCTTATAGACAGCGGGCTAGCGACAATTTCGGTACCTATATCAAATTTGTAAAAAAAATTAGGGCCCTGAATATCATTTGCTCCCGTCTGCCTGTCAATTTTTTATGTAAATAAGATGGCACATGTTACAAAAAAACATTTGGCTGACGTCCAGACCGCTGCGTTTTCGGTGTGGGTGATTGTAAACATGTCATGTGCCATCTTATGTACATGAAAAAGTGACAGGATTGCAGTCTGCACCCCGTGCCCGTAATAATTTCGAGTTCTGATAACGACACCACGCAAAAAGTGCTCCATTTCAATAAGATTTATGGTATTGTTTTGCGAATTTCAGGCTTCTAAGAAATGAACAAAGTGAAGTCGTTCTTGGATATGCCCCAACCTAATATATATTCTAAAAACCCCCCATTTTTCAGTAAAAGATTCAGTACCGAACTCGATACTTAAGTACTCGATACTTAAGTCCTCGATACTTAAGTACTCGATACTTAAGTCCTTGATACTTAAGTACTCGATACTTAAGTACTTGATGCCGCATGGTTTAAAATGCCAAGTACAAATACTTCGCTCGAAAAAATTATTCAAGTACCAGTATCAAGTACTACTAAGAAGTACTTGAAGTACCCAGTACCAGTACCGAATTTTCAAAATTTTCAAAGTAAGTACTTAAGTACCGGTACTTTAAGTACCAAAAGTAATCAGTACTGTACTTCAAGTACATTTCGATACTGAGTAGCCCAGCTCTGATTAGTTAGAAAGGGTAAGTCAAACTGCAACTTTTCCTATTCGTGGTAATTTTTGATTTAAGCAGCCGCTTTGGAGATAATAGAGGTTTTGCGTTAATAAGCACCAGTTGCCTTGAGTAAAATCTACACAAGCCTTTTAGTCCCAAAATTAGGAAGCGACTTCGACCTACAAATTTTTGTGCCAATCGTCAACATTTTCCATGGGGAATGACTAGAGATGTTAGTTTACATGAAAAGTACATTTATTCAAACTTTTCATGAAATTTTCAAAAAAAAATTAAAAGTTGTCCTACGTTAGTATAAAGTATTTTGGAGAATTAAATAAATCCACAAACTACAACAGTTGAATAGAGAACATAAAACAATAGTAAATGACAAAAATAGTAAGGGTATAGGTAAATAAGTTATAATAAGTCAAAATAAAAGCATTAAACATTAAAATTCATCGTTATTTTCATCTTTTAAGTTGAGTTAAGTCTAGTGTCAAATAGATATTAGAACGACTAGAATTGGCGGCGCTGTCGGTGGAAGTTTATTAATATACACATAGATAGCCGCATTGATACTTTCAACAACTTTTCAAGAAAAAGTGAAAAGTTTCAACATACCTAGGCTGAAACTCTTCATTGAAATGAAAAATTTCTGAAACTTTTCACGCTCACATCTGTAGGACTGGCATGGTGACGATGGGCACAAAAATTTTGTAAGTCGAACTCCCTTTGGTGCTTATTAACGCAAAACTTCAATTATCTCCAAAACGGCTGCTTAAATCAAAAATTACCGCGAATAAGAAAAGTTGCAGTTTGACTTACCATTTTTACCTAATACCACCAGATCTAAAATTCGTGACCTTGAACCATCTTTAGAAACAAAAATATCAAGGTCATTTCGAGTTTCTAAGGATTGCGTTGTCAGAATTCGATAAAATTCACATGCAGTGCCAATAGTCCCTAAAATTCATTAAGATCCGACAGTCCGTTCCTGAGATATTTGAAAAAACTGCTCCCGATGGCGCACCTTTGAGGAACTGTGGCTCCCTTAGGAAGCGATTTCGACCTACAAATTTTTGTACCAATCATCACAATTTTCAATGGGGAATCTCAGGTTAAAATAGTGCCAAGCATTATCTGGACACCCTGTATAGGCAAGGTGCAACCTTTAAAATAGCGCTTGCAGTATACCTGATGAAATCCAATTTATATATCATCGGATATTCATGCATCCCACACGATTTGACTTACCAAGGAAACCCATTAAAGTAAAATTTGTTTATTATGCTACCGGGTTTCGGACGCAGTAGGCTATCCTCAGGCAAGATGAGATAAACGAGGAGATAAAAATGAATGAAAAAACTGATTACATGGGTTTCTACTGTAGGTACTAGGTAGTTGATGAAGCTTTCAACACTTATTCCTGGGGAGGTTTCGCACATTTTTCAATAATTTTTTCCATACGCTTTTTCTCGCAAAACAATTCCTAAATCATGACTAGCACTACTTTAGACATACATTTGGACTCTTGTTCGAAATGGCTATGATGCACCGTTTTAGAATAAATTGACCCCACTCGTTTTACAGAGCAAAAATTTGTCACGGAAAATTATATTTTATTTACCAAATTATGAAAAATAAGTTCAGGAGGTGATTCCTTGCATTAATTTCGGAAGAAAAGTTCGTATGGACATTATAGTGGAAAATACTTCTTACGTTATGATGAGGTCTTGGAAAACATGCGTTCTTCAAAGTACCTAGGTACCATAATATCCGAGACAATTTCTTATCAATAGTAATACAATGAGTAGTCTCTTGGTTGTCGCGGGTTTTGACGTCCAAATGGTTCTCAACTACGAGTCAAAATGGTTGATTAAATTTACCATTTTGGATTGGTTCAATACTTAATGTATAAAATAATCATAGTGATCTTATCTAAGTATTAGATATCGGAGAGGATGAGACTCCTCTGCTACTGCTTGGAACTGACCAAACTCAGAAATATCTATCTAGGCTCCCCCCTATTGGAACCTGAGGAACTTCAAAGAGAGCCTTGAAAATAGGTCCTGGGCTTCATCAAGCCCATCACAGGGCTCGTTTGAGACCTCCTTAGTCCTTTACTCTGGGGTTAACGCAAAGGGCCGTTTAGCCTTCGTGTTTGTCTCATCACTAGGCCGCCAACTGACAACAAAAAAAAGAAGAGGAAGGCAAATGAAGTACGAAGCGACTACGAAAATGGTCCCGATGCATCATTTGAAAGCAAATTTAATAAGGTGGATGACAATTGAAACACTCATAGCTAGGTACCTTACCTATCGCTATTATTCTTTAAAATTGTGTTTTTTAAATCTTTTGTGACTAATTTCCGATATGGTTGATACCAAATGCAAAATGAGCAGATAGGTAGATTCCTTATTAATTGACTTTCAAATTGTACATCGGTACCATTAGAAAAAATAAAGTTTTGATCGAAAAATCGTTGGCACACTTTATCGCCTCCTAAGTAAAAATTTTCCATGTCTTTCATGTAAGTTCAATTTTTTCTGCGTTACTATGATCCATTAAAATAACATGGGGGATTATATAATATTTTAGACTGAAAGATAAAAATGAGCTCAAAAATTATTTTGACACTTGAAATGTCACCTATGTGGTATCATTTGATTCAGAAGATTATGTACATTCCAAAAATGTTCTGATATACAGGGCGTTCCATTTGAAAATAAAAAGTTGATGTCACTTCCGGTAAACCCGGATAATGGAAAATATTTAGTTATGAGGCCAGAAACTGGCTAAATTTCAAAATTTTACTCCAAAAAATAAGGGAAAAAAGGGGATTGTAAAATGAGCCTGCGATACCCTGCATATGTTTTTCAAGAATATACCTACTGTCATACTTAGAAGATAATAAAATAATTACTGCTCCGCGCCTTCTTCTAGAAGGAAACTTCCAGAGAGAGACCACTACGCCCTCATGAAGAATATATTAAATTGTAATAATAAAGTCACGGGAACCAAGAATAAATCGTTCTTGTTTTCAGGACCCCCTTTATTTTTAGGATGATCACCACCTTCAATTAACCGGATGGATTGATTTATTATTACTGTAGTATAGTAGTATATTTAATTTATTACGTAGGCTTTTGGCGTGTAATGGGCCCTGCCCTTTTACATCTAAATATTTACAATAATAATAAACTAATATATTTCTTCTTCCACGTATCCTCCATTTCTGTCCTCTTTTCCCTCTTCTCTTCTTTCCCTCGCTCTCTCTACTACTCTACTTCCTTAATCCATTCCAGTCCTGCTCTCCTTTCGCTCAATATGCAATTTCTCTCCCTATCCTCTTCTCTCATTCCCACACACTCTGTCATCATATGTTCTATCGTTTCTCTTGCTTCCCTACATATTCTACACCCTCTCCCTCCCTCCTCCAACCAGAATTAGTTTTCTCTTTCCTCATCTCCACATCTGAACCTAGCTATCGTTATTTTCTCATTCGCACTCACCATTCACTCTATCCAAGTACCTCGGTAGCCCCTCACATAGTATAATGTCTTTATACGTTGCATTTTGCCATTATATCTTGAATCTTTTATTCTTGTTCTCCTTTCTTGTATAACTCCCTTGTTCTCATCCGATATCTTCCCATGAAAACCATCATCTTGGTCTCTTCTACATTTACCTCTAGCTTTTTCTTCTTCATATATTTCTCTGTCATTCTTATCATTTCTCTCATCCCTCTCTCTTCAATCGCTATCAAATCATCAGCATACGCCAAACACCATACTTTTTCTTTGCCCAGCACAATCCCTCCCGCCTGCGCCTTTTTGAGCATCTCATCTCATCAGTAAGAAAAGAAGAAATAATACTGAGGGAAGAGAACATAGGAAAAGGGAAGGGATGGTTTGATAAAGAATGCAAGAAAGCAAAAAGAGAAAGCAGAAGATAGAGATACGAAAATAGAAGAAAGGGAAAGCGAAAAGGGAAGAATACATAAAGGCAAAAAAAAGTACAAGAACAAACGCTTGGAAAGGAAGAAACGAATGAAAGAAGAAGAGAAACAGAAAATAAGGGATATCAGAACAGGGAAGGAAGCGTGGAAATGTATAAATCTAGAGAGAAAAAAACGCAATAAAGTTACAGAGAGAAAGATAGAGATGGGGGAATGGAGAAGGCACTTTATAGAGCTACCTTAGGGAGAAGAGGGGTGGGGGGTTGAAGCTAACTAAAGAAGGGAGGAGCTACAAATGAAAAGCAAGAAAATAACAAAGGAGGAAGTGAAAGGATGGGATAAGAAATGAAGCTTGGATGATAAACGGAAGAGGTGATAAACGAGCTGGTAGAGGTTTTGAATGGAGTATGGAGTGGAGAGGGGTTCCTCCGAGAATGGAGGGAAGGGGTAATCTGCAAAAGAGGTTAAAAATTTCCGGGGGATAACCCTCTAAACACGGGATATAAATTGTATGCGATGGTAATAGGGGAGAAATTGAAGGAAGAATTAGAGATGGTGATAGTAGCGAACTAGGAGAGGGGAATGCGAGAAATGATAAGAAATGCAATCCCGCCTGCGCCTTTTTGAACATCTACATCATTTATAAAAATTGTGAACAGCATCGGGCTGAGCGGGCACCCCTGTCTAACCCCTTTTCTCGTCCGTTTACTCTTACTACATTCTGCTGGCTAATTCTCATGAAGGAATTAAAACCTTAAAACTTACAATGCCCTGAATGATTTGGATTTCCTTTATTTGATTTGAAACGGAGAATAATCTCTGTTTATGGACGCAAAATGTTGTAAAAATGGGCATTTTGTTCAATGATGCTGAGAAATAGATTATTAGCCAGCATTCGACGGCGTGTGTATAATAATGGGTTGGAGTTGCGCTACGAGCGGTCGTCCTGCAGGATAATAAACGCATCAGAGCTAATATGTTGATAAAAATCGACTTTATAATGGTGCTGTTAGTAGTCTAATAAAACTGAAAAATCTAAAACCTCCGTACTTTGTCATGTAAAAATAGTGATGTAAAATCCGTCAAAGTGTTAAAGTGGACATTCATCTATTTTATAGTATCAATAAATTTGTTGAGGCTATGAAAGAGGCCGCTGCTATTTCACAAGCACCCGCTAGCTCTGTCGGTGAAGCGATTACAGAATGGCATAATATTAAGATTTTCAAACATGAGATATGCAGCATTTTAAAACTGCACGGTAGCGTAAATTACACATGTTAAGAGAATGTGGGTTGATATGACAGAGGAAACTGCTTTGATCAACTAAGACACTGGCTAATGAGTTCTTTTATTGCATTTAATTTTTTCAGTGTTATGGGAAAAGGAAATGATCACAATCTAGAACCTAGTTTTAGTTGTGCAACCATTCGTCAAACTTGGAGCCCCCATAGGTCGTGTTATCACCATTATCTTATTCTAAAAAGTATATTTTTACTGAGGACTTTCTAAATCAACTTTATATCAGTTTTGATTGAAAAGTGAAAGGACTCGACAGGACATCATTTGGTTTTTGCTCTGTTTTTCTTCAGGAATCTGCGCGTTTCAGAATATTTTAACATATTTATTTTAATGAGACAAGCGATCTTGTTCCACTAGTTAAAAAGAAGAATTCGTTATCAACTCGCAGATTAATTACTATTAAAGTATACTAGCTACCAATTAATTACTATGACAAGCAAAATGTCGTATTTTCTAATATACCTGCTAAGGATGTGCAAAAACTTGATGGAATGCGTGTGAAATTTAGAGGGGTTTGAAAATTATGAGAGAAAATGTTATTTTCTACTGGAAATGGTATACAGGGTGGGTAATTTTTCGATGCTCACCATTGGGATTTCCTAAACGGTAAAAGATGCGGGGTCGGTTAAATTAGAGACAAGTTGCTTTATTTCTTGGCGATGAAGAATCTGAAGAGAATTCCCCGATATTTTGATTCGTTCCTGAGTTATCACAAAAAATCTGAAAATTGACAATTTAAAGAAAAATTAATATCTTCCTAACGATTGATATTATTCAAATGAAACTTGGAACGTTTATATTTTTGACAGCTGTCAATTGAATGACATTCACAGAAATTTTCTAAGTCTTTTGAATAAAGACAGTCAACTTTTCTTTTTCTAACGGGCGCCATATTGAATTTTAACACCGCCCGATACACATAAAAATTAGCTTCTGAAAAATGTAACCAGCATTGACGTTTTTGTAAAAATATGTGAAAGCCTGAGTCACACGACCGCAAGACGTAATTTATTACTGTTGAATTCAATTGTTTTCACGTGTTATAAGAGATTAAAGAAGTCGGGGTACTTTTTTGCAATTGTTTTTCATCTAAGTTTCGGCTGATTTTACAAATTATTCATACCAATTTTCAAATTCTGACAACTGTCAAAAAAGTTCATGTTGACTGCATTTTTGAAAATTTTTTGTGTATTTGATGGTGTCAAAATTCAATATGACGGCCATAAAAGAATCAAAAGTTGACTGTCGTTATTCAAAATCTAGAAGGCCTAGAAAATTTCATTCAATTGCCAATTTTCCGATTTTTTGTGACAACTCAGGAACGAATCAAAATATAGGGAAATTCTTTCTTTCTATTATATGGTTTCCGAGATACTAATGGTGAGCATCGAAAAATTACCCACCCTGTATACGATGTTTTAAGCTTAGAATGTACCTATTAACCTTTATAATTCTAATGAGTCGTATTTTCTAGTATGCTACTTAATGATCTATTGGAGGCAAGCAAAAACGGTACAAACTAAAATTCCACAGATTACTATTGTCACTGTTTGCCCTCGTTTAAATTTTGAATTGATTCAGTAGCCCGTTTAAAAGTTTCCATTTAATAAAATTTAACATATATGATGATCTTATGGAAACTTCCTATACAATTTCGATTATTAAAGCAAAAAAAGTATAGAAGAAACGGTACCATTACTTTGTAAATTTTTATGTATCATATAGAATGAATACTGAGGAACAATTTGGTTACTGAAAGTTACTGAACTCGCTCTCGAGATATTAATTTACAACTCAATAAATGTGTCGTTTTCTAAATATTAATTGCGAAAACGTGGCATCACAGTCTTGAGAAAACCACAGGAACGATTTAACTATCGTGACAGTAGTTGAGAGAAATGGCCAACTTAAAAGAAGTTACAGTCCTGCGAGGTTTCTTCATGATTTCTTACTTCTGAATCACGGGCTTTTATCTAAATTTAGTTGGATTATATTGTTTATAAATCTCGATATTACTGTATTTACTTACTATTTTAATATTTTTGCTTATTTTAATCGCTTAACAGTTAACACTAATCGTTAATTTCACTGTTACTCAAAAAATTTTCTTTCGTAAGGTTTACAGAATCTGCTACTACATTACTAGATTTAAAGTCCTTAAAACTAAGCAAAGTGAAGTATGAAGTAAAACGTTGTATGTACGTTATGCGTCCGGTAATACTTAAACATCTCACTCGTAGGTACTTACTGTAAAATGTGATTTCCCGGACTTATAACGTAATTACTAATTAGCTATTGTAACATCAGGCATTATTTACTTATTATACAGGGTGATGGTTCCCGAAGATCGTTCATTAATCATTAGAAACTTTTGAGGATCCACTTGTAGTAGAATTTTGAAATTTGGTCGCTCACGCACACTAAAAATGAAATATTTCCAACCCCCATCCACTTCCGGTTTTAATCAATTCTCTTTGCCGTTTGTAAAAATAATTTTCCGCTATATTGTTAAACCAACATGATCAAGTGGGAGATCAAAAGAAAGCTCAAAGCTTTTAGTTTCAACCTACAAATTTGCATTCATAATCTTCAATCGCTTGGAAGATACAAGTTTTTCTATTACGGATTGCAAATCAATTTTTTGATACAGATTTTGATATATGTCAAAAACCGTGAGAGTTAGGTAGACAAACATGGGCTCGATAAACTCACAATTAAGAAATGATTTCAAATCTAAGATCAAAACGGAGGCTTTCCATTTAAAATAACTAAGATGGCGGCCACTTCCGGCAAAACCGGAAGTGATGGGGCTTTGAAATTTTTTATTTTTGGTGTGCATGGGCGATTATGGTATGCTACCTAATTTCAAAATTCTACTACAAGTGAATCCCCAAAAGCTTCTAATGAACGGTCTTCGTGAATCACCCTGTATAGACTCCATTTTTCATGTCGATGAGTTGATCTCCATCAGGACCACTCATCTGATCATTAATTGAACTTCACTGCCTAGTTAAGAAGATTGTCTCTAATACAGTAATACCTAACATATCTTTAAGTTATCTATTGGTGAGCAATCGTTTTAGGCAGTAATTCTACCCTTGGTGGTAACTCGAGGAAGAGAAGAATACTATAGATAATTAAATTAAGATTCTGGCAAGAGCCAGTGATATTTATAGGAGACTAATAATTTAAACTTTAAAAACGTTTAACTAATGCCAGTGACGAGAAGTTAAGTGAACCAACGACACTTGCTAAGTAACTGTAGAAAATGTAGAATTCAGAGTTGTCGTTGTCACTAATTAAGAGATGATGCGTAGAGTAGAAACAATTTCCTTGTATTTTCTAATTTAAGTGACGATCAGCTGCTGGGTTTGGTGACCCATCAGGATGATGGTCTGAAAACATCCAATTACGAAGGTTAGCTGTGAGGTAGTACGAAAATGACGTTGGTGGTGGAAGAAGAGTCATCGGACAAGACATGGGTACAAACGGTAGCGACAACTAACAAGCGAATAATATTTGGAATTTCGCGCAATTTTTAACGCGGCACTTCAAAGACATCGCAACTGTCTAAAAAACCGCTCCAGTTACATATCGATCCGGACTCCGGCAGCAAAAAATATATAAGCGGCGAATGCCAGAAGTGCATGCGTACGTGTACGAGTTACTTTTTACCAAAAGGAATGAAGCATGCAGGATTGTACAACGAACGTATGCAGCCGGGTCGTCGGCAGCCCCCCGAGGGGTGGACAACTTGGACAGCAGCTTCACAAACTTGCTCACAAATCCGTTTGATACACCAAAAAATACATCATCTGCTTCCATACAACTTGTTATTATTATCATTAAAAACACCCAACCAGTAATTATTATTAGCTACATATTCCGTATTCTCCAAAAAAATATCCTAGACATTGAAATTTTTGCACGCGATATGGAATACATTATCACCACCTGTAACTTTTGTTGTTCTCGCGTTCTTAATTAGAGATTGATTCATACATAACATTGAATCATAAAAAGAGAGTGTTTATCACTATTAATTGCGTTGCATTCAATAAAAACAAAGGACTCATCAATTTATTATTTATATAATTATAAATTTATGTCTCTAGAGGATCATTAAAGAAAATTTTACGAAGGTTTTCCGGTCTAAATAATCCTCGTTGGTCAAGGTGTGGTACCTATTACGTTCCCATCGTAAACTCAGTCTCAGTGCCATTTGGCGTAGGTAACTTAATAGACTGAGATCGACACAATAGATTCTGGAAAGTCAAATTAGGCCAAGTTGGCACCCCAATAAAAAATCTTCCACACACTTTGTCAAACTTTGACAACATTAGGTAGGTAGGTACCTAAGTACCTACCTACAATCATATTATTACCCATCACCACATCAACCCAACAGAGCCCACCCGCATTGCAGTACCTACACCTATCCTATATAGTAAGTACAGTCGGGGACTTTGAAAATGCCCACCCCACCGCGACCGTTACTTGGTCGACAGCATCGCTGCAATTTGATTGATGTTTGACTGAGAGGTCGGCAAACGTTAAGCACATTGCAGCGACAGCGACACAGTAGACCAAGTGAATCGTCGCTATGGGGGAGGGCATTTTTAAAGTCCCCGACTGTACCAAGTGAAGGGATGAAACCAACAAAAAAGTCACCAGTCAAAGCGATGTGTACCCCTGACCATGTAGATGTTTATCACATTGATGGGTATGTGGGGCTGGGGACCGTTTGGATTTACTGGTTAACCTAGTATAGAAATGCCTTCGCGGACGCACAAAAAGGCGAATTGTTGAAAATTTGTTTTACAATAAGTATTTATTAAACAACTGCGAATTGGGATCAAAGACCTAAGATTCTAAAAGGGGATAAAAGGTCAAAGAGGTGAGAATTAATAGTAGTTAAGTAGGATTAAGTAACACGAAAATATTGCGATGGTGGTTGAAAAAGTGAAAGATTCAAAGATAATACAAATGAGTAAAATTTGATAACACTGAAAAAAATGCAGCAGAGAAGCGGCTGGAACCTCCCCAACGCATGGGTCTTTGATTTCCGTGACTTATTGTGTTTAAGATTTTAAAGTTGATATGCCTAAATGGCACTTCCCGTGGACCAATTGCTCCCAAAAGCCTTTCAGCTCTTCAATGGGTTACCTAACCTCCATGTACCAAATTTCGGACAAATTGATCCAGTAGTTTGGGCTATAACGTGGTTTCAGTGTTATTACAAAATTTCGATTTTTCTACCCGAAGGGTACTAAATGCGAATAAATTTTATCTCATTTAAAACCAGAATTTGAAGACCTTTCTGATGATAACAATAAATCTTTCAAAAAGTTGTTTTTGATGGGTGAATGAGAGAATAATTTTAAGTTTCGAAATTGGTGTGCCAAAACGGCACTTTCCGTGGGTCGATTGAATCCAAAATTTGTTCAGCTCTTCGACGTGTAATACAATCCCCATGTGCAAAATTTCAGCCAAATCGGTTGAGGGGCTTGGGCTGTACCGCGATTTTAAAGTCCGATAAAAATCAATTTTTTTTAAATTGTTGGTCAAAAGGGCACTAAGAATGAATACATTTTTAGATGCAGAATTTGAACGTCTTTCTTATGGTGACGTGAAAAATGGGGGTTTGCATTTAAAATTTAAAAGTTGATGTGCCAAAATGGCACTTCTGGTTGCACGATTGGCTCCAAAAGCTTTTCAGATCTAAGTTGGGTTTTCACATGCACACGTACCAAATTTCAGCCAAATCGGTCGAGTAGTTTGGGCTGTGGCGTGTTTACGAACGTACGTACGTACGTACGCACGAACGTACGTTCATACATACAGACACATTTTAAAAACCACTTTTTTGGGTTCCTGAGACCTCAAAACGTATAGATCCGGTCTTATCTCGAATTCGAAAATTTTAGTGATTGCAGTAACCTCCCTTTTTTTTAAATGGTGAAGTGGAGTGGGGAGGTTAAAAGACAAAATCGCCCAAATTTTACAAAATTAATGCTCGTGGGGTTGAAAAAATCTGAAGGGAGATGAAAAGTTAAGGGGGGGAGAAAATTAAATTTCATCCCCCTTATTGGATCTTAGTGAAAATTTGTCCACACCAAATTTTGCCTTGATATACTCTGAAGTCTGAACTCTGATTAGTTTTTGAGTTCTCGTATTTTTGCGTTTCGGTATGTTAGGGGTTGTAGCGACTCTAAGGGTGCTCTTTCGCGAAATATGAATAATAACTTTTTTGAATCATTAATGGAAAACTATCGAATAATGCCAATTTTGATCAGTACCGGAATTTCGAGTTTTCCACCCCATCTGCCCGATTTCGCGGAAAAAGCATCCCACGCAAGATTTCATCGAAATATGTGTGTACGTTGGGTGTCAACTAGCTACGTGCAACCCTATTTTTTATGGTTTTCATATCCTAAATTTCATCCCCCGAAATTGACACCCGTTGACCTTCAAAAAACTTGCAGGTCGAACGTGCATACCAAATTTCAGCAAGATATCTCCACCAGTTCAGCAAAATACCTCCACCTTCCCCCTTACTCCCACCACCTTGGTCCAATATCCGAACGGACAGGGTAGACGAGCGAGCGATCGTATACAATCAAAAACAAGAGTATCTCTATTTTGATATTTGGTATATCAGAAGGGTTGAAAATCTGATCAGTAGGTTTGCAGAAGCGTAGGTTAGGTACCTAGATTGAAGGCTGTAGAAAGCAAGAAGAAAATTACTAGCAGGATCCTCCTTAAACCTGCAGACAACCTCGAGGAACCTTTTATTGATGAGATGAGGTGAAATTGAAACCCTTTGATTAATTTAGGAGATGTCACAGTGAATCTGTACTTTAACATAGATATGTGTATATAGATAGGTTCCCAAATATTAATAAATAATTAAATGTATACTTAGTCTAAACGTGTAATTAGAAATTGAAGTCAATTCATAGGTCCATTCAAGACGATCCAGTCGTAATAACTTTTGAAAGGAATAAGATATCGACTTGCGGTTTTGAAAAGATTCCTTGGCATTGAGATGGCATATGGTTCGCCAGAGCTTTTACCTTGTTCAGTTTGCGCATTTCACCCCCACCCCAGTCAACGTCAAAATCTTAAATGGCAACATACCTCGAGTCATACATCAAATGAAAGCTCTTGAAAAATGCTATTCACTATTCTAAGTAGTTTATTTCTATTTTAGAGACAAAAATGTAATGTATTCGAATTTAACTATAAATTAGAAATCGGTGTAAAGCAACGGCGAAACATGTTCCTGCAATACCCAGGGAATATGTCGAATCTTCGATCGTCTTGAATGGGCTACCCGGTATAAGTATACTTATAGGTCTAGGGGTACTTATACGAGTACTTATACTAGTACTTATACTCCTTATAGCCTTACACATAAATGTCGCTTTTGGTTCAAGAAAACCATCACCTAACTTGTCAGTTGTTACTGACTTATACTTATACGACGTTTGAAGAAAAATATTATTATAGGTACAATTATTATGGAATATTGCACTTGGTGATATAAATCAATAGCTAATAAACAGTTTCATAGTGTATCATTACTTTATGTATTCATTGCCGCGTAATAACAGTCCCATACTAATATAATTGCTTAGGAAAGTACATAACGACAGCCACACGACTGACACAGTGAAGTAGGTATTAGAAAAATTAAAAATATCTCGTATAATTTGCAATATATAGTTGCGCAACACCATGGTCAGGACAGGATAAAGATGATGATGGGAATGTCCAGTGTTGTAGAATTAGGTCAGCAAGATTGTCGCTACTGAATTACAAAATCCAGATTTAGAACTCATTGTCTTGACTATAGTGTCCAGAAATATAGACTTACAAATTAAGATTAAGTACTCAAATTACCTGCCTGATGAAATTTTTGCCAAAAAATGCTACACCTGAGATGTGCGATCTGATAAATGTTACGTCACGTTTCTGTTTTGAAGTTTTTGGGATTGACTTTAGATTTTGAGCAGCATGTAAGTCAGCTGTGTAATCGCCTTAGCTCTACCTGCTATTTAATTAAATGTCTTAGACCTAAAGTATCTGCCTCGATTCTTAGATCGCTATACTTCGGTGTTTGTCAGTCACTACTATCTTATGGGGTAGTCTTCTGGGGATCGTCGGCACATATGAATGACGCTTTCATTGTTCAAAAACGTATTATTCGATTCATGGCAGAAATGGCCAACAGCGGTGCTCATTGTCGTCCGGTTTTTCGCCAATATAATAATAATAATAATAATAATATACATTTATTGAGCTTTCAAAACAAAAAACAAAAATTCAATCCTGGTAAACATAACGATATTTTCTAAGGTACATAAATATACTTAGGGCGGATTGTATAAAACATTTAATCCTGTCTTAAAGCTAATCCTTCAAAAATTCTATAGCAACATATTGTTGTCAACAATTGTTTCCTTAGTATCGTCTAGGCTTAAGCGTTAAGTACGGGATTAAATTCTTTATACAATCCGCCCTTAGAGTAATAGCAAACATAGATGAGAGCTCAAAAGGTAAGGAACAGCAAGCGCTGATTTTAATCCTCCCCCAGAAGAAAGCAGAACAAGAAAAAAACTAACAACAAAGGCAAGTGCAAGTGCGATTAGAACCTGAAAAACAGGTATTAACAAGTGATCAAAACAGATTAAGAGAAATATTGTCCATCCAATAGAGATGATTTTAAGGAGGCTACTACAGCATGACTCGAGCCAGCTAGATTGCAATTTCTGTGATTTCTGAGTAGGAAATTCAGAATATGAGCTGCCAGATATGAAAAAGGAGCCTTGAAAGAGGAAAGTGAATGTTGGGGCACGCTAACCGTGAGGTCACAAAGTCTAAGTGAACGATCATGCACATCAGGTCTCAGTTGAATTTTATTTTTTAGGTATTCCGGACGGCCAGTTCTCATGACATTTAAGACTAACGAGACAAAGTGAAGGAAGCGTCTTTCCTCCATTTTAAGCCAGCATAGTTCCCTTAAAAAGGGAGTCACATGGGCAGCAAAAGGGACGTGAATAATGAATCTAACGCAACAATTATAGGTATTTTAACTTTGACTTTTTTCTATATATCTTTAGTTTACTGCTGCAAATTCGACAAAATGAATCTTCTCCGGAAAAAAGAGGCGATCTTCACGAACACGATACAAGGAGTACTAATTTATTGAACATGCCTTTTTCCAGGGCTGTCTGTAGGTCAGAAGCGAGGTCAGAAGGGACCTTGGTACCAGGGTATCAAGTTGTTTAATTCACTTGACATCATAATAAAAGTTTTCCAAAAACTCTTGTATGAATTTTTAGTGTCTAAGTGTTTTTATACTGTGGACGAATATCTACGCAACTAAATGAAATCTGTTGTGAATTTTATGTTAATTTTAGTGTAAGACTAAATTTTTCAATCTTGTGTGTAGTGTGTAAGTGACTATCTGTTTATGTTACTGTAAAGTGTATACTACCCTGGACTAATAAATTTATTATTATTATTATTAATAATTGTAACTCCTTCCAGTAAGATTCTCAAATATTGTTATTCTCCACTTGCAATGTAAATAATTTTGTATAGCCTGAAAATGGCCTTCGTATAATTTCTGGTCGAAACATTATGCAGCATTTTACCACTAAATTTTATTTCGTTACATATTAAGTCCGGAAGACACCCTTTATTCCTCAATTAATACACATCATATACCGGTCAGTGAAATGGATCACAATTTAACAAATTTATTGTGATCAAGTTCTTCGCCTGTGGGTATATATTCATAGTACCTATATCCATAGGCACAAACAAAAAAAATAAAGGCTTCACCGGTTCATATTTTGTATTATTCTCATTTTCCGGTTTCCCATCGTGATGGAACCGTATGCCGTCCCTAATCCCTGTTTGCATGTTTAGATGGATATTCAAAAGGGCATGCCAATATTTGGTTGACATTTTGGGCGGACTGGCCAGACACAATAAGGGATGCAGAAGAGACAGACAGCGGCAGTTACTTTTACACACCGACTGCTTTCAAAGGGTATCCTTCCGCATGTTGAACCGATTTTACTCATCTCTAGCCCAATATAGGATAATAGAAAACAGGACGAACAACATCGGTTTAAGACTATCATTTCCCAGTAGATATAATGAGGGAGTCGGTAGGTACTGGTTTCGCATCTAATTTATACCTAGTCCTAAGTTATATGGTTTATAGGAATTTTCAACTGAGAAATCTACATTTTTTTTTGAAAACTTGCAACACATTGGGAAACGATTTCCAGTTCCATAATAGAATTTTTTAATGTACAACTTTTCGTTTTGAATTCTGATGGTATGGTAACGCTATTTATTATTATGCAAGGTCATATTTGTGGGATTTTTAAAAAGTCACGGAAGTTGAACATGTCGACCTTTATCCTTTATCGGCGTGCATATTGTTCTGATTTGTTACACTTACTCAACGACGCCGACGGGTCGAAATTGGAAATATATTAATATTACTTATAGAAACCCCAAAATATTTTTCCACTAACTTCAATAATTAGAAGGAAACGTTAAGTTCTGTAGTGGAATGAATAATTGAATGATAAAGGTGGATTTATAGATTAACGGACTGGAAGCGGAAGCGCACTGTAAACCGAAAATAATAATAATAATAATAATACGTTTATTTACCACTGATAAAGTAAATGCATATGTAGATATATGTAATGTATATAAATGTATTGGAAAAATTCCGTTGCGCTATAGGTAAATGCTCTCATAAAAGTTCTATACTTTATACAGTGCGTTTCCGCTTCCAGTCCGTCAATTAACTCCACCTTAAGGATTAAAGCCTTTTAAAAAATAGCTAAATAAATAGGTCCACATGAACTTTTCTTTCTGAAATGACAATACGTAAGGATTAAGGAATGATCATTATTTTCACTAATTAGGTATACCTACGCAGTCCAAATGAAATTTTTCTTCGCAAATCAGGGCTAGACATATTCATTAGGAGTATACTATACATTACACTTACCTTTTTATGTACCGAGTGTACCTTAAAAAAACTAGTCATGGCAGGCTGTGTACCTGCAAAATAGCCCGGGCACCCCCACATCCCATGTTCTTCACAGCTAATTATATAAAATTCAACGGGTGGAATCGTGATTATTGATAATCAACCACACGAAACATGTTGCCAAATATCAATTCCGTGACTCCGGAGGAGGAGTGGAATCATTTGACCAAGGTTTCACGAGCCGTATTCGTTAGATTATACCACGAATTGAACAAATATTATAGCAACAATGTAACTTGACACTTTAAAATACAAACTGACAAAGGCCCGATTTCTAAATTGTTTACGTAGCACAAATGCTTGTTATTGGTCCAAATCAGTACGTTGTGATGGAGAATCAACAAATTTGATTTCCACTTATTAATCAAAGGCATGGTTCTCGCTTATCACTTATTAAGTGACCATTTTCATAGGAACATAGGAACACTTTCGAAAATGTTGCATATTGACGTTTCTCAATGACGGCGGCTGATTTTAAGAACTGACTACATGGGTTTCCGAAATACAAATGTTCCACAGCCTGACATGACCATGACTAGTTTTTTTAAAGTACGCACGGTAGAATATTATTTATATAGTGAATAAAATATTCATGCATAATACGAAAAAACAACTTTATTAGGGTCTTTGATTTCCGTGTCTTGTGTTTAAAATTTTAAGTTTAAGTTGAAAAGCCTAAATGGTAATGGACCAATTACTCCCAAAAGCCTTTTAGCTCTTCAAAGGGAGTCTCCATGTACCAAATTTCAGCAAAATCGATCCAGTAGTTTGGGCTATAAAGTGTTTTTAATGTTATTACAAAATTTAGATTTTTTTACCCAAATGGTACTAAATGCGAATGAATTTTGTCTTATTTAAAATCATAATTTGAAGACCTCTTTGATGGCGACAATAAATCTTTAGAAAACGTGTTTTGGATGGTTAAATGAGAGAATAATTTTAAATTTGAAAATTGGTGTGCCAAAACTGCATTTTCCGTAGGTCGATTGAGTTCAAACATTTTTCAGCCCTCGACGTGTAATACAATCTACATCTGCAAAATTTCAGTTAAATCGGTTCAGGGGGCTTGGGTTGTACCGCGATTTTAAAACCCGTTAAAAATCTCCAATTTTTTAGCTTTTGGTAAAAAGGGCACTGAGAGTGAATGCATCCATGGAAGCAGAATTTGAAGGCCTTCCTGACTTCAAAAATGGGAATTTGCATTTAAAATTTAAAAGTTCATGTGCCGGTTGCACGATTGGCTCCAAAACCTTTTCAGATCTAAGTTAGGTTATAAGATGCTCATATACCAAATTTCAGCTAAATCGGTCCACTATAGTTTGGGCGTGGCGTGTTTACAAACATACACACATTCTAAAAATCACTTTATTGGGTTCCCGAGAGCCCAAAACGTATAGATCTCTGGTCTCATTTCGAAGCCGAAAATTTTAGTGATTGCAGTAACCTTCCATTTTTTTTATTTTTTGTTGGCGCTGTTAAGAAGACTGAATTTTAGAGAAATCCTTTGAGGGTCACAAATGATTAGAAAAACTGTTTTTTTACACTATCAACTCTGATTTGACTTTTTGTTTTCGTAGAAATTTACTTTATTTGGAAAAAAATCAAAAATTAATATTTGATTAAAACTTACTACCAAATAGCTTACCCACGTCCACGTCACAATTCTAAAGTTGCATATCTTAAAAATAAAAAATCAAAGAGTTGCAATGTACCCCTGATGCGTTCTGCCCCACCTTCCCCTATAATACTGATCAAAGAAAGAGTTTTTAGCGATTCTTCTTCTGATGAAAAGGAAACAGTTTGTTTGGTATCAAAAAGGACCTAAAACTAAAATGCAGCAGAGAAGCGGCTGGAATCTCGCCATCGCGTGGATTTTTGATTTCCGTGTCTTATATTTAAAATATTGGTATTTTAAATTTTATATTTGATATTCCTAAATGGCAGATTGAATACATCTTTAAAAGCAGAATTTGAAGGCCTTCCTCTTATGGGTGACGTAAAAATAGGGGTTTGTATTTAAAATTTTAAAGTTGATGTGCCACTTGCACTTTCACTTCCGGTTGCACGAATAGTTCCAAAAGCTTTTCAGATCTAAGTTGGGTTATGAGAATGCCTATGTTCCAAATTTCAGCCAAATTGGTCTAGTAGTTTTGGCTGTGGCGTGTTTACAAACGACCGTACGAACGTACGTACTGAAAGATAAGTAAGTAGCCTAATGATATAATGACATTTTATCTGATTTATTGATGATTTGTTAAAATCAAAACAAGGCATTTCTAGCCCTTGATTGACTGTAATCAAGGGCTAGAATTGAATGGAAACCTAAGATCAATTAACATAGGTAGATACTTCTAAATAAATTTTCTCATTTAATTACGCTCACACTCACTCACACCTACATAAATCCATAAATCATTTAATTATCAGGCATGAAATATTCATCATTAATTTAACTCTATAATAAGATGCAGAATACTTATTTGCAAAGTGTCTGTACCTACTGAATTTCAGCTGCCTTATAGTAATATGGGTCAATTTGGGAAGTGAGTGTTAGCACTCAAACTCAACAAAACCGCTCCAACGAGGAGAATGTCCCTTTTGGCAAACTATCCATATATTAAACTAAATAACATTATTCCGGAACGATGAGCAACATTGTAAAGTAGGGAAGGTTCGACCAGGTCAAAACAATCTCATTGTTGCAGAATAAAAGGTAGAGTGTCGGTTTTTTCGACAAGCCTTATATCGAATCGAATTATCGCTTTACTTTATGACCCGTGTCTAAATCTAAACCAACCAGAATTGAACAATTCGTAATCGGGTGATAAGCAGCGTATCAGAAAGCATTCAAACGAATCAACCAATGAACGCAAAAACTAAATCACTAACCACATCGTTGTTAATATTTTCACCTTATTAATAAAGTGATCTCTGGCTGATGGTTAGGATACACTTTCCCATAAACCGTACAAATTTATAATGATTCAATACAGTACACAAGGTTTTGTGTAATTATTCCACACATTAACTTTATATAAGGGCTGTTTAATAAGTTTAGTGATTGTAAAGAATAACGAGGTATTTATTCTGAATGGGGAACTTATCTGTAATCTGAACGTGGTCGGTAATCTAAACTCATTCATGGGTCACGTGTACGCAACTGGAGGTACGACACCCTCTGAAGGATTACCGGAACTTGCATAGCTCATTAAAAACTATTGAAGTCTTTAATCCTCGTGATTAGTTAATAAGTAATCAATGAATTGATGCCGCTTGTGGAAAAAAGCTCTAAAGTTGACCTGCCATCATCATCGATAGGTAGAGGTCCTACAAGCTACATTAGGATTTGAAGTCTGAATATAGGTATGTTTAATAATATTAGAAGATGTCAGTTGATAAAGATGGTATGTAACAAAAAGGTAGTTTTGAGATATTCAGTTGTAAAGTTAAAACTTTGTCTAACATATACAGGATGTTCCAACGAAAACTACCATCATACCCCGAATTTCCTGGAAATTAAATGAAATATGAAAAATCGCCAGGACAGGTCGATTAATTGTTATTTCGAGTGCGACACTTAAATCCGTGGATAGTAAAATTTCACAACGCACCCCTTAACTCTCACCAACCCCAACTTCAAAATCTTAAAAAGCAACCACGCACTTGATGTGATACCTCATTTTAGTGCTGTAGCAAAAATGCGATGCACTCTTGTTTAGGCTTATTCGTCCGCTCGCTCGCTCATCGTATCGCTCCTCACTCTGTCCGAACGATAACTTGAGAAAGGATTGAGATATCGGGCTGAAACTTAGTATACGGTTTTGTCTTCCGAAAAGTAAGGCGGGGATTGCTTTTGGGCCATATCGGACCAAGGGGGTGGGAGCTAGGGGTGAAAAACTGAAAAACTATGAATTGCAAAAACTCGGGAAGTGGGGGGTATCTTACTGAAACTTGGTGTGCACATTCGACCTTCAAGCCTGTTGAATGTGAGGGGGTGTCAATTTCGGGGGATGAAATTTGGGGGATGAAATTTAGGGGATGAAAACCACAAAAAATATAATAACTCCCCAAAAATTGCACCCAGCTCTTTGAAAGTTAATGTACATACATACTAAGACGAAATCTTGCGGGAGATGTATTTTTGCAAAATCGGACAGATGGAGTGGAAATTAGGGGTTGTAACTCGAAATCTCGAAACTATTGGTCGAAATTGGAGTCAATCGATAGCTTACCATTAATGCATCAAAAAAGGCGTTATTCACATTTTGTGAAAAACCACCTTTAAACGCGCTACAACCCCTAATATGCAGAAACACAAAAATACGAGAACTCCAAAACTACTCCACGTATCAGGGCAGAATTTGGTGTGCTAATTTAGAGTAACACTGTAGGTGGATGGGCAAATTTTCACTTATAATCTCATAAGAGCATTAATTCTTTCCGGAAATTTTTGGAGTACATTCCAACCACGTATTAATCGGCCCGAGTGGAACATGAGGGCCCGGTTACGTTGTTGGGATGCTCCACTAAAATTTCCAGGAAATGAGTTAATGCTCGAATGCAGATTCGGTAAGAAAATAGCAACGATACACCACAGAAATTGAATAGAATTGATTTTTGACATTTAATTTGACATAAAAATTTCCACTTATTAATTTCGTTTAGGTTGGTCTAGGTAGGTATCAAAAATTTGCAGGAAATCCTAGAGTTGCCATGGTAAACACAGAAATCAATTTTTCTATTGGCTAATGACTAGTATCGTGCGATTTTCACTAAAATCTAATAAGGGGGATGAAATTTAAGGGCTGAAACTGGAAACTTCAAGTAGACGGTGGTATAAAATTACGGCGTTCGATAGACTTCGGTTAACCATTATTGAAAAAAGGCTTATGAGTCTTCAACCTGAAACTAACCCCTAGCTGGTTACAACTCCTAACGCTTAACAAGTAGATAAATATTTTATTTTTTTTTTTCTGAAATCCTATTGATTTATTTATGAATAACTAAGTAAGAAAATACGCAAGAAGTTATGTAACACTTTAGAAATAAACTCACCCCTGTAAATCATAAAAGGGTGAAATTATGAGGGGTTGAATACGCGAATTTCTAAATAGCCGCAATCTTTGAACGAATTGAATTAGGGTGGTGAAATAAGGGGATTGGAGTTAAGGGATTGAAACGTCCATAAAGCCCTGTGATTTGATAGAGATGTAATATCTGCTGTGAAATTGTGAGGCCTTATACAATGTGTCTTCGAAAAGGGAGGAGTGAATTTTAGAAGAAATTTATAGAAGTGGATGAAAAGGGTTGGAAAATCGAATTTACTTCACTTAATAATGTAGGGTTAAAATTAATGCCATTCGATAGCTTCCTATTGATGCTACAAAAATGGTCTTCATCATCAATCGCAAGAAAACACCCTTAAAAGCGCTACAACCCCCAACGTACAAAAACACAATAATATACGATAACTTAAAAACTGGTCAACGTATTAAGGCCGAATTTGGTGTGTCAATTTACAGTGACAGGGGTGGAGGGATGGTAAATTTTTCATTATGATCTAACAAGGGGGATGAAATTTAAGGGTTGAAACTTGAATTTTTTCAGGAAAATGGTGGCATGAAATTACAAGGTTTGATAGATTTCGGTCAACCCTTAAAAAAAAGTCTTATAAGCCTTCAATTAAAACCAACCCCTAGACTACTATAATAACCCCTAAACCCTAGCATTTTTTTTATTTTTTGGGCTTTTTTGTGATTCTTTGGTAATTCAATTTCTCGATAGGTATGTGAATCCTCAAAAAGCAAACTTTACGCAAGACCGCTTCTTTTTCATGTAATTTTCGATAGTTCTACTTGGCTACAGTCACTTTTCACCCCCCTTAATTTTTCATCCCCCTTCACAATTTTGCAACCTCTCAAGCGTTAATTTGACCAAATTCGCGCAACTTCGTTTTTCTTCAATAACAAATTTAGTTCTTTTGAATAATGATTACCTTTTTCACTTTTTCCATTCGTAATATTTCAACCTTCCAAACGCTTAATTTGCATAATTGGCTAGTTTTTGTGTTATTTTCTGTAATTCGACTTAACCGCGGTTAATTTTTACCCCTCTTATTTTTTCTTACCCCTCTACAATTTTTCAACACTCCAATTTTCAACATTTCTCATTTTTGAACCCACTGTGCGTTTGCGGAGGCAGTACTATTATATAGGTGCAGATTGAGGTGCATCAGATTGATAAAATCTGCACCCGATTCCACCAGTAAATTCAGACCGGCCTTGCATTCACATTAAGACGATAAACATTTACAGGGATACACATCGCATTGATGTACATCTTCTTGTGGCTTTTAAAGCTAATTTCATCACGAATTCAACGGTATAAGACTTCTAATTACCTATATATTCGCTCGTTCCCAGCGTACTCTGTAGCAAAGTTTAAATTACATTAAGGCCCTTTGTGATAGACCATTTGAAAAGGCATGAAATTCTCTGCAAACCGATACAACAATTTCTGAAATCCATCCACTCGTTCAAAGGTTACACTGAAGAACACGAGCAACTGGTCCTGGGCCTAGAAATAATTACTATTGTAATTATTACTTTTGAAGGAGTAGAGGGATTTCAAAAATTCTTGTACAGCCGAAGTAATTGAAAATGAACAGTAGCTGAGATCCCAGCACGGTATGTAACGATGTGTCACAAATGCACTTAATGAAGGTATTTTAAAATTCGAAAATAGAGGGCGCTTGCTGATGAAGTATATTTCAAACCAACGCAACGCCAACGTAAGAAAGTACTATTTTCTAGATCGCGGGTAAATATTATAAACCGGGCCGAAGGCAGTATATAAACCTCGCGGTTTATAACTGCAGCAAAGGCTGCAAGAGCACTTTTTTACCAGGGCATAACTTAACACTCTCAAAGTAATCACAAATCATTAAAAATAAAAATTGTGATAATTGTTAGATTTGAAAATGTCTGGCCCGTCTGGCCTTAAGTCCTTAAACTATATTGACCTCTATGTCTGCATGTTGAGTCGTAAGTATATGTTAACAGCTATATTACATTCTGCAAAAACAAGCTGTAATGACTAATATGTAATAAATAAGAACCTACCTACCTGTTCAAAAATCTTGCTTTAAAGTCGACTGCAAAAGCAACTATAGGTATTTATACTATACGACGTATTGTAAACATCATGTGTGCTTATGATTCTTCTATTTTCTTTAATGTAGAACGATTTCTCAGGAAGTGGCATTTTTCTGTTACAATTCAGTACACAGTAATTATTCATTAAAAAACCTCATCTCGATCAAGTATCGAAAAAATCTGTACATTAACATGATATTAATCAAACTTATTGCATTGTCGGTTATCTTAAATGTGAACTGACGTCCGAAGCCACTCCACTTTTCATTTACTTCTGAACTTTTTATGGCTTGGCAAAAAGATAAGTATGTTTTTTAAATCCCCCAGTACATACAGACTAGATCCCGGTTTATACTCTCGAGACCGGAAGTTTGAATTAGGAGCAATCAAAGTTAATCTGCAGTCAGCTGATTGCATTACGTGTATGATGTCCTACTGCTCTTCAACGCAATTCACGAATTCACCACTGTGTGGGCAGTGATAAAACAATAAAAACATCACTACTGGCACTAGTTTGAGAAAATTTGGGTGAACTTTCAGATACGATCTGTACGCACGCCAGCCCAACTCCCCTATAACGAGCGGCAATTGAAAATTGTAAGTTGACAACTGATGGGGTATACGTCGAGCAGTGGCACGCGCCAAAAATTAAAATATCTCCGTACAAATCGTTAAATTATAGCAATCATTTTGAAATTACACGTTTAGCACGGCGTATGCAGAAGGTAACATAACGGTTTTTAACACACAAAAAACCGATTTCAAAAGATCTGGGGCGGTGAACGAATACGTTTGAATGCGTTCTTTGGCTCAGTATCGGATGACAATCTGATGAATACGCGATTTTTTAGCTGCGTTTTGTTACCGGCCGAGTGGGTGTTCCCAGGTCCTTCCGGACACCGTGCGCGTCATGGGCTATGATGGGGAACCGGGGATAGGAAGATTCCAACCCTTCTTGTTCCATCACAAGTTTCCCTTATAAGTACCTAGTCCCATTTTCATTCTTCCACAAACAATAAATTTTTGGCATTAACTATTTTTTATTTATTTAACGTAGATCTCGACGCAGAGATATACAGGGTGGGTGCTCACCATTGGGATCTTCTAAACGGTAAAAGGTGCATTGTCGGTTAAATTAGATGAAGGTTGCGCTATTTCTTGGCGTTTAAAAATCTGAGGAGAATTTTCCCATATTTTGATTCGTTCCTGAGTTATCACAAAAAATCTGAAAATTGCCAATTTAAAGGAAAATTAATATCTTCCTAACGATTGATGTTATTTATATGAAACTTGGAACTTTTATATTCTTGACAGCTGTCAATTGAATGGCATTGACAGAAATTTTCTAGGCCTTCTAGATTTTGAATAAAGACAGTCAACTTCTTTTTTTCTTATGGACGCCATATTGAATTTTAACATCGCCGGACACAGAAAAATTAGCTTCTCAAAAATTTGACCAACATTAACGTTTTTGAAAAAATATGTGAAAGTCTGCGTCACACGACCGCAAGACGTAATTTATTACTGTTGAATTCAATTGTTTTCACATCATGCTATAAGAGATTGAAGAACTTGACGTAATTTTTTGCAATTGTTTTTCATCCAAGTTTAGGCTGATTTTACAAATTATTCATAAAAATTTTAAAATTTTGACATCTCTGTCAAAAAAGTTCACTTTGACTACATTTTTGAAAAGACAATTTTTTTATGTGTCAAAATTCAATATGGCGGCCATAAAAGAATCAAAAGTTGACTGTCGTTTTTCAAAATCTAGAAGGCCTAGAAAATTTCTGTCAATGCCATTCAACTAACAGCTGTCAAAATTATAAAAGCTCCAAGTTTCACTTAAATAACATCAAAACGTTAGGAAGATATTAATTTTTCTTTAAATTGTCGATTTTCAGCTTTTTTGTGATAACTCAGGAACGAATCAAAAGGTCGAGGAATTCTCTTCACAATCTTAAGCACCAATAGCGCAACTTTTTTCCAATTTAAACTGCTACTCTCCATCTACTATGGTTTCCGAAATTCTAATAGTGAGCATCGAAAAATTACCCACCTGTATACCTACCTACAATAGATACCCATACCCAGCAATAGCTATAGGTATAATCTTTTAGGCATATACTCTTATTTTTAATGCGGGCTCTGGAAACTAGACACCTACTTGCCTGACTTGACTTGGGCACTCTATAAAAATGTCCAAACAATCAAAACGATTTTAATTTTCACACTACAAGAGGACCGACTGATGTACCACTATCAAAAAAAAGAAATAAGAAAATGGGAAGCTACGGAAGCGGCTAGAAGCTCCCCACTTGGTGTATGGGAATTTTTCAAAATTTTAAGTTTGATCACATTTTTGTAAACATAATTTGAAGACCTTTCATTGCGCTGATAAAATGAATGGTGGTCTTCTTTCAAATTTCATAGACATGCCAAAAAGGCACTTGTAATTGGTCGATGCCACCAAAATTAAGTAAATTTTCATACTCGCTTTATATATTTTTTTGATTTAACGATTTTTTGCAATAAGTTTGAATACGTTTTTGGAAACGACATTTGAAGATATTTTATGTGCCGAAATCTTGCTCACATACGTACATAGGTACGTGCATGCATACATACACTCATGCACACAGACATTTTTTTAAAACCACTTTTTCTTGATCCTGGGACTTTGAAACGTAAAGATCTGGTATTATCTCCAATTTCGAATTTTGGACTGATTGCAGTAACCTCCCATTTTTATTTTGGTTGAGGGAAGGTTAAAGTTGTCAGTTCACATCAGTTAACTAGTCAGAGGCAGTAGGAATGGTAGACTCCTGGAGCCAATCTACAACCACTAAAACGAATATTCTTTTGCGAAAATACAATTAATATTTTTTAACTTCTACGCTCCCGTATAGCAGTTACTAAAATTGATCGAAAAATCGAATCGCCAAATGAAATCTTTACGTTTTGGTGTCCTGAGAATCCAAAAACTTGGTTTTGCCAGTTTTTGAAAAATGTCTGTCTGTATGCCTGTTTTCACACTCAAGCTCATACTACTGAACTACTATCAGCGTATCGAGATGAAATTGGGCACATATACATGTTCAATGAACGTTTTGTAGGTGCTGATTAGATTTTGAGTCAAATCGAACCATGGAAAGTGCCGTTAAAGATTTAAATCCATATCCAAGCCCTGTTTACACGTCACCTTATGAAAGGCCTTCAAGTTCTGCTTCCAAAAATGTATTCACAATCGGTGTCCTTTTGCTTTTAGCGACCGCGTACAATAAATGGAGATGGATCAAAATCTTCTACAGAAGAATTGTTTTCAATAAAAAGATTTAAGAAAAGATCTGTGACAACATATAACCATTGGTAGCCTGCAATAATCGTTTTTGTGTTTTCATTTTTTGTGAAAATCGGTCTTAGTGTTTATTGTGGCCCCGTTACACTTAATATAGATATGCATATGCTGTCGGCGACTTTCTCAGCCAACAATTCTTCAATTTATTGTTTTATTATACCATCAACACTTTAGGCAGCATTCGCGTTGCAAAGCGCGAAGACGGAGATTTTTTCCCGACTTGCACGTGGCGCATAACATGACTTTAATATCACTTTCAGGCCGGTTCTTTTCGCCTCCAGCAAAACTTATCTTGAGGTGAAAAGAGGTGAGAAGAGTATTCATGTACAACTTCAACCGAGTTCATAACAAAGGCAGAGTAGTAAAACGGCTCTATGCTAAAATTTTTTGCAACCCGAGTTCGATTCCTATTGGAGATTATGTCGTTTTATACATATTTTTGTGTATCCCATCAATATCGTTTATCTTACATCCTTTAATTTTTTACCCTGTACCTCCTATCTAAATTCAGAGATTAATTTTGGATTTTCGTTGGATTTCAGCTGCTTCTCATTTGAAAACTATTGAACCGTTCCAAATTTTCGAAAAGGAATTTTTGCCTAGATTGGATCCAGGGATGTAGGTAGGTACTATTACCGGCTCCTATACACAAGTTCTGCGATACCCTGTATATTAATTCCTGCTAGTACTATTGTTCATCTTTTTAGTAGAAAAGTGACTCAATGTTCGGCATATTTTACGCGAAAGACTTCACGCACCAACTGAAATCAGCTGCTGTAAAACTGAAAACTTGGCCAAAACTTTTTTATTCTTGTGTTTTGAGTATTTTAATGAATGATGAATCTTCTTTGGGAAGCTATCATATACGTGTATCACTTCCTCAAACAACACTTTTATTTATTAAAAAAAGGCAGCAGAGAAGCGGCTGGAACCTCCCCATCATGTGAGTCTTTGATTTCCGTGTCTTGTGTTTAAAATTTTAAAGTTGATATGCCTAAATGACACTTCTCGTGGACCAGTTGCACGTCAACGGGTCGCTTAATTCCATGTACCAAATTTCAGCCAAATCGATCCGGTACTTTCAGCTATAACGTGGTCTTAGTGTTATTACAAAATTGCGATTTTTCCACCCAAATTTTGTCTTGTTTAAAACCAGAATTTGAAGATCTTTCTGATAGTGACAGTAAATCTTTCAATAATTTGTTTTGGATGGTTGGTTAAGTGAGAGAATAATTTTAAATTTGGAAATTGGTGTGCCAAAACGGCACCTTCCGTGGGTCGATTGACTCCAAAATTTGTTCAACTCTTCGGCGTGTAATACAACCCCCATGTGCAAAATTTCAGCCAAATCGGTTCAGAGGCTTCGGTTGTACCGCGATTTTAAAGTCCGATAAAAATCTCAATTTTTGTAGTTTTTGATCAAAAGCTTTTCAGATCTAAGTCAGGTTATCACTTATCAGATGCCCACGTACCAAATTTCAGTCAAATCGGTCTGGTAGTTTCGGCTGTGGCGTACGTACGAACATACGTACACATATAGAAACAGACATTTTTTAAACCATTTTTTGGGTTCCTGAGACCTCAAACCGTGAAGATCTTATGGTGTTATCTCAAATTCGAAAATTTTAGTGATTGCAGTAACCTCCCTACCCTCTTTTTTAAGTGGTGAATTGGAATAGGGAGGTTAAAATAACCGAGCTTGCTTATTTTTTTTAGTTACCTAATATTTTTCCCATGAATAGGTAGGTATCATACCCACTCTGCAATAAAAATAACAGGCAGAACAGTAAGAAGTATGGAGGCATAATTCTTTTTTTTATTGCACAAATAACAATGAATAACGGCCTATTTAAAGATAGAATTAAACTCTGAATAAAAATACGCATACGTCTCTAAATAGGGTAATTACCCGCTATAATATCATTATAAAATCATCTAAAGCGATGAAGTAGGTATAGATTAGATATATATTCTTTATGCAAATTGCTTTAATTTAGTCCCATTTGCTTTACTTCTTTTGACAATCGATAGTTAACTCAGAAAAATATCTCAGGAGTAATCTTGTCTGGGTGTGTGGGTTTTAAACGTTTCAAATTTGTCTGAATGCAAAGCTGTGAATCTGGGCCGAGACGTTTCTCTTCTATTCATGACGAAGATGAATTAACATTGAGAAAAAAATCTTATATCGACTCGTCCCTTTTCAAAAGCCATATGTTATTAAAAAAAAACTCTCCTTTGACAGACCATATTAATTACTTTGAAAAATTACGCAAGAGTTCGAACAATAAGTGATGTGGTGGCAGTCGGGGCATTTCTACAGCATTCTGAGAGACGGTCACACTTGATTATTTTGATAGTACCTGGGACAGAAGCAATCAAACGGAAGCCGGCGGTCTCCTCGGGCGGTGTCATTAATCTTCAGACAATGCAGATAATTATATCACACTTCACACCTTACTAGCTGCTGTCCGTTCTGTAGGATCTACGTATGAAAGCTGAATCGTCTCATCTTCACCGTAAGTGTCCTGGAGCAACAAAATGTAGAATCCGTTAAGAAACTTTAAGATATTATAATATGTTTCTTAACGAGAAAGTGCACTGGTGATTGATTTGAAATGAAAGTAGTCTAAGATCTGCATATACCTGTACCTACTACAGAAAGAAATTAATTTGTACTACTTCTGAACGTATTTTGTTGGACGTTCAGTATAGTAATCAGTAGTAATCACCGAAATATTATTAAATTAGACTGGTTAGTGCAGTACAACAGGCGAAGCCGAGTTTTCGCAATTTCCGAGATTGTGTGATGTCCAGGGGTAATAAGGCCCGAGTGGGCCTATCTAAAAGAAACAAAAAATCAATAAAGTAGACATATGAAACCGCATGCTTAAGTAAAGGCAATTATGAGTAGTAGGTGGCTGTTATGTATGCGAACCCCCGCTTTAAATTAACATACGTCAAACAATTTTGTGTTAGTTAGCAGCAGTTCGCGCTTCGTTTAATTATGAAAAATACCTAACTTTAGGTCTACAAGAATTGAGATTTGGAGTTGGAATCCTACTCGAAATTGATAGGCATTTAATGAATGATCATTTAGAAACCAGGCGATCTATTTTTAAGTAAAAATTTAACGTCTTTCATACAACCATAAAAAATTGTGTTCTTTTTTGCTGTATCAGTCCCTGAAACATTTTCATTTTATTTTATTTTTTCACGGCTAATTTGGCTATTTGGCATTTAAGATTACTAAATCAATAAATCAGCAATGCCAAAAAAACATTCGCTAAAGACTTGATGGGTTCATGAACAATGCATGGATATTAAACCGCCGATCGAGGATGCATGTAGAAAACATTGTAACCCCTAAATCTAATTATGACCTTGGACCGTATTACCCTCCTGAATAAAATTTTTGGAATTCCTTCCTTTAAGTTTATTCTAAATATAAGAGTAAAATTTTTTTTAATGCATCTGCATAAAATTTTGACAAATTAATTCGTTCTTATTACTTCCATAACCCATTCTTTGTTTGGTGGGCCTTATAACCCCCGGGTACCTTATGTAGACATGGGCCCTTTTGCCCCCTCCCCGTTGCATCTGGTCGTCATAGTTTTCAGTTTAAATTCAAACCACAACAATACAGGGTGAGCCACGAAGACCGTTTATTAAAAACTTTTGGGGGTCCACTTGTAGTAGAATTTTGAAATTTGGTACTCGCCCACGCACACTAAAAATAAAATACTACCAACCCTCCAGCACTTCCGGTCTTATCGGAACTGACCTATCTTTGTTATTTTAAATGGAAGACCCTCATTTTGATTTTGGATTCGGATTCGTCTTTTAATTGCTAGTTTATCCCACCCAACTTTTACCTACCTAACTGTCACCGTTTTTGACATATGTCAAAATATGTATCAAGAAATTGATTTACTTATTGTAATCCGCAATAGAAAAATTTATATTTTACGAACGATTGAAGTTTAAGGAACCAAACTGGGAGGGTTTGAGTTTTTTTTGATTAGTCACTTCAGTTGTTCTTGTTGACGTAACAATATGGCGGAAATTAATTTTCAAAAAAGCCGGAAAAAAATTGTCTACAACTCCAAAATTTTATGCACTCAAAAGATATTTCAAAGATTTCAAGATATTTCAAAGATATTAAAAATTAAGGCGTAACTTTAGAAGCCCTGGAAAAGACGAAATGTTCACAAAGACTTTCCCATCTTTCAAAAATTTGTCTTTCTTCTGGCAATTTTTAGGAAAGGGAAATCCCCCTTGGACAACTAATTCTTTCAGAGTTGCTGAACGCATGTACAAATAGAAAAACAAAGTATAGCCTTATTATGTTGCCGATGTAATTCCACGCTCGTAAACTATTCAACGAATTTAAATTTTCAAAATTAACTTAAGACAAATTTTTGAAGGTGTACTGTTACTACCTAATTGTTGATACAAAGCTTGCTGGGAATATATTTTTTTAAATCGCACAAATAAATTTATTCCAAATATTTTCAAAAATATTGGAAATAGGTATATGGAATGCTAATACCTACTAGTCTAAAGGAAATATAATTTGCACCTTTTGGCCACATAAAAATATGGTATTCATATTTTAAAAAATTGTGGACAATTTCTCTTTGCCATTTCAAAAAATAATTGCCGCCATATTGTTCAATCAAGTGAGACATCAAAAGAAAGCTCAAAGCTTCTAGTTTCAATCCTCCAAGTTTAGTTCCTTAATCTTCAATCGTTTAGAAGCTACAAGTTTTTCTATTACGCATTGCAAATCAATCTTTGGATTAAAATTTTGACATATGTCAAAAACGGTGACAGTTAGGTAGGCAAAACGTGGGTGCGATAAACTCACAATTACGAGACGAGTCGGAATCTAAAGTCAAAACGAGGGCTTTAAAATTAATATAACCGAATGTGCTGGGGGCTTGGAAATATTTTATTTTTGGTGTGCGTGAATAATTATGGTATAGTGCCAAATTTCAAAGTTCTAGTAGGGTACAAGTGGATATCCAAAATTTTCTAATGAACGGTCTTCGTGAATCACCCTGTATTAGAAAACAATTTCCTGCTAGAGTGAGAGGGGTCTAAACTATCTTAATTTTTGGTCATCCCACGTGAAGAAACTAATTCCTCGATGTTTCGGAAATTTTGGAAATCATGAAAAGGCTGGCGTATCTAAAAGAAACAGAGGGATAGCCTTCCGCGAATTTTTTTTACCCCGCCCACTACTTTGGTTGGCACATTTTGCACTTCAGACTTGAACTTTATGGTTCACGAACTTTGGCCACGGACATTTCGCCCCTAACATTTGGCCCTCCCCACATTTCGCCGGACTTTTTGCCCCCGAACATTTCGTCTCTGTACTCTTCTTCTGATTTGAAAGAGCTGATGGTGTAGTATTTGAAAATTTTGGTGCCCCGACTTTCTTTGTTCAAGTTTCTTCTACACCGTTTCTCTTTTCCAGTTGTAATTCAGAAATCGTCCATGGAATTTCAGAATTGTCATAATTATTGAGGTTCAAGTGGATGGATTCTGAAATTAAATTGAGGCTTTCAACTGGAAAAGGTGTATGTTGTATCCTGAATACTGTCAGAAGAATAGTCAATTGTAATAAATAATTGGTAAAGAGAGGTGCGTAAAACAGTGTCTAAAATGTTTCAATCACGTAATTATATCTACATTGCCATTACAATTATTTAGAGATTTAGAGAAATAAGATAAGAGAAATTGACAATTTCAAAATCAATTAAGTTCACATAAACGTTTTTCCCGAAGAATTATAAGTCCATATACACCTTGCTCTTTTTTTATGTGAAAAAGAACAGGGTTTGTAACTAAAATTTGTCATATTATTAGGTACCGCCGGAGAGAAATTATTTACCTATTTAGGTACTGTACTGTTCGTAGCTCCGAAGATTTTCACTTTGCCATGTGCTCCTATCAGTGCCACCTATACATATAATCAAACTTATCTTCAATTTTCAAACTCCTATTTCGTTAGATTTTTGGTTTTTAAACGAAAATATTCTGGTTTAAACGAAAAATCTAACGAAGTGTCACAATTTCTGCTCGGCGGTACCGATGCCTAATAAAATGTTTACTCATTGCGGTTGCGATCTTTCTAGAATTCCATATTTATTAACACCTCTCATTCAAGCGGAAAAATTTTCGGTTAAACGAAAAATTGGCAATCTCAGAGATGGTAGAAACTTTTTCACAGAATTTCACAGAATGTGCAGCAACTAACCATAATCATCAAGTTATGGTTTAAAGATGAGGCACTAGATTCGAAGCACGAAGTTTAAATTCAAATTGCAACAGAACCTACAAGGTCAAGCAGGCTTTTCGCTATTAAATTTTCGAAAAAATAAATGCGAAGGTTTTCGACCCTGATAAGGATAAGAGTTATCAAATTCAATAATAAAAATGTATACAGTTAGGTATACGTAAATGTTTTTTTTTTCGCGACCCTGGAATGGCTTACGCATTATGGACCCTATTTGGCTCATTTAATGAGAACCTACAAAGTGCCAAATTCATTTCCTTATGTGCAGTAACTTATTGGGCTCTTGCCAAAAAGGCCCTAAAAAGGACAATAAAAAAAAATCAGCTATCAACTCCAGTTATAAAATAATATAGGTATACGGTAATAATCACGCATCTGAATTTCTATCAAAAAAGAAAGGTTGACGTGTATTTGCTATTTCCAGAATTCTTGATTTTTGACCGATTTCTTTGTTGCTTTGGAAAATCTAGGGTGGCCAGGACTGCACTTCCGGTGAACTATATGCTACTTGATTTCCAGTCAGAAAAAATCGTAGATTCCTATAATCTATTGAGAAAAAAGTGTCATTGCATTTGAGGAAGGCCATTTCCGGTTAAACAGGAAGTATAGGAAAAAATTACTGACTATCATATCAAATCCGCCTTAAAAAAATTAAATTAACTTGTTCGACAATTTTTGACAGAAATCGAAGCCAAATATACATTTTGAGAAGCAGAACTTGAAGAGCTTTTTCATGTGATACGAAAATCAATGTGGGGTTTATATTTAAAATTTTGAATTTGATGGGACAAAAAGGCACTTTCCCTTGGACCGATTTGGCCCAAAATTCAATCTGCTTTCCAAATTTCCAATTTCAGCCAGATCGGTCAAGTAGTTTGCGCTGTAGCGGGTTCACAGACACACAGACCGAAAAACTCAAAAATCCAGAAAATGCAATTTATTAAAAATTCATTTTGGCAGCATTTCGTAGACTGTAGCCAGGACGCTTTTTTTGAAAACGTGATAACAAGTTGGTTTAATGATTTTATAGGAAATGTTTGTCAAAAACACTTATTATTTTGAAGAAATTATTTTTTTCAAAGATCTGACTTAATGAATTTTCGCACTAAGCTTATATTATAGTCTATATAAAATCTTCAAAATGCAGGTCAGCTGCGTCTGCGAAGTCCTATGCCCTACTGTTATCTTCCGCGTTTAGGTACTTCATTGCAAAATTCACATATCCTGTGTAAAAAGTAGAATCTACGAGATTGCAAATGCCAATTTAGGTAGTTTACTTGGCAAGGAGTGTCTATATCATATTTAAAGTTAAATAATTCAACGTTAATGACCTTCTAATTAAACTCCTAGAAATTGGACCACAATCAATATCACTTAAATTGAGAGTTGATTCAGACAATCAGCCGTCTACTAAAAAATAGATGCAATAATGCGATCCATTATATTTTTAAGTTATTAATACCTCCGATAATTTCTAATAACATTGTAGGTATATCATCACAATTCATCCAAATTCATCCAAAGATAAACTGAAGCATTAGATTTTTACGGTTATCCAATCATACAAATTAAATTATTATCATTTACTTACCAATTTTACTGTTACAGGAGCGAAATTAAATTGCCATTTAAAATATGGAATAGTATTAATTTGAGTAATGTAGATATTAGTAATTACCTAAGTATTCATTTTTCGTGTACCTACTCCGGAATTTTAAACGAATGAAATTAATGAAACTCACCGAGTAATTGGTAATGATTAATTTTACATGTGGCTGGATTTCTTTCAATATGTAATACCTACCTATAGCAGCAAAAATATTTCATCTCAGTTGCGTAAACGTGAACAAATCAATTTTAATCGGATATTATATTGTAAATTAACATTTTTCTTGAAAAGAAGAATTAAGATAATAAAATATCTAAATGTTACACAACTTAACTTAGCATTTAGACTTGGTTTTCACCTTGACGTTCTATCGTATTGTACTACATTAATAGCTGAGGCTAGGCAACACAAAAAACATAAATCCGTTATAGTAGTTCTTACATCCTTTCAGAAATAATAATTGCTCTCGCGTCGAGATTGCTCTTCTAAATATTACATTGTTAATAGCTAAAATAGCAGAGCGTTTCACACCTATTTGTCTATTGTAACCACTATTATTAAGTTGCGATCTTTTAATTAAAATCGCCGGTTTACATTACTAAATATTTTAAAGGATAATAAAGGATAATTGCCAAGTCTTAACACTTGATAATAATTACCAATTATAAAACTATCAATAACCGGTCGCAGAAGTAATAAAACACCAATTAAATGATTTTTATTGAATTAGTAATAGGGCAAATTGCTATCACTGAAGACAACGTGCGCATATGGATTGCCTCACCTGTTGAAGCTTGATGAGAGCGCTTTTTCAACGTTTCTATCAGAAATGTCACACGCATGCTGGTATTATTATTTATATGGAATATTAAGCATTTTGGAATACATTAATTCAGTAATTGCTCAATTAATTTTTTAATTTCAGAAAAAATGAGTGCTTACGTTCTTGTATTTCTCACGCTTAGGGGTAAGTACCGTACAATTAACTATAGTGTGGTAGATTTATGATGCTACGACCTTCAAATGACAATTGAATGCTTGAATAGTTTTTTTCTATTTCGGTTTCCTATAATGAACACTTTATAGCGCCCAAATGAGTTCTCTAATGTGTTTACATCGTAACCTAGACAACGATTGCGCCCAACAATCACCAACTGTCAAGCTCCCTGTCTTTGAAAACCAATTTTTTTTTTGAAAATTTTGACTACCTAGTTGGATATCCGAAATAGAAAAAATTGTATAAAAAACGTGTTTCATAAAGCTCTTATCGCACTCGGATTTTGTAAAACTCGGGCTTTCGCCCTCGTCCAAACATCCTCGTGCGATAATAATTGGCCTTATGAAACGTGTTTTTTAATATACTATTGTATTTGCCCACAGTGTATCAGAAATACCTATTCCTAGGTGTACTTTGTATAGTATTCATTCGTTGCTCGAAATCTAGAAGGCCGGAAAATTTTCTATCAATGCCATTGTTGTCAAAAATATAAAAGTTTCAAGCTTAAGATTATTGGTTGTTCTCGCCAAAATAGAGTTTTTTGCTTCTAATTTAAATTTGGGGAAGACTATCACCCAACAATTGCTTTTTCAAGATAACTAACGATCGAATCCAAATATTGGAGAATCAGTTGCAGATTCTTATTCACTTTCAAAAAGCGCAACTTTTTTCTAATTTAACCGACCTTCTACCTCTTATAGTTTCCGAGTGGGTCAATGAAATTGGCAACCCCCTGTATATCGGGGTGGTCATAAATGATGTTTGACTGCTAAATGACAACTCTGCACAAAAATATGGGGGTTTTTGCATGCATCACTTTATTAGCCAATAAACTGACCCTGACGTTTCGCCCAAATTCAAATAATTTCAAAAAATGGGCGGCTAAGGTAGCGGCTGGAACCTCCCCACTTGGTGAATCATCTAATCCCCAATCATATATAAATTTCAATCCACAGTCTCGAATTGTTTCGGGAGTTTTTTAAAATTCAAATTTTTTTTGATTGCATTTTTGGAAACAGAATTTGAAGACCTTTCAGAAGACATGATAAAACAAATGGTGGTCATATTTCAAATTTCATAGACGACATGCCAAAAAGGCACTTGTAATTGGCCGATTGCAACCAAAAGTAAGTAAATCCTACTTGCTATATCTCAATTTTACATCACCAACCTTAAAGCGTTTTCTGGGATTCTTTAAAATTTTACGATTTTTTGCCAAAAAGACACTAAGTTTGAATACATTTTTGGAAATGATATTTGTGCTGATAAAGAAAATTTTTGTATAGATTGGCAACAAAATTAACTGGGCTCACCAGAACCCCCATTTCAAACATTAAAATACGTACGTACGTTCATATATACTCACACACACACACTCACACACCCATTTTTAAAAACCACTTTTTCGTGATGCTGGGACCTCAAAACGTAAATATCTAGTGCTCAATTGTGTCTCAATTTCGAATTTTGGAGTGATTGCAGTAACCTCCCATTTTTAAATTGGTTGGGGGGAGGTTAAAAAGTATAGTGTCTGTCGTCCAGTATGTCATTGTGCCGTCATTTCGGTGCATTAGTGCCGTATTGAAAGCACACCGCATTATCCTCGTCTATTTTATATGTTTATCTGCAACCAATTATTCATTCGTCCGTGATGACTGTTTTTACGATTATTAATATAAAATCATATAGAGAGAGGAGTGGACAGAAAACTAAGAGAAAACATCGAGAATATATATAACACAACCAGAAATTATGTCATAACGAAAAATGGACAATCAGAAGAGTTCCTCACCAAAGAAGACTTAAAACAAGGAGGAGTGCTGAGCCCAGTTTGTTTATAATGATTCAAGTAGAGTCCTATCACAATATGGAAAGGGTGGAAATTGCTGAGTGTGCATTTGCTGACGATCTGGTAATATGTGCAAAGAATGAAAAGGACCTTTAAAAAAATTGAAAATATGGAAAGAGGCGTTGGCGAAACGAATCATGATTATTAACATGGGAAAAACTAAAGTGTTAGTAGTGGAAAAACGAAAAAGCGAAGTACAATTTCAAATAGACATAGCAAGATTAGAACAAGTAGAAGTATTCAAGCACCTAGTTGTTCAACTTCACGAATATGGAAAACAAGAAGCAGATAGTAGCGAACGAATAAGCTCAGCGGTAAAGTTGTATCATGCACTGAATTACAAATACATTTCGAAAAAAGAAATAACAACGAAGACCAAATTAAATGTATACAAAGCAATTTTCTGCACGATTTTGATGTATGAAAGTGAAAGTTGGACGTTGACCAGAGCACTTACAAGGAAGCTCCAAGCGGCAGAGATGAAGTTTCTACGTAGAATAAAAGGCATTACAAGAATGGATAGAGTCCGAAATGACAGCCTCAGGGAAGAGTTACCTACAAGCAGAATCAGCAGTAAAAAAAATACAGAGTCAACAACTAAAGTGGTTTGGACTAGGGCTGTGCGATATCGGAATTTGAATATCGAATATCGATATTTAAAATTTAATCGATATACCGATATATCGATAAACCGATATATCGATATACCGATATACCGATTTATCGATATATCGATATATCGATATATCAATATACCGATACACCGATTTATCGATATATCGATTAAATAAGTATAGTAGTTCCTACCATCACTTGTTTAAATTGTTTATATACTAATTGTTTATTATACACTGCACGAAAATATTGATATCTCCAAGACGTATACGCAAATATTCTTCAATTTTGTCAATTCATTTCAATGTTAGCCAGTTGTAAATGACTGAGTCAGGCCGAATACCTACTCCTACATTTAAAAAAAGTCAGAACTTCAGAAGTATCATTATATGTATCGATATACGGGACACCGGTTATCGATATACCGCTATATCGATATATCAATAACTTATCGATATATCGGTATATCGATATATCGATATATTATCGATATGTTATCGATATATCGATATATCGATATCTCGGTATATCGATAACACACTTTTATCGATATATCGATATATCGATAATCGATATATCGATATATCAATTAAAAGTCGCAGGCCTAGTTTGGACACTTAACAAGAATGAGAGTGCACAAATCAGTAAGGAAGATCTGGCTGGCGAAAACAGAAAATCGAAGAGGAAAAGGAAGGCCCGCCAAAACATGGAACAAGCAAATAGCGGAAATTTTACAGTCAAGAAATGTAACGTGGAATGAAGCCAAAATATTAGCAAGAAACAAGAAAGAATGGGCAAGGTTCGTAGATAACTAAGGGATTATTTATCATCATTTTAACTAGTGCAGGAATCTAGAATGTAAGTTATTTTGAATTGTATATAAACCCTAACACTTAACGGTAAATAGGGAAAATTGATTATGTATATACAGAGCGTTCCAATGAAAAGGAGCCATACCCCAAATATATCGTAAACCAAATAAAATATGAAAATTCGCTGGGTCAGGTCGATTTTTATTTGGAGGAGGACACTTAAATCCATGCTTGACAAAATTTCAACCCCCCCCCCTAACGCCCACCTTCAAAATTTTAAATGGCAACCCCCCACTTGTGATACATCATTGGAAAACTAATTTCATTGGCAATTCAACGCTTTAATAATTTTTGATATTTGTTCAACTCCACCGCCCTCTTTGGTCAAATTTTAAATTACATTAGGGCCCTTTGTGACACATTATTTGAAAGGGTTTGAAATTATCTATAAACTAATGCACGAATTTTTTAAATCTATCCATTGGTTCAAAAGTTACACCCTAAACTTGAAGGTTTTCTAGGCCCAGAACTAGCTCATGTCTTTCAATGTAACTTTTGAACGAGTGGGTGGATTTCGAAAATTATTGCATCAGTTTACAGAGAATTTCAAACCTTTTCAAATGATGTTCACAAAGGGCCATAATGTAATTTCAAATTTGACCATAGAGGGTGCTAGAGTTGAACAAATATCAAAAATTGTTACAAAGTTAGATTGGCAAGGAAATTAGCTTTCAAATGATGTATCACAAGTGGGGGGTTGTCTTTTAAAATTTTGAAGTGGTGGTAGGTGGGGGTTCGGGAGCATGGATTTAAGTGTCCCCCTCCAAATAAAAATCGACCTGTTCGAGTAAATTTTCATATTTTATTTTGTTTACGAAATATTTGGGGTGGCTACTTTTCATTGGAACACCCTGTATATAGGTACAGGGCGTTTGTTCAACTCCAACACCCTCTTTGGCCAAATTTTAAATTACATTGGGGCCGTCTGTGATACATTATTTGAAAGGGTTTGAAATTATCTGTAAAATAATGCACGATTTTTTTAAATTCATCCATTAGTTCAAAAGATACAAACCCTTTCAAATGATATATCACAAAGGGCTCTAATACAATTTAAAGTGTGACCATAGAGGGCGCTAGAGCTGAAGAAATATCAAAAATTGTTGCAGCGTTAGATTGGCAATGAAGTTAGCTTTCAAATGATGTATCACAGGTCTGCCCCCAAAACGCCCCCTCTGCAAAAATAGTTACTAAATGATTTAAAGCTAATTATTTTTCGGAATTTTTAGTACAAATTTCAGACTGGTAGAACGTCGTTATAAAGGCAGCTTATCTTATTTTTACCTACTTGTTTAGGCGTCTGCAGACCAAACGCCCCTGTCTGCTTAATTTTCGCTTAAGGAAAATTTGAAGCATTTAGTTTTAGTAAAATTTTGGTGTATGATTCAAAGTGGTAGAGCGTCATTATATATGTGGCCGCTTAAACGGCCATTTTTGAATGCGTCTGCTCTGAAGACGCCGCCGCCTGCTAGTTCTTGGAAGGCACCGGGATGTTTGCCAATACAAACAATAGTACCTCTCCAATTTTGAGCCTGGTATTAAATCATTTCTTTTTAACCAAAAATTGGGTATTTCCAAAGCCGCTCCCGAAGTAACGCCCGCATCAGTCTGGACCGGCAGACGCACGGTTTCATTCATCGTTTAAATGGTACTTTCGATTAATAACATCAAACCTTTGGTAAAAAACCATTACCTATGCATTTTTGCTGCCAGCTCTCGGACTATTTTCATTAGAACGCTCTGTATAATAATATACAATAAATTAAATAATGAAATGTCATCAGTAGGTATGTACCTAGCCGCTCCTCGAATAAAATATTTAAGAGAATTTAAACAAAATTCACTTAAAATGTTCATTTTCAATATTCTTTCCTTCAAGATGGAAAAAGCAGGTAGGTAGGTAGGTACTCGAGAAATTATTATCATCCATTAAAATAGCAAATCCTCATTAGCAAATTGTACCTAGAAAATTATCAGAACCTATCGTTGAAAATAAAACGCTTTTATTCGTAATATTTCCCATCTTAAGGTATCCTGTGCTTAATGAGCAAATTTCAGAATGTAGCGCCAGTCTCTTTAAAAGGCAATTTAGATTATAAACAGAAGCAACGAGTATGTTCTAAAGGACGTTAATAGGAGTGTATAAAATAATTGTAACGTATGTTTCCCATGTCGGTGGCAGGAAGAAACCTAGAAATGCAGTTGTACCAGTAGAATTTTCTGTCGGAGTGTAGTGAACACATAGTTGTGCATTTTTCGCGGCGCTGGTAAAAGGAACTCAACCCTTTGGCTGGAAAGTTGAAATTCCGTCACACTAGACACGGACCGTTCGAGACGTAGTGTAGGTAGTTGTTGGTCTCCAATTCATAGTAGAGCATAACAGTAGTGAAACGCGGGTATTCGCAACCGCAGTAAAAAAAGTTAAAAACCATAGCGTGTTATTATTGTGAACGTAACCTACGAAATTGTTATTATCGTTGTTGCCAATAATAATATAGTTTCCAGTAACAAAAATTTCATCATCATGTAAGAGGTCTTAAAGAGTTAAATATATGTGGAGGGTAAAATAACTGTGCCACTAATCATCTATAAATTATTTGAAACCTTGTTTTAAGTAATGCGAAATGAAATCAATTGCTTCCTCCTATAGCGATATAGGTAAGATTTATTTGCTGACCCGATTCATTTTGGTCTTATTATCGATAGTATACTTACCTACATCACGGGAGTAACATCAGATAACCATCACATCTCACCTATAGTTGATTCAGAAATTGTAAAGGAATTTATAGGTGGTGCCGCATTAAGGAATTTTGCTGCCCTAAGGCATACAAAAATTTGAAGCCCTCTCGTCTCATGGTGATTACAGAGTGAGGACAAAATAATGAAAAATGTCAAATATCAGACGAGTTAAAAAAATTGGCAGCTTCGGAGACGGTAGAAGCTTCTACTTCTTCACGGAAACACATTTAAAAAAAAATGCAATCATTGAGGCGACAGGAACCTCCCCAATGGTGAATCCTCGACAAATAATTCCACGACCTGTAATTAATCATTTGATCATAACACCTGTCACATTTTGGCACCAACGTCTCCTTTTAAAGTTATAACAACGTCAGAAATCATTCGTCACTTTATGATGCTATTCAATCTTGAAATTTTCAGGTTTTTACCAAAATGGCTCAAAGTGTGAATACATTTTTAAAAACAGAATTTGAAGGCCTTTTGTACGGAAACGTGAAAAATAGGGGTTTATAATTAAAATTTCAAAGTTGATGTGCCAAAAAGGCACTAGATATCGTCCGATCTTCATTCTCATCAGGGTCCATCACCGCTATCTGGCTCAAAATCTAATCGACACTTGCAAAGTGCCCACTGTCTATGTATGCCAAATTTAATTTCACTATCTTCAGTAACTTTTGGCATGTAGCGTCTTTCCTTTAAGATCTGTTGCCAAAAATACCCTAAAATGACATTTTTCGAAAAAATGGCACTAAGGTTCTCGGCTTGAAAAAAAGTCAGCTATCAAATCCGGTAATAAAAATATACGGTTATACAGAGGTTTTTTTCACGGCACCGTTTTTTGGCCAAAAGGACACCAAGTTGTGAATACATTTTTAGAAGCAGAATTCGAAGAGTTTTCATATGGGGACGCGAAAAATAGGGGTTTGCATTTAAATTTTTAAAGTTGATGTGTTAAAATGGCTCTTCCTGTGGGCAGATTTAGCCCGAAATCCATAAGATGCCCACTTTCCAAATTTCAGCCAGCTTAGTCCAGTAGTTTGGGCTGTAGGCTGTAGACACAGAAATTTTTCAAAAACACTGTTTTGGGTTCCCAGGACCCCCGAAACGTAAAGATTTGATGTTTTTGGCGATTCGATTTTTAGATCGATTTTTTTCACTTTTCTTCATTTTTACTTTTCTCCACGTGCGTGCCAGCTCCTTGAATTTAAACGTGAATTTCATTATTTCTGACAATGATGGAAATTTACACGTATGAATAATTTTTGTGGACCTAAGGCCGTGAAGAAGGAGCAATATTCTCCGAAACGTCGGCAATTAAGTTCAAGTGTCATTATTTTTGTCCGTGTCCCATCAAAGCAAAGAAATTCATTCATATCAATATTTTTTGATCTAGTATTCAAAAAAATGGGCTGCAGAGAAGCGGCTGGAACCTCCCCATCACGTGGGTCTTTGATTTCCGTGTCTTGTATTTAAAATCTTAAAGATGATATGCCTAAATGTTATCCAAATCGATACAGTAGGTTGGGCTATTATATGTTTTTAGCGTTATTACAAAATTTAGATTTTTTTTACGTAAAGGGCACTAAATGTGAATGAATTTTGCCTTATTTAAAAGCAAAACTTGAAGACCTTCCTGATAGGGACAATAAATTCTTCAAAAACTGTTTTGAATGATTAAATAAATAAAAGTTTAAATTTGAAAATTGATGTGCCAAAACGGCACTTGACGTGGGTCGAGCGCCTCCAAAAATTTTTCAGCTCTTCTACGTTTAATACAAATTACAATCTCGAATATATGAGTTTTTGTCAAAAAGACACCAAAAGTGAATACATCCTTAGAAGCAGAATTTGACGGTCTTTTTTACCGTGACGCACGACCTGATAAATCTCACAGATATGACGACGAAGGTAGACTTTGAAGATCAAATTTCAAAAATGCGTTCCGAATTTCAGCGGATAACAACTACGCTCGAGCTCGAGGAGAACCAAAGCTCACAAACAACACTGTCTATAATAAAATTTAACAGCATGCTAAATAACTCCTTGTCAGATAGTGGAGTTCATGGAAACCAAGACACGTCTTTGTGGTAGCAAGTCAAGAAAAATAAAAGTGCAGCCGACCTCCATTTCCCGATGAAAGAATAAAAATTTGCCAAAATCTAGCAAAATTCAAGCTGGAAGGTCAACCAAGAAAGAAACATTAAAACGGCACCACAACCTTGGGCAAAATATAATGGAAAATCGTCCAAATGCCAAGCTACACTGATATTTTCCATCTGCTGATATTTTGATATTTTCCATCTGTGCTCTTTCATTGATTAAGCATGTTCGCATTGTAAAAAAAAATTGTCATATCGTATAGTATTTATTTCTGCTTTTCCTATGCGCCCTGCACTATGCAAGAGTGTTCCGTAGTTAGCGCCCTATTGTCACTGGCACACGCGACTTCATCTACAACAATATCGCCGCTATATCTCAGAGCCTTTTAGTCAAATCCGCTCAGTTGTTTGGGCTGTAACGTGTTTTTCAATGCAAAGGACACTAAGTGTGAATAGACAGGTACATTTTTGAAAACAGAATTCGAAGATTTTTCATGGTGCGAAAAAGAAATGCATTATTGATTTTTATCTTTTTCTCATCATAGTAAGGTAAGTCTACCTATGCCAAGAAGGAAAAGGGACTTATCAAATTTTTAAAAATAGTCGTCCAAGTAGTTCGTTGTAGATTATAGGTAGGTATAGATAGGTACTTTAACCTCTAAGGGCCGGAATTTCAATCGAAGGTTAACCATCAGATCTATTAGTTATCCAATCAAATAAGTCCATTTCAAAATTTTCTGATATATTTGATTGGATAACCATCAACAGATCTGTATTCTGTAGGTTAACCTTCGATTTGAAATTCCGGCCCTAAATAGTCCACCATTAATCAAGTTTCCTTCATATTTGTATTCTATTATTAAGTACTCCCAATTTAATGGTGACTTAAGGGTAAAATGAATCAAAACGGACATGTTGCAAGCATTGCCACAGTCGAAAGAATTGAACAAAAGCAAGTGCAACTGAATAACACTTGAAATTGCGAGCATACCAACTGTTACGTGTTCACAAAAGGTGGCCTTCCCTTAAAATTAATAAGAACCCTTATGACTATATACTGGAGAACCTCTTCTGAAGCGTAAATCTCTGATTAATTTTGCAGCAAATTTTCGTGCTAAACGAGGCGGCGTATCAAAAGTAAGTACCTATATACTTACGTCACGTATAATTTGATTTTTGCGTGCACTTGTGACACGGTGATTGATATACGCAGTGTTGTTTCAATTTATAAATCATTAAAGAATGCCATTCGAAACCTTCATTAGTTCACAAACATATCTACATATTATTAACGGTTTTAGTGCCGTAGCAGTATGCGGAGGTATTCTTGTCTTTGATTATTCGCTCGCTCGCTCGTTCGCTCGTCTAGTCTCTTCGTCGGATAACTTGAGTACGGGTTGAAATAAGAGCTAAAATTTCGTACACAGGTGTGTCCCCGAAAATCTCGGACAGGATTGTCTTTGGGCCAAATCGAACCACGGGGTGGGAGTTAGGGGTGAAAAACCCAAAAATTATTAATTGGAATAACTCGAGAACTAGTGGAAATATCTTGCTGAAACTTGATGTGCACGTTCGACAGTCAAGTCCGTTGAAGGTGAAGGGGTGTCAATGTCGGAGGATGAAATTTAGGGGATGAAAACCATAAAAAATATGATAACTCCACAATAAGGGTTGCACGCAGCTATTTGAACCCCAACGGGCACACAGATTTCGATGAAATCTTGCAGGGGATGTTTTTCCCACAAAATCGGACAGAGGGGGCGGAAATTAGAGGTTGTAACTCTAAATTTTCCGCTTAATAAGCATTGGTCGAAATTGGCGTCATTCGATAGCTTTCCGTCAATATGATTCAAAAAAGGTGTTATTCATGTTTTGCGAAACAACCAACAACTATGTTTAACGCAGTTGCAATAATATCACTATCTATCATAATTTCAATGCTGATGGGACTTGTTATCGGGCTATTAGGATTACAATGAAACCACAAAAAGTTGCTGGTCGACGCGACGTTTCGAAGGTTTATTATCTGATTCTTCTTCAGGACTAGCAACTACGAAGAAGATGGCAGATAATAAACTTTCGAAACGTCGACCAGCAACTTTTTGTGGTTTCATTGTAATCCTAATACCCCGATAACAAGTCCCAGCAACAACAACAATATTTTGCCCTACAACCCCTAACATGCAGGAACACAAAAATTCAAAAATACGAGAACTAAAAAAACAGTTAGCATGTCCAGGCAGAATTTGGCCTGGTAATTTTAAGTGACACTGAAAAAATTTTCACCAACATCCACCAAGGGGGATGAAAATTATGGGTGGAAACTTCGATAGATTTCTGCCAACCGTTGAGAAAATGTCTTATGTGTTTTCAACCTAAACCAACCCCTAGGCTACTTAGGCTATTTATTTTTCCTGAAATTCTATCAATTTATTTATGAACAACCGAAGTAACCAAATACGCAAGGAGTTATGTAACACCGGAGAAATAAACTCACCCCTGTAAATCATGAAGGGATGAAATCATAAAGACTTAAAAATCTCTAAATTCCTGCAATTTCTTAACGCATTGGATTAGGGTGGTGAAATTAAAAACACAACTTTCTTTAGGGCATGTGGGTGGTAAAATTGGGGGTTGGAGCTTAGGGGTTGAAACGTTTATGAAGCCCTGTAATTTGACATAGAGAAGCAATATCTTTGTGAAACTATGAGGTGTTACATTGCATCTTCGGGAAAGGAGGACTGATGAGGAGTGAATCTTATAATCAGTTTATCGAAGGGGATGAAATTTAGGGGTGGAAACTCGTATTTTCACTGAATAATATAGGGTCGAAATTAATACCATTCGATAGCCTTCTATTGATGGTACAAAAAAAAATCTTAATCATCATTTGTGGCTACTAACAACCCCTAGCCCTATACCAAGCGGAGTAAATAAGTACATTTTATTAATTTTTTCGGGCTTTCTTTGTGATTTTTCGTTTGTTTGAAGTCATTTTCATTAATTTTTAACCCATCCAAGATTTTTCAACCCCATTTTTTACTTTTTCGACCCCCTTGGCAATATGGTGTAAAAATTCAATATGGCGGCCATAAGAGAATCAAAAGTTGACTGTCATTACTCAAAATCTAGAAGGCCTGAAAAAACTCTGTGGATATCATTCGATTGACGCTGTCAACAATACAAAAGTTACAAGTTGTATTTAAATAGTATCAATCGTCAGGGAGATATTAATTTTTATTTGAAATCGCAATTTTCTGATTTTTCGGAATAACTCAGGAGCGAATTAACATACCGCAGATTTCTCTTCAAATTCTTGATCACCAAAGCTTTACAACTTTTCCACCCTCTTCACAATATTTTATCCCCTCCAAAACATAGCAACATTGTCTTATGTTTCCTGTTACTTTTGGTATTTCTACTTAAGTAGTACTGCAGTTAACTGCAGTAATTTTTTTTTTGCCTATAGTGCTAATTCTACAGACTTCGCATAATTTTTGTGTTTTTTTGTTCATTTCTACTGCAAACACTGTAAAGGACTATTTCAGGTTTCTCATCCCAATTCACTGTTTTTCAATATTGTATTTTGCAACAATTTGCCTTTCTGACATGTCTGTGCGTCTGCGGAGGCACTACTACTAGAGTTGTGAGTTTTCATGAAAAGTACATTTGTTGAAACTTTTCATGAAACGTTTCATGAAATTTTGAAGTTTCAAAAAAAAATGAAAAGTTGTCCTACAGTAGTATAAAGTATTCTGGAGAATTAAATAAATCTACAACAGCTGAATAGGGAACATAATATAATATTAAATGACAAAAATGGGCAGCTACGGAAGCGGCTGGAACCTCCCCACTTGGTGAATTTTCCAATCCTATCACCAATATCAAGCAAATGTTACTATTTACTATATCTAAGTTTCACTCTACCAAACCTAAGGTGCTTTCTGTGATTTTTCTAAATTTGACGATCTTTTGCCAAAAGGGCACTAAGTTTGAATACAATTTTGAAAACAAAATTTGAAGACTTTTCATGTGTTGATAGAGAAAATGGGAGTTCATTATTCAAGTTTCAAAGTTGGTATGCCAAAATGGCACTTACCGTTCGCCAATTGCCGTCAAAATTAGATCAGCTCTTCGGCTGGTAATGGTATCTCTACCTACCAAATTTCAGCCAAATCGATCTAGTAGTTTGGACTGTAGCGTGTTATTTAATGTTTCCTCGAAATTTCGATTTTTTTGATTTTGTGCCAAAAACGCGCTAAGTATGAATACATTTCTAGATACAGAATTTGAAGACCTTTCATGTGCTGATAAAAAAAATTGTATTCATAAGTCAAATTTCATAGTTTGTGTGCCAAAAAGGCAGTTGGCGTTTGCGGATCGGCAAGAAAATTAACTGGGCTCTCCAGAGGGCCAACACTAAACCACATTCCAAATTTCATTCAAATCCGTTCGACAGTTTCCGAGAAATCGTGCTCACATACGTACGTACATACGTACATACGTACGTACGTACATACACACAGACATTTTTTAAAAACCACTTTTTCGTGATCCTGAGACCTTGAAACGTAAAGATCTGGTGTTATCTCAATTTCGAATTTTGGACTGATTGCAGTAACCTCCCATTTTTATATCGGTTGTGGGGAGGTTAAAAATAGTAAGTGTATAGGTAAACAAGTTGATAAGTCAAAATAAAAGCATTAAACATTAAAATTCATCGTTGTTTTCATCCTTTAAGTAGCATTTCACTTCATTTCACTGTTTCCAGTTCTCAATGGGTACTGATACTACTTAGAACGACTAGAATTGGCGGCGCTGTCGGTGGAAGTTTATTATTAACGCATTGATACTTTCAACAAGTTTTCAAGAAAAAGTGAAAAGTTTCAACATAGGCTGAAACTTTTCAATGAAATGAAACGTTTTTGAAACTTTTCAACTGAAACTTTTCAAGCTCACATCTCTAACTACTACCATCAGGTGCAGATTGATAAAATCTGCATCCGATTCCACCAGTAAACTTATTAATATGATAAACACCTACAGGGATACACATCGCATTTGTGTACATCTTCCGGTGGCTTTTTAATCTGTTATCAGGCGAACCTTCACTTAATAATAGAAATTATAAAATATGGGAGCATTATTGAATTAATTCTACAATATTGTATGAACGAAACATGTAGGTACCTACATACCGTGTTTTTATTACAATCAACAATTATATAGCACTATAACATATTAATGAAAAGCACAACACAAATAAAAAGCAACCTTGATAGCGTATCCTCTCCGTGTTGCGATTTTTTTCTAAAACGTACTTTATGACTTACACTGTAAATGTGGCTTATTTTTCGGTTAAGCTACGAAGCAAAACGGCATTGTTTACATCAAACAATGATTACGTAAAGCATTGACACGAAATGTCATGGCGCAGCATGCAAGGAACAAAGAAAAAACCACATCTTACGACAATCTGTCATTTAATGATAGCCTTCCGCTGACGCAACCATAAAAATTAAAAAAGATTTAAGTTTGTGAAGGTCTTGCTCTTCAAAGTCTTGCACGAAACCGTCTCGACAAGATTTTTTACTACTTAATTCTAATTGTTATGTGAAAAATTTCTAAAAATTCATATTTTTTGTAATTAAAGCATTAAACGTGTTCACTTCTGGTAGGACTGATAGGTATAGATGTGCTTGAAATCAGGTTTTCCCAAAATCCGCATTTTCCCATGACACAAATTCTCATCTAATTTATCCAGCGGAACTAATCGAGAACGTTGGTAATGCGAATAACAGTAAGCATGCAACTATAAAATTTTACGCTTATTAAATATTTTTCAGTAAAAACACGGAGAAACAACGTATATGAAAAATGCATTTTATAATCTAAAGGATTTCCACTGAGCGGATCGGCATTTGCATAAAAGGTAATGCCGACCATATAGTGAATTGAAGAATTTTCTGTACAATGTTAATAGAAATCGATTCCTTTTTCAATATAGTTTACCTACTTGTAATTTTATCTAGGTATGGGAATTTTACTATACCTACCCCACATGATGGGCACACACGAGTGGATTTATCTTCGTGATTCTGACTGTCTTTTAAATTTTAGTTTAGGTATAACTAACTGTTTGCATAGGCACTCCAAATTTCAAATCATCTCTATGTCCTGCATATATGATTTACGAGACAATCAACCCATTGTAAGCAGGGGCGGATATGGGACAGGCGGGAGAACGGGAATTTTCCCGGTGGGCCGCTTTGAGGGCCCGGTGTGTATTCTAAGTGCTTGGAAAATGCGTGACCTTGAAAGTTTTGAAAAATTTCGCCTGCGGCTCCATTTCAATTTTCTTTTTTAACAATTCTTCTTGTCTTTATTTTTGAAAGTTGGCAACAAGGGGCCCGTAAATGATTTGGAACACAGATCCTCGCAGATCTCACTAGGGCACTGTTTTCAAAAATGTAGATGATCGAACATCAATGAGTCCGCCGGCGTATTTCTACACCGAACCTGATAAAACAATTAATAAGTAAAGCGATACCTAATTTTTATTTGAGAAAAATTTTTCCTCGGGGGGCTGCCCCTTTAAAATAAAGTGAGCCGCCTCAAAAGTTTTCCCGGGCCGCTTTAGTTGAGCCCATCCGCCCCTGATTGTAAGGACCATTTTGGTTTAGGTAACCTTGCAAAACAAGTTTCTGAAAAATGTATTGCCTCCATCATCAGAAAGGCATTCAAATTCTGGTTTAACATTAGACCAAATCCATTCACACTTAGTGCCTTTTAGGCAAAAAAAATGCATCACTGCATTATTGTTTATATGGAAATAAATTTTATATCCGTCACAGTTAAACATAGAATGGGAAAACCGGTCGCCGGCCATTGGAAGTACCGTTTTTGTCATATCCGGCCAGTATTAATTGAGTTGGAGCTCGAAAATCTACCTTCATGAATTTTTGGTTGCCTAATATTATTCGTGCAAAAGAGACATTGTTATTTGTTTGTAAAGGTGGGAGGCATAATTTTTTAAAAGGTGCCTACTAAAATAATAGTGCAGAATTTCCATTTAGGAAAATTTTAGTGGTAGTTATGCATCAGTAGGTAATTAGTTATTACAATTGCTCCAAGAATTTGGCACCCAAAAATAAATTAGTGATGAAAATGAAAGTAATAAGTAATATAGTATATTAACTAGAGAGCCTACTGACTGCCTACTTTTTCTACGACCAACGACCACATTACTTTGTTACCTCAAAATAAAATAACGAAGGGTTTTTTATCAGTAATAATAATTGGTAATTAGGTCCTGACCGTATAATTATGACGAGGAATCAACATTCAAAATTCATTAGCGCCTTTCGGTCAACTCAGTGCTCGAAAAAATATTTTTTTTAACTAGGGTTTACAATCTTGCCGCTTGGGCTAAAATAGTTCGTATATCTACCTTGGTCAAATAATATACTATTACTAACACTGATGGGTTGATCAGTGCCTGGTTATTGCATCATGGTTAGGCTAACCACGGAATAATTTTCATTATATAAGAGCACTAGAGAAATGGTAATTTTTCTGAAATGAAGTTGGTTACACGAGTAATAATGTCTACGAGGGCTCTTGCCTACTGTTTGGACGAAAAGAAGCCGAGACGCAGTCGAGGCTTTTTTTCCAAAACAAACAGTAGGCAAACGCCCGAGGGACATTTATCGAGGGTGAACCTATTTCATTTCATGAAAAATTACCATTTCTCGAGTGCTTTTCGGAAGACAATTTTTTGAAAGAAATATTGCACCTAACTTCTCCCCGTGTCAGCATGGTAGTAGGTTATAAGTGTCGCAGTTGAATATTACCTACTTTAACTTCAATGACAGGAACAAGCTGTCAGATATCGTTTCTGAATGAATCATTATTTTTATTTTGTTAGGAAATACCGAGGAAAATACTAAATAAGTGGGTATGACTTTAATTAAAATTGTTTATTTCATTTTGAGATTTAAAAATTAATGATTTTAATAGGGATTTTAACTGGTTTTAATAATTTACATTTTAGCAATAATGGTGACTGATGATGGCTAACGAGATGGCTAAGTAGGTATATTAAAGTGGGCCAAGTTCGCGCGTTGAATACTGGATTATGAATTATCATAAACCCAGATAAACCACATCATCACAAAATTCCTGCCCACTGGCAACATTAACAGCTGGGAATACAATTTGTCTTGTCGTACGATGCTAATCCCCAAATAGGTAGTGTTGTGAATAATTAATATCAGATTCAGAATGCAGTGTCCAGTGTGTAATGGGTCAGAAGGAATAAATATCCAAAAATCAAACTGAACACTGCTTATTTATGAAACAAGTGTTCATTGATTACCTAGACCCTACACTCTACACCCACCTGCAAAAATATTGCTGATTAATCTTACAATGCTCTTCATTCAGTTGCATGTACAGTTTTAGGGAAGTAGAAGCAGCGTGTCCTGTTATTTTTATAACTTACTGCTCGGAAATACCCTTCTTCGCAAGATTACTCACTGCAGCTGAACTCAAGGAATGATTTCCGAAAATCACGTGAATTATTTTGTGAGCAGGTAGTCTTGTAAAAGTGATTTACTAGTTTCGAGTGCTTTGGATTTTTTAAAATTATGAATCTGAAGCTGTCAAAAGTGACAGGGATTTTTTCACCATATGACAGGGATTTTTTCAATATGACAGGGATTTTTTCACTCATTTGAGCCGTTTTCTGGCGGTCGCTATGTTTTTGAAAACAAACTTGCATTGGAAAACATAGGGCGAACGGATATTTTGTATTAAAACAGTGTCAAAATAATGTCAGTTTTGAATACATTTCCGAGATGAATTTGAAACTGACAACAAAGTGACATTATATTAATTCAAAACAAGAGTTTATCCTATGCTTTCAAATGCAAGTCTGTATTTGAAAACATAGCCACCGCCAGAAAACGGCTTTGAACTACTCCCAAATTTGTCAAAACAAATCGGTTGTGATTGGCTAAAATTGAATAATGGATCGTTATCATTGGTCAATATTTCTAAAAAAAAATTGTCATATACAGGGTGAGTCTAGTTGGACAAATCAGTCGCTCTAGCGTTTAAGATATTGAAATTGGAAATTCTATTTTTGGATATGTTGTAGCTGAAATGGTCCCCTACGCATGGGACCTACAAACAAAGCTCCAGTTTTATTCAAACCGAAATTATTAAATAACAACGAAGGCCTAAAAAATTGTTTTTCTATATTGTTGCATTTTTTAAGGTTATTTCGTTAGAGAATCATTTTCTCTTTATGGAAACATAATTTTTTGAAGAAAAAAGTTAACAATAGCCGAGAGATAAATTATTTAAATAATAAGGATTTTTAAGTATTTCCTAAGGGAAACCACGCGTGCCGTGGTTTTAACAACTGAAAGGCAGTCTAGCTTATACTGCAGACTGTACTCGGAATGACATAAGTGACAGTTGGAAATGTCATTTGCGGTCGTTTGTGAAAAATAATGCAAAACTACGAATTTTTGCCCTTTCCTTTACAGAGAATTGGGTAATTTTTATTGCTTGATGGAATTTATGCTAAATTCGCCGTATACAAGTGTCCTCGGGTTGTCACCCGACTGATGTTTTTTACATATTGCCACTGGAGTCGAATGGTTCGACCAAGAAAAGCTATTCTCGTCAGCCAAAAAGGAATTGGAATAGTTGCTAACAGTTTACTAAAGTGAGTACATTGCTGTCAAATAAGGTGATTTTGTTGCCTTATTAAAAAGTTAATCCATTTCAGCCGATAAGTTTTTCACACTTACGAAAAGGAAATTTATCATCATCGGATGTTCATTCATATTCCATGTCACAAATGTTGAGACTGTTGATATAATGAAAAAAAACAAAGAAGCATTGAGCAAAGTGAAACCAAGAAAAGTCAAGTCGGAGAGTGTAAACGTAAACTGGGATAGGTGCAATTCAAAAGACAGTGTACAGATGAAATATGAATTGATGCAACGAAATTGTATGTAGCAGTCACATCACATGAATCGAAATTATTAACAAGTAGGTGTCGAAGCAAAATGGCTAAATTGTGGCTAGCGAGTTATTTCGGGCAGTGGTCATCAATGATGCTTGCGAACATCCAGAAATCACATGAAGAAAAAGACCACAGGAGGATGCTGAGTACATCAAATTAAACATTCATTTATTATTTCAAGTGAACGTTAAAATTGGACAGAGACTATTGTCACCACGTTGTTATTTATTTATTTATCAATACATTTGATGTTGCAACATTTATGTAAATCTTGTAGTCCACAATCATAACAGACTTAAAAATGTGCGGCAGAGAAGCGGCTGAAACCTCCCCATTGTGTGGTTCTTTGCAACATTTATGTAAATCTCTATCCCTTGTAGTCCACTGCATTTTAATCTAAATCACGTTTAGTTAAGATCATATTTTTTTAGGTAGGTAGGTACCTACCTCTCTATTAAAGTTAGTATTCTTATTAGAAAGTGACGACAGAGGCTTAATGTTTATTTGAAATTTTGTCACTATTCCTTTCTGGCTGACGAGAATATCTTTTCTTGGTCAAACCATTCGACACCGATGGCAATGTAAAAAAACATCAACCGGGTGAGAACCCGAGACACTTGTATTCGGCGAATTTAGCAAAAAATCCAAGAACCAATAAAAATTACCTAATTATCTGTAAAGAAAAGGGCAAAAACTCGTAGTTCCGCATTATTTTGTCACAAACGATGGCAAATGACATTTCCAACCGACGCTTGTCATTCCGGGTACAGTCTGCGGTATAAGCTAGACTGCCTTTCAGTTGTTAAAACCACGGCACGCGTGGTTTTCCTTAGGAAATACTTAAAAATCCTTATTATTTAAATAATTTATCTCTCGGCTATTGTTAACTTTTTTCTTCAAGAAATTATGTTTCCATAAAGAGAAAATGATTCTCTAACGAAATAACCTTAAAAAATTCAACAATATCGAAAACAAAATTTTTAGGCCCTCGTTTTTATTTAATAATTTCGGTTTGAATAAAACTGGAGCTTTCTTTATGGGTCCCATGCGTAGGGGACCATTTCAGCTACAACATATCCAAAAATAGAATTTCCAATTCCAATATCTTAAACGCTAGGCGACTGATTTGTCCAACTAGACTCACCCTGTATAATACCCCTAGGGATTATGAAATTTTCGGAAATTTTTGCAGCCACGGTCGAGTGCTTGCAAAGCGAGATAAATCGTACCGAGCGCTTGCGCGAGGTACGATTTTGAGCGGAGCAAGCACGAGACGCTCGGGGCTGCAAAAATTGCCGTAAAATTTCATAATACCGTGGGGTATTCGTCATGACAATTCCCTGAAAAAAATATCTAGTAAGTATGCATACAATTTTATGAAAATGTCTCTATAGAAACGCCGATATTCTGAGTAAACAAGAAATTGATTTTTCTAATTTTTTCACTTTTTACGTTTTATTGCTGTGAGCTGCACGTAGAATTTGATTTTGATATATCAATAAGAAAATGTCCCAAGAGATTTGGAGAAAGGAACGACGACGAAATAAGTGTGGCTATAGAAAAAGCGAAGTCAAGAAACAGAATATGAAGCAATGGTGAAGGTTTGGGATGAAGAATTGGCTTGGTGTGGAGGCGAGGCAGAGTCCTGTTTAGTAGAATATTTGAAAGAGAAGGATAACTCGGGATAGTTGACGGGGCGTTTGGAGTATAATCCTATATTTTCAAAGACGACGCAGGGAGGAGCACAGCGTTTAAGCGACAGCAAGTGGTTAGTTCCTAACAGTGTGGATTCAACTTTTTGCCCAGTTCGGTAAGAAGATTAAAAATATTATGTAATTTTTCATAATTTTCTTGTTTACAGTTTGTACAAGAAACTCATATCTAAAAGGCCTAAGTCGGTAACAACGTCCAGATTATTTCTTACAGCAAATCCAACATTCGAAGCAACGAACAGCACGGGGCGGTATAAGAACTGTCCAGTAGGAAAAAACGAGATTCTGAAATGGGCCAAGAAAAGTGCCGAAAGAGCTGGGTTGGATGTGAAGAAAGTAAAAATTTCCAACCATTCTGCTAGGTCCACTGCCGTTACTCATCTTTCTAAGCCCGGGTTGAGAACAGGAATTGATTAAAATTACAGGACATTCTGCAGCCTCCTCAATACGGCCTTATTTGCAAATTGATTCAGAACACCATTCGGATTTGATAAATAAACTTCGATACGGAAATAATAATTCGCCTACGAGTACGAATGTGGATGGAAGAAACTCGGTTACGAGTGTGAGTAGAACCAAAACTTGCTGGAAAGAAACAACTCTGGAGGAGCGCAGACCAGTTATAGCTATTAACATACCTAGGAATGTTATGACTATCATAACAGACGCAGATGTCAATTGAAATCCGAGCTCGGAGAGCGAGGATTTTAAGACATCTAAGTCTGTTATGATTCATAACATCCGAGGTTTGTTCAATAGTTTATCGGTTTAAAGCGATTAAAGCCAAAATTAAAAAAATGTTGCGTGAATTCGCGTCATTTTGACAATCGAGATGACAGCATTTGAATGGGGTCATTGTTGTCATGAATGGTTAATGGGCTTGTTGTCTAGAAACCATTAGATAACGTTATGATCTGCTTACCAGCCTATTTTTATGCATGTTAAGAAATAAAAACGCTTTAATCGCCTGAAACCGGTAAACAATTATTACAACTGTAATTTTTATTTTGATAGAAATAAATTAGGTATAGTCAATAAACATATTTTCCGATTTCAGCAATAACTGTGTCTTAAGGAATGATAGTTTTCCTTACCAATAAAATAATAAAAAATTCAAATTGTTTCTAGAAAAACGACAATTTAGTCACGGTGAAAAAATTGCCGCTGTAATTTTTTTGTGATTGGCTAAAAACATTAAATCTCTAATTCATAATTGGTTAAAATGCTTTGAGGGGAATTGTCATGGATATAATTCTTTACAACAATCAGTAGGTATCCACCCCAGTACCACGGCAATTAATCCGTTATTGTTAGTTCACTATGGACTGAACAACCGCGCGGGCCCTAAGTGCGGCGATTCCTGGTTTTCTGCCCCAATTTCTGGGGTGGGCACCCAACATTCCAGGGGAATCTGTGTCTTCTAACTTCTAAGGCATTTTAGACAGGCAAGAAAAGTTTAGGCACGAGATCGAAGGTCATGCATGACATACCGATTTGCTACCGTATAGCAACCTGTTGAGCGTTTTATAGCATAGATTACTCATTACAGTAAGTAGCAATGAGTGTTTCATGAAAAATAAAACACTAGTGTTTTATAGCATAGATTATAGATATGCACACAATGATTTTATACCTTAATAATAGACAGGTTCTGGATAAACAAATAAAGTTTTTCTAACCCAAAGGGGCATAATAATCCCAATTAATAAACGCTAGATCATGCATTTAAAAACATTATGAAAGAAAGATTACATCTCAGTGCAGTCAGTTGAAGGACCCAAAGCCATCAGTTTGATCAATCATAAATCTATGCGATTTTCGCTCTTTACACTACGCTGTGTCAAAGAGTAAGGACTATATCAGCTTACTTAGTTTGTACTAAGTTTGTATAGATTGTACAAAATTGGCTGTTTATAATAGTGGCCGAGATAGTGACCATAAATAGTATGTTATAAATGATTTCATAAGTACTTATATGTAATAGTAATATATACTAGTGTGAGTGGCTTACGTTTTTCGCGTAAATTGAATGCATGCATGGTTTCGGCCTAGTAGGTATACGGTTAGTTGGTTTGAATGTGGTTGATAATAAAATTTTTTCAATCCCGATTTTTCAAACTTCCCGTTTCTTAATTTTTGGTTTTCGTGGCTTTTCGATTACTTCAATCACCAATCGTCAATTTAATATGCACCTGAAGATTATTGATCATCGAACATTCGAAACGTCGGAAAGATCAAACATCGAGACAATGGAGGCCCCCGCACAGCATTGGGGCCCATTAAATTGTTCAGCATCGTCCAGTCTTATCAAGAGAAGTATTATCTTGTTATTTTAAATCATTTCGTAGTTCTTACTTCTTACCCTCATAGTTACAGCGGGGCGGGTAAATATCGTGAACGATGCAAGGAAAAATTTCAGTTTTGCCGCATATCTTGGTACGTTTACGTACGTTTACCTGATGCCAAGATATGCCGCAAAACTGAAATTTTTCCTTGCATCGTTCACGATATTTGCCCGCCCCGCTGTAATTATACTATTTATTACACATAAATAGCATAAGGTAGACATGCATAAGTTGAAATACTCATTTCCACACCACCATGGGGTAGAGTATGTATGTATGTATGCATGTATGGACCTTATGCTATTTATTACACTTATACCTGATACCAAAATATGCCGCAAAACTGAAATTTTTAATTGCGGCGCGCCGTTCAAGATATTTGCCCGCCCCGCTGAAACTATGAGGGTAAGAACTACGAAACGATTTAAAATAACAAGATAATACTTCTCTTGATAAGACTGGACGATGCTGAACAATCTAAGGGGCCCCAATGCTGTGCGGGGGTCTCCAGTGTCGCGATGTTTGATGGTCTTCGCGACGTTTCGAATGTTCGATGTCCAATCGTCTTCATGTGCATATTAAATTAATGATTGGTGATTGAAGTAAGCGAAAAGCCACGAAAACCAAAAATTAAGAAACGGGAAGTTTGAAAAATCGGCGTTGAAAAAATTTTATTATCAACCACATTCAAACCAACTAACCTTACCCATTAGGCCGAAACCATTCAATTTACGCGAAAAACGTATAGGACCAAACCTGTTGAAAATTGTGTGCTCTTTCTTTTTCATAATAAGTATTTTTGTAGCAGGATGCGCCAGAACTGAAATAAATGCAAAAAACTGATTCGCGCCCCCATTGAGCCAGTATGGGGGCCCTAGCCGACTACCTCGAGGTTGCAAAATGAGTATGTTTTAAGGTAACCCCAAACCTACAAGGTCACCAAATTTCAAAACTTCCGGACTTTTTTCGATGTCTAAGTACCCTGCGCCTGGGCTATCACAAGCCACTAAAATTTGTCTCTCGCTGTACTTGAATATGCATGGATTAAGCTTTATTTTAGTGCCGTAGCAGTATGCGAGGCACTCTTGCGTTAGATTATTTGCTCGCTCGCTCGCTCGTCTACTCTGCCCGAGCGATAACTTGAGAACGCATTGAGATATCGAGCTGAAACATGGTGTACAGTTGCGTATCATGAAATACTCGGCAGGGATTGCTTTTGGGCCATATCGGACCAAGGGGTGGGAATTAGGGGTGAATTAACCGAAAAATTATTAATTGCACTGAAATAACTCGAGAACTAGTGGAGGTATCTTGCCGAAACTTGGTATGTACGTTCGACCTTCGAGTCTGCTAAAGATTTTTTGTCACCATCAGAAGGGTCTTCAAATTCTGGTTTTAAATGAGATAAAATTTATTCGCATTTATTACCCTTTGGGTAGAAAAATCGAAATTTTGTAATAACACTGAAACCACGTTATAGCCCAAACTACTGGATGGATTTGTCTGAAATTTGGTACATGGAGGTCAGGTGACCCGTTGAAGAGCTGAAAGGCTTTTGGGAGCAATTGGTCAACGGGAAGTGCCATTTAGGCATATTAACTTTAAAATCTTAAACACAAGTCACGGAAATCAAAGACCCACGCGTTGGGGAGGTTCCAGCCGCTTCTCTGCTGCCTTTTTTTTTCTGAAATTCTATTGATTTATTTATGAACAACCGAAGTAAGCAAATACGCAAGGAGTTATGTAATACCGGAGAAGTAAACTCACCGCTGCAAATCATGAAAGGGTAAAATCATAATGGGTTAAAAACATGAATCTTTAAATCGCCGCAATTTCTCAATGCATTGGATTAGGGTGGTGAAATTAAAAACACAACTTTTTTTAGAGCATGTGGGGATGGTGAAATAGGGGGTAGAAGTTGAGGGGTTGAAATGTTCATGAAGTCTTGTAATTTGACACTGAGAAGTACTATCTTTGTGAAACTGTGAAGTCTTACACTTCGGGAAAGTAGGGGTGAATTTTAGGACAAATTTATAGAGGGAGATAAAATTTAGGGGTTGAAACTCGTATTTTCACTGAATAATGTAGGGTTGAAAATTGAAATTAATACCGTTCGATACCTTTCTACAGGGTGGGCCCGTAAAAGTTGGAACAAACTTTGTCTGTTAATAAAATTTTTATTTATAATCCGATTTTAATGAAATTTTGTGAGGTTGTTAACTCAACCTTTCTACGTCGAAGCCACACACTTAATGTACCAACGCTCATTTAGTTTTTGAAATATTCTTCACAAAATGGAGAGGTGACGTTTAGGGTCGCTGCAAAATTAAATCAACGGTGATGGGCTGCTCTTCTTTATCTTAGAATCATATTTGAAGTTTTCTGAGCGGAGTAACACTGAAAAATTTGGACATTTTTTGTTCTCTTACTCAAAAACTAATTTAACTAAAATCTGCAATGTTTCGCGAGAAACCTGAAATTGTAAATCAAGTTGCCCTTGGAATTTACTTTTGTCACATTGACAAACAAATTTTAATCAGTTTAAGATGGTTCGATTATTGCTAGAAGATAAATTTTAATCAAAACACTCCAAGAGCGTAATTTTAGAGCCTTCAGAAAAGTTGCAGTAATGCACTAGATTCTTCTGGCTCCAAAATTACGCTGGTGGAGCTGGTGGAGATTAAAATTTTATGTCTTCTAGTAATAATCGAGCCATGTTAAACAGATTAATTTGCTTGACAATGTGACAGAAGTAAATTCCAAAAGGCAACTTGACTTACAATTTCGAGTTTTTCGCGAAACCGCAGATGTTAATTAATTAATTTTTGATTAAAAGAACGAAAAATGTCTTAATTTTTTGATGTTGTTCTGCTCAGAAAACTTCAAATATGATTCTGAGACAAAGAGAAGCAGACCATCACCCGTTGATTTAATTTTGCAGCGACCCTAAACGTTACCTCTTCATTTACTGAAGAATATTTCAGAAACTAAATGAGTGTTGGTGTATTAAATGAGTGCCATCGACGTAGAAAGGTTGAGTTAACAACCTCACAAAATTTCATTAAAATCGGATTATAAATAAAAATTTTATTAACAGCCAAAGTTTGTTCCAACTTTTACGGGCCCACCCTGTACTAATGGTACAAAGAAGGTTTTAATCATCATTCGTGAAAAAGACGCTACAACCCCTAACATGGCGAAAACTGCTCAATGAATCAAGACTGGATTTGGTTTTGGTATGTTACTTTACAGGGATGGGCGGATGAGCAAATTTTCAATATGATCTAACAATAAGGGGGATGAAATTTTAGGATTGAAACTGGAATTTTTTTCACGTAAGTGGTGGAATAAAATTATGGGGTTCGATATAGATTTCGGTCAACCACTGAAAAAAGGTCTTATGAGTCTTCAACCTAAAACCAACCCCTCGGCTAACCCCTATACCCTAGCAACCGGAGTAAATACATTTTATATATTTTTTCGGGCTTCTGATTTTTCGATAATTCAAAGTCATTTTCATTAATTGTTAACACATCCACAATTTTTCAACCCCTTTCATGGTATGTGAACACTTTCGGTAATACATTTTACTCATATGGATTATTTGCATTTTTCACTTTTTCGACCCGCTTCGCAACATTTCAACCCCCAAAAGCAAAATTTGCATAATTTGCTTATTTTCGCGTAATTTAACCCTTTCGCTCATCCGGTGTTCAAATGAATACATCGCATTTAGAATTTTTTTGCGGCAACATACAGCGATCTTTACCAGTTTGCTCAAGTTATATCGACTTGTAGATCTCTTTAGAATCAAAATGGTGCAAGTGGTGCTTCCTAACAAATAAATTGTAAAGTTGACGAAAATTTCAATAGCAACCTGCCTTATCCACTTGACAGAGTGTTAGTCAGCTGATTTAGTTTTTTTTTTCAAATCAGGCCTTGGCGTTTTGTGAACTATAAAAATTGTCTTGTGTAGAGAAGACCTGGAATTCACGAAGACATCAAGTGCGATTTTAGTTCCTTTGGCCACTTTTTGTGAAGAAAGCCAGAAAAGTTATGTATCTAAATGAATACTGTTTGAGCAAACGGCAGAAACAGTGAGGCCCAATTTTAATGTTATTCTTCACAATATCCATACTTAATTACGATTGATTTTCATCCCCTTTGACTTTTCATCCGCTTTTACAATTTTTCAAAACCCCAAGTATTAGGGGAGGCCGGTGAAAATCGTAACGTGGGTCAATTGTAACACGGCGTTTTTCACTGCCACCTAATAACTCAAATGGCAACTGTTTGTACAGTCAAGTAGAATTTTGTTTCTCTTCCAAGCGTGGTAGTTTATATTTGGTAGATAATCCATGGGGTGTTCTTTATCTCGATATGTTGGATTTTCCAAACTAAAGTAAGTTTTTTCTTTAAGATTCTTTTAGTGAGAGTGAATATATCACACATTGGGTGTTACTATTGACACTAGTAACACTTTGTTTTTGACGTCACTTAATTTTTTTCTGCAAAAATGTTTGAGCATACATCGGGGAATAAGAATCTGCAATAAAAAATATAGGTTTCCATTAAATAAAATCAAGTTAACCTTCATTTGACCTTGAAAATGACCTTGAATCAAAATGGCGATAATGCCTTCTATTTTCCCCCTCGAAGTCATAAAACTTTTATACAAAACATTTTTTTCTAAAATGCTTCCTTTCCGACATATTTGCCAGTCTCAAGATAAAACGACCACCCTGTATATTATCGATTCTGTTGTTATGTATTATTTAATTTGAAATTACTTTATAACTTATTGACTGTTAAATTTACGGACGTAAAAAAATATAAATGCAACTCGTGAGTTAACTTTTTTCTTAAATTTCCTTCTCTTTGAAAAAAAGTTACACTTTACTCACTTGTTACAAAAATATTTTCAAAAAATTTGAAGCGCGAATTGAAATGAAAGCGGTTGCGACATGAGGTACCATTGAGTTCTTAACAACATTTACTTGGATAACTTCGACATTTACTTATTTTCTATATCTTCATAGCAACAGACGTATTGAAATAAAAATAGTTATTTGTATTACAAGTAAAGAAAAGTAGGGCGTTTCTTTACGATTCGCGAAATTTCTAATCGAGGCGAAGCCGAGATTAGAAACGCGAGGAGTAAAGAAACGCAGCTTTTCTTTACGTGTGATACACCTAATTTTTTCGGATACTTCAGGTAAGTCCTTCATGAATAAAAGAAAATAAGAATCACTGAAAATCACATGACAATCGAGTTACAACAAAATTAATATCAGATGGCTGATATTGTTTTTCGTTACTAAGCACTTTCAGTAAACAAATATTCTAAAAAGTGGAACGCACGAAAATTTTGAGAAAATGGAAAAAAGTCATGAACGTGATTCTGGAATATCAAAAGCAGCGCTAGAAGCTATTTCTACTTTATTACCATCGAAATCTCGAGATAAATATGAGCAGACTTACAACGTTTTCAATGCCTGGAGAACTGCCAAGAAAGTGACAGGTATCGACGAAGAAGTTATGCTAGCATATTTTCATGAAAGGGTGAGTTTTTCCGAATCCACCTAGGTATAGGTAAAATTTTTAAATGTATGATTACCCAGGCTGAAAAACTGAAATCATCCACGCTGTGGTCAACGTATTCTATGTTGAAAAGTACACTAAAAATGAAGGAAAATGTGGACATAGCACGTTATGGGAAATTGTTGATGTACCTGAAGCGACAAGGGGAAGGATATGAATCAAAAAAGGCGAAGATTCTGTCAATGGACAATTGCTAAAATTTTTAACGAAAGCCCCTGAGGATTCTTATTTGTTAATTAAAGTGGCATTGATTTTTGGACTATATACGGTGCGTGTCGTAGTCAGGAACTAAAGAAGTTGAATGTCGAAGACATCGATGACACTGGCTCTGTTTTGGTCGTCACTCTCCATGATACTAAGACAAAGAAGAAACGCATATTTACAGTAACGTCGCTAATGGGTGATGGAATCAATGAGATTGAATTGTACAGAAGGTATCTGAGCCTCCGACCAAAACATACCAATCACTCAAGATTCTTTGTGTTCTATAAGAACAATAAATGTTCTATACAACCAGTTGGGATTCATAGTTTCTACAGCATGCCGAGAAAAATTGCAAGTTATTTGGAATTGCCCGAACCAGAGCAATATACTGGACATTGCTTGCGCAGAACGTCAACTACTTTTCTTGCCGAAGGTGGAGCAGACATCCGGAGGCTCAAGGATCATGGAGGATGGCGATCATCAACGACAGCGGAGGGATATATAGAAGACAGTATCAACAATAAATTGAAGACTTCTAAGATGTTATTTACTCATCAGCAACCAATGTCGGCGTCGGCGTTCCCATCGAATTCTCTTGATGCACCATCAGCTACTGAATTACATTCAAGTCCTAGTCGTACTGACCCATTGACATCTTTAAATTTATACGAAGTTCATCAGGCAGTTTCCAAGTCGTCATTATCACTTCAAGATTCGGGATCGCAAAAATGCGTGTTCAAAAACCTTAACAATTGTACGTTTAATATTTTTAATAATAAATAATTTTGATTGTTTACCTTGTTATTATAAAGAAATAGTTGCTATATAAAGGAAAGTAATACTTTTCTTTATGATTTGTAATAAAGAAATCAGGCCCTTTTCCGTTAAGTATCCGAAAAAATATATATATCAGTCACGGAGAGGGTAGAATAACATCTACTTTTTCACAGAATTTGTAAGTGTAGCAATTAACTTTAAACAGGTAAATCGGTGCTATTCTGTAAATTGTGAGCAAATTGCTGACGCTATAGCAATACTGATGATGTTGCTATAGTGGGATTGTCCTGATTGGTCCCATACCCCAGCAACAACGACATTGCTAACGTCTGCCAACTTGCTCACAAGTTACAAAATATCCCCGAACATAGCTAGCAATTATAAACAAAAAATGAATGATTAACATTGAAAAGGGTCTTTTCGCCTCTAAAATGTCACTTTTTGAAGAATTATCTGGTAAAACCTCGGGTTGAACGGGTCGGAGAATTATAATAGAATTATGATAACAAGTGCCACTGCAGTGCGCAAAACGGTGTTAGTAAAACATCCCTCCATAGATACGTTTCCATACGTCACTGCTTACTAGTTTTGACAAATCGTTATCATTCATTTCACAGGTCCACGACACTGCAAAAATTTATACCCCCGTTTCCATGACATTGACGGTCTCATTGGTCGTGTCATAGCAACATACCCTGAGTTTTCATAACTCGGACATGGTAAAAGTGGCCCTAAGGATATCACCTAATAACTTTCATTTGCTGCGATGAAATGAATCTTCGCATTAAGCCGCTAGAAACAATTATTGGCAAAATGTGTATTTTGTCCATACCTATCAGAAATGTTGGAATTTCATGATAGAATTAAATAATATTATAAAAAAATCCAAGATTTCTGATACAACAAAAAGGTCCTTTTCGGCAAAAAGAAATTTGGGCTCAATTTGAAGATTAGTTTTACCGATGCATATTATAGGGTTTTTGGGCGATATCCCTAACTTTTGAACATGAATTTATTTATTGTACGTGTACCTACATATTGTTTTAACTTCTATATTAATCAAGTTAATCAAGAAAGAATCGTCCAACTGAGAAATAGAATAAAATACTTAAAATAGCATGAAGCTCATTGTATGCGTTCTGATCTGGATTCTGCACTGCATCTTTTTCCATCCATCCGGCTGGCTGTAAAGTAGAAAAAAAGTCGATGAATCTTCTTCCATTTTAGCGGAAGCACTAAAGTCTGAAAGCTCGCAGAACTTCCGGTCTACGGCTTTTCCACCCTCATATCTCCACTTCCATTGGATCTCCGACACGCAAGCGCGTGTTCCATTGGGGAAATGGGGACGACACCCCTATCGTACTGACTCTAATCAATAATGTAATTCATGCGCTTTCATGGAAGTATAACAGAACCCTCACAAGATATTTAGCCGCACATTTAAGATAATGTCATTTATTTGGACGTGTAATTTTGCAATTGTTGCAACCGGAAGGAAGGGAATTATCTAAACAAAAACGGTGTTATTCCGTTTCCAGATTACACTGTTTAAAGATGACCGGTGTAATTTTCAACCACCAACATCTTTAAAATATTTTTCGTTTAGTTTTCGCATTTGCCAGGTGACATTTTGTGATTAGTGCATTTGTGTTGGTAATTTGAGGCACGCGAAAACGGAAAAATTACCGAAGCACATGGCAGATATATCGGAATGACTGTCATCTTCTAGTTATGCATCAAACCTGCAATCTTTCGCCCATCATTATCGTCATCTCTTTCATGTAAATTCCGTATTATGACACGTCATATTGATTTTCTACCGAATTGTAATTATTAGAACCAAGTTCAGAATTTCAGATAACGTCTAGCGCAACATTGATTTCATGATATTTACTTGAATACTTTATTTCCATATATTTCCACTGCAGTCCTAAAATCTCTATCTATCTCGTTAATAATTCTTGATTAAACTGTATTAAGTCAACATTGTCTTAATGTACATTTAATGGATTGCTAGACGAATTATGTAGATATTGGATTTTTAGTAGTTATCTTTCATATTTAATTATTAATTAGAGTTAATGGCAATTATTAAAGCATCAGAACGATATAGCTCACGATTACGATTTTGATTAAGGTTAAACTTTGTCAAAGTTGTGAAGAAGTCAGAGAACGAATATGGGCAACAGAGGACAAATCTAGTTATAATTAAGGGATAATTGTTTAAAATGAATGAGATTAGCTAATTATAATTTGATGAATGGGTGTAATTTATTAAACTCGTCCAATAAATTATCATCAAAAGAGCGCCGCAAAACGAAATTATCCTTATTTATAAATATGTACATATATGTACGTACAAATTGGGAATGAATAAGTATTTCATTCCATAACGTAGGTATATATTTCAATGTAGGTATACCTAAACTAATTATTGCAAAATCAAATCTTATATGTACCTGCGGCAAAGAATTCTTTCGAAATTTAAAGTATCTATATCTTCGGTTCGTCTATAATAACTAAATAGGCAATGGAAATTAAGGCACGACGAGCGCCTTCAGTTACAAAAATATCTTGAGAAGCTTTGGAATCCTGGTAGCGAAGATTTTGTGGGCAGGGTCTTGAATTGAAAGAAAATATTTTTAAGATGGTGGCACTTCCGGTTAACAGGAAGCCGTTATCGCCCTCATTATTTTAAATGGACCACTACCATTTTAACCTCCCCATCAGCCTCACAATTTCAAATAAAGTGGAGGTTACTGCATTCACTAACATTTTCGAATTCGAGATAAGACGGGATCTATATAATTTTTGAGACCTTAGGGGCCCAGAAAAGTGGTTTTTAGAATGTGTCTATGTGTGTGTACGTATACGTACGTGCGTACGTTTGTAAACACGAAACAGCGCAAACTACTGGACCAATTTTGCTAAAAGGTACATATAGGCATTTCATAACCTCTGTAAAGCTTTTGGAGCCAATCGTGCAACTGTAAATGCCATTTTGACACATCAACTTTGAAATTATTTAATTAGTTAAAATAAAAACTCAATTTTTTGACGTCACCATAAGGCAGGCCTTCAAATTCTACTTCCAAAGATGTATATTCACTTTTAGTGCCCTTTTGACGAAAAGCTGAAAACTCGAGATTTTTTAAGGTACTTTTAAAACACGGTACAGCCCAAATCCCTAATGGATCGATTTGGCTGAAATTTTGTAATACGTGCATGGAGATTGTATTACCTACCCGATGAAGAGCAGAAAAGATTTTGGAAGCAATCGACCCACGACAAGTTCCTTTTTGGTACATCAATTTTCAACATTTTAAGTAATAAGTACTCTCATTTAACCACCCGAAACAAGTTTTTGAAAAATATTGTCACCGTCAGAAAGGTCTTCAAATTCTGTTTTTTTTTAGGGCTTCTTGGGTAAAAATTTTTGTAAGAACATTAAAAACACACTACAGCCCGAACTGCTTAGGTAATTGGTTTAGCTGAAATTTGGTACTATCGCGGCCACCGAAAAGTGCACGATTTGGTTTTTCCTTATGTTTTGAAAATCGATAGCACAAAGGGCATTTGCTGGATGCGATGGTTATTGATGTAATAACTATCTATGAACATTGGCGTTTCGAATGACCCTGGTAGATCACTGAAACAAAGCCGTCTTCATTGTGATAAAAATCTTTAAAAAATGCATTGTAAAGCAATCGTGCACTTCGGTGGCCGCGATGGTACATGGAAAGGAAAGTATGTGACTCACTTAGACTTTTGGAAGCAATCGGTCCGCGGCGGAAAGTGTCATTTTGGAATATCATGCACCTTCAAAATTTTAAATACAAAACAGTCAAAGACCCGCACGCGATAGGGAGGTTCTAACCGCTTCTCGGCTGCCCATTTCTTTACATTATTTATTTACATTATTAATCTGCCATCTAATTCTGAGTATTTTGATGTAACATATTATGTAACTAAATGTTACGGTTTTGGGGCAAAAATAGTTATTTGTGTATACCATCAAAGTATGAAAGAAGATGTTTGCAGACCGCAACCAGAATTTATTCGCTGCCCGAGCGCAGCGAGGGCTGCGGATGGTTATAAGGTCTGCACATGTACACATACTTTCAAACAGAGGTATACACAACGTTTTTTCTACGGACCAACAATTATTTAATAATTATTTAACAATTTGCCATCGTTCCACATAGGGGAAGGCGGGGCAAAACGCAACAAGGGTACATTGCAACATCTTGATTTTTTCCTTAAGGTATATTATGCAACTTTATAATTGTGACGTGAACGAATAAAGTATTGCCTAGTAAACTATTTGGTAGTGAAGTTTGGGGAGCATTGTAGTAACGTTGATTTTATAATTAAATCTTTATTGTTTTAAGTCATCTTCGGTAAAATTGCAACAAAAGATATTTAATTTTTAATGCGCGGACTCACTCCGTGGCAAATGCCAACGTGTGTTGCAACTTACCCTGAATAATGATTTTTTCGAACAAAGTTGAAGCAATAATTTTCTACTAAAACAAACTAATCAAACAAGGCTTGATACAGTAAAAAAAGAGTTTTTAGCGATTGTTCTTCTGATGAAAAAGAAACAGTTTGTTTGGTATGGAAAAAGACCCACAACAAAAGCCAGCGGAAGATGTACATCAATGCGATGTGTATTTAACAATCTGCACCCAAGTAACACGAAACGAACGTATTTATAAAAGCTGCAAGAACATCTACACAGGTAATTTATAACGGTTTAGGTTTTATAAGAAAGCTGTAAGAGCAATTACTCAGTACTTATAAAGCACTTATATACCCAAAATAGGCGCAGCTTATAAAGCAAGTTTATAAGAGTTGCACCTACAACACTTAGACAACTTAAAGACTCGGTGGTTACGTTTTTACAGCATCTATACAGGTGTTACAAAGTATTTATACAGTAAAATACCTGTATTATAGCGAACTTTAATACAGCAAAAATGTGTCAATTGGACAGTAATATAAAACATTTTAGCTGTATATCTACTGTACAAAGATACCTATTTGTTTTATTAATAATTATTCATCAATATGGGCTTCCATCTTTAACAGGGAGCTTTTGTTATAGTACAAATAAATTTTAATATTCACTGATTGTCAAAATTTGCATCAGAAGGCAAAATCTAGGTGCGAAGAAAATTTTACTGTACAAATATACTTCAATACTCGTAAATCTAACAATGCCCCTCGAAAATTATGCGGATTACGTGGTCTTTAAAAAAAAATAAAAAAAATAAAATCAGCAGGCGGAGACCAAAATAAAACTGACAATTAATATGGTATGTCCTTGTTATCAGAAAAAAGTATATTAAGCAAATTCACCGAATTTACGACAATATTTTTAAATCATTTGCTTGATTTTACTGCAATAGCAAAATGGCCGTCACCATATTCCACTCGTTGACTCCAAAAAATATGGCCGTTGAGAACAACGCAGGTAAATTAATTTATAAAGGCATTGAATACAGGTAAAAACCTAAAACAGAGCATTATACCTTTATAAGACATTTTTAAAGTATGCGCCTTACTGGTGTAATACAACATTTATAAAGATTCTTTTTAAAGCCTACTGCAAAGTGTATATAGCTTAAGGAGCCTAAAAGCTGCAAAATTAAGTTGTAAGAATATTCTTACGACTCTATTATACAGCTTTTATACGGATAATAATAACCTCTATACAGGTTTATTAAATAGCATATAAGAGCTTATACAGGCACTATAAATCTAAAATGCTAACGTGGAAAGCTAAGACTGTATAAGCATATTCACGTAAGCCTTTATGAAACTGTAATAAAGGCTTTATAAAGTTACTTTATATTTTTACTCGGAGAAATGTTTTAACAGCTAGTACACAACACCAAATTGTTGTTGGCAGTAAATTGCCTCCGAAATAAGCTTTAATACAACCAATAAGAGACTTCTGCAGTTATTATAAAAAAATGCAGCAGTGAAGCGGCTGGAACCTCCCCATCGCGTGGATCTTTGCCTTGGGTTTCTAGTCGAATTAGCAAAGAAAATGTATGACTGGTTTCCATAATGGTTTTAGAACTTTTTTAGAACATACAAATTGAAACATTCATTAGAGAAAAGTAGGTATAAGTAAGTCCTTTTTAGGCAGTTCTAAAACCGTCGTTGAAACCAGTCTTATACAATTTCTGTGCTAATTCGGCTAGAAACACAAGTCAAAGATCCACGCGATGGGGAGGTTCCAGCCGCTTCACTGCTGCATTTTTTTTGAAACCAGAATTTGAAGACCTTTCTGATGGTGACAATAAATCTTTCAAAAACTTGTTTTGGGTGGTTAAATAAGTGAATAATTTAAAGTTGGACATTGGTGTGCCAAAACGGCACTTTCCGTGGGCCGATTGAATCCAAAATTTGTTCAGCTCTTTGACCTGAAATACAATCCTCATGTGCAAAATTTCAGCTAAATCGGTTCAGGGGCTTGGGCTGTACCGCGATTTTAAAGTCCGATAAAAATCAATTTTAACCTCCCCAAACCCATCACAATTTTAAAAAAATGGGAGGTTACTGCAATCACTAAAATTTTCGAATTTGAGATAGCACCAGATCTCCACGTTTTGAGGTCTCAGGAACCCAGAAAAGTGGTTTTTAAAATGTGTCTGTGTGTATGTTCGTATACGTACGTACGTTCGTACGTACGTTTCTAAACACGCCACAGCCAAAACTACTGGGCCGATTTGGCTGCAATTTGGTACGTAGGCATCTCATAACCCAACTTAGATCTGAAAAGCTTTTGGAGCCAATCGTGCAACCGGAAATGCCATTTTGGCACATCAACTTTTAAATTTTAAATGCAAACCCCCATTTTTCACGTCACCATAAGAAAGACCTTCAAATTCTGCTTCTAAAAATGTATTCATTCTTAGTGCCCTTTTGACCAAAAATTAAAAAAAAATTGATTTTTATCAGACTTTAAAATCGCGGTACAGCCCAAGCCCCTGAATCGATTTGACTGAAATTTTGCACATAGGGATTGTATTACACCTCGAAAAGCTGAACAAATTTTGAATTCCATCGACTCACGGAAAGTGTCCTTTTGGCACACCAATTTCCAAATTTAAAATTACTCAATCATTTAACCATTAAAAACAAGTTTTTGAAAGATTTATTGTCACCATCAGAAGGGTCTTCAAATTTTGGTTTTAAATAGGACAAAATTAATTCGCATTTAGCGCTGTTTGGTTCAAAAAATCGAAATTTTATAATAACAGTAAAAACACATTATAGCCCAAATTACTGAATCGATTTGGCTGAAATTTGGTACATGGAGATTAGGTGACCCGTTGAAGACCTGAAAGGCTTTTGGGAGCAATTGGCCCACGGGAACTGCCATTTAAGCATATCAACTTAAAATTTTAAATACAAGGCCTCCTTTTTTATGTCGCCTTTAGAAAGACGATCAAATTCTGGTTCTAAAAATGTACTTACAATTTCTGCCATTTCAATGGAAAATAGAGAAAAAATTCTTTCTCATTAAAAGGGAGCAGGCTGACAGTGGATGACATAAAGTGGCAGTTATTGTCAAAAATTTGGCAAAAGATTAACCTTAAAAGGAACATATTGTCAAATGTGATGGGTGATGTACGAGGTGATGTCGGTATTTGTCAGAAAATTGCGAAATTACAGACGATAAGGATAAAAAAAATTCTGTTGAATTGACTACTATCTACACAGAATACAAAGATCCACGCGATGGGGAGGTTCCAGCCGCTTCTCTGCTGCATTTTTTTTTTTAATTTTTGGTCAAAAGGGCACTGAGGGTGAATACATTTTTAGAAGCAGAATTTGAAGGCCTTTCCTATCGTGACGTGAAAAATGGGGGTTTGCATTTAAAATTAAAAAGTTGATGTGCCAAAATGGCATTTCTAGTTGCGCGATTGGCTCCAAAAGCTTTTCAGATCTAAGTTGGGTTATGAGATGCCTACGCACCAAATTTCAGCTAAATCGGTCTAGTAGTTTTGGCTGTGGCGTGTTTACAAACGTACGTACGTACGTATGTACGTATACACACACACAGACACATTTTGAAAACCGCTTTTTTGGGTTCCTGAGACCCCAAAACGTGAAGATCTGGTGCTACCTCAAATTCGAAAATTTTAGTGATTGTAGTAACCTCCCATTTTTTTTAAATTGTGATGGAGTTGGGGAGGTTAATAGCTATACAGCTTTAAGTGTTGTGATTGTAGCATCTGTGTTACTTGGGCACCTAGTACTTAGTAGCGCCTCCGCAGATGCACAGTGTCAAAAGTGTCAAAAAAGCCGAATTTCTGAAAAACACAATATTAAGAAACTGTGAATTAGAATGAGAAACCTGAAATAGTCCCTTATACCAAAAGTAACACGGTAAATAAGACAATTTTGCAAATTTGTGTTTTGGAGGGGATGAAATATTGCGAAGAGCGTAGAGAAGTTGTAAAGAGAGAAAATGTAATCCGAATGAGTAAATGATAAGTAGTTATCGGAAAATGGCGCTCAGTGAGTTGAAAAATTGCGAAGGGGGATGAAAAGTCAAGAGGGGTGAAGATTAACTGTGGTTAAGTAAAATTACAAAATAACAACGAAATTACCTAAATTTTACACAATTAAAACTTGGGGATTGAAAAATCGTAGGTGGATGAAATTGAAAAAACAACACCTACAAAGCGTAATTAGGTGTAGGTATACAGGTTGTCTCAGAACTCCCGTATAAGTCGGTAATGATAGATCCTGGACTTAATCTAAGACAAATTTTCCTTTGCAAAAATTGCGAGGGTCCAGAAGTTTTCAAATGGGAAGCAATTGGAGTCCGCCAATCAGAATGAATCTCTGAATTAGATAGTAATTAGTAAGGTAAAATAAGGATGGGCAAGCAATGATATCTTATTCTTTGTGTCATTATTATTTTATTGTGTATCTCATCAACAGCTTGCGCATCCTTATTACCTTACTATCTAATTCAGAGATTCATTCTGATTGACACTGACAGATTCCAATTGCTTCCCATTTCAAAACTATTGAACCCTCGCAATTTTTGCGCAAAGAAAAATTCGTCTTAGATTGAGTCCAGGGATCTACCATTACCGGCTTATACGGGAGTTCTGAGACACCTTGTATAGAACCGTAGTATTATGTATATAAATATAGGTATAGGTAAAGTATAGTAGACTACGATGATGACTATACACTATTTCTGTTGAATTTTATTTATCATTTGGAGTCAGAGAAAAGGCAAGAAGCTACTTGACAGTTATTTGTTAGATTAGGTACAGTTAAAATATCAGGCTCGTTCAATAATATGATCGTATCAAATTCTTTATTATATACATATAAGTAGGTATATTATATATTTCTTTCAATTTTAATTTATACCTTCATTTATACACATTTGGTGAATAAAATACAGTTATCAATCCTGTTACAATTAATCTTTGTGAAACGTGGAAAATGTAAATCGCAAGAATTTATTTTCTCTTGTCTTTCAATGGATCTATGGAACGCTAGTCATAATATTAATTTACCTAACATAGTATGTAGGTAATGTTATTCTATAGTATGCACTCATTTCTGTAGGTATGTTGGTATGTAAGTATGAGTAGCGCATCAGATCTTGCAGAAATATGCATAAAATTAATCTATATGTAACGACTATTACACGACTTAATTTATAACGTTTGCTATAGAAAAAAATTAAGTTAAAACTCACAATTAATTCATTCGTACCTGATGCGATCCGACGATGCGTTATAGTAGGGTGCTCGCTAGACTTTATCTTTCAACCAAGGGGCACTTACGAGTGAAAATGTATGGAGTATAAATTTTGGTTTCTAATGCCCTCGGTATGCTACTGTCAAATTCGTCCAAGGGTCGTCCTGTGACAAAGGGCACAAATCAAAATTTTCCAACTAACGCCGCCACGTGAAAGTTCGTGTAGAGAAGTACCTTTCCTGAAAAATTCATGGTGATGTCTGTGCGGATTGTATTTTTTATTAATTTTGAAAGGAAAATATCTCCATTGATCCATACGGGGCCACGGACCTTTGGAGGCGATTATCTCGGTTCGAGCATCGGCAAAAACGCATCATTTTTAGGGGCATATTTCCTTTCCAACACGATTACTCCAAATCGGGGCGGTTAATCGAAATTAATTATTCTTAATAAAAGATGCGCTATTTTATTTTGTTGACGATCGTCTTTACAGAATATTTTTAGCGCAATCAATAAAGGAGTTAATTGTCTAAATCTGAGAGGAAGTAAAAAATTCATGCCACTGTAACGCTCGGGTTTCCGTGCCCCCACCACTACTTTCGCTGCGTCCCGCCACTCCGCAACCCCCTGAGACGTCCACATCTACAATCTTAGAGAATATCCTGTATTCCTGAAAATAATGGAAATAAGACTTGGAACTCTTGAAAAGCACTTTTTATTTCATGTAGGTAAGAAAAACAATAATTTTTAATTTGAAAATTCTTCGTCGTCCTTCTCGTTGATCGGGGAACCTCCGTGATCGGGGGTCTTCCCTCATTTGAATTTCCTTCATGTTATTTTTACAGGATCGATTTTCCCATACCGTGGCATGAAAAAATGCAGGAAACCTTATTTTTATTGCAAATGTAACTCTTGCTTATGCAGTCTTTAAAAATAATTTTTGGACAAATTACGACAATAATATCCGAAATGGTTTTTTGGGACGGCGGGCTATGTTTGAAGAGCTGGCCCAAGACTGTCACCCACGTCGTTTTTCCAATCTATAACCTTCAGGTGAGGGAAAATTAGGTCGAGAATTTAATTAATTCAACCAAATTTTGGTCTGAAAGAATAATAGAACTCTCAAGCAATGCCGCTTCAAACTGTCTTCGGTTGGAGGCAGTTTTTCTAGCGACTTAGTTAACGCAAGTAGGGCCCGTTAAATCGTTGATAGATATTATTACTTCATCGTTGTTGGTTCAACACAAAAGTTTCCATATTTTTGAACGAGTTTTTGAATTTAATGTTGTCCAACTCTTGGTCTAACTTTTCGTCAAATCCTACATCGCCAAGTAATTCACATAAGTTTTTGTAAATTTTCCATCAATTTAGCGTCCCAACACCGCTGAACTAGCTTGTAGCATCAAATTCTGTTAGGGCATGAAATATACATTTTTTGGAAGTTTTGCTTCCGGAATGTTTCTTTACTATTTCCAGTTCTCATCCAAATCTCTGTATATAAATTCTCTGTCGACTCGAGATACTGATACAGACTTGCCAGTTATTCTCGTGCATTTTAAAGAATATCTCCAGAATACTCCAGAGGTTTGAATAAGAACTGGAAATAGTATAAAGATACATTCCCGTTTAGAGATGTGAGTTTTCATGAAAAGTACATTTGTTGAAACTTTTCATGAAACCTTTCATGAAATTTTGAAAAGTTTCAAAAAAAAATGAAAAGTTGTCCTACGGTAGTATAAAGTATTCTGGAGAATTAAATAAAGCTACAACAGCTGAATAGGGAACATAATATAATATTAAATGACAAAAATAGTAAGTGTATAGGTAAACAAGTTAATGAGTCAAAATAAAAGCATTAAACATTAAAATTCATGGTTGTTTCCGTCTTTTAAGTAGTATTTCACTTCATTTCACTGTTTCCAGTGCTCAATGGGTACTGATACTACTTAGAACGACTAAAATTCGCGGCGCTGTCGGTGGAAGTTTATTATTACCGCATTGATACTTTCAACAACTTTTCAAGAAAAAGTGAAAAGTTTCAACATAGGCTGAAACTTTTCAATGAAATGAAAAGTTTTTGAAACTTTTCAACTGAAACTTTTCAAGCTCACATCTCTATTCCCGTTCAACCCACAGTCCATCAAATTAATTTGAAAGAAAAACTACTAAGCGGTTTTGGAAAGTTAACTTGCTGGGCTGGAAAATTTACCAATAGGTACTTCCGTGAATTACCTACTTAACAGTCGGTGGTGGGATTTGAGGAAACATAAAACCGTTTCAGATACATCTATTATTGTATTAATTTGTCCATAGATTATTTTTAAAGACTGCATAAGCAAGCATGCAATAAAAATAAGGTTTCCTGCATTTTTTCATGCCACGGTATGGAAAAACCGATCCTGTAAAAATAACATGAAGGAAATTCAAATGAGGGAAGACCCCCGATCACGGAGGTTCCCCGATCAACGAGAAGGACGACGAAGAATTTTCAAATTAAAAATTATTGTTTTTCTTACCTACATGAAATAAAAAGTGCTTTTCAAGAGTTCCAAGTCTTATTTCCATTATTTTCAGGAATACAGGATATTCTCTAAGATTGTAGATGTGGACGTCTCAGGGGGTTGCGGAGTGGCGGGACGCAGCGAAAGTAGTGGTGGGGGCACGGAAACCCGAGCGTTACAGCGGCATGAATTTTTTACTTCCTCTCAGATTTAGACAATTAACACCTTTATTGATTGCGCTAAAAATATTCTGTAAAGACGATCGTCAACAAAATAAAATAGCGCATCTTTTATTAAGAATAATTAATTTCAATTAACCGCCCCGATTTGGAGTAATCGTGTTGGAAAGGAAATATGCCCCTAAAAATGATGCGTTTTTGCCGATGCTCAAACCGAGATAATCGCCTCCAAAGGTCCGTGGCCCCGTATGGATCAATGGAGATATTTTTCTTTCAAAATTAATAAAAAATACAATCCGCACAGACAGCACCATGAATTTTTCAGGAAAGGTACTTTTCCACATGAACTTTCACGTGGCGGCCTTAGTTGGAAAATTTAGATTTGTGCTCTTTGTCACTGGACGACCCTTGGACGAATTTGACAGTAGCATACCGAGGGCATTAGAAACCAAAATTTATACTCCATACATTTTCACTCGCAAGTGCCCCATAATTCCTAAACTAAGCGACTTTTCTCCTCGCGAGCACCCTACTATTAGACGTTAGAAGAGCAAATCTATGACAAATTATTGAAAGAATGAAATGAGAATGCACGGTCGCTAGTGTCATTAGGAAAAGTGAACGGCTGAAAAAAGTTATCCTCCCTTGTATCACCGGACGATGCATCCTACAAATGATTATAATTAACGTTGCCCAAGTTCGGCAGACGCCCGCCTATGGCGCCGCGTGCCCCCGAATGCCGATGAGTGTCGCTTTTCTCAATGAACCTTTGTTGGGGCCCTTCCGAACGATTTTGAATGAACCCAAATTGGCTAAAGGGACGTACTATATGTACGTCGTTAAGTTTTATTGTCGTAGACTTAGGAATACAAAATGGTTTTTATAATGTAGAAAAGGGATATACATATACCAAATTTGACGTTTCTTTTCTTCGTGGACTATATTTAACAATAATTATTAAAACCTTGAAATCATCAAGATTTATAATTAGAGCATTTATAATTCGTAACATTAACTAAAAAATTTTACAGCAAATTGTCAAATGTTTATGTAAATAATTTAAAACACAATCTTTGTCACTGAGAGTCACTTGAAAAATGTCACAAAACAGGAAAATGAATACATACACTATTATAAATCTTGATAATCTCGCGGCACCTAAACCAGAAACCGACGAATATGATGAAGGTAAATCTCACAGTTAATATTTTCACATGCACAATATTGGGTGACCGACAGCATAGATTAAAATTAAATTATTAGATATAATAATATGGCTCTTTTCAATAGTAATACGACGAGTAGTCTCTTGATTGCCGCGGGTTTTGGCGTCCGAATGGCTGTCAACTACGAGTCAAAATGGTAGATTTTTTTAGGCTAAAAATAGGACGAGAGCTCGCTCGAGTCCTCTTTGGCCGAAAAAAATCTACCATTTGACAAGTAGTGCATCCATGAGGACTCAACAAGGCAACCAAGAGACTACGAATCGTATTTTGCACATTATTTTATAAATTAAAGTATTGAGTAAGTAGTGTCAAGTTGACGTTGTAGTATTATCACTGTAATCAGGATTTGATAGGTTACTTGTATACTAAATGCTGCTTTGGATTGGTTAATGTATAAAATAATCAGCTAAATTTACCGCTTTTGGATTAAATAAGCTATGTTGGCACGTGGCCAGTGGCGGATTTAGGGGGGGGGGAGGGGGGCGAGGGGGCGATCGCCCCCCCCCCGAGATCCGTGCCGAATCATAAACTTCGTACATTTCACAAAATTCGTCTGTCGTCCACTCAGAGCCCGCTCTACACGGTGGGCAGTTTGGGTTTTCCAAAAAGTTTTTGGGGCGTCACAGTTACAGTGTCTGTACCTATACCAATTTGATTGAGCATTTCTTATAATAATTATTCAGACAAGAGGTTTTAAAATAAAATGTAGGTATACTTAAGGAAGGGCGGGACCTAGGACGTTCTAGGGGGAGTAGAGTTAGTCGCTATGATTCAAAAATTTCATTCAGAAATATCCTATTTTACTCTTTTTGTAAGAAATGCGATCTCGATAAAAAATTCTCCTTATGGGACTTAAGTTTTTCAAATAATGTCACTAACATTCTGAAGTGCTTAGAAAATGCGTGACCTTGAAATTTTGCAAAATTTTCGCCTGCGGCGCATTTTCAACCCCCCCTTGCCATTACTGTCTAACAAATTATTCCCCCATTCAACGAACTCCACTATTGAAGCAGCATAATTCTACTTCGCCTAGGGCGGCAAAACTTCCTAAGCGGCCCCTGCGTCCACTGGTTTGAAATTATGATTTCCCATCAATCCGCCCCCTCCGAGATTGTCTTCTGGATCCGCCACTGCACGTGGCTGCTCGAACAAATAGAACCTATGTTTGGGGATTCCCGCACCTTAATCCGAAAGCGAAAAACTTAGCTGAAAAGGACCATAATACCTAAGTCAATTCAAAAGTAAGAAATCATATGACATAGGTACGATTGATTAATAAAACACAAGATCGGGGAAGCGTTTAGCTGTTAATTTTTAATTGCCAAGTGGTTACGTTGATGGAATTGCGTGTTTGGATAGTTTAATCCAAAGCGCCTGGTTAGTATTAATAATTAACTCATATTTGTGAGAGTGCCCTTTCCAGTCAGTTCACTGTTAGTTTTTGTACTGCACAGTAAAATATCCTCTTGCAATAATTATGAACAATTACGTGAAATAAGGAAAAGCTGTATATATGCACCTAATTTACTGCCATATACCCAGGGGCGGACTGGCCTATTGGGCGATCGCCCGGTGGGCCGCAGGCCAACGGGCCGGCCCGGCTGGCTATAAAAAATTTTATTACAAATTATTTTTTGTAATAAAATATTTTTTGTAATAAAAAATTTTATAGCCGGCCGAGCCGGCCCATTGGCCGGCCCGGCCGGCTATATAAAATTTTTTACAAATTATTTTTTGTAGTAAAATATTTTATAGCCGGCCGGGCCGGCCCATTACAATATTAAATAAAAAAAATATATATCAGGAATTATAAGAACTTGCTAATTTGAGACAGGCTGACAGGGTGAAAATTTAATGTGTTTGTTTTGACTTCACGATGAGCCCAAGTGGTAAGCTCCTATTTATGTAATTTATCGTTATCGCCGCCTTTGAGCCCCATTATTGTCGAGTCACATTATTTTTCGTGTTCCTGTTACTAGCGCATTTCTCATTTCTCCGAATTGAACCATTTTTTGCCTCCCGCTTGTCACCCTGACGCCGGATTTGTATACAAACGGGTCATATTTTATATTTTAATTTTACAGCCAAACTTGGCCGTAAATATTTTTTTACATGGGTGCTTAGACATTATTTTATTTTTTAATTTACCACTTCTTAAAAAATGATCAATTGACACCCCCTTTCCTTAAATTGGCACAAGGCCCTAAATTGCCATGCACAGCTTAAGTAGTAAGCAAATAAGGCTGCGAGTAGTCTTTTCAAAGTGTGTGTGACTTTTAAAGACCTAGAGCTCGGTTTAAAGGGTGACGTTTATTGTGATATTGCTGATCGTGCTGCAAGCATATCGCATTATAAGGTAAGGTAAAAGACTTGCAAATATTACATAAGTGATAGCAGTTTTTGGCAGCCTCCTATAGTCACCTGACCCCCCCCCCCCCCGCACCATTACTATTATTATTATTAATATTATTATTATGAAAAAAATTTTCGCCTGCGGCGCTAACTGGGGAGCAAGCCCCCCAAATCCCCCCTTGTTATTATTATGGGCCGGTCCGCTCTATGAGCCCGGGCCGGTCTGTAGCACCCAGTCCGCCCCTGCATATACCTATATAGTGCACTTCTTCAAAATGTCTTGTCCTGGGTATGCATCTATATAATCTACCTATCACCTACCTCTATACACTGTCGATCAAAAAAGTTAACGAATTTGCTTTGGCCACCATATAACTGAAAGGACCCTATACAATAAGGCAACCGCACTTGGGTCAATGTTTTATCGAGAAATGAAAGTGCAGTATGTTCTAGTTTCGTGAAAATTGCATTTTCGATGCCTCAGCCTAAACATGTTTAGAGCCACATAAAAATATGACCGCCTGGAAGAATTTCTAAGAATATTTTTGTATTCAACGATGTAAGTATACCTACACTCTATTAGAACTCCACACCAGAAATCAAAGTTCAGTATCGTGTAGATCCTGATTGCATCAAATTTTTTTCCTGGGCCACTATCGTATAGGGTCCTTTGGCATAATTGTTTGTCTTTGAAAGTCTTATGGACCCTTCTTATTTTTTGCAATACTATCATAATAGAGAATACTGTACTGTACCCACTTACCTCCGAGGTTACCATCACTTAATAATTCTGCAATTAGCTACTATACCAGGCTCACCACCCTTTTTCCCCGCATTTATTCAAATATTCCAATGAAATTTGGCACAGATATATTACAGGATAAGCTGCATTTTTTGACATTTAGAGAGATTTTCAACCACTTCCGGCGGTTTCAGGTTCAGCGGAAACGGACCTATCATCGAATTTTTAAATGGGAGAACCTGTAAGTACAACGTAATGGTTTCCAGTTCTGTATTAAATTGTTAGTATGATGGAATAATTTTTTTGAAATTTCCAATTTCATGATGTTTTCAAAAAACTTGATTTTTAACTCTTCATCTAGAGTGCTATGACCCCCCAAAATCTAATGTAGAGTCATCAAACACCTCATCAAAATTTATTCTAGGCTTCTGCTTCTATCGTTCACTTACCCTGATTTGTTTAAATGAATGCAAAGCAGTTTTTTCCAAATTACTAATTTTTTTCAATGGATGGCTTATACAGTCTTTTTTAAAAGTAGATTTTCGTATATAATACTACTAGTAACTCCAAAATTTCCGGAAATTTTTTGACATTTACGAATGACTTTTTGCCGAACGGAAATCAACACGAGTCGAAGACGAGTGGAGATTTCCGCGGCAAAAAGTCACGAGTAAATGGCAAATATAAATTTCCGGAAATTTTGGAGAGTTACGAGTAGTATTCAGCGAGAAAATTTCGACGAGCAAAATTTTACGAACATTTTTATGTAAAAAATGAAACAGGTAGGTAGGTTCTGAAACAAAATGACGTTTGATGTCTTAGTAACAGTAATTTGTTGATTTCATTCAAAAATTGTTGAACAAAAATGTCACGAAGATTTGGCGATGTTCCTCAACAAGATATCGACGCTGCAATTGACCTAAAGACACCAATTAATACAAGGAAATCGAGAAATTCAGTATGGCTTCAATTTATGCAGTTCTGTGACGAGCGGCAGCATCGCTTGAGTGAGTCGAGCACCAAGGTAGAACTCGCAAACATCATGCAAGATTGGGCGTATAACATGAGAAAACAAGACGGTAGTGAGTACAAGGAAAGCGTTGTTAAGGTCATGTGGAATAGTACTGCCAAGCAACTGCAAGAGCTTTACTACACGAAGCATGGTGTAAATTTGAATCCATTCAGCGATATAGAATTTAAGAAGGCACGGGACGCTAGAGACACCAAAAGAAGACATCTTCAGTCCGACGTAGAAAAAAGAAAAAGAAGCTCAGCTGCATTGACTGAAGATGAATATAAGAAAATTGTGCTCAGTTTTGCTGAAGACAACCCAGAGGGATTGCAGAAAAAGTTTTTCTTTCTGGCGTCATATGAACTCTGTTTTCGGGGCGGAGAGGCATTCTCGTGCCATTTACATTATTTCCTGGAAGAAAAAGACAATCAGGGCATGCTGACGAACAGAATAGAATACAACCCCCTGTTCAGTAAGAAGAGTCAAGGAGGAAATAAAAAACTTACTGAAAGTAAATGGTTGACATCAAATGATGGGAATCCCGATCTTTGCCCCGTCAGGTAACAAATCAGTAAGCTAAACAACACGAGTTTTATTGCTTTTATTTTTTAGGTTGTTCAGGAAATTAGTATCAAAAAGGACAAAATTTATTAGCACTACCAGACTGTTTTTGACTCCAAATCCCGGATGGAATGGCACTGGTTCGAGGGGGTGGTTCAAAAATTGTCCTGTTGGTCAGCACGAGATTTCAAAGTGGGTGAATTTGGCCGCCATGAAAATTGGTGTCGATACTGCGAACGTCAAGATATCAAATCATTCAATTCGTGCAACAACCATCTCGCACCTCGCAAAAGCTGGAGTAGACACCCACCAACTAATCAAAATTAGTGGGCACAGCAGCGCAACTTCTGTAAAGCCTTATCTTCAGCTGGATGCCGAACATCACGCGCAGCTAATAAAGAGGCTAAGAAAAGACCACCCTGAATCCTCGCCTGCACCTGTGCCTGAATTTCACCCTGAACGGGAATCATCAATGCCAATAAATTCTTATTCTAGTCAATCCTCTAGTGAGGCTAAAGTAGTCTATAATAATTGTACTTTCAATAATTATCATTAATAAATAAATGACTTAAAAGTGTAACTTTTGACAATCTTAATAAAAACCTGTCAAAAAAATTTCCGCTGAAATTTTTCTGTCAAACGAATTTCCGATGTAATTCTTCTCCTATTGGTCACATTACGTCATCAAACTCGCTCGTGATTGGATAAAATTTTGAAAGTCAAATTTTCTTAGGAATAAAATGGTGTAAGATTCGACTGGTTAAAATGAAACATGTGACCAATGGATAAGGAATATGAAGTTCTTGTTTTTCTGAATTAACCATCAGTAGCCGTAAAACGTGGTATGAGAAACGAAACTTTCGTCTTGTGGTCTTACACAATAAAGATTAAAAATTTCCAACGTTGCTTTATTGAGAATTTTGAGTTAAATATAAATACGTACCTGTAAAAATAGTTTGAAAAATTAGCACTCGGAGCCTTACTGGCACTAATTCGTAATAATTGTGTGGACAGTAGCAAAAATTTTATTTGCGATGAAAGACAAAAGTTTCAGTTCCTTTTGAAAATATCAAATCCAAAATTTAAAAAAATATAGTCTATCATACTCAGAATTTAATACAGACCTCGAAAATATTGAGATATACCTACAGGCCTGTTCCATTTAAAATTTCAAAGTAGGGCCCATTTCCGCTGAAACCGGAAGTGATTCAAAGAAGAGGGGGCTGAGTCTGGTTTTGTTGACACCCGGTACACATACCCAAGCCATTCTGGCTATTAAGTTTGAAATTGTAAATGTGATATACAATTTTTTTATATCACGCGGTAAAAAGATCTACAAAGTCAGTTTTTACCAAAAAATCCTGAAATTTCGAATAAGAATCAGTAAAACAAAAAACGGAAGGTACTAGCGGATTACAATTAACGTATGGAAAGTATATAGGTTCTCCAAGTGGGGAGGTTTCAGCCTCTTCCTGAGTTACCCATTTTTTTTCAGGATATACCTATCTAAGCATACCTACTTATCAATACCTTACAATGTATAATGTTGATGGAAAAACTTATGTGTAGGTATACCTAGACCCTATATAGCGTAATAGTTATTTACGTAATTATGGTTATGAAAAGTCTTATATTGTTTGACGAGCTGTAATATTTGCCAAAACGAGAGACAGCGAGTTTTGCAAAATTAGGCTTTTCATAACGAAATTAGGTAAAGGATTCAAATTCGAAATTGCATATGACATATTATAATGATGGACACGCAGAATGTTACGTTTACTGCCCACGCATCCGCAGTGCAAACGCGAAGTCATTTCGAGCAATGTCTCAAGCACCATTAGTTCGAGAAAACGACAGCATCGCCAGGTCGTCATTGACACCATTTTTTCACTGATGGACGTCCTTGAAAAGGATAAAATAATTAATGACGAACAGGCCAACCAATCACCATGGGTTAGCGCCGCTAATTAAAGGAAGTCCATAAAGAAATTCCATCTGAATCTGAATGCGGACAAAAAATTCAAATTAAGTTCATATAAATTGTATCTTATATCCTATAGTCATAAAAGATGGCAATACATTAGAGAATTGCAAATTGATGCATTCATTCAATTTAGTAGCGCAAAGTGCTCGCTTAATATATTTTTTTCTTATTACCGCGTCTTCTTCTTTAATTGAAGGAATTGGATTGCAAATAGGAAACTCGAGAACTGAATAGTTATTCTTCTGAGAGCAGACTTGTAATTAAAGCAGCACCGTGTAATATTCTCACTTCCATTAAAAATCTGCCGTTTTTCACCCAGACGGATGTGCAAGCCGGCTTTATGCATTACATGCGATCGTTTGATAAATTCTTTAATGAATTACTCAGGAGAATACCAATTTAGTGTAAGATACTGTGTTAAGCTCTAAAAATTTGAATCAAAATAATGCATAAAAATTACGCCCCTCCCTACGAGGGTCTAAGAACCAATGAAAATATCGTGTAAAAGCAGAGATTATCAGAGAGGCTCAGACGGCTATTATTATAGGTTAGGATCGGTCTATAAATATGTATGATCTGTAAAGAACACGCTATACACCACGCTCGTGTCGGTACTTCCTATGTAGGTAAGGATATTATATACGTGTACTGTTTAGTAATTTTTATACCCTGCATGGCGAGTTTGCAAGCTTTCGCTTAAAGATCACGTTGAACACTGGATGCTGATGCACTCGAAACTTTTACAAAAATGCCTTAGGTTTTCTTTCATCGGAGTTTTTTACAAAAATAAAATGATGTTATTATTCTAACGGACTGCATTTTGTGTTTCGTGTAGGTATGTACCTATAACATCATAAAAATTCAATCTATAGGTAAGTAGGTTAAAATGTAGTCTCAAATAATATCTTGATGGGTTGTCCTTTGCGCTATAAGTATTGCAAATTATCAGTTATTAATTCTTTTTCGAACACAAAGTGCTGTTGGCGGGCGAGAATGCACTCGAGGCTTCATTTTTACTTTTCAGGATCCGAAAAAGTTTGGTTTTTGAAAAATGTCTGTGTCTGTAAACATGTTACAAATTAGTGGATCGATCTGACTAAAATTTGGAACGTCCACTATGCACATCTTATGGATTTCGGAAAATAGCTGAGTCTTCGAAATGTGTCGAAAAATTATTGTTAGTTTATGTAGTGTTTTTAACTAATGAATGATTTTATACCACTGATGAGTTCTTTTGAAAATTAAGACTTACCCAAATATTACTTCATCAGTCTGATTCCTTTTAGGTATATAGTATTTGACGACACTGATACAAAACTTATTTTTTGTCTTTATGGGAATAAACGGTATATGATTATTATATTATGAAAAGGTTTTGTGCTGAATCTGTCTACAGGAAGTGCCATTTTGGCATATCAATTTTAAAAACTTAAATACAAACCATCATTTTTCGCAAGCTATTCCGATTCTGCTTCTAAAAATGTATTAACACTGGTGCCCTTTAGGCTAAAAATCGGTGCCGTGGAAAAACCTATTTATATAAATTTAATTTCCTTTAGGTAGCTGTATATTTTCATTACTGAATTTGATAGCTGATATTCTACAGGGTCGAAAACCTTAGTGCCATTTTTTCGAAGAATGTCATTTTAGTGGCAAAAGGTCCCTTTTTTGAATGTTTCAAAGAGCCAAAGAGCATTTACTTACAGGTTACTGCAATCACTAAAATTTTCGAATTCGAAGTAAGACCGGATCTATACGTTTTGAGGTCTCAGGAACCCAAAAAAGTGGTTTTTAAAATGTGTCTGTGTAATTGTGTGTATGTACGTACGTTTGTAAATAGCCACAACCAAAACTACTAGATCGATTTGGCTAAAATTTGGTACGTAGGCATCTCATCTCATAACCCAACTTAGATCGGAAAAGCGTTTGGAGCCAATCGTGCAACCAGAAATGCCATTTTGGCACATCAACTTTTAAATTTGAAATGCAAACCCCCATTTTTCACGTCACCATAAGAAACGCCTTCAAATTCTGCTTCCAAAGATGTATTTACTCTTAATGCCCTTTTGACCAAAAACTGAAAAATTCGAGATTTTTATCGGACTTTAAAATCGCGGTACAGTCCAAGCCACTGAACCCATTTAACTGAAATTTTGCACATGTGAATTGTATTATACGTCGAAGAGCTGAAAAATTTAAAATTATTCTCATTTAACCATCCAAAACAAGTTTCTGAAAGATTTATTGTCACCATCAGAAAGGTCTTCAAAGTCTGGTTTTAAATAAGACAAAATTTATTCGCATTTAGTACCCTTTGGGTAGGAAAATCGAAATTTTTTAATAACACTAAAACCACTTTATAGCTCAAACTACTGGATCGATTTGACTGAATTTACAAACAATAATTCTTGACCATAGAAGAAATCCTCGGTAAAATGAGATATAATGTCCTGTTCCGAACTAACTTTGGGCACACGTCGAGCCACCCTGTTATCACATATTTTCTGAATAGCACTGTATTAGTAGACATATACCGAGGTAACACCTGTAAAATTGTTTATGTTAATATGCATAATGTTAGAAAAACGCTAAGTTAGTATTGCTTTTTGTAGAACCGATAATTAAATGTTCCATTCTATTTAACCTGAATTAATATCACTGCATAACGAGTTCAGTTATTTCCCAGCTAAAAAATTAATAAATAAAACAAACACCATTAATAATTGTTGAATAAAAAGAGATAAAGTTGTTTTAATTACCCTCACGACTTCTGTATTAATACGTAAAAATGAAATTTATACAATTAAGTCAGTATTGATTACGTTTCTGTTGGCAATGAGATGAAAACAACACGAGTTTTGATATAATTTAAATGAAGTTGTTTTGTGATAAATAACTTTGCCGTTTGTAATTTAATTGATGGCAATATCAATCGACTGGAAAAATATTTCCAGTTAATTAAAACATTTCTTGTGCTGCCAATCTTATCCTCTTGACTTGATGAAGCACCTGTTTGCTGTAAATCAAGGTGAATAAAATGTAATGCAGGAATTTCTAAAATTTCCCCAATTCCATTTTGTTAAATTCGCGGTTTTATTTTGTATAACATCAGAAACTATCAATCTAATGTTGTCGCTTAACCAGCAATGATTAATTTTTCCCCCTGCATCAATCAGACTTGTCAAGTACCTAGTTTACAGTTGTTGAGCCCATAAATTGGCGTGACTAAAAATGTGGTCAGTTGTCGCAATTGTATTGAACAATGAAGCGATTAACGATTATTTAGTGAGATTTACACTTTATAGCCACATCTCGTCAAGCAATGCTGATTTAAAACCTATCATTACTTTCATTGTATAATTCACTCTGATGGAAGATTGCTAAACAAAATTCAGTGGCGTGGTTACCATCAGTGCTTTACAAAAGTAAGAAAATTTCTTAAAAAACCATATACTAGCTTTGGGCAAAATAATAGATTAAATCGATTAATCGGGGTTCGATAAGATGGGGGGAATTTGATCGATCATCGATTAATTTGATTGTCACATACAATACAACGAGTGGAATCGTGATTATTGATAATCAACCACACGAAACATGTTGTCAAACATTAATTCCACGACTCCGGAGGACGAGTGGAATTATTTGGCGACATGTTGAGTGTGCGTGATTCTCATTAATCACAATTTCACGATCCGTCTTTCTAACGACTGGTGGTATTCAAATGGAACTTGGAACTTTTATGTTTTTAGTAGCTGTCAATTCAATGACATTGACAGACATTTTCTAGGCCTTCCAGATTTTGAGAATTGATTGGCCAACTTTTCTTTTTCTTATGGCCGCCATACTAAATTTTAACACCATTGATTACACAAAAAAGGTGCTTTTCAAAAATGTAATTAATATGAACTTTTTTGAAAAATATGTCAAAGCTTGAGTTACACGATGCCAAAATGCATTTAATTTTCGTTGAATTCAATTGTTTTCACATGTCAAAGAAGAAAGGAAAAGTCGGTGTACCGTTTTGCAATTGTTTTTCATGTAACTTTAGGCTGATCGATTTTACAAAATTATTATTCATAGAATTTTCAAATTTTGACGATTTGTTAAAAAAGTCCATGTTGATTAAATTTTTGAAAAGTAATTTTTTTCTGCATCCAATGGTGTTAAAATCCAATATGGCTGCCATAAGAAAAAGAACAGTTGAGCCAGAAAATTTCTGTCAATAAGGTTGACAGCTGTTAAAAATATGGATGTTTCAAGTTTCATTTAATTATCACCAGTCGTTAAGAGAGATATGAATTTTTTTCTTAAATTGCGACTTTCAATTTTTTCGGGACAATTCAGGAACGAATTTATTAATCTTTACAGAATCTATCATCTTGAAAATAGCGCAGCTTTTTTCTAATTCAAGCTAGTCTCCATATCTTATGTTTTCCGAGTTCCCAATGGTGGACAACGAAAAATTCACCTAGGCATTTCTGAATAATATTGAAACATAAATACCTATTGAATATTTTTTGCTATTTTTAATTCTTTAACCTCTTCCCAAATATTGTTTTAAATCGCTTTTTTTTGCTGCCATGATTTGCCGATATACGTTGTTTAAAATTTTTATTTTGTCAGAGAACTAAATAGGTAAGTCTGAGGGTATCGGTATAGTTTCTAAAACGCTTTTTTCACGTTTTTCGCTGCAGACCGTTGAAAATAGATTTGGAGTGGACTGCCACCATCAGTAAAAACATAGGTACCTTAATATTGAGATCACATTGATACTGCCATATTTTGACGGGTTTTCACTAGGAAAAATTTATTTCGGAGAGAGAGTTTTGGTAGATGATCACAATTAGGGGTAGCATCCTCAGGAGGCTTCTGTTGCTAAACACCTTCAAAGAAGTCTTGCAAATGTTTCGGAGGATTCGCTATATTACTTATATAGAAGTATTGCTTAAGTGGGATCGCAATGGAGACACTTGAGGATACAGGGTTAGTGTATGTACAAAGTCCCGGAACGGTCTATTTTCTCCCTTATTTTTTAACATTTTTTAGTTTGAAATTTATTACCAACGCACAATTAAATGAGTGCAGGGAATTCATTAATGTCTTTAATAATTACAAAATCCGGGACTTCCTGTTTAACCGGAAGGGATCCTAACAATCGTTTATTAAATGGAATCATACTCTTTTCTCAACGAATTCGGAATCTACGAATTCTTTCAAGTCAAAAACATATTTGGCCATGAGTCAGATCCGGCCACTCTAGATTTTCAAAAATTTTCAAAATCGCAAAACACACGTTAACTATATTTCGTTTTCTTATAAAAATTCAGCTGCGCAATTACAATTCATTTTATTTTGTTTTTGCTTTTTTCTTTCTTCAATTTTCACAATCTGCAAAATAGGAATTAGAATTTAAAAAACACTTAATTGCATAGTTGAAAACCTTGCTTTTTCACCGATTCCCTCGATATTTTTGAAAATCTATGGTAGCCGTGACTTGACTTATATGGTCATGTGTGGGTGATATGTACCTTTAACTTCAAAAAATTCAAACGTATTATGAGAAACTATTTTCATAATTATTATTGTTGCGAACTTACTCAATTTCTTCCTTTATTAATCTGTTGTACAAATTTCGACCATAGCCGAGTTTGAGTGAAAAGATGTTCGCAACAAACTTTGAATAAATTAGCCACCTTGGTTCTCGTAAGATGAAATATGATAGGCTACATTAACCATAATAACAAATAATGAGCCTGGTCAATACATAATTAATACCCCTAGCTGCATCAAAATTAAATCCTTAAGAAATTTCCGGTCTGCAGAACATTATATTAACGCAAAAATATTGCAAAATACCACCATTATGAAGCATATTCCTAGCAAAAAAAGTTGTCGAAGAGTATAATTTCATAGCCATTGTCCGTTTATGCCTTAAATACATGTTTTATATTAATTGTGCAGTGATATCAAACACCATGTACGAGGTAATCGATTTCGACAAAATTATGGTAATTTTGGGAACAAAACGCGGCTCATTTAAAATTTTTCTTATATAACAAAATTCCTATACTTACCTACTTGGGGATAGTTTTTGAAAAATAAGAAAATTATAATTTGGTTAAAAACTGATGGTCTTCAAAATTGCACGATGCGGCGGGGTTAAGTATATGGTCTTGGGACCTAATTTTAAGATTCAGAGGACGGAGACTAAAATTGCATATAAACAAAACGTTGCCGTGTTATTAAAATTTCTTAACTAGTGCATTGCAGAAATTGCAACCGCTTTAAATGCTATGTTGACACGAAGTCATTAATACAAATCCAACAACTGATATAATAGGCGAATTTTCTCGATTTCGTACAGTTTAATTATTGGTTCAATTACCAAATTTCCTTAGAAATTTGTTAGTATAGGTCATCAGTATAGGTCAGTATAGGTTTGAAACAGACAGAACTATGTCGTTGTCGTTAGACAACAGTCTGCATATATCATATAATGAGTGAAAACACAAATCGGAGGCTACGCATTTTTTGTGGTTCAAACCCCAAAATCGTGAAAATTTGCCTATTATTAACCCCACTTAAAAAAAACTTTACTTGATTATCAATTATTAAAAATTGAAGATGTCGTGTGGATTCAGTTTCAGTAATTATTATAAAGACGTATTCTGTTTTTCCCTGGAAATACGTTGGGAATGCAACACCATAATTCGACCAATAAGTATGATCGGAAGTAATAATAAGGAAATACACGATTCAAGCACCTAATCATCGATAAATAGTTAATATTAGGGGAGCATTTGATATTGTCTCCCGGCTTTAATCATATGCAAATAATTCTGAGAAAAGCGTGCCGATCACCTATATTTCATTACCGCGGTGCATTGAAATAAATTCAGCTGAAAAATTCAGGTCTAGACAATGCAATGACTCACGATTCAGTTGATAATTATTCGGCGCCGTCATATTATTATAATTAAATTATTCAAAATAAAAACAGTTCTTAAACATGCTACTTAGCTCCACTCATGTTTATTAAAACATAATTTTTGGATGTTGAGTTCGGTCATTTGCATTCATTATCATACTTTTGACTATATTAGGCGAAGGTAAGCTTTCCCTATCATTAGGTTGCTTCTTTATGTTCGATTTTCGGTAGTTTTTGTATGGAATATTAATATAGTAGAAGTCTACAAATTAGTGTAGCGCCGACTTTTGGAATTTTTTACATAGGTAGGTATATCCCAGTTGATCGAGTTTGGATGGTTTTTATGCTCAAAAATTCATATGAAGTAACACCAGTAGCTAATTTAAGTTTAGACATGGCTGAATAATAATTTATCATTTACCTATAAAAACCTCAATAAATAATTATTAATTAGGTAAGTACCTATACCAGGGTGATGGTTCCTTTTTTACTGCTCACCATTGGCATTGCCTAAACGGTAAGAGATACGGAGCCTGCTAAATTAGTAAAAAGTTGCGCTATTTCTTTGTTATTAAGAATCTGAAGAGAAGTCCGCGATGTCTTGATTCGTTCCTGAGTTATTCCGAAAAACCTGAAAATTGCGATTTCAAATAAAATCTCCCTAACGATAGAAAGTATTTAAATGCAAGTTGGAAGTTCTGTATTTTTGACAGCCGTCAATCGAATGGCATCCACAGGAATTTCCTGAGGCTTCTAGACTTTGAGCAATGACAGCCAACTTTTGATTCTCTTATGGCCGCCATATTGCATTTTGACACCATGGGATACAGAAAAAAATTAGCTTTTCTAAAATTTAATCAATATGGACTTTTTTGAAAAATCGTTAAAATTGTATTTGTATGAATAATTTATAAAATTGGTATAAAACATTTTGAAAAATAGTACACTAACTTTTTAAATCCTTTTTGACGTTTAAAACAATTGAATTTAATATTCAATAAAATAGATTTTGAAGTCGTGTGACTCAAACTTTTCATGTTTTTTCAAAAATGTTCTTATTGGTTACATTTATTTTATGAAAAGCTATAACTTTGTTATTTGTAGTTCGACTTTAGAATTGACATACCCAGTTTTTCTTTTTACATAGTCTAACACCTAATTTTTTCTGCGTCTTTTGATGTGTAATAAGTTGAGTTAGTTTGGTTTATAATGAATTTTGAAAATAATTAAAATTATTGTCAACATTTCAATCTTTTAATTCTAAATTTGCGAGTGTGCCATGAATAATATTGTTGAAATGCATTTTACGTGTTAGAAAATAACATATTTGAATTGTTTTGCTATAAGTAATAAAAAGTAAATAATACTCTTGATAATAAAGTTATAATTATTTTCAGAACTAATTATAAACCAAGCTCGCCCTATTGCACATCAAAAGGTGCAGAATAAAATTGTCTTTCAGATCGAGTAAAAAAAACCTGGATATGTCCATTTGAAAATGAAAAGTTGACATGCAAGTTGAAGTTGATAAAAATTAAAAGTATACCTTTTGTTTGTATAGGTATTTTTGGTTCACTAAAATCGGACCACAAATAGCAAAGTTATAGCGTTGTGGAACTTTAATCTCGCATACCCTGTATAAGTCAAGTTTAATAATAATAGCACCTATTTGTCTACATTTGCTACGTGGAAATTGTAGATTAGACTGGCATACGAGTATGCCTACTCGGCGAGGTGTACACTCGAGTGCAAGTGAATAATAACGATTTGTTAAAACTAGTAGGCAATGACGAATGAAAATACATTAACTAACTTTAACAAATTTTTAACATTCACTTGCACTCGAGTGCATATAGGGATTTATGCGGGGAATTCGATTTTATTTTTTTCCTGATGCTGTCCTAATTTTAGGCTATCAGGTTTTAGATACCGATAGCCTCTTTATATTTTCGTATTCAACAGTAGGGAACAATATTTTCTTTAAAAGCATATTATTTGGTAAGTTGGATTTTTAGGTGATGGTTAAACAAGAAGATGTCTCGTTTCGTTAGGAGATCATCATTAGTCTCATTGATGAACAGTGATTGAAATTGGGATGAACTTTGAACGTTACAAGATTTTTAGATCAATCAAGAGTGGTAAGCGCAGTCTTAATTTTACCGCAAGGTCGGATGATGGGTCCTTTTCCGGAAGTGGCTCTATGGTCTTGTCAGAAGCGAAAAACCGAGTACCAATTGGCAACTGCCTGTTGTTTCTAATGACTGTCTGGAACTCCTGGTTCTACAAGACGATTTCAACTTTAACAACTGACATTATCACTAGTGGCGTAATAGCACAAAACCAAAATAAATCGAAAACCATTAAAATTTTAATAAAAATGAAATCAAAAGGTTCAAAGTGTTTGCGTTCAACAGCAGTGCAAAAGGTTATGCGAAACACAAAATTCCTTCGTGTTTCTTTCAGTATTCTTATTGGTGTAACAGTTTCGCAAACTTTAATCCGTTGCTTCAGTTCTTGGGTTTATTACGCCCAAGATCATACAGCTTATTTTTCAAAAATCGCCACAAAAAAGAATTCACTGATTTCAATCTGGCGACCGAGAAGACCGGCTAATTGGTTCATACTTTTCTATCCATCACCTGGCAGGAAAAGGATTATCCAATACCTGCCGATTTATGATGGTTGTCAGGTGGTGTGAGAAGGCACCATATCCTGTTGCTAAAATATCTACTCATTTTTTTGTATATCCGATGAAAAGCAGCTTTGGAGACGTCATTTGATGACAGGATTAACCACATCGAGTCGTTTGGTGAAAGAAAATAGGCAAGTGTCCCTAGTTCCCTCTTCTTAACATTGACCCTATTTTTGACGAGCGCTTCAAGATCCTTGCTCACAAATTCAAGCATTATGAATGAAGAAATAAAAGCTTTTTAAAACTTTTCATGGGCATTACCAAACATAACCTAACTTTGCCACAATTTTGTTGTTGACTCTCAACCGGAGAGTGCTTACTGAAAGGCGCCAAATTTGATACTGGAAGCGGAGAAGTTCACATTTTTTCGAAATAAATCGCAATAGATGCAAAAGAAATGAATTTAAAAAATTCACATCTGTCATTTTAATTCAGTGATTTTCTTTGGGGACTGTGCGATTAATTTTGGACAAACGTTTTTCGAATCTTTTCTTTCCATAGCCAACCCTAATTACAAAACTTTTGAATCACACACTGTACATGACATGCTAACGCCCGGTAAGTATATTATACAGAGGTGAAAATCAGGAGCTTGCCTCATTTGGTTTTATAGATCGGGTTTCTAATATGTACTTATGTTATACGCGATCTCAAAGTTGAGGATCGTTTCAATGGGTTTTAATAGGTTAATGCCCACTTGCACCATTTTAAGATTAAGTTTGATCAGCGGTTTGACTATTGCAACAATATGGAGTCGAACCGCTTATTAAAGTTAACCAGTATAGTGCAAGTATGGGTATAAGCTACCTCTTCCTCTTACCTATACCTAACAGGCAACTTGAGTAATAAACCCATAAATCCTGGAAATTTTGAGAAAGTCGTGATGTCTCAGAATTAGAAGACGAATCCTTACTCCATAAAACTACGAAAATGTTTAATCGCTTATAATACCACAAGTGCATGCTATTTAATCGGTTAAATTTTGAAAATGATTACGAAAGCTTGTTGCCGGTGGTAAAATAATGAGAACTAAATTGTCATTTATTATCTGATTAAAGCCCGAGAGCTTTAGCTCGAGGGCTTTAATCTTTGATAATAAATGGCAATTTAGTTCGAATTGTTTTACCTATACGGCAACAAAGCTTGAGTAATTATTTCTAAAATTTAACCGATTGCAATAGCGATGCACGAGTGGTATTCGGTAAGATTCTTTCACAAATTAAACTCTTGTTTTGATAAAATTATGATTTTTTAAACCGGGGTTGCCTATACTCAAAAGCCCAATATGATGTTGCGAACGAGCCTTTATAGCTCATTGACATTAATGACGTTTGAGGTTAGGAACCGTGCAAACAAAATGTTATTGAGTTTTTAGGATATATCCAGAAGAAATCAGCGTTCTTTATGTCCAAAAACACCTAAAATATGGTTTTTGGAAAGACTTGTGTTTGGTGGTCGTATTTGTGGACCTTTATTTCCCATAATTTTGTTTAAGTGGTGATTTTCAGCAGTGAACAAATTGTGTTTAAAATCAAGTGGTCATCGGAAACGATTAACTGACTCGTGCAAACACCGATAAAATGCATTAATCACTCTTAAATGAACTTGATTGGATAGAAATTTAAAAATGAGTCTAATTGATTGGTTTAAAAGGAGATTTGAAAATAATCGATGTTCTTATTGGGTTATCGGACTATTGAATACAACTCTTCAAGTTATAGCCAACGTTTCGGCCTTCTTCAAGGGCAAACTTAATTAACTGACGAACATTGAAAATTTTTGTATAAAAATGAAAACCACCGAAACCCTGACGGGGTTCCGGGGCGGTATTGATTAGTTACTAAATAGAAGTCGTGGTCTGCCGAGATGTACGCTTGACGTCAGATTTTAATTCAATTTTTTTAACTTATTGAGTAACTAATCAATACCGCCCCGGAACCCCGTTAGGGTTTCGGTGGTTTTCATTTTTATACAAAAATTTTCAATGTTCTTCAGTTAATTAAGTTTGCCCTTGAAGAAGGCCTTAAATAAAGGCCGAAACGTTGGCTATAACTTGAAGAGTTGTATTCAATAGTCCGATAACCCAATAAGAACATCGATTAAACATTTTGAAGTAGGACGATAAGTTAAGAAATATGGACTGTATGATGTGTTAAGCAAACGAATTTGACGCCGGCTTCACGTTTCACAGAGTAATGTCAAAGAATGTTCGTATAGATTTATGGAGTAGGATTCGTCTTCCAGTTCTGAGACATCGATTAAACATGATACAGCTTCTGCTGGTGCTATGGAGTATATGCTGGATATTGCTTTGAATTCTCTGAGGTTGACGTTCCGCGTGTCTAGGTTATGTAAGTGCACAAAATTGATAATTTTTGCAGATTTACATCACGTTTCGGAAAATCGCGAGATTTTTCGAAAAAAATTGTTTGGACGTGTTCTACTCGATATAAATATAGAACTCAAATATAGTCATTTTCAAATTGCAGAACGGATAATTAATGAAAAAATAATATTTATATTGAAAATTTTGAAAACATCAGAGGTAAAGAATCATAACTGCCCTAGCTACAACACACAGGTCGCGATTATTGTCATGATGTGATATTATACAATGTATTGTACTAGAATCAAATTTTCGCATTATTTCGATTTTAACATCAAAACCCACGAAATATTTCGAAGGCTTCTGTGTTTATTGCTTCTTTCCAAGAATAAAGGAAATAGAATGCTAACGAGTCTGCACCAGGAAGTTTCAACGCATACAGGGTGGGTAATTTTTCGATGCTCACCATTGGGATCTCCTAAACGGTATAAAAGATACGGTGTCGGTTAAATTAGAGAAAAGTTGCGCTATTTCTTGGCGATTGAGAATCTGAAAAGAATTTGCCGATATTTTTATTCGTTCCTAAGTTATCACAAAAAATCTGAAAATTGCCAATTTAAAGAAAAATTAATAACTTCCTAACGATTGACGTTATTTGAATGAAACTTGGAACTTTTATATTTCTGAAAGCTGTCAACTGAATGGCATCGACAGAAATTTTCTAGGCCTTCTAGATTTTGAATAACGACAGTTAACTTTTGATTCTTTTATGGCCGCCATATTGAATTTTGACACTAACAAATACACAAAAAAATTGGCCTTTCAAAAATGTAGTCAACTTGAACTTTTTTGACAGATGTCAGAATTTGAAAATTGGTATAAATAATTTGTAAAATCAGCCTAAACTTAGATGAAAAACAATTGCACAAAAGTACGCCGACTTCTTCAATTTCTTATAACATGTGAAAACAATTGAATTCAACTGTAATAAAATACGTCTTGCGGTCGTGTGATTCAGGCTTTCGCATATTTTTTCGAAAGCGTTCATGTTGGTTACATTTTTGAAAAGCTAATTTTTTTGTGTATCCGGCTGTTAAAACTCAATATGGCGCCCATAAGACGAAAGAAAAGTTGACTATATTTATTCAAAATCTAGAAAGCCTAGAAAACTTCTGACAATAGCATTCAATTAACAGATGTCAAAAATATAAAAGTTCCAAGTTTCATTTAAATAACGTATTAACGTTAGGAAGATATTAATTTTTCTTTAAATCGGCAATTTTCTGATTTTTTGTGATAACTTAGGAACGAATCAAAATATCGGCGAATTCTGTTCAGATTCTCAATCTAATTTAACCGACACCGTATCTTTTAACGTTTAGGAGATCCCAATGGTGAGCATCGAAAAATTACCCACCCTGTATGTGGCAAAATTATTCTAAAGAAGATACAAGACTATATCTTCGGTTTCCTTTATTATTGGAAAGACACAATAATTAACACCAGAAGTCTTCGAAATTCTTCATAGGTTGAAACCGAAATCTTGCGAAAATTTTATTCTATGTGCTGTAGCTAGGGCAGTTTTTATCCATTTACCTCTGCTTTTTAAATTTTCTACACAAAAATTACTTCCTCATTAATTATCCGTTCTGCAATTTGAAAATGACTGTATTTGAGTTCTACCTATACACATATCGAGTAGAATATGTCCAAATCTAATTTTAACTTGGAAAATATTTTTCGAACATGCACCACTTTGTTTTACTTGATGATAACGCCCATTAGTCCGGGAGGCAGTGAACATTTTTTGTATGTCATTTCAGCGAGTTTGGTTTAGCACTTTTATAGATATTTTCATGCTGGAGATTGCTAAAACGAAGGTCTGCCATAAATTTTGTGGGGCAGGGGCAAATGGCGGCTATTTTAAATTTTCACTTTACGTCTCGAAAACTGTAACAGATACGAAATTTTATTAAATTAGAAAAAAGTTGTATTTTTCAGAGTAGATTAAGAATCTGAAAAGAAATCTAAGGTATCTAGACTGGTTACTAAAATATACTAAAAAGACTGAAAATTGACAACGTGTTATAACTTGGTTACTAAGGTAGATCAGTATGAAATTTGCTTCAATTACATTACCTTGCACGAGGAATAAAATGAGACGACGAAAACTTTTCTAAGCCTTCTAGATTAAAATATGACATTTTTCAGTTTCTTCAGTTTATTTCAGGAACCAAACCAGATATCTTTCATTTCTTTCCAGATTCTTAATCTACACTGAAAAACAACTTTTTTCTAATTTAATAAAATTTCGTATATTTTGCGGTGTCCAAGTTGTCAATTTTTGACAAATTAAAATGGCTGCCATTAGCCTCTGTCCCTCAAGATTTACGGCAAACTTCTGTTTTAGTAATCTACAGCATGAAAATAACTACCTATAAAAGTGCTGAACCAAGTTGCTGAAATGACATACCAAAAATGTTCACTGCCTCCCGGACTACGTCGGGCCAAATAAAAGGCTCTCGGGTTGGAACATCGTCGTCCTCTCGACGTTATCATTTTTATAACACTCCTTGCCATCAATGATGTACTAACATAGGTTCAAGTTATGGTACCTACGAGTATAAATTAAAATATTAATTGTTTATTTTTATCCTTGATTTCAAGTTTAGTTTAAAATTCCAACGATAAGGCCAAGGATCAGGCAAAGTTTCAAGAGCGTAATTTACCATTTAATATGCGACACATGCAAGCAATGCAAAGCACCTTATCACCAATCACCACTAACGATTCTTCAACAAAAACAGTATTTATTAATTCGCTACCCTGCACGCCATTTAATTTAGAAATTTCCATTAAAAATGTCAGTTATTGGCAGCCAATGGGATAGCTCCGTTAAATTAAGTAAGAAAAGAGCCAGTCATACAACAGCAGTTTTATCAACTTATGCGCTGAAGCAATAACAATGGTCCAATAAAACAGTAAATCGCTTCCATCGATGCCGCTGACGCGATCAATTTATTTGAGCGGCTACATGCAGGGAACTGCTATATAATTTCCTATACATACACACCCACAAACTCTCTGATATACCTCACCTTCTGTCTGCAGTTAATCGTTCCTTGTAATAAACCAAAATGGAGGACCATGAAAAAAATATTAAGACCAAACTTTACTTTTTTCTATAGGTATATTTTTTTCATTACGAATAATGAAAGCTGTGGGATGGGATGGGCATAGCTTTATCAATTCTTTATCAAGGAATGTCCCTTGTATTTTCTAAACGTAATATGTGGCTATTTTCTTTCCAATCTATCAATAAATTAAAGACCTCACGTGGATGCCACGATCAACAAAGAATACTGTTTGTTATTTTTTAAACTAGAAAATTATATAGATATAGGAAGGAAAGTAGGTATATACCTAGTTGCTATAGTTGCGTAAGACATATCACATTATTATAAAAATATTACCGCCAGAAACGATCATCAATCTTTAACTGCGAAAAAAAGTGCAGACTGCAATATTTTAACCTCCCCAACCACACAATTAAAAAAAAATGAGAGGTTGTTGTATAATGCAATCACTAAAATTTTCGAACTTGAGATAACACCAGATGTATAAGTTTTGAGGTCCTACGTGATTTTTAAAATCTGTCTGTATGATTGTATACAGGGTGCGAGATTAAAACTCCAGAACGCTATAACTTTGTTATTTGGTGGCCCGATTTTAGTGAACTAAAAACCAAATGAAATTGCTCATAAAACACTACAAACTCAAGATGGTTTTGATTTTTATCAACTTCAACTTGAATGTCAACTGGATGTAAACCTGTCATTTTCAAATGGACATACCCAATTTTTTTTACTCAGTTTAATAGCCAATTTTTTTCTGCGTCTTCTAATGTACAATAAGTTATGTTTGGTTTATAATTAGTTCTGAAAATAATTATAAATTTTTGTCAAAATTAGAATATTTTTTACTAAAAATTTTCGAATGTGCTGTGTATATGATAGAAACAACAAAACATTTAAAATATGTTATTTTATAACATGAAAAATGCATTTTGAGAATTTTTCTCGCGGCACATTTGAATAAAAAGATTGAAATGTTGACAATAATTTTAATTATTTTCAAATTTTTTTATGAACCAACTCAACTTATTGTACATCAGAAGATGCAGAAAAAAATTAGCTATTAGACTGAGTAAAAAAAATTGGGTGTGTCCATTTGAAAACGAAAAGTTGATTTATCAGTATGGCGGAAAATAATTTTTTAAAATGGCGTGACGAAATTGTCCACAACTCAACTTTTTCAAATGCGAATACCACAATTTTATGTATCTAAAAGATGTAAAATCAAATTCTTTTTAGGCTAGTAATAGCATTCCTTATGCTTATTGTCAATATATTTGAAGATATTTGAAATAAATGTGATTGTGCAAATTAAAAAAATATATTCTAGCAAGCTTTAAAACAAATTTTTGAAGGAGTAGAATGAACTATTACTAATTTTTGATCCAAAGCTTGCTGCGATCAATTTTTTTAATTCGCACAAATATGTTTATTTCAAATATTTTCAAAATAAAACTATGGTTCTCGCATTTGAAAAAATTGAGTTATGGGCAATCTCTTTACGCAATTTAAAAAAAATAATTTCCGCCATATTGTTATGTCAACAAGAACGAGTGAGCCATCAGCCAAAAGCTCAAACTTTGTACTCTCAACCCTCCAAGTTTGGTTTCTTAATCTTCAAGGGTCTGGAAGATACAAATCTTTTTATTGACGGATAAAAATCAATTTTTTTACACAAATTTTCACATTTGTCAAAAGCTATGACAGTTAGGTAAGAAAAGCGGGGATGTAATAGACTCAAAATTAAGAGGCCAATCCGAATCTAAAGTCAAAACATAGGCCTCCCATTTAAAATGACAAAGATGGCGGCCACTTCAGGCATAACCGGAAGTGCGTCAGAGCTGAAAATATTTTCATTCGATGGGCAATTAATTAAAACCCCCATGTGTGAATTTGCGTTTAGCTGCTCAAAATGATTCTCTCAATATCGCTAACTGACCCTTTAAAAGAGGCACCCTGTATACGTATAGGTATGTGGGAATGTGGGATCTATTTTGAGTTTCTTCTGAACTTAAATTTTTCCGGGTGAAATTTAAAATTTGCCTTTACCTAGAATTTTCCAAAAGATTTCTTCAAAGCTCGATCATGTGCGGTTGCGCTGAAGATTACGAAAAAAATTGCAATAGTTTGTTCAAAATTCAATTTTCATTTCATGTAAAATATTTTTCAGGATGTTGCTAAAATTAAAGATTGGAATTAAATTGAAACTTGGTACATGGAGTTAAAAAAAAGATTGGGAATTATTCTTAAGACGTCCCGGCTCACGGGGCCTGATGTACTGCCATAAAAAAATTGTCAATCTCGGAGACAGTAGAAACTTCTACTTTTTCACAATTTGTAAATAGAGGGTGTCTCAAAACTCGCGCACTTCGGGCCCGAGGCGCTGTAGAGTAGCCTAAGGGAAAAAATAATGAATTTCAACCATAAGCAGTAAACCATGTCAATGAATTCTTCCTGGTTGTGTATATCAATAAATGTGACAAACTCTCTGGTAACCATGTAAATAAACAATGTTAATCATAACTGTCCATGGCATTCTTTAATTGAGATCGTAATAATCTTATAATAAAATAATATAGAATATCTTTTGAAGTATTGACTTTAGGTATAGGACATACTTAATAAAAAATAAAGTAATTCAACAGCCGAACCCCATGGCACAATAATAACAGGGGGTGCCATTTGAAAAAATGGAGTTTTGCACATTTGAAATTTTCCAAACTTGACACAGAATTTTTAACACCCTGTATAGTGATAATGATAGTTATCATGTTAGATAGATAGAATAGACCTTCGTTCATATTCGCACCCAATCTCAGCTCTCTAGATACAAAATTGAGTTCTCAGGAATTTTTTTAAGAAGCACCATGCAATGATCGAAATTTTTCAAAAAGAATTAATTACTTTAGAACAGAGCCTTAAAACATCGAATGTTTTATGTCGATGTAAAGCTATATTATAGGTGATCCAGAATATGGCATCAAAATGGTGTTGTTTCATTTTAAAAAATTAAGTTGCCATGCGTTGCAAGTATTTTGGAACATCCTGTATAGCTGAAAGTATTTTTTGGATGTAGAATTGGCGGCGTTGTACATAATGGCATTTGAATTGATTTCCTATCTAGAAGGGTTCAGAAGTTATGAACCGTCGTCGCCTTGTTGACTCACCCTGTATTTACCTAAATTAACTTCAATTTCGAATTTTGAACTGAGTTAGCGAGTTTAGTAACTACCCCTTTTTAGAATAATTGTCTCCTGGGGAGGTTAATGATGAGGACATTCTGATGATGATCCGTGAAATAATTTAAAAATGCAACTTGTAATTTATTATTTTGTAATGTGTAACTTCCTTTATTGCTTGCATTGCTTGTTTTGTATTGTTACCTAGCTTAACCTAGCTCAATGCTATTTCGAATATCGTTTGTTGCCTTGGTTGTTGGTGTAAGTAAATATCAAGGTAAAAGATGTAATATGTTGCCAGATTTCTTTATGTTTGGAACATTCTATCTCTACGGTAAAATGCCTCTAAAAAAAAATTATGCTTCATTCATGATCCTCCAGTTCTCCACAACGCCTCGGACCCGAAGTGCACGAGTTTTGAGACACACAGTTTATAGCGAGTAACGTTAACAGTGTAGGTATAGCAATGACACAGAAGTCGTAAGTCCCAAGTTTCAAACCAAGTTTTTGGAGCGGTGTAGGTACCTACTACCTAGACATACCTACATAGAACATATGTATATCCATACCTAAATTAACCTCAATTTCGAATTTTGAACTGAGTTAGCGAGTTTAGTAACTATACCCCTTTTTAGAATAATTGTCTCCTGATGGGGAGGTTAATGATGAAATTCACATTTTGATGATGATTCGTGAAATAATTCTTAAAATGTAACTTGTACCTAATTATTATTTTGTAATGTGTAACTTCCTTTATTATAGCATTGCTTGTTTTGTGTTGTTACCTATCCTTGTATCTGTGCCTACTCATAATTTCTCTCAGTGTAATAATATTATTATAGTTATAGTATCATCATCATCATCAGGATGTTGGGGATTCGTATGATTAGGTCATATTCATATGCCTATCACGTGCTTTACTTCAGATTTCTTTATCTTTGTTTTACGTCTTGTCAGTCATATTAAAACTGGTTATTCAAGAAAATATTTCAAAACAACTTTAAATTGCAGATAAGGATAAACATAAAGTAGGCCCTCAAAAGAAGAAGTATGTGCATGCAATCTATGCGTACAGGCATTGTTTGATCCAGTTATTAGAGTTCCAAAATTTCGAGAATGTGCTTCAAGATGGCAAAGTTAAGTTTCTTGGCTTTGCTCTTTTTGATTTTATCTTCAGTCCAATCTCCGAGAATCACAGGACTCGCAGGGATCAAACAGTCATCCGGTAATTTCACTGCCTATTAAAATAGTATTAGTACCTACTGAAACTTGGTTCAGGATTTTTTGAGAATACAACTGAGCGCATAGTAGTTATGGTGAGACCCTACTCTTTTCATGCCATATCGTTTCGCTGTGGCTATTTGGTTGACCACTGCAACTGGTCAATATTTCTACGGAGGCAATTTAGTAAACCAGGAATGGATATTGACTGCTGGACAATGTGTGGACGGGTACTTAAATCGTATTTATAAATCGTCATTCATTATAGTAAGAATTTTTTTCGTTTCTTACAGAGCAATCCTTTTCAAAATACAATTAGGTTCATCCAACATTAAATGATCCAAATGCAGTTGTGGCAACTTCTGAAATTCTGATCTACCCAGATTACGATTTTGCAACACTGCAGCATAATATTGGTTTAATAAGGTTCCGAGAGCCTATCGAGTATGATGGTAATTCTCTAAACTTATAAATAATATACTTACCAAAGGGATATTATTTATAAAGATCGAGTCAACAGTGCGGAATCGGTCCATAACTGCCGATCCAGTTGAGAATTGGTACCTTACCATTATCAACCACGTAGAATGAGAAGAAAATATTTTAATCTGCCTATCACTTCCGGTTATACCGTAAGTGGAAGCCATTTTTATTATTTTAAATTTAAATGAAATTTTTTTCTTTTACAGTTGGAACCGTCACTGAATGAGTTTATTCAAGCTAATTGTCAACTTTTTTCATTTATGTCAAAAAAATTTACAGGAAAACCGATTTGCAGGGGTTCTGAAAAATTAATATCTCCAAAATGGTTGAAGATCAAGAAACCAATCAATGAGCGTTGACTCACTCTGTATATTTAATTAACTAAATTAAGATTGGATAATTCCGATCCACCTTTTGCCAATTTATGAGACCGATCCTGCTAGACCACTGTCAGTTATTGGCTGGGGACAACTCAGTGACAGTATGTGTTTTCAACAGTCATCATAACATGTTCTAATTATTAACATTGTAGGTGATTCAAGCCTTTCCACTGTTCTTCGCTCCGCTGCTGCATTTCTAACGATCTCTGTCTGTGATAAAACTTTTACTGGCAAATTAAAGACAGCATGATTTGCACGGTTGGCAATTTCACTGAAGGAATATGCTATGTATGGTTTGGCCTTGTTGGGACTTTCAGACTGATAGTGACTTCATTTCAGGGTGACATAGGTTCATACTCCTCTTTTGGAGATGTTGAAGACTGGAATGCAAATGTTGGTGGGAATTGCAAGTTTTATTCGTATACTAATGGCTGTGAAAGCACAGATCCTTCTGGGTACACAAGAGTGTTCCTTACAAGCAACGATTGGATTACCTACTGTCAATACAAGTTCAGTTAAAGCTTAATGTAGACTTAGTTCCGTTCGATAAACTGATGAACTTTAAATCTACCTTACTAATCGGTAGTACTTGTCATAAATATCTCTGATATTCTGCCATTTAGTCAAAATTATCTCAGTTGAACAATGAAAATGTTCAAGCAATCTCTCGTTCTACTCTTAGCGTTTTCTGCTTGTGTTAGTCCAGCTAAAATCGTCGGACTAAGAGATCGAATAAGAAACTCTGCTGATGGCTCTGGTAAAGAATAAAATTCATATTTATTTTTTTATGATTTTTTATTTTAGGTACTAATGGGCGTATTGTGGGTGGAGAACCAGCCGCCCGTTTTCTGTATCGTTTTGTAGCGGCTATTTGGCTGTCCACCTCAACTGGAACTTATTTTTGCGGCGGCAGCATATTGAGCGAATTTTGGGTTCTAACTGCTGGGCAATGTGTATACGAGTAGGAACAATAACTGTCTAATTTGTAATTTTCTGTAACTCAAATTGCAGTGTTAAAACCTTTAGAATTCAAATTGGTTCGAACGTATTGAACGATCCGGATTCAACAACTCTTGCATCCTCTGAATTCGTAGCTTATCCAGAATTCGATCCTTTAACCTTTCAGCATGACATTGGAGCAATTAGGTTGCGCTTTCCAATTCAATTCTCAGACTGGATTACACCAATTCATTTACTGCCAACTGACGAAACGAATCCGAACACTTTGTTGGGATCCCTTGGATGGGGTCAAACCAGCGATTGTAACGCACCTGCTTGCATTTTTTCATACTAACATTCAAATATTTTCTAGCTAATTCAGATCTTTCCAGCACGCTTCTTATTGCTCCCGTCACAGCAATTTCTAACCAGAATTGTGAAACTATTTTTACTGGGCAAATTAAAGATAGTATGATATGCACGGTAGGATCATATAATCAAGGAATTTGCCAAGTAAGACATATTGATGGTTTGATTGTTCCACTACACGAATTATTCCATAGGGCGATACTGGAAGCCCACTAACACATTTCCTGAAAACGGGACATCAGATGTTAGTGGGTGTGGCGAGTTTCCTAAGTGGCAACGGGTGTGAAAGCTTGGATCCCTCAGGATATACTAGAGTTTTCCCATACAATGAGTGGTTAATCGGTTTAACTGACGCTACTGTGGAACCAACTACGGTTGCTGCGGTTTAGAGGTTAACGTGAAAAATAAATTGGCTTTAACTTTGTTACAAGGGCCACGTTCTTTCTCCTCGAGTTCCTTTTCTAACCTAATTCACTTTTTACGGAGCTGTTCCTATACGACTAGAATGAGCAAAATAGATGGACATTTTGAGTAAAACCAGAAAGAATTGAGGTCAAGAAAATCACTTCCTGCACTTCAATTGATCTTAGGTGTGGCTACCATCAAATTAAATTGTCTATTTGGACTTTTATTAATTCGTTTCTTCAATCATTTCTACCGGAAGGACAATATCCTCAAATATTCTTTTTCAATAATCGTTACTATAACTTGCCAGCAAATTGCTGTTGCTTTGGTGGGACTGTCCTGACTCCTGATTGGTACCGCCATAGCAACAATGACATTCAGCAAGTTTTGCTCACGAGCTACAGAATAACCCGAATATTTCTCGTGAAGATTGCTTGCTCATCATTCATTAGTACTTGGTTGTTAGGTGAAAATTATTAGGTACATTTTAAAGCACGCATAAATAGCCTCGAAAAGAGCATTTATTTTATTTACCAAAGGATCGCCAAAAAATTGGAGCCCTAAAACAAGACATAGCAATTAAAGTAAATTCGTTGCACCGGATGTTTCAGTAATCCAATCATTGTACGGATACACTCTTGTAAATCCAGATGGGTCCAAGCTTTCACATCCATTTCCACTTATGAAGCTTGCAATTGCAACAACCATTCTAGCTCCAGTTTTCTGAACTTCAGTTAGAGCGTTTCCTATGTCACCCTGTCAAATAATAGATAATAAAAACAAAAATACTGAAGTCGTTCACTTACATAGCAAACTCCCTCGTTGTAATTTCCTTCAGCACAAATCATACTCTCCCGGATTTGACCAATGAACACTCTTTCGCATTCCTCGTTGGATATAGCGGTTACAGCCACCGATTGAAGTTCTTCGGCAAAAGCTGAGCTAGCTAAAATTTAACAGTATAGATAATTAAGATCTTGATATAGTGATTTACAATCGCTAATTTGGCCCCATCCAGCTGCTGAAAGCAATGTGTTAGGTTCTGTCTCTCTAGTAGGCAACAAATGAATGGGTGTAATCCAGTCTATAACATATCTAATGTAAATAAGAAATTAATTCATTTTCTGAATTAACCATTAAATTCTACTGGCTGTCGGAACTGAATTAAACCAATATCATGGTGTAGTGTTGCAGGATCAAATTCTGGATAAACAATGAATTCATTTGTTGCTACCCTTATAGCTCCTGGGTCATTAAGAATAATCGATCCAATCTGAACTGTAAACTGAACAACGCTGAAAAATAAATAAACTTAATTAACTAAGTATATTCTACAATGTAGACCTACTCATAGACGCATTGCCCAGCTGTGAGAATGTACAAATTATTTAAAACATTTCCTCCACAAAAATAATTGCCATTAGATTTTGTTAACCAAACTGCAGCAACATAACGATGCATAGGTGCTAGAGCTGGTGAGCCACCAATAATACGAGGGGTTTTGCCCTCTATTTTCACTGAAACGTATTTCTTTAACAAAGTATAGACTTTTTCTACTTACCATCATTCAATTTCTGAAGTCCTACTATATCTGTTGCTTCGACCAAAGCCAAAGAGATGAAAAATGCAAATAGTATGCCTTTGTTCATTGTCTCAGAATTATTTTGATAATTATCTTTAAAATGGTTTATATAAGCTTCGGCGGAAACTTTTCTGCAAGGTTCTTGAGATTAGAGAAGATTAAGAATCGCAGGAAAATAAATTGACTAAGATAATAAAAAAGTCTATTTGGGAGTCTTATGTCTGTATGGCGAAAGAATCTGAAAGTCCCCCTACCTAGGTATACCATTAAAGTTAGGAGTATTATATAAATCCACCACTCCGAGTCTCTTTAATCCCTGACCCCTCATTGCCGTTATGGGCGCGTGATTTTGTACATAGGTATATGTTTACGAAATGTCTAATAATTTTATTTGGAGTGGTTTCTTAATTCCTGATGTCTGATCCAAAAGATCTTTTTGTAATTCAAGATAAGAGTTATCCATCTTAATCACTGAATGTTTTGCTACCTTCACATAGATAAATACATACCTTTAGTTACACAATATAATAACAATTTTGCAAATAAAATGCCTCTTCTGGTATTTATCTTCGTTGTTCTTTTAGGTAGATATGCAGAACCAGCCAAAATTGTTGGTCTTAGAGGATTGAAGGAAAGTGTTGGTAAGTAAAAACAGAATCGTTTCTCAGAAGCTTTAGTAAAATCACCAGAACCCAGTAGCAGAATAATTGGCGGAGGTCCAGCGTATTGGCCATTTTTTCGGTACATGTCTGCTATTTGGCTCTCAACGCCAAACGGGAGATATTTTTGCAGCGGCACTATTGTAAATCATCAATGGATACTCACAGCAGGCCAATGTGTCGATGGGTAAAAATTGCGTCAAATCGATATATTCTTTCCAAAGCATTTTCAGAGCTACCACCTTTACGATTCAAATTGGTTCAAGTCTCTTGAATGATCCAGAAGCTACGGTGTTATCCGCATCTGAATATGTGATACATCCAGAGTATGACATACTCACACTTCATCACGACGTCGGATTAATTGAACTCCGATTGCCCATTCAGTTCAATGGTAACATTTTGATGGAAATTTAGAGATTATTACCTAACAGCATTGTTTTCCAGATCAAATAGCACCAATTGATTTATTACCAACTTACGATATCATAACGACAGATATATGGCTTATGACTGGTGGATGGGGTCAAACCAGTGATGGTAAGTTTAGAAATGGTTGCCTTTTCAATATCTAGTGATAAACTTCAGCTGATCCAAGTACTCCCGATGAACTTCAATCTATTCAAGTAACATCGTTAATTAACGAAGAATGTCAAGCTATATACTCTGATCAAATAAAAGACGAAATGATTTGCACAGTGGGTCAGTTCAACGAAGGGATATGCTTTGTAGTTATTTATAATGATTCGCCAGAATTTTTAAACAATTTTCATTGAAGGGGGACATTGGAACAGCTTTAGTAAGAGTATGGAGGGATGGCCAACGTATGATAGTTGGTATAGGCAGCTTCGTCAGTTCCAACGGTTGCGAGAGTTTAGATCCCTCGGGATATACTAGGGTTTTCCTTTACACCGACTGGATTGAAGGATATACAAATTCTACAAAAATGATAAAATGATAACACAAATAAATCATAAGATAAATAAATTATCATTGAAATTTCTTGACAATATAATCTCCAAATCCCTTTAGTCTAAACATTTTAACTTCTGCAGCCTTACAGTAGTGTAGACAATGAAGGCCACTTTGGTGCTAGTGTTTCTTTGCGTACAGATTTTTGATGGTGAATCTGCGCATATTGTGGGTCTAAAAAAGTTAAACGAAGGCAAGAATTAAATTGTAAAGTTCAAGAATAAAAAACTTTTTTCAGTTAGGGCTAACCATAATGCCAAGATAATTGGAGGTCAGCCTCCTACTGGCCCATTCTTTCGCTACGTGGCCGCTATTTGGTTGTCAACAACAGATGGAACCTACTTTTGTGGTGGTAGTATATTAAGTCACCAGTGGATACTTACTGCCGGGCAATGTGTCAACGGGTAATAATTAAACAAATGAAATAAAATTACCACTTATCCCTCCAGAGCTACGAGATTTAAAATACAATTAGGGTCACTGATTCTCAATGATCCTACCGCTATGCTTTTGGCAGCTGAAGAATCGGTTGTCTACCCAGATTTTGACCCTTACACACTTCATCACGACATTGGGTTAATTAGTCTACGAGAGCCTATTCTATTCGATGGTGAGCAAAATATTTATGCGTTTTCAGATATGAATTTTTAATTTAGACAGGATTTCGACAATTTACTTACTACCAGACCGAGAAACTGATAGCAATGCCTTGCTCGCAGCAGCAGGTTGGGGTCAAACTAGCGACGGTAAGTAGGCTATAATATATAACCAAGCTATACTATCTACTACTTTAATCTTTAGACAATGACAATTTTTCTGATGAACTTCTCATCGTTACTGTAACGGCTCTGTCTAATGAAGTTTGCGATGCAATTTTCACTGGCCAAATTAAAGAAAGCATGATTTGTGCCGAAGGAAACTACAACCAAGGAATCTGCTATGTAGATCTTTATGTTCCTATTTACCCAAACTAATATCAAATTTTAGGGGGATATAGGAAACGCTTTGACAGAAACTCAGAAGAATGGAGCTAGAATGGTTGTAGGCATTGCAAGCTTTATCAGTTCCAATGGTTGCGAAAGCCCTGATCCTTCTGGATTTACACGAGTTTATCCTTATAATGATTGGATTGCTCAAGTTACCAATTCTACAGAATTAATACGAAAAGAATAACGACTAAAGCCAGCTTCTTGGCGACAATATATCTACTATACTACTATACTATATCGAAAAGTTTGAAATACTTACCATTTATTCCTTGTATTTTATTAGCAAATATAATTTCTGAAGTAATTTGCAAACACCAGTGATATTTTGGCGCATGGGACAGAGTTTAAAAAAAGTGCGTAATGTGCAAAGTGAACCAAAAGCTAGCATTCCACTAGGTTGGTCGGGCTCTGCTGGACCAGCCAGAATTTGTAATGCGTAAAATGCGTTATTTTATAGGGACATGCACTCACTGCGAGCTGCACCAGCCATCTTGTAATTTGTTACAAGCTGGGGCTTAAAGGTTGTTGGTGGCCTAGGGGTTGGTTTTAGGTTGAAGACACATAAGGCCTTTTTTCAATGGTTGACCGAAATCTATCGAACCCCTGTGATTCCACCATACTTACATGAAAAAAATTCCAGTTTCAACCCTTAAATTTTATCCCCCTTGTTAGATCATAATGAAAATTTGCTCATTCGCATACAGTGTCCCTGTAAATGAACACATCAAATCCAGCCTTGATACCTTGAGCAGTTTTTGAGTTCTCGCATTTTTGTATTTCGACACGCTTGGGGTTGTAGCGCCTTCAAGGGTGGTTTTTCACCAAATGATAATTAAGACCTTTTTCGTACCATCAATAGAGACCTATCGACTGATGAGATGTGTTGACGCAAGTCGTCGAACAGGAGCAATATATTCAAAACATTTCCAACGTTCGAATTGTATTCGGTGAGATTATACAACGAATATAAGTAATATAACACATACATTCAGTCCTTTTCTGTAACTTGGTTGACTTTTGTCAATGTTGAAATGAATTGAGAGAACTGTTTGGAGAACGTGACCTTTGTTTACGTTGTTCCCTTGGAGATACCAATTTTAATGTCAATATTTTTTGTCCGAAGTCCCAACCATCACTTGCTCAAAATATTGACAAACAAGAAAACATTAATATTTCCTGATTTCTCCAAGACAATAACGCAAACAAAGGTCACATTCCCCAATCAGGTCTCTCAATTCATTTCAATGTTGATTGAAGTCAACCAAGTTACAGAATAGGGCTGATTGACAATTTAATGCAAATTAGAAAGAACCAAACGAAGTATTTTTTTGTTTATTATAATAATTAAAGACACAATTATTATAAATATTTGGCATCTGTCATACCAAAGTGAAACACGCAAGGTTCGATGTTTTCGCTTTGAAAACACGCTTTAGTTACAGAAACTTCATCTGTAATTTCTAATATCCAAGGGAAATGGAATATTTCAATTTGCCATAATATAGTATTATAATTTGTATAGTCAATTTTACCACCTTAATCCAGTGAATTGAGAAATTGCTGCGATTTAGAGATTCATGTTTTAACCCTTTATGATTTCACCCCTTTATAATTTACAGGGATGAGTTTATTTCTCCGGCGTTACATAACTCCTTGCGGATTTGCTTACTTAGGTTGTTCACAGATCTATGGTTGTTCATACATAAATCAACCGAATTTCAGAAAAAGTAAACAAAACGTATTTGACCGATTGCAACGCGTTAGGGGTTGTTAGTAGCCTAGGCTTTAGATTGAGAACTCATAAGGCTTTTTTCAATGGTTGACCGAAATCTGTCGAACACCCTAATTTTATATCACCATTTACTTGAAGAAAATTTTCACCTTTTTTCATCCCGTCTGTTGGATGTTACTGAAAACTTGTCCAACCCCTTACAGTGTCACTGAAAATTACCACACCAAATTCTGCCTTAATATACGCTGAGTGGTTTTTGAGTTCTCGTATACATTTGTGCTCCCGCAGGTTAGAAGTTGTAGCGCCTTTAAGTATGTTTTTTCGCAAAATATGAATAGCACCTTTTTTGAATCATTACAGAAAGTAGTGTTTCACTCTCACCGAGACGAGAGCGAGAGTATAGGCTCCTCTGGCTCTCGGTCTCGGATATCTCGTTTTAGCTTACTCTCGGTCTCGCTCTCGCACAATGTGGTCTCGCTTTCACTCTGTTTCTCGCCGAGACTCTCGCTCTCGGTTTTTGAAAATCAATAAACGCAATACATTTATATTACGAGCCTAACATGTGCTTCTAGAATGGACTTCTATGTAAATAAGACGAAATAGAGCACTATTTTATTATCGCTAAATTTTTCAGAGAATGAATTGTTATTGCTAATGGGTTGTTTTGCCTAGCAGAGTCTCGCACGTGTTTCCGCTTTCATTGTTCCGCCTTCGTTTAGATTTACTTTATGGTTTCCAGGGAAAAATTTGGCCTGCGATTCCGAATTTTTACATACACTGAGTCTTAAATTCACTTTGTTAACATATTGAGCTTTGGATTGTAAACTTTATTATTATTAATTATTTCCTCTTTTCTTTTCAACGACACGGCATGGCAGGAATAAAGCGACGACCCAAATCTTTAAAACCCGGTTTTTAAATCACAATAAACATAAATACAATCATGGAAAATAGGTACTTTGATTCACGTTTTTTGCGATTTTTTTATTCTACCGAGACTCTCGGTTTCTCGGCGAGATCTCGTGCACATGCTCTCGGTCTCGCTGAGACGAGAGTCAATGGAGTCTCGCTCTCGCGGCCGAGACCGAGAGCATGTGCACGAGATCTCGCCGAGAAACCGAGTCTCGGTAGAATAAAAAAATCGCAAAAAACGTGAATCAAAGTACCTATTTTCCATGATTGTATTTATGTTTATTGTGATTTAAAAACCGGGTTTTAAAGATTTGGGTCGTCGCTTTATTCCTGCCATGCCGTGTCGTTGAAAAGAAAAGAGGAAATAAATCAAGGTAAAGAAATCTCCTTTATCTTGATTCGTTCCTGAGTTATCTAGAAAAAAATTAAAATCGCGATTTTAAAGAAAAATTCGTATCTTTCTAACGATTGGTGGTAATTAAATGAAACTTGAAACTTTTATATTTTTGACACCTGTCAGCTCAACAACATTGACAAAAATTTTCTAGGCCTTCTAGGTTTTGAGCAACGACAGTCAACTTTTATTTTTCTTATGGCCGCCATATATTAGATTTTAACAGCATTAAATCCACAAAAGAATCAGCTTTTCAAAAATGCAGCCACCATGGAATTTTTTGACAGATCGTCAAATTTTGAAAATTGCTGTGAGTAGTTTTTAAAATCAGCCTAAACTTAGATGAAAAACAATTGTGAAAGAGTAAAAATATTTTTGCTTGGTGTGACTCAAACTTTGACACATTTTTCCAAAGAAGTCGATATTGATTACATTTTTGAAAAGCAAATTTTTTCGTGCTTCCAGTGGTATTAAAGTCCAATATGGCGGCCTTAAGAAAAAGAAAAGTTGACTGTCGTTGCTCAAAATCTGGATGGCCTAAAAAATTTCTGTCAATGCCATTGAAGTGGCAACTGTCAAAAATATAAAAGTTCCAAGTTTCATTTGAATATCACCAATCGCAATTTTCAGTTTTTTCGCGATAACTCAGGAACGAATCAAGATATCGGCAAATTAATTACAGATTCTTGATCACCTTAAAAAAGCGCAAGTTTTTTCTAATTTAACCTACTCTCGAGCTCTTATGGTTTCCGAGTTCCCACTGGTGGGCAACGAAAAATTCACCACCCTGTAGGTACCTGCTAGGTACTTACCTTATACCTACTTAAGTCATGTAAATAAACTCTGGTTAATTTTACATTATTTATAGTGAATGCATTTAAGGGAGGACCTGGGGTTCTGAAAAGCAGCATGCACGGGCTTGGCGCAATCTTCCTCGCATCGATGCGCCTGCGATTGTTCCGTAGACCGGAAGTGCACTCTTTCAAGTGTCACAGAGACACAGAGTGGCGGGTAAAAACAAGGGAGACCATGAAAAGACATCGTGCTTCAGCTTTGCAGTAACTTTTCCAGTTGGAATCATCCAGAGTTTTATTTGATGAATTAATGCATTTCTGCTGCAAAATAAATTGATTCTGGACACGATTTCACAATTCACACACCTCTCGGTGAATGAAAACTGAAAACCACATTGACAAGACAAGGAATTTTATATAGACACGACACGAGTTAATTCCGTTCCTACAAACGATCAATAAATAAATTGCCGTTGGTCAATTTTTTCGTAGTTTCCCGACCTGCTGATTAGCGCTGGCTTTATAGAATCGTTACGATGAATGACGCATCAAGATAATAAACAAAAGAATGTTAAAACACCAAAGTATTTTCCCATGGTCGCTACTAGTGTAGTCTTGCTGTTTTGTTCCATCAGCTCAACCTCTTCACCGGTCCTCTTCATATCTTAGGACCGCATGCCATTTCTACCCTTTTGTCTCGGTTCAAGGAGGTTTTTTAATTGTGTCTGCTTTTCCGACAACAAAATGACAACTGGTACTCCGATTCATACGTAGATGTTGAGGACGGCATAATTGACCTAAAATGTCAATGCTGATAATTGTTGCAATAAACGAAGCGTGGGTTTAGCAGGTTCGGATTAAGAGGGGGGCTAGGGGGGCTGCCGCCTCCGGTCCCCCAACTTGTAGGGGGCCTCGGCTAGTAGGAGCCCCGCAATTTTGTAATTCAGTAATTATTGCAAAAAATATTCCTAACAACAAACAAACTAAGTACTTACTGTTGTGCATTATGATGCATTATACAGGTTGGTCGTTTTATCTTGAGACTGGCAAATATCTCGAAAATTAAGCATTTTAGAAAAAAATAGTTTGTATAAAAGTTTTGACTTCGAATGGGAAAATAGATGTCATCATCGCCATTTTAATTCAAGGTCACTTTCAAGGTCAAATGAAGGTCAACTTGATTTTATTTAATGGAAACCTATAATTTTTATTAAATATTCTTATTCCCCGTAAAAGAACTAACAAAACAACTCTCATCTAAACTATTTTTGGATCCGACGGATGTAAATTTTAATCTTTTTCGAAATTCCTAGAAGTTCCCTAGTAACAGTGGCACGACAAAACAAATGAACAACCGTTGTATCTTAGCAACGATGAATTCTACATAAATAAACCATAAAATTGTTGTAGATTTTGTTTTTGTCATGCCGCAGTTGCTAGGGAAGGCAATGGATTTCGAAGAAGATATTTGCCAGTCTCAAGATAAAACGACCATCCTGTATAAGCTATTATACCGCTACCGTCTTTTCTCAAAGTGTTTCGAGTCCTAGAAATCTGAAATTTGCAAGAAACGGTCCTCCTTCAAATTTGAGAAGATTGGTCACACTTGCGGTCGCAAAAAACTTTTACAAAATTTATGCTTTTTAGTGAATTTCGCGTTTTAAAGTTTATATCAAGAAAATTGCTGGCAATTGATTTCACTAGAGCCTTTGATAATACAAAATGTAATTTTGATTAAAACTTTCCCATATTTATTAGTTTTGTTCTATTTTGGAAGTTTGGAACTTTAAATTAAAAAAATCTACTTTTCTCGAAGTGTCTGAACCCTAGAAGTTTCAAATTTGCACCGCTCGATTCTCCTTCAAATTTGAGGAAATAAGATAGGTCACACTTGCGGTCGCAAAAATCTTTTACAAAATTATGCTCTCTAGTATGTATGTGGTGTACATCTTTATAGATCAATATATTTTATTATTATTATTTATTATTATAGTGAACTTCGCGTTTTAAAGTTTTTATCAGGAAAATTGCTGGAAATTGGTTTCACTAGAGCCGTTGATAATACAAAATGCAATTTTTATTAGTTTTATTCTATTTTGGAATTTTAAATGAAAGAAAACCTACTTTCCTCGAAGTGCGTGAGTCCTAGAAGTTTTAAATTTGCACCAATCGATTCTCCTTCAAATTTGACGAAATGAGATGGGTCACACTTGCGGTCGCAAAAAACTTTCAGAAAATGCAAAAATGTGTAGTTTCACTAGTTTCTACTGAATTTCGGCATTTTAAGGTTTTTTCTTAGAAAAACTGGTGGCAATGGTTTTACTAGCATCTCTTATAATACAAAATCCGGTTTTAATTAAAACTTGCCATGTTTTCTTGATTTTATAGAATTTTTTTTTGAACCAATGAAAATTTACTTTTCTCGAAGTAGGTGGCTCTTAGAAGTTCGAAGTTTACGCCAATTGATTCTCCCTCAAATTTGAGGAAACAAGGTGGGTCACACTTTAGGTCGCTAACGGTTTTGAAAAAAATCACCTTCCAGTGTATACATCTTGCTGAAATTGGCATTTTCGGTTTTTCACGTGAAAAATTAATGGCAGTTAGTCTTTTTAGAGTCTCCTGACAGTACGAAATACGCACCACACCCTAGCTGGCCCACAACCAAGGCCCCCCCCCCATATTGATCAGCCCCCGGGCCTCACTATTGTTTAATCCGGCCCTGTGGTTCAGTTCAGATTTATGTTATAAGTATGCGACTCTCACGCTGTCCTTTGGCCAGTGACCGGCACTTCCGCCAAGTTGAAGACAACAAAATAAGAGACTCTCCCTTCCTGATGCGTTGACAAGATAGACGCCCTGACAACCTACATCAGGTAGACAACTCTTGTGCGAACCCACGCGTGATAATCCAACGGTAAATGGAACGAAAAATGCGTCTCATATTATTAAGTATGTTCTGCATAACATAAACGAGTAACGAGTCGCTCTTTATAGAAGAAACGCCGGTCGGGATTTTTAGTAACGGCAAAGGATACGTCATCCCAACATTGCATACCTGGTGAGCGGCCGCTTCAAAGACAGAATGCAGTCTCGGCGATGTGCCATTGTTTTCACACACCGGATCGCTGCAAAAACAAGGGCGGCTGTGGCCAGTGCACTCTTTGATACCGACATTGCGATTGTCATTTGTTAGAAGACAAAGGAGTTAGGTACCTAACGTAATTCTGTGGTTACCTGGGTTATGTATAGGTGTAAGGTAGGTATCTGTCCTATACATCTATTTTCCTTTAATTACCAATTAGATGCGATTTACACCAAATCCAATTCTGTAATAAGACGCCGAACAGGTAGATCTATCAAAAAAAGTATAATAAGTTAATCAACAGGAGGGTATATTGGGACCATTATGCAACTCAGCGGGAGTCCCATCAATAAAGCGGTGCCCCCTGTCGTGAACTACTGTTTAATTATACATATTACAAGAATTAAAACACCGACGACGTCTTTGTAAATCATCTGAATCACTGTAGTGTGCTGTTGTAGGTAATAAGACGATGTACATAAATATTATGTCAGCTGTAATTCTTTTTAAACGTGCAAGATCACACGATCATTTTTTTGATGAGGAAGCGCCATTTTAATTATGAGACAATTTCACAGGAGTAAAAAAGATGTCAAGGAAAGAATGCTAAAAACAATTATTACTATTATTACTAAGTGCGTTAAATTGCCTAAAATCAATCTGCAGCTGTCAAATTTGTTCAACACAGGCCTTCGACCTTCCACTGGTTCCACTCCTTACATTGCCATTATATGACCATTAGATTATATTGACTCAGGCCAGAGGCATAGAAACTATCGGTGATTGAAGGCTGAAAAGTTCCATTAAATTAATTAAGGAAGCTGGAAGAACCCAATGAAAGAAATGGCTAATTTGAACAGCTTCTTCGATGTTTTTGAAAATGTAGGGTGGCTGTGACTTGATTTCCGGTCAAGTACGATACATGCTTTTAACTTAGAAAAATTTATAGATTCCGAATTAGTTGAGAAAAAAAACCGGAGAAACAGAAAAAATATTTGACAGGTACTACCTGGCTCAATTTAATAAATAAAAGTTACCTGTCTCATAATTTTTTCCCAAATAACCATCCACTATAGAATTAAAAGGGGGAAACAACTTTTGAGCCTCCCTGGTATGTATACAGAGGGTTTTTTGCCTATACCGTTTTTTGGCCAAAAGGGCCATGTCAAAATTTCAGCCAAATCGATCCAGATATTTGGGCTGTATCGTATTTTTAAAGTACCTACCTATAATCTATATTTTTTTGACCTGATTAACTAACTGATGGGAATTTTTATTTCTGAAATTGAATTCCTGTTTTTTCTTTTCAGTTTAATTTTAGGGCAACTTTATACAAAGTGACAAATAAAACTCAGATTTGACAACACTTTTCAAAAAATGAACTCAGATTTGACAACACTTTTCAAAAAATGCCGCGAGTAATTTTAAAACAGATACTAAAGCCGTCCACTGTTCATAAGTTTTTACAGAGATTTTTCTAAAAGAAGTGATGGACAGAACATGAATAAAACACAGATAGTTGAAATGATAGCGGAAATTTTTAATGTTTGTATCTCGGGGTAATTCACGACTACCAGGATTAGGTGTACAAATTGTTAAGATTACCAAGATTAGAGCTAGGATTACCATTGACTTCCAAAAATTACCTAAATTACATTAAAAATTACTAGAATTATTCGGATTACACTCGTGAATTATTTGAATTACATTTTAAATTACCCGGATTACCTTGGGAATTACCACGTGTTCAAACACTGCGGATGCCCATCATTAACTAACGCAGTTGTGGTTAGGATGACTGGATTTCTTTTGGAATTACTTGGATTACATTTAGAACTACCGCTGGAGTACCAAATTACTAGAGGATTATGCGAATAACTTTTAACATGGTTTAGGATTACCAAGATTAGAGTTAGGATTACCGTGTAATTTCACTGAAAGAAATTAGTACGTAAATATAATAAAAATGGAAATTGACACAACAATTTTTTTCCTAATTTACAGTCAATGAAACCGTTAATCTGCTTTGCGAACACAGGTGCATAGAAGCATGAAAATCAGAAGTTAAGTTACAATTTGTTTCATTGACATTGGCAAATTAATTTTATTCTCCTATGTAAAATGTTCATATATATTAACGTAAGTTTTCATTTGTGCCATGTATACATTTATACGATAATGAATTGCACTTTTATTGGTCAATCACCTAAAATGTATTATTAACTAATTCATTTTATTGTTCAGTGTACCAAATTTATACCATGACGTAGGGTTTCGTTAATAGTACGTACATATGTTTATTGATCGATGTAGTGTATTCACTGATTCAATTAATTGTGGTTGTACAAACAGTTAAATAAAACGTAGTTTCAATTAATGATTTTATAGGCCTATAGGTTATTCAATGTACCAAATTTATACCATGACGTAGTGTTTCGTTAATAGTACGTACATATTTATTGATCGATGTAGAGTGTATTCATTGATTCAATTAAATAAAACGTAGTTTCAATTAATTATTTTATAGCTCTATAGGTATATACAGGGTGTCCCAGGACCATATAGCACTTTTTTTTAAAAGGGTACCTATATTCATCATCAAATTCTGAGACAACACGTATTCTCCAAATTTCTAGTACTTCTCAAGTTGTAATAATATGTGCCTTGGTAATATTCTACCTTGTTACCTTAGAAATAGTAAGTTCATCTAAGTTTAATCTTATAAGTAAATTCTTGAAATCTGGTTAGTCAGATCTATAATAGTTGAATTCTGGAATTAAGTTTGAAAAAAAAACTTGTCTCAAAATTTGAAGTGTTCATTACACTTTTATTGAAGCTCATTGTTTTTAGGTATAGGGTGACAGTAGTCATACTAAGGATTTTCAAATTGGTATATTAATACAACGTAAAAAACTGTTACAAATACTGAACAAAAATTAGGACTAAGAAGGTACAATGAGCACATTTGAGCGCTAACATGATTGCTAAGTAGGTACAATGAGCATATTTGAACACAAACAACAAAAACATTTGAACGCTAACATTAATGACTAAGTAGGTACTGGATGATCAATCGATTTTCTAACACCTTTTAATTTGAGTATCTCCGAGGTCTGTTAAGACAGAGATTTGAACCAAAAAAAAGCGAATTGTAGGGCATGGTCTGGAGTTCACCTCGACATACAGGCATCAATTTTTCAAACTCAAATTAAACAATAGGTATGAATATAACTTGTGCTTTTTTTAAATGGAACACCTATAGTATATTTTTCTACAGATAGATAGCAAATAATTTTTTGATTACTACAATATAGCACTCTAAGCATTTCAGACTGATATTTTTTGAGAAAAAAAAACAATTTAGGTGTTTTTTTTTAAATTTGTGAACAAAGAATTGACAAAATTACACGTACCATTGTTAAGACAACTAATTGACAGAATATACAGGTAAACAAACTTTTGTTTCATAGTTCTTAGTCGGCAAATTTTTTGAAAAATCACGAATCTTGTTTTATTTCTCAAAAAATATCTTTCTGAGATACCTATTACGCTATATTGTAGTAATCAGAAAATTATTTGCTATCGATCTGTAGAAAAATATACTAGATGGTCCATTTTAAAAAAACATAACTTACATTCATATCTTTTAAGTTTGACCTTGAAAAATTTATGTCTGTTTGTCGAGGTGAACTCCATGCCATGCCCACAATTCGTTTTTTGGTTCAAGTCTCTATCTAAAAAGACCTCGGAGATATTCAAATTTAAAGGGGATTACAAAATCGATTGACTACCCTGTACAATGAGCACATTTGAACACGAACTCTATTCTTTTTCTATGTGACTAGAGGTGCAACAATGGGTTGCCATGCATTTTTGCACCTTTAGTTACATAGAAAAAGAATAGGGTATAATTACAATAAGCTTACGATTCACTCGATTTCAATTCTTCTGTCAAAAGATGAATTTTAGAAAAGGACTCCTTGGGCTGAATTTCGTAAAAATATGATTGTATGAATGTCCAGAACATTGAACATTGAATCGGAAAGTCCAGATTAAACACAAAGAAAATCTTAAAACAAATATCAACTGCCCGAAGGAAATTAGTAAACACATATTTAATGTCGTCGTAGTACACATAAACTTCCTTCAGTTTGGAAATATCATCACCGACCGCCAAGAGGAAGGGCTGAATGTTGTTTTTCAATTGTTTAAGATGCGCAATGTGATCTTCAAGTTCTTGGCAAGATTTTCCCACAAAGACAAAGGAGTCTTGTGAATCCTTAATCGTAAATTTTACGGTAGTTTTTTTTCCATTGGCGTCTTTTTTGACAAGCGTCTTTGTAGGGTACAAATACGCGTGTAAACACCAAAACATTATGGCATCTCTAGATCCTAAAACATTATACTATAAATTCTCGTGTTTCTTATTAATTAACGTACCAAGACTATTGTCTAAATTTTCTTCTCTTAGTTGGGAAAAAATGCCTTTTACATATTTGTCTTTTATATTATTTTTTAAAAATAGCATCAGCTTTTTTTTATTATCTTCCGCCTCCCACTTGTCCAACAAATAATTTCCAGAGTTAAACATGATTCTAAAATCCATATCGATCTGTAAATAATCAAATAAGCAGTATAATCTCTGTATAGTACAGGGTCTTTCTGACATGTGACACCAGGCAAATTTCTCTTCAATTCAATAAACTTCATATGCTCCAAAGAGGCATTGGATGGGGTACCTGCGTGTGCATTGAAGTATTTTTTTTCACTTCCGGTTTAACAGGAAATGACCTTAACTTTGTTTTTTAAAATAGTGTTATACATACTTTTTCCTCAACGAATTCGGAATCTATGATTTTTTCTGAGTTAGGGACATGTATTATACTTAACCAATCACGGCCACCTTAAATTTTCAAAAACATCAAGGAAATAGAGAATTCTGAAAAACCAAAGTTTTTTTAAGTAATTGCACAGTTGAATTTGTTTCAAAGAAATAAAGTTGACGTGTTTTTGCGTTTTTCTAAAATCTCAATTTTTCACAGCTATTTCTTTGATATTTTGGAAAATCTAGGGTGGCGGTGACTGCACTTTCGTTCAAGTTTGATAAACTTCAATACACACGCAAGTACCCCATATAAAGCCGATTTGGAGTGTATAGAGTCTATTGCCATTATCTCACCAACACATGAGAAATCCACCTGGTGCGACATGAATGATCCTGTATACTTACTAATCGATAACCTGATGGTCTTCGGTACTGGGGCCATTTTTCCATAATATTCATTGTGGATTCAAGCTGCTGCAGTTCGATAACTCGAAAATTACCACACGCCCTCCAAACGTTGTCGAATTCTTCAGAATCTAAATTGTCAAATTTTAAGGACTTTATACATGTCTCGGCATCATCTTCTGGCACTAAAATATATTAAAACATTATCACTAACTTTTTCCTTCTGTGTGCTTACCAAGTTTTTTGGTATACTGCCTCTCCTTAGTTTTCTTCTTTTTGTTGGGCACTTCATCCCCAGATGAAGTCGGAAATTTCAATTTCATTGTTTTTTTAGTGTTTGAAACTCTGTTATATAGTTTTCCTCTCTTCGAGGTTCTGTAATATTCCTATAAGTCAAAAGCCATTATAGCAGAAATCTATTAAACAAATAAATGCTCCTCATAACATACCAATTTCTCTGTTGGGAACGCTGCAAGTATTTCATTTTCTAATTTGTGGCTCATTTTTAAGGACATGTGGAGGTCCTTTTGTTCGTAGGCCAATGCAATTAAATTTATCAAGGTGCTGCGTTGCTCTTCATTGAATTTTAAATTCTTTTTGTAATATTCGCATAAATGTACACCTCTTGGATTCTCATTCAAGATGGTGGACACATGTAAAAACTCCTCTGGTGATGGATTTGAAGTAACGCTTGATGAGCTTGAAAGAGTTGAAGGTGAATTTGGGGAAGAATAGTGACAACAAAAATTCAACGGCGTGTAACCTTGCATCGCTGAAGGAACATTATCCGGTTCTGATAATGTTACATTTAATGAATGCCTCCAGTTATCCAAATTGTTCTCAAAAACAATTTGTGTCCCTAAGCTGAATTTGTCCAAAACTTTGTTTATATGGTGGGGTTTGATAACTTTTAATACATCTATGAAAATGCGTTCGGCTAAAAATTAGTTTGGCAATTATAATAATCGGGTTAGTAATGAAGAATACTTACCAACAAGTACTTCTGCCAATTCTTCTTGTCTCCAACTCTTTAACAAGCTTATTAATTCTTCCTTCTGCCGGTTTTCTTCTTCGATAACGAAATTTTGATTACATTCACCCACAAGTTGTAGAGAGTAATCATCGTGGTAATCATCATGTAATAATCCGTTTGTATTATAATCCAGAGCGTTGAGTGCTCCCTGGATGAAGTCACTAGTCTTCGAAGTTTCGCCTGATGCCGATGGTGGGTCCATGTCACCAGTAGATATCCTATCGTTTTGGTACCCTAAGTCCTTACCAAAAAACAAATGCTATAAATGAATAAGCCGATGAATAAACATATAGTATACGTATTGCATCATGTTATGAAAATATGTTAATTTCAAAAATGTTTTCAATAAGTAGGAACAGTTGCGTCCACGAAATAGTTTACCTACGCCTCTGGGAACGACAGTCGGGGACTTTGAAAATGCCCAACCCACCACGACAATTCACTTGGAAGACTAGCGCTGTAATGCAAATGTTTGCCGACCTGTCAAGACAAATATCAATCGAATTGCAATGATGCAGTCGACCAAGTGAAGCGTCGCGGTGGGGTGGGCATATTCAAAGTCCCCGACTGTACACAGTGGTGATAAAATTCAGAATAGAATTCATAAATATGCCACACGTCTAAATAAAATTGACCTGTTAGAGGATCTTTCACAATAACGTCAATTAGGATAACCTTATACTTATTTATGAATTTTGTTCAGAACTTGATCACCATACTCAGATAAATAATAGGTAGGAAAGGAATACTTTTTATTTTAAACTGCAATATAAAATTCTTTCGTCCTAATAAATATACCTTTAGAAGTTTTGACTAAATGAAGTGGAGGACCCAATAAATAATTTGGAAAAACAACAGCAAACGCTCCTAGGGAATTTGGATCAACTTTAAAAGCGACAAAATGATCTATATACTGAAAGTCCTGTAATTTTTGCGTAAAAAGTATTATTTCCTGAGGATTTCCAACAATTTCCATCAGCTTATGCAACTCTATGTCATTGTTATTAAATATTGCTATATAATTTCCCGAACTATATTCTACGCCATTATAAGTAACTCTAGAATAAAATTTTAAAAGCCCTTTATTTACATTAAGCATAGTAGAAATGACGGTTTGATAATTACCTTCTTTTTCATCTTTTTCATATACTTTTAATGTGTTCATATTATCTTTGCATTTAGTCAATTGATATGCAAATTTTAACTGGTATTTTTTGGCTAATGTGAGGCATATATTTTTCCTGGAAGAAATGCAGTGTGAATAAATTTTGAATTGTTTATGTTTGGCTTCAAATTTAAAGCACCACAGATTTCTCAGAGGACCGGATTCTCGAATGATTCTTGGATAATGCGTCAAGTTGTGAAATTTAGGCTTTAGTGTGTCCTGAAATAAGCGCTTAAAATTGTTGTTATGTGTTTCAATCTTCATCTCTAATAACGTTAAATTTTCTTCAGTGATTTCGTAACATAACAAAATATCTATAATTTCGATCAAATTTATTATAAAAATATAGACCTCGTCATCCGATGGTATTAGATCTCCTATCATCAAAGGAAAATACATGACAAAGGTCATCATCTCCCTAGCAGACATTCTGAGATGTTTTTTTTCTAAGTGTATGGTTTTAATTTCCCCGGATGCATAATCGATTTCTTTCGGCCCATACTCAAATTTGATTTTTCTCAAATTAAGTGTTTCCAAATTAAAGTATTTCATGCGATTAGTAAAGTATGTAATAGCGTGACATAGATCATAATGGCAAACGCCCTCGAATACATCATGCATCACATCAGCATAAAAGTTATGCGTTACATGAAAAGAAGGAATTTTGTTAACAATTGCATCATTTTTGATGCCTGTTTCTTGATAATTGTTTGTATTTAAATCTTCCTGATAATTTTCAATTGTCCTTAAGATGTGACTATTTTCGGTAGCCCATGTTTGAGTCTCAACTTTACTTGCGCGACATAGTCTACAAAATTTATTGGCAGAAAAAGATTTTGAAAATCCCAAGAAACAATTTAAGCCCAAGTTATCACCGTGCACTAATCCTAAAATAAAATGAACACGTAAAGACTTATTGTCATTGTAAGTAATTTCAATTCCTTCTGTCTCTAGAGATGCAAGTTCATTAATGATAAATTCAAAACATTTTGTAATACCATGTTCCTTTATGTCCACTGATTTGATGCACCCTGCAAGAAATACATTTTCCAGTTTTGACTGCCGGGCTGATAAGCAAGGAAAAGAGTAATAAATATTGCAAACGGAATGGACGTTCGCATGTGAACCCAAGGGATTGTTAATTTCAAAATCATCCAGATAAAGAAAATACGGAATCAGGGTTCTAGTAGGGTATTTTTTCTTTTTCTCTTTCCATAATTCACCCTGTATAAAATTAGTAACCTTTGAAGATCTGCTTAAATCTTCCATGTACTGCAGAGTTTTAATTAATTGCGAGTTTTGCTCAAAAAATTTTTTAAATTGAAATTTTAATGGCATTATAGTTCCTGAAATTTTTTTATCATCATATATTAGACTTCCAAGACAATGTACTGCACATATTTGTTCATTGATAGTAAATTCTTGGATATTTTCCAGATAATCCTTCTGTTGTAGTGTTTTATATAACTTGTATTCACTACTGCAATCGTAGTCAGAAAATTTAAATGGATTTTTAAAATTAGAAATTAAAGTGGAAAATTCATTATATACAGGACTATTTTGTTCTAACTTAGAATTTATAAGAGACATAAAAATGTCCATGATGGGTTCAATTAGTAATTCCTTTGTACTTTCTTGCACATCTAACACATCTTTCCGACAGAAATTATTATTATTGTGTAAGCGAAGAACATACTCCAAAACGTGGCCATTCATTTTTTGAAACGCATTCTTGAGATCAAATTGGGCTCTAGCTTTATTGGAATGTTTATTCAAGTCTGACGCTAATGTTTCATTAACAGAATGATTATCTCTTGGATTATCCAGCATTTGATTTTCGATAGTTTGAAAATTTAAAGGAAATGAAGCTGACAAATCAAGATCAGTGGCATTTGTACTCGCATTTGTAGCAGGGGAATTTAATGTGTTGTTTGATGGTGATATACCTCGTGACTCGCCTTGTGCTGCCTTGTGCTTACGGGTCATATGTTTTTTAAATGTATCCAAATTTGAAAAGCTTTGATGACAGTCATGTTCGGAGCATCTATAAATATCATTTACTTTTAAATAATGAACTTCCTTGTAATGACTGACCACTGCTTTTAAGTTATTAAACTGTTCTAGACAAATGTAACAGTGCATCTTTAGATTTTGGATGATACACAAGGAAATGGAAAAGTGCATATAGGTACGTTATAGGTATACGTTACTACTTACCTGGTAAACATCAAATCGCAAAAAACTTTAACATCACAGCACAGGCACTCAGGTTTACAGAATTTCCAATAATTCACGAGACACAATATCAGTCCGCGTGTTTAGGTGGTCGGTACTTGCAAACAGTTCATACAAACCCCAATACCATGCCGCACACCCCCATATAAACAAAACACCCTGATGATCTAGACTAGACTGGACAAATAACTGCATTAAAACCCAGTGGCGAAGTGCCGATTCGCGCCAACAACTGACCTTGAAACATTAATTCATTGCCACAACGAAAAAATGCATTGAGCTAATGAAGTTTTTTATTGCATAATCAATGTTGTTTTTTAGTCAGTGAAACCGTTCCATTGCACCATTATATAAATATTTAAAACAATGAAAACTTTATTCATCCCATGATGCAAAATTTTAAATCTATAAATATATTTCATTAATTAATAAATTCTCTTAGCTTACAAAATATGTAAGAATTTTTTACATCCTGTAATAATATAGTTCGTTACAACAATGAAGTCATACGGAATATCCACAAAAACCTTACATGTTATCATTAATCCAAATTAATAAACGGCCATTCGTAATATTTATTATTTTACTAAACCGCTTGTTAAAACTTGAATGATTTTTTTCGTCGGTGCAATGAAATTTTGATTAGGCCGATTAATTTGAACGCAACAAATGGAGTTTGTTATAATTACGAATGAATTTTTTTTCAGTGTTCAAAAATAACCTAAACTAGGTACATTCGGAATTACTAGAATTATTTAGATTACGCTCGCGAGTTACATGTATTACCTGGATTACCCTTGGAATTATTAAACGTGTTCAACCACTGCTGATTCGCCATTCTTAATTCAGTTTATACAGGCTGTTTTGCAACCGCGTGTAAGTTTTTTAACATCAGATTGCCCATCGAAAATGGTAACGATTGGCACAAAATTGTTTAGGTCGAAGTCGTCTCCTAAGGAAGTTATAGGGCTTTAAAGTCAGCCATCGGGAGCAGTTTTTCTTAGTTATCTCAGGAACGGATTAACGGATTTGAATGAAATTTGGTAGACACTAGTAGCCAGTGAATATACATCCACATGGGGAATTTCGTTGGATTATGACCACGGGATCCCCAGAAAACGGAGACACCTTTGACATTTTTGTTCCGGAAAATGTTTGAAGGTCACGCATTTTAAAAATGGTGGTGTCCGTTAGAAAGGGCAATTCAAACTGCAACTTTTACTATACTTGGTATTTTTTGATTTAACGCGTGGTTTTAGAGATATCCGTACCTGAGGTAACTGGAAAATTTTTCAAGGTCACGCATTTTAAAAATGGTGGTGCCTGTTGTAAAGAGCAGCTTAAACTGCAACTTTTACTATTTTTGATATTTTTTTATTTAATGAGTTTTTTAGAGATATCCAAATAAGAAAAACTGCTCCCTATGGTAAAGCCCTAACTTCCTTAGGAGACGACTTCGACCTAAACAATTTTGTGCCAATCGTCACCATTTTTGATGGGCAATCTAATGTTAAAAAACTTACACGCGGTTGCAAAACACCCTGTATAAGAGAACTGTCAGAATTATTGTTGGAATTATACTAACATTATACTTATAGAATTACTTGCTTTACATTTAGAATTACTAGGTACTGGAGTACCAAATTACTAGAGGATTATGCGGACCGATCTGCCTGAAATTTGTAATTTGAAAAGCAGATTAGACTTTGGGCCAAATCGGTCCACAAAAAGTTCCTTTTTGGCACATCAACTTCCGGAAGTGACCCTAAGAATCTTTTTTAAAAGTAGAATCATACTTTTTCTCAACGGATTCGGAATCTACGAATTTTTTAAAGTTAAAAACATGTATCATACTTGACCAGAAATCAAACCGCGGCCACCCTGGATTTTCAAAAACATCGAAGAAGTCGGTCAGAAAGCAAGATTTTTCAAAACCGCAAGTACACCTTTCACTTTTTTATGAGGTAGTCTCATCATTGGTTCTAAGATGATTACCTGCATCACGTTTTCGGTTTTTTCAATTTTTCTCGTGAGTGGTTAGCTTTTTCGAAAAATTTTAAGAGCTAAAAAAGTTTTAGAATTGAACGGGGAATACGGCCGCATAGGCAAATTAGCAATATTTTCAAACATGAAAAAGTTCAAGGGCAAGTAACATCGGGGCCACCCTGTATAACAGGGATCCGCTTTTTGGATAATGTCTTAAGTACCATCAGTAGTTGCATCTTGGTCTGTAACAATGCTGTGCAAAATTCAAAATCCTACGATACACCTTTCGAAAGATATTTAAAAAGAACGTTTAAAAATGAAGATCTTTGGCGGCTTATACCATCAAGAGGAATCACAATTGACCAATAATATTTACACCAAGCTTCATCATTTGAACAGTAGGTTCTGTGGTATAAAGGATGTGGAGTCTTTCAGACTCACCCTGTAGATGAAGACCGATGTGAAGACGCTGACGAAATAATTCTGGAATACTTCACGGCTGATGTATATGGCTGACCAAGGCTATTTTCAAATTTCTCCTTATGATGTTTCGCACCAAAATTCACAAAACTGTATGGGTAAGGGTAAATCTACATTCACAATTACAAATGTTTTGGGGACCCTCCTTAATTTGAGCTTTGATTTTCTTCCAAATTGAATTATTCCGTCAATTAGGTGACAATTTTGTTAGACTTTGGCCACACTTTGGCATTTGCAACGTAACCATAAATGCAAAAGCCTCAATCAAACCAGTGCACGGACAGTGGAAAACACTATCCTTTTTAATTCCAATGCCAAAATCAAAGCAAAACATTTACGTTCCAAGTATGCCCAAGAAGAGGGTTTTTAACCTCCCCACTCCACTTCACCACTTAAAAAAAGGGACCGTGGACCAATTGCTTTCAAAAGCCTTTCAGCTCTTCAACGGGTCACCTAACCTCCATGTACCAAATTTCGGGCAAATCGATCCAGTGCTTTGGGCTATAACGTGGTTTCAGTGTTATTACAAAATTTCGATTTTTCTACCCAAAGGGAACTAATTTATTGCGAATAAATTTTGTCATATTTCAAACCAGAATTTGAAAACCTTTCTGATGGTCACAATAAATCTTTCAAAAAGTTGTTTTGGATGGTTAAATTAGAGAATAATTTTAAATTTAGAAATCGGTGCGCCAAAACGGCACTTTCCGTGGGGTCGACTGAATCCAAAAAAATTTCAGCTCTTCGACGTGTAATACAATCCCCATGTGCAAAATTTCAGCCAAATCGGTTCAGGGGCTTAGGCTGTACCGCGATTTTAATGTCCAATAAAAATCTCGATTTTTGTAGTTTTCGGTTGAAAGGGCACTGACAGTGAATACTTCTTTGGAAGCAAAATCTGAAGGCCTTTCTTATAGTGACGTGAAAAATGGGGGTTTGCATTTAAAATTTAAAAGTTGGTGTGCCAAAATGGCATTTCCGGTTGCACGATTGGCTCCAAGAGCTTTTCAGATCTAAGTTGGATTATGAGATGCCTACGTACCAAATTTGAGTCAAATCGGTCGAGTAGTTTGGGCTGTGGCGTGTTTACGAACGAACGTACGAACGAACGTACTTAGGGTAGACCGGGGGAATGACGGCACGTTAAGGATTCGTTGATGCTGTGCAAAAACGGTTCGCTTTCATAAAATGATTGAGGTATCAGAATTAAGCCCAGAGTGTTCTTAACCGAATGACGACACATTAAAAATCACAAAACATAAACGAACGAAGAAAAAAATTATTTACAAAAGGCTTACACGTCCGGTATTACCCTAGCTGTTGGGGTAATAGCGGCCATATGTATTTTGTCCCTGTAACTTTAACTGTACGCTGAATATTACGATGTAACCAGAAGTTTTATTGCCAAAAATTTAAATTAAAGCTTAGCTTTATAATTTGTACGGTTTTGGGTGCTCATTCTCCAAAGGAACGGCATTTGATAGACAGTTTCGTTATTTTTACAACATTCTCTATAGATTAACTAAATATCGTCGTTTTGGGTTTATTTTCTTCACTCTTAAACCCAAATTCTTCATCTCTATCACAGGACTCGATTCCGTCGTATGCTGTATATTTACTGTTTAGGCCGGTATTCCCCCATTTCAACTGTCCGGCGTTACCCCAAATGCAACATGTGTGTTTAATTTTTTTATGCTAGACAAAGGTAAAATTATGTTAATTTTAGTAACTTTCATCGAACAAGCAAAAAATGTAGATTGTACCAAAGCAGTTACATCATTTATTTTAAGAAGAAATTAAAGGTTTTGAAACCGTCCTTCAAATCGCGGCACGCTTATAAGAAGAACATGTAAAACACAAAGTTGTCAGCTGTCATCAAGAAACTGCCGGTAGAGAGCTGTATTTACATAAGGGCACTCCTTCATACTGTCGCTAGATGGTGTGACTGTTGGAAAGGTCTAAAAATTGCGCAATTATTCAGGATTAGCTGTCCGATATTACCTCAGTGGCCGTCATTCTCCCAGTCTACCCTACGTACATACATACCGACACATTTTAAAAACCACTTTTTTGAATTCCTGAGACGTATATAGATCCGGTCTTATCTCCTATTCGAAAATTTTAGTGATTTCAGTGACCTCCCTTTTTTTTTAAATGGTGAAGTGGAGTGGGGAGGTTAAAAGGGAGGTTACTGCAATCGGTCTAAAATTGAAAATCGAGATAACGGCAGATGTTTACGTTTTCGGGTATGGAGAATGTGAAAAAATAGGTTTCAAAAAATGTCCGTGTGTCGTCGTATGTCGTATGTAAACACGATTTCGCCGAAACTATGGAACCGCTTTGTCTGAAATTTGGACAGAAGGCATAGTGGCGGACTGGCGGCTCCTGATGAGCTGAACGGCTTTTGGTGAAGATCCGACGACATTTACTCCCTTTTTGACACATCAACTTTGAAATTTTAATTATAGACCCCTATTCTTAACCTCCCCAACCCCATCACAATTTTAAAAAAATGGGAGGTTACTGCAATCACTAAAATTTTCGAATTCGAGATAAGACCGGATGTATGCGTTTTGAGGTCTCATCAGGAACCCAAAAAAGTGGTTTTTAAAATGTGTCTGTGTGTATGTTCGTACGTACGTACGTTTGTAAACACGCCACAGCCAAAACTACTAGACCGATTTGGCTGAAATTTGGTACGTAGGCATCCCATAACCCAACTTAGATCTGAAAAACTTTTGGAGCCAATCGTGTAACCGGAAATGCCATTTTGGCACATCAACTTTTAAATTTTAAATGCAAACCCCCATTTTTCACGTCACCATAAGAAAGGCCTTCAAATTCTGCTTCTAAAAATGTATTCACTCTTAGTGCCTTTTTGACAAAAATGGAAATATTTGGAATTGTTAACGTACTTTAAAAACACGATACAGCCGAAACCTCTGGACCGATTTGCCTGAAATTTTGTAAATGGAGACTGTATTATACGTCGAGAGCAAAAAAATGTTTGGAGGCAATCGACCCACGGAAAGTGCCGTTTTGGCACATCAATTTTAAATTTTAAACATATTCTCATTTTAATATCCCAAACAACTTTTTTTAAAATTTATTGTCAGCATCAGGAAGGTCTTCAAGTACTTGTTCTAAATAATACAAAATTCATTCGCATTTACTGCTCTTTGGGTAAAAAAAAATTAAATTTTTGTAATAACACTAAAACACATTATAGCCCAAACTACTTAATCGATTTGATTGAAATTTGGTACATGGAGATTGGGCGACCCGTTGAAGACCTGAAAGGCTTTTCCTGAAAGGCTTTTGGAAGCAATTGGAGAACGGGAAGTGCCATTTAAGCATATCAACTTCAAATTTTAAATACAAGGCCTCGTTTTTTATGTCGCCATTAGAAAGACGATCAAATTCTGGTTCTAAAAAACTATTCACAGTTTCTGCTATTTCATTGGAAAATAGAGAAAAAATTATTTCTCATTTAAAGGTATCAGGCTGACAGTGGATGGCATAAAGTGGCAGTTATTGTCAAAAAGATGCCATTGCTATTGCTATTGAACTGACTAAATATCTACACAGAATATAAAGATCCAAGCGATGGGGAGGTTCCAGCCGCTTCTCTGCTGCATTTTTTACATTTCCGAACAAAAGGCCTTCAAATTCTGTTTTTAAAAATGTATTCACGCACTTAAGCGAACGTACGAACGTACGAATTCGATAATAATTATAATGTGCCCTTTTCCTAAGAAAAATTCAAAAACGATAACTTTTGCCCCAAAAATGTCAATTTTAGAAAAAATGGCACTAGGGTTTTTGATCCGTCAATGCTTGATCCGTCAATGCAACAGCTATCGAATCCATAGTAGGTATGAAAATGCTTTTTGCTAAGAAAAATTCAAAAAAGGGCCCTTTTGCCACTAAAATTACATTTATCGAAAAAATGTCACCCAGGTTTTCGGCTTCAAAAAAAAATCAGCTATCAAATTCGGTGATAAAAATATACAGTTATACATAGGTTTTTTTCACAGCACCGATTTTTGGTCAAATAAAGGGCACCAAATGTGAGTACGTTTTTGGAAGAAGAATTGGAAGAGTTTTCATATGGTAACACGGATTCCCAGGACCCTAAAACGTAAAGATTTGATGTTTTTTGCGATTCGACTTTTCGATCGATTTTATTAACTTGCTCCGCGAAGCGTAGAAGTTAAAAAACTAAACTAAGATAATTGCCGCGCGGTTAAACCGGAAGTGCCAAGGAATAATTGAGTAAATACCTACACAATCAAGTCCACACAATAAAAAATAACATGGACTTTTCTAAGGATTTTTGTCAGAAATACCTATATTATAATAGGTATGGGCAAAAATTTATAGAATTTTATTGCAGACTTTACACTCGCTTTGTATGTAAGTATAGGCCTAGCTAGGTGCCTATACCTACCTATACCTACACGAACTCAACAAATAGCTTACAATATTCAATTCAATTCAATCCGATATCGTCCCAATTTTGAAAATAATATAATTTATTTTATGCAGATTAGATATTTCCATGCGTGACGACTAGGTACGTTACTCTTATAGAACTTAGTGGAAAACATGCAATTTAATAGATATGTAAATAAAAATACCTAGTCTGTTAGATCGGAGTTTCCATTAACAAACAGGAGTAAATAAATGAACTAGTGTAAAAGCATGCAGGATTTTAATGTTTAATTGAACTCCTAATTAGATATTATATCCAACAATAAATTACAATTACAAATCTCGCAAATACCTAAATCTAGTGTGTGTAGGTATTATACAAATTAATAGTAGTATCTACACCTCAGGCCCCCTCTAGTGTTCAGAAGCCGAACATTCCATAGTGAAAGTGGCGGCGAGTCAAATAAACCATTCGTCGGCAATGTAGACATCATGCGTCCTCCATTTAAATATAATAGCGGGTAATTGATTAAAATTACAGCAATTTGAATGTGCTTTAATTATATATTAATGGTATCGATTTGAGTGTATCATATAAGTGTGAGTGAAATTAGGCGTGCCAATCAAGGGGACATTGACTTTTGTATTTATGTATTATTATCCCATTAAATGGTTAAACAGATACTCTTGTTTACAATAATTTTGTAATTATTCTGTTAAAAACCCATTAACACTGACGCTGATTTATTAAACGCCATGTAAAAGGTACGGTTTAAGAAAATTATGAAAATTATCACTGATTCATTCACCAGGGAAATAAGTCTGCCTTGTTAAAGATATAGATAAACGTCGTAACTTCAGAATTGCTAAAATGAGGTGTGAATATGATTCTAAATATTAGACCAGACAATCAGTGTTATCTTATCTTCGATGACAATCAGTCCTATTCTGATAACTTCAAAATTGTGAGACCTGATGATTGGGGAATGTGACCTTTGTTTACGTTTTTGTCTTGAAGATATCAGGAGATATCAATGTTTTCTTGAAATTTGTCAACATTTTGAGCAAGTGATGGTTGGGACTTCCTTCCATGTCAATAATTCACTAGGGAAAATATTGCCATTAAAATTGATATCTCCGAGAGAACAACGTAAATAAAGGTCACGTTCTTCAATCAGTTCTCTCAATTAATTTCAACATTGACTAATGTCAACCAAGTTACATCAGAATAGGACTGAAACCTTTCAACATTGAAAACTTTTAAAGTATTCCTACGACGATTTTTACAGGTGTTGTCATGGGGAATTCTATGATCATAGGCGCCGGAACATGGAAATTGCAAGGGATAATAATAATAATAACAATCTTGGCTATTTCTGGGTGAGAGAAGAAAAAGACAAAATATTATTCATAATTTATAACAAAAAAGTGCAATAAACAAAGAAGACATGGAACATAAATATGAAAGGTACAAATTACAAATTAAGGAAAAAATGTATTTTTTCTTTGAGCCGTTCATCTTCATTCAGTTTAAACGAATAATTGAAATGTTCATCGGAGCAGAAAATGTCCCAGAGTGAGATATGTTTAAAAAATAGAGGTATACAGGGTGGTTTCTTTTTCACTGCTCGCCATTGGCATCTCTTAAATGGTGAGAGTTACAGAGTCGGTTAAATTAGAGAAAAGTGGGACTATTTTTTGGTGATTAAGAATCTGAAGAGAACTCCCCGATATCTTGAACTAATGGAACTAATCCTGAGTTATTCCAAAAAATTTGAAAATTGCGATTTAAAATAGAAATTTATATCTCCCTAACTATTGATGCTATTTAAATGAAACTTGGGACTTTAATATTTTTGACAGCTGTCAATCGAATGGCATGCCCAGAAATTTTCTAGACCTTCTAAATTTTGAGCAATGATTGATTCTCTTATGGCCGCCATGTTGAATTTTGACACCATGCGACACACACAAAAATTAGCTTTTCAAAAATGTAACCAGCAAGAGCTTATCAAAAATTATTTTAGTGAATTCGTAATTGAGTTATTTTAAACGCCAAAAGGAATTAAAAAAGTTGGTGTACTATTTTTATTTTTTTTCGAAGAGTTTCACATTAGTTTTACAAATTATTCATACCAATTTTAGAATTTTAACGATTTTTTAATAAAGTCCATATTGATTACATTTTTGAAGTCAATTTTTTTCTGTCCCATGGTGTCAAAATTCAATATTACTCAAAATCTAGAAGGCCTAGAAAATTTCTGTGGATATCATTCGACTGACAGCTGTCAAAAATATAGAAGTCACAAGTTTCAGTCAAATAGCATCAATCGTAAGGGAGATATTAATTTTTATTTGAAATCGCAATTTTTCTCTAATCGTATCTCTTACCGTTTAAGAAATGCCATCCTGTACAGAAATTTTCCGGTAAGTGTTTAATTCGTGTCTTGGGGGTACCTACTGCCCCCCTTGCAAATTTTTGAGGGGGTCAAGCGACCCCCTCGCCACCCTGGTTCCGGCGCCTATGCCTATGATTTATCAAATTCGATCGTTTAGTCAAAATCTCTCCGTCAGAATACCCTATAAACGCATATACAAAATTTAATACCTGATGGAGGTTATTACGATTAGCTTAACCCATTGTGTTCACGAGCTCAAAATATAGTGAAGTTCGATAGACTCCTACGTCGGTCATTTCGAGGGAACACTTAAATCCATACTTGACGGAATTTCACAACTCACCCCCTAACCCCGCCTACCCCCACTTCAAAATTTTAAATGGAAACCCCCACTTGTGATACATCATTTGAAAGCTAATTTAGTTGCCAATCCAAAGGGCCCTTTAAGATGCATCATTTGAAAGGGTTTGAAATTTTCTGTCAACTGATCCAAGAGTTTTTTAAATCCAACCATTCTTTCAAAAGTTACATTGAAAAACATGAGCTGGTTCTGGGCCTAGAAATCCTTCAAGTTTATGCTGTAACTTTTGAAGGAGTGAATGTATTTCAAAAATTCTTGCACCAGTTTACAGAGAATTTCAACCCCTTTCAAATGATGTATCACAAAGGGCTTGTAATTTAAAAATTTGACCATAGAGGGCGCTGATGTTGAACGAATATCAAAAATTGTTACAGCGCAGCGTGATGGGATTGGCAACGAAATTATCTTTCAAATGATGTACCTATTACAAGTGGGGAGTCGTCACTTAAAATTTTGAAGTGGGGGTAGGTGCGGGTTAGGGGGTGAGTTGTGAAATTCCGTCAAGCCCGGATTTAAGTGTTCCCCTGTCCGAGGGAATTTTTATATCTCGTCTAGTTGACGAGATATTTGAGGTCGAAGTTTTCGCGCGGACCACCTTGTACTTAGGTATAAACGGATTTTCTCAGCCTCAAATTTCGAGATTTTTTGCGGGTCAAGTTTGTAAACCGATATTAATTTGATCCCTGAATTTTAACTGTACGGGCGTAAAAAAAATTTCTATGCAACTCAGGAGTAAAGCAACTGTCTTTTCACTCAGCGGATTTGTGCACTCCGCCTACGGCATCGTGCGGCGCTTTACTCACTTGTTGCATAAATGACTATTTGTATCTTTTGGCTAAGTATGTAGGTACATATACTCGCATTTAAAAACATTTTTTGCACTGATGCAACCCTGATGAATGATATCCACGGGATAGGCGTTTATCGACCGAATAAAGATCAAACGTGCGCCACGTTGTGCGAGACGGACAGACTGGATAGCGATTATAAGGCTCGTCTTGATTATATGTTTTGATTTTTATAATGTATCTCCAAGACAGTGTAATCACTGTGCTCCAGGCAGGGTGATATATTCGGCTATTTCTCCCAGAACCAGGGGGCAATACTGCATGAGTTTCACCTTTTGTTTAACCTGCCTGATCAACCACGAAACCATCACAAAAATTTATGTCTGTTCCATTTAGGGTAATTCCGGGAGAAACGAACCACTTTGTTAAAAATACTGTTATCGACAAAATAGTGGAGATAACAAAGTCCATTTTGGTTTATCTACTCATTGTAATGTTTCTTTAACATATTCGGAAATTGTACCTACACCTCATACTTATGATTATTTAAAATCAGAAAAAATATTGTCATTGGTCCATCTCTCCCGCGGTATACCATACCATATGGGTAAGACAAGACCAACCTGCTAGATTGCTAGAAAGAGATGAACGGGGTCAAAATACAATATTCAGCGCAGGAGATACCTACCTATACAGAGTAGAGAATACATATTTCAAAAAAATCTCAAAATTAGTCAAATACAGTCGAGAATTCGAGAATCAACAAAATTAAAATCTATAGGTATATGGACCAAAGTCATATCCTGCCTTCTGAGATTCATTGTTAAATATGCAGTTGTTCTGCTAAGGCATATAAGCCATATATCTTACAGAATCTCATGTAGGTGTAAAACGTTAGTTATTTTTGAAGATTTTTCAATTTATTTTCATTTAAGTCGCCCAGGACACCTGACGGTCCCAAAGACGCCTTTTTGCACGCGGAATTACACAACTAATTGCATTATTCAAAAAAGATGTGGTCCATCTATCCGGTTGACGACTGATGGTCCATCAACTATCCTTTCTTAGGGGATAGATAAACCGCATCCAAATCTTTTGATGAAACATTATTAAGAACTTAGTTGAAGTTAGATTTGTTCAATTGTAATGCCACAATTTCCAAGACCTTTGAAAAAAAACATGTAAAAAGGTTCTAACTTGTGTATTTTCTAATCGGAGACAAAACTTTAGAGTATAGTATAAGCTCAAAACTGTAATGTAATTTTCTGATCTTATACAGTGACGGAACACTATACCCAGTGGCGTATTTAGAGGGGGGGCACGGGGGGCCTGTGCCCCCCTAACGCCCTCCAATAGTAATAATAATTATAATTTTCAACTGACGTTTAAAAAACGAATTTTTATTTCTGTAATAGCTATTAACATACCTAGGAATGTTATGACTATCATAACAGACGCAGATGTCAATTGAAATCCGAGCTCGGAGAGCGAGGATTTTAAGACATCTAAGTCTGTTATGATTCATAACATCCGAGGTTTGTTCAATAGTTTATCGGTTTAAAGCGATTAAAGCCAAAATTAAAAAAATGTTGCGTGAATTCGCGTCATTTTGACAATCGAGATGACAGCATTTGAATGGGGTCATTGTTGTCATGAATGGTTAATGGGCTTGTTGTCTAGAAACCATTAGATAACGTTATGATCTGCTTACCAGCCTATTTTTATGCATGTTAAGAACGCTTTAATCGCCTGAAACCGGTAAATAAATATAAATCAACATGGTACACATAGAAAAAGTTCATCGCCAAGAAAAATCGATTTGGAGAGTTCTGGACACTTTGGCCAAGCAAAAAAAATCGAAGAATGCGTATATATTTGCAGTTTTATTTTATTTTTTTTTAGTTCTGCTTACTTAAATTCGATATTATTCATTTTATTTTGGTAAAACACCATCCATAGTAGTTATTTGTTTATTAATAAGGCAAAAAAATTGAATCCAGCCAAGGTAGTAAATCTGGTTTTTTTTGTCCAGTTGAACACATCATTTTTTCACCGATTGTCATTAAACAAGTGCATTTTTACAAAGAGGCAGCAAAAATGCACCTTTAATGACTACCGGCGAAAAACTTATAATTATTATTATTACTATTATTATGAAAAAAATTTTCGCCTGCGGCGCTAAACCCCCCCCCGCCCGCACGTTGTTGCCACCATCTATCAGTGAAGTGTTATTGTGTGCCCCCCCTAAGCAAATTTTCTAAATACGCCACTGACTATACCAAACACAGAATGATGATGATAATGCTTAAACAGAATCTGCAGCAGCGCCAACTGCCATAATAGAAACTAAAATAGTGGTTCATCTCAACCTGTTGTCTATCTCTCCCGGAATTACCTTACGTCAGTTTCGCAAGCATCATTTGAACGTAATACTCTACTTGAGAACCAAAGCGGTTTCAGAAAAAAACGCTACTGTCCTACCACTTGCTAGGACAATATTTTTGTTGTAAGGTCTTTAATAAATACATTGACTGCCGCAAGGCATTTGACTCCGTTGATCATGCATGACCTACTGTGGCGCCAGTCGATCTATATAGGGGTTAGCGGTTTTAGAAAATCTATAGGTATTCATATAGTCTCTATAGTAATAATAATAATAATAATTTATTAAGCAAACGGAAATTAAATATACTTATAACAAAAATTAAATAATAACAATAAATTAAATTAAATATAATTATCTCTTCCGCTGGAAATATCCATCGCTTACTGGGACAAAAACAGCAAGGCTGATCCAACCTGCCCATGTGGAAGGAAACTGAAAAATATATGTAAGCAAAAAAATGCAGCAGAGAAGCGGCTGGAACCTCCCCATCGCGTGGATCTTTGTATTCTGTGTAGATGGTAGTCAATTCAACAGAATTTTTTTTGTGCTTATCATCTGTGACTAATTTCGCAATTTTCTGACAAATACTGACATCACTTCAGACAATCGTCACCCATCACATTTGACAATATGTTCCTTTTAAGGTTAACAGTTTACCACCCTTTTGACAATAACTGATACTTTGTCATCCACTGTCAGCCTGCTCCCTTTTAATGAAAAAGATTTTTTTCTCTATTTTCCACTGAAATGGCAGAAACTGTGGATACATTTTTAGAACCAGAATTTGATCGTCTTTCTAATGGCGACATAAAAAAGAGGCCTTGTGTTTAAAATTTAAAGTTGATATGCTTAAATGGCACTTCCTGTGGACCAATTGCTTCCAAAAGCCTTTCAGGTCTTCAACGGGTCACCCAATCTCCATGTAGCAAATTTCAGCCAAATCGATTCACTAATTTGGGCTATAATGTATTTTTAGTGTTATTACAAAATTTCGATTTTCTGACCCAAAGAGCACTAAATGCGAACGAATTTTGTCTTATTTAAAACCAGAATTTGATGACCTTTCTGATGGTGACAATAAATCTTTCATAAACTTGTTTTGGATGGTGAAATGAGTGAATAATTTTAAATTTGGAAATTGGTGTGCCAAAACGGCACTTTCCGTGGGCCGATTGAATCCAAAATTTGTTCAGCTCTTCGACGTGCAATACAATCCCCATGTGCAAAATTTCAGCCAAATCGGTTCAGGGGTTTGGGCTGTACCGCGATTTGAAAGTCCGATAAAAATCAATTTTTTTTTAATATTTGGTCAAAAGGGCACTGAGAGTGAATACATTTTTAGAAGCAGAATTTGAAGGCCTTTCCTAAAGTGACGTGAAAAATGGGGGTTTGCATTTAAAATTTAAAAGTTGATGTGCCAAATTGGCATTTCTAGTTGCACGATTGGCTCCAAAAGCTTTTCAGATCTAAGTTGGGTTATGAGATGCCTACGCACCAAATTTCAGGCAAATCGGTCTAGTAGTTTTGGCTGTGGCGTGTTTACAAACGTACGCACGTACGTACGTACGTACGCACATACACACAGACACATTTTTAAAACCACTTTTTTGGGTTCCTGAGACCTCGAAACGTGAAGATCTGGTGCTATCTCAAATTCGAAAATTTTAGTGATTGCAGTAACCTCCCTTTTTTATAAGTGGTGAAGTGGATTGGGGAGGTTAAAAAAAACGCCAACATCTTTTTGATAGACAGCAATAACAGCTCGCATAAGCTGTTGAAGTTACCAAAGGGGTGTTACAAGGCAATTGTGTAAACCCCACGCTGCTGTATACAGGGTGTTCGGTAGAAAACGCCCCACGCCATAGCTCCCTTATTTATGAACCGATTTTAAAAAAATAAAAAGCATTTCAAATGGCTGCTAAAATACTACAATCTGGGCGTATATCCGAATTTTTCCAATGTCAACAAAAATGACTAACGACTACCAACGTTTGTTTTTCAAATTGCGACCTGCATATTTTTTGCTCCCATTTGATAGAGGACTTTTTTCTGAATTCATCCATACCATACAAGTCTTTTTTTCTACAGCAATTTATGAGAGAAAAAATTATCAAGTACTGAAATAAATAAATTAAGATCATTTGAAAAATTGCAAGTGTGCCATGAAACAATGAAAATGACGGTTTTCAAACTAATGTCATTTAAGCTATACCTACCTCAAAACATGATACTTAACGCCGCTTGCGAAGTAAGAATGTGAGCTGTGCATCGAACATGAAGGAGATATCTTTGAGCAATTTTATTTGTAAAATAACTCATGCAGCGTTTTATAAAAAACTTTGAAATTTGGTTTTTTGTATTGTTTGTTTTTCCTGCAGATAAATTTTAGAAATTACTACGCGTTTTTAATCAGTAAAGCTATTTATGTACAACTATCCCCCTGTGATGTTACCATATTTTTGATTAACAATGCCCAAAATGTCAGTAATTGTCTCGCTGACGCTTAAATGACATTAGTTTGAAAACCGTCATTTTCATTGTTTCATGGCACACTTGCAATTTTTCAAATGATCTTAATTTATTTATTTCAGCACTTGATAATTTTTTCTCTCATAAATTGCTGTAGAAAAAAAGACTTGTATGGTATGGATGAATTCAGAAAAAAGTCCTCTATCAAATGGGAGCAAAAAATATGCAGGTCGCAATTTGAAAAACAAAAGTTGGTAGTCGTTAGTCATTTTTGTTGACATTGGAAAAATGCGTATATACGCCCAGATTGTAGTATTTTAGCAGCCATTTGAAATCCTTTTAATTTTTTTAAAATCGGTTCATAAATAAGGGAGCTATGGCGTGGGGCGTTTTCTACCGAACACCCTGTATATCAACAACTCAGGGACTCTGGGGCAAAAAAGGCACACCACTCGACGGATGTCAGGACGTTGCTACACTAGGGTATGCCGATTACCTAGTGCGTTTTGCGGACTCCCCAGCTGCCTAAACTATACCTAAGAGCTGCTGTACAAAGAAAAAACTCGAGATTAACACAGAAAAGACCTGCACAATTTGTGATGATCTGCGAAAAGACGAGAAATCCTTGATCACATACTCTTCGAATGTCCCCTGTAGGTACCTACCTATAGAGAATTTGCACACACATTACCTACCTTACCTTACCTGTAGGCCCCCGTGATATCCACATGATCCTGACCAGATTGACAAGAAATTTTGGTGCGGTCTTTATAATTACCTATACCTCGCCAATTGCTTAATGCTTAATGCTTAATGCTTAATGCTTCATCTTGAGCTTGAGCGAATGGTAAATTCACAAATATGCATTATATTAGATTTTTAATATAGAGTGAAGCACGATTTCACGCCCCGCCATTGTGTCAAATACCTATTTCTGCGTTGGATTTCACCTCGGCTGACGCCTACGCTCCTGGGGTGTTTGATGGTGTTTTTATATATATTTTTAAAAAATCTTTCTTTTGCTTTAATTTAAAGGGGCAGGGGCAGCTTTCTTGATTATTGCTAACATCATGTGGTGGATTCTAATTAACCTGATGGTTGTTGAGTCGCCGATGAAACTTTAATGAAATCTTACAGGTAACACCATCACTTTGCAACGGCAAACGCTGTATGCAGGGGCGTAGTGTGTGGGAACATTTATACCTATTGTTGTACCTATATCTTATTTTATTACCATCAAGGATAAATTCGAAATTTTTTATCTTATCGTTCTCTAATCGTTTAGGAGATGCCAATGGTGAGCAGTGAAAAAGGAACCACCCTGTACTTATAGGCATAACCTGTCTAACGATACCATATCACTCTTCTCTCCCATCGTCATGCAGTATAGTTATGTACTTTAAAAGTATCTTATGAGAAACTTCTATACGTACATTGTCTCATCATAATATGCGGTGAAAAGTTTTAATACTTACCTATCTCATTTAAAATTTCATAGAAAATTTTCAATTTTTATCTGCTCTCCGACAGGAATCATATTACTTGAACGATTGATTAGGTCTCCAACCATTACCATTTTATCTCTTTAGTGCCTATGATGTATTTTAAGCGTTTCATCACCCGTGTTAAGTTGACTGAAAATTTATTGAGTTCAGCAATACACTTTGTGGACGAGTTACCACACGAGATTTTTTTGTCAATCGCGTTTCAATTAAATAAATCGGCTTATTTTTCGCCAATCAAAGAAACCAAAATTAAGATTGTTATTGACCCGTCACCATGAAATCCATTCACAAAGTCACGAGAAACGTTATTTATGAACGTCCGGTCCGGTAAAAGAAGGCAGCTTTGGAGGCGTTATTTGATGATTTGGCTCAATACATTTCAGCTCTTCCCAGATCCACAAGATCTGCCCACGTTCCAAATTTCAGCTAGATCGGTCCAGTAGTTTGGGCTGTAGCGTGTTTACAGACACACAGACATTTTTTCAAAAAACACTTTTTTGGGTTCCCAGTATCCTAAAACGTAAAGATTTGATGTTTTTGGCCGTTAATATACCGCCCTGACTGTTTTAGCTACTGCGTAGACTAACTCTCTTCATGCACTGGAATTATTGAAATCATGAATACGTTCGTATACGTTTGTAAACACGCCACAACCTTAAAACTACTAGACCGATTTGGCTGCAATTTTGCACATGGAGATTGTATTACACGTCGATGAAACTGAAATTTTTTTGGATTCAATCAACCCACGGAAAGTGCCGTTTTGGTACACCAATTTCCAAATTTAAGATTATTCTCATTTAAGCATATACAAAACAAGTTTTTATTTATTGTCATCACCAAGAAAGGAGTTTAGCTTCGGTTTTGGTGATGAGCACATTGTGTTCGAAACGCGTCAGCAGTGAAAATCAAGTGTTTCGGTGTAGTATGGGGGTGTTCCTAGTGATAGTATAAGAAAGGTCTTAAAATTCTAGTTTTAAATAAAACAAAATTCAGTCGTATTAATAACCTTTGGATATAGAAAATTCGAAATGTATAATAACACTAAAACCACGCTATAGCCCAAACTTCTGGATCGATTTGGTTGAAATTTGGTACATAGAGATCAGGTGACCCGTTGAAGAGCTGAAAGGCTTTTGGGAGCAATTGGCCCACGGGAAGTGCCATTTATCGTTACTACGAAAGCACTGGAGGGCCACACGAGTTTCAAGATTTGAGATAATTTTCTCAAGGGCTTGAGATATTTTCTCAAGGACTTGAGATACTTTCTCAAGGACTTGAGATACTTTCTCAAGGGCTTGAGATATTTTCTTAAGGGCTTGAGATACTTCCTCAAGGGCTTGAGATACTCTCTCAAGGGCTTGAGATACTTTCTCAAGGGCTTGAGATATGTTCTCAAGGGCTTGACATATTTTATTAACCGAGAGCTTCTCAGAACGATGTGCTTCGCCTTTTTGTTCACTTTTAAACTTATAAACTTTTGCTTATGCCGGGATATACAGGGTGGGTAACTTTTCGATGCTCACCATTGGGATATCCTAAACGGTAAAAGATACGGAGTCGGTTAAATTAGAGAAAAGTTGCGCTATTTCTTGGCGATTAAGAATCTGAAGAGAATTCTCCGATATTGTAATTCGTTCCTGAGTTATCACAAAAATCTGAAAATTGAGAATTTAAAGAAAAATTAATATCTTCCTAACGATTGATGTTATGTAAATGAAACTTGGAACTTTTATATTTTAGACAGCTGTCAATTGAATGACACTGATAGAAATTTTCTAGACCTTTTAGATTTTGAATAAAAACAGTCAACTATTCTTTTCCTTATGGGCGCCATATTGAATTTTAACACCGCATGATACACAGAAAAATTAGCTTCTCAAAAATGTAACCAACATTGACGTCTTTGAAAAAATATGTGAAAGCCTGAGTCACACGACCGCAAGACGTAATTTATTACTGTTGAATTCAATTTGTTTTCACATGTTATAAGAGATTAAAGAAGTCGGCGTGCTTTTTTGCAATTGTTTTTCATCTAAGTAACTATTCATACCAATTTTCAAATTCTGACATCTGTCAAAAAAAGTTCATGTTTAATACATTTTTGAAAAGCAATTTTTTTGTGAATTTGATGGTGTCAAAATTCAATGTGGCGGCCATAAAAGAATCAAAAGTTGACTGTCGTTATTCGAAATCTAGAAGACCTGGAAAATTTCCGTTAATACCATTCAATTGACAGCTGTCAAAAATATAAACGTTCCAAGTTTCATTTAAATAACATCAGACGTTAGGAAGATATTAATTTTTCTTTAAATTGGCAATTTTCAGATTTTTTGTGATAACTCAGGAACGAATCAAAATATCGGGAAATTCTCTTCAGAATCTTAATCACCAAGAAATAGCGCAACTTTTCTCCAATTTGAACTACTCTCCATCTATTATGGTTTCTGAGATACTAATGGTGACCATCGAAAAATTACCCACCACAGAAAACGCTATATAAACAGGTAGGTAGATTTCTATGTACCTATGTATAATATTGTAAATGATACAAACTAGTATGAGTAGCTATGTTGCTAAATTCTAAATTTTAGAGCTTATGCCTGAGGACATCGATAATTTTACAAAATATTACTTTCTAATGGGGTTAAGCTACAAGGAGATATTGTCTTTTTTACGCCTACAACATGATCAAATTATTAGTCTGCTTACTCTCAAACGCAAATTAAGGCAAATGAATTTGTACAGAAGAACATATTTCTCTGGGTTAGCGGATGTAATAGATTTTATTCAAAAAGAGTTGGAAGGCTCTGGGCAACTCGCAGGATACAGATGGATGCATCTAAAGTGCATCCAGGATGAACTTGCGGTGTCTCAAGCCCTTGAGAAAATATCTCAAGCCGTTGAGAAAATATCTCAAGCCGTTGAGAAAATATCTCAAGCCCTTGAGAAGATATCTCAAGCCCTTGAGAAAATATCTCAAGCCCTTGAGAAAATATCTCAAGCCTTTGAGAAAATATCTCAAGCCCTTGAGAAAATACTCTCAAGATCTTAAGAAAATATCTCAAGCCCTTGAGAAAATATCTCAAGCCCTTGAGAAAATTATCTCAAATCTTGAAACTCGTGTGGCCCTCCAGTGCTTTCGTACGTTGCTGTAGCACAATCCTGATGACACTGGCATTTTGACGTATGCATTTTGATTGTTATTGCGGTGTTGCATTGTTGTCATCAATTGCTTTGGAAGAGGTCATTGGACAAGTGGCTAAAGCAATCGCTTTTTGTTCAATATGTATCTGTCATTGTCATTTGCACCAAAAGTTTTATCGTATATCGTGCGTAGGCCTGCGACTTTTAATTGATATATCGATATACCGAAATATCGATATATCGATATATCGATAACATATCGATAATATATCGATATATCGATATACCGATATATCGATAAGTTATTGATATATCGATATAGCGGTATATCGATAACCGGTGTCCCGTATATCGATACATATAATGATACTTCTGAAGTTCTGACTTCTTTTAAATGTAGGAGTAGGTATTCGGCCTGACTCAGTCATTTGTTGACAACTGGCTAACATTGAAATGAATTGACAAAACTGAAGAATATTTGCGCATACGTCTTGGAGATATCAATATTTTCGTGCAGTGTATAAACAATTAGTATACAGGGTGTCCTGGAATTATAATGCCAATGCTTAACCAGAGCTTCCTTACGTAAAAATATGTCGAAATGTTCCTATCAAACATATGCCAAAAGTCAATCGTTTCCGAGTTATTGGACTTAGAATGTGACCCATTGAACATGGTTTTTTGTTAATATTTCAGAAACCACTTTATCTACGGTTTTCATATTTTGCAAACTTTATTAGCTCTTGAGTACCTATGTTTCGGTACATTTTGTTTATTGATCAGTAAACGACAAGGGCCGGATTGGGAGGGTGCCCCAGAGAAATTTTCGTACAAAAATGAATTCGACAGAAATAGCTGTCAGGTATCCACTTTTTGTGATAAAGCAACTCAAAACTAAACTTTTTTCACCCTTGAGATTTTTTCGTTCACGCGACCGTTTTTGAGAAAAAAATTAAAAATCAAAAATTGTCGTCGCAAATTTTCACATTTAGGGTACAGAAATAAAATCAAAAATGTAGTTAACTATTGGAAACGACAGATAAACAAACTTGACAAGCCAGTAATTAATTTTTACAAATTACGGGTTGTTTATCTGTCGTTTCCAATAGTTAACTACATTTTTGATTTTATTTCGGTAGGTACCCTAAATGTGAAAATTTGCCACGTCAATTTTTGATTTTTAATTTTTTTCTCAAAAACGATTGACTTTTGGCATCTGGTCGATAGGAACATTTCGACATATTCTTACGTAAGGAAGCTCTGGTTAAGCGTTGGCATCATAATTCCAGGACACCCTGTATAAATAATTTAAACAAGTGATGGTAGGAACTACTATACTTATTTAAACGACTTGTAGAAAATTGGACATCGCAACGCAACTGATGTTTTTCAAAGCGCCCTTGGGCCCTAATATCGTTTATTTTGAATCCTACGTTATTTTCCAGGGCACAACGTAAACAATAATGCTTGAGCGCTCGAATCCAATCGATTCAATCAATAATTGATTTCAATATTATTAACTAACTAACATCAAGAAACTACAGAAAAAGACCTATCTAGCTCTTAAAACTAAGATTACTCGATTACAGATATGATACTGTAACGATATCGATACAATAGTATAAGTACCGATAAGGCGATATATATCGGTATATCGATATATCGATAAATCGGTGTATCGATATATCAGTATATCGATATATCGGTATATCGATATATCGATACATCGGTATATCGATATATCGGTTTATCGATATATCGGTATATCGATTAAATTTTAAATATCGATATTCGATATTCAAATTCCGATATCGCACAGCCCTAATCGTGCGTATCGTATCGTATCGTATCGTATACAGTGCGAGTGTAAAGTATAGAATAAAATTCCTTAAATTTTTGTCCTTGATTTGTGGCAAAAATCCTCGGACAGGTCGATTTTATTTTTGTAATGCGGACTTGATGGAGGGGGCAGTTGTTTTCTCACACTCCCGGTTTAACCGGAAATGGCCTCAACTTAGTTCTCTCAAATGGAATGACACTTTTTTCTCGACGGATTCGGAATCTACGATTTTTTGTGAGTTCGAAACTTGTATCAGTTGTATCAGCCCAGATTTTCAAAAACATCGAAGAAATCTTTCAAAAATCAAGATTTTTGAAAATCGCAAGTACACGTCAACCTTATTTTTTTGTTACAAATTCAACTGCGCGATTACATTTAAAAAAATATATTTTTGCTATTTTTGCATATTCTGAAAAGTTGAAAAATTTGAAAAAACAAAGACAAACAATAGGAAATTAAATTGCGCAGTTGAATAATTGTTGGTGTTTCAAATGGGGTCTTGAAGAGTTCAAATCTGATTGGTCCTCTTAAATCTCTTATACATTATATCTGGAGAAACCCGGAAATTTTCCAAAACACGGATCGACTCAGAATTTAGTGCTGACTACTCCATGGTGCGAGCGTTCTGAGAGACCCTGTATATCTAAGAATACGAATCCAGTCGAAAATCGAGTGCCCATCATAAGTATTACCTAAAATGGATCAATTATTAGATCTTTTATGTAAATAGGGATTACGTGTGGAGAAACAATTTGAGTTAAAATAATTTCCGCGTAAATGCGTTTTTTCATCGTATACAATTTTTCTTATCGAATAGTTATTATTGAATAAATTGTTCAATTATTACTAATCCATTTAGACGTGTCCGATGGGTTGTCTGTTTGACACATGTCATATTACCGCACGCATTCTTTGCGACCATATGGTTATACGTATAGCTCTTCTTTATATTTATTTTGTTTGTTCAGACACCTTTCCATTGGTCTGGTTGGACCACGCCTACCACCCACACACTCTAACGATGGCCCTTCTGATATAAGACCGAAGTCAAAATATTCCATTTTAATTAATTTTCATGGATCGATGGTTCTGATTAATTTTTTATGCCAAATAATAATCTGGTGGTCAGGAATTTATCGTTGATTTTCAATCTAAAATAACATACCTACCTATATCTAGTATGGAAGAAATAATATTTAGATTCGAATGGTTAGAGCTAAGGTATAAGGTGAGCATCAAGTTCGATGTAGGAGCAGGCAAACAGACAGGGCTTGCCCATGGGCTATAATTATAGTAATAACAGATTCACTAGCTATAAAAGCCGATATTACAATTTCCATATTTCTTAACAGAATGCGTTTATGTATAGGTATAGGGAGGTATCTCTACCTACCATCAAAGACTTGATTTGGGTGTGATTTTATTTCTATTCACCATCATCCACCTCTGCTAAAATTATGCCTGCAGCAATAAAATTAGTAAGCATACCTATCATAACTATTTTATTGATGAGCAGATTGATCATATAAGTAGCATTAGGTATATAGGTAAATTAAAACAGCCAGACTTAAATATTTATTTTTTATTAGGTATAATAAGTACATCTAATACCTACCTAAGTATATATGTGTATATACTTAATCATGTACTTATATGTAGGGGAGACCCGGATCAATTGTAACAGATTTTAGTCTTTTGGTTTTAACTTCGCAAACAATTAAGCTATTAAGCATCTAATTCTTAAGTAAAAATACAATAAATAAAGGAAAAAAAAGACGAGTAAAAACTTAATTTGTTTATTGTCCTGACTCATGATGATAAAACGTAGACGTACAAAAACATTCCGGGATGAAAGTGATATATGAGTATATAAGAACTAAAAATTGTAAATGTTATAAGAAAAGAAAGTCCTCACAAAAAAAAATTGGCAGTCTCGGAGACGGTAGAAAATTCAAAGTTGATGGATATTCTTGACTATGTTAGCATTAAAAACTTCTTGGAATTTACAAGACTTTAGGCATTTTTTTTCGGTTTTATGTATTGAAATACAAACTTGCATTTGAAAGCATAGGAAACAATCTTGTTTTGTATTGATTTACCTGAAACTGACGGCAAAAGTGACAGTATTTCAATCCAAATTTTAAAAAACAGTAAGCTGGCCAATCATGAAAGCCCACTTGTATTCATTTGTATTGAAAAACATAAAATCGAGAAATAACGCCTTTTATTTCTCAATAAAGATTATTTGACATATATTTACATGGCTCACTATTCCTTCATTATGGTACGCAAACGCATGCAAGGCATAAGGCAGCATATGATGCCGCCTCCCTTGAAAGTGAGACTTTCAATAAAAACATATAAATGGTAAGTTCAATTATTGTCCTCTAGCTAACCTTTCAAATAACATGCTTTCCAGTTGAAAGACCAAAGAAAGCCATTTTTTTCGAAAACAATGTGTTCTAGCGACGTTCAACAAGAGGACCTTTTGCATGAGGAATAGACCATCAGAGATAATGATTTCAATACTAGGTATATTTCATGAAATAAATACGAACAGCAAAATAATAAAGAAAAAATGTGTTATGCCCCCCCCCCAAGAACGCACTGACTAAAATAAAAATCTGAAAAAATTTCAAAAGAAAGCCCTTCATAACACTAACCTATATGTTCCAAATTTCAAAATCCTGCTATTTACAATATTCGAGTAATTTTAAGAAAACCTACTTTTCAAGTAACCCCTTTGAAGAGCTGTAGTTTTAGGAGGCATTTTTCGACAAATGTTTTCTGGGACTTTTAGTTTTATTTTTGATCGTAAAAGGCACTGGTAAAATATTGCAGCCTAATTTCAGGACACCCTGTAAGTCCAAGCCATTGAAAGAATACAAGTTGCCTTTTTCAAACGCTGCTCCAACTTAAATCTATATTTTCACTGTTCTTGAACAGTGTTCTTGACTATAACTAAGGGCTGAAATTTCAATCGAAGGTTAACCATCAGATCTGTTAGTTTTCCAATCAAATAAATCCATTTCAAAACTTTCTGACTATATATTTAATTAAGCTTCGATTGAAATTCCGGCCCTAAGTATATAGTTTATCCCGTTTGTAGCTTTTGCATCACTATTTCCAACCGGCAGCCGACTGTCACTGGGTTGCTGTTATTTTCTGCAGAAAGGTTTTTTCTTCTCATGATGGATTCAAAGGAGTTTTCATCTCGGTAGCTTTAATCTTGTGATTTGTGACGGTGTAAAAAAGTTTAAGTTTTGTGATAAGGTTTTGATTTTAATTACCTAGTAAAAATACAGTGGCGGTCACATTCATGATGGATGATCAATATTTGGCCTAATTAAATATACTAATGCACGTTTCCACCGACCGTACTTAACTTTAAGGGGATCTTTAAATGACAATAATGACGTTTATACCATAAGAGAAACGTCATGGGTCATTTTTGAGTCCCATGCAGTTAAGTGATAAGTATGGTCCGTGGGACCGGCCATAATAGTTTAATTGCTAGCTACGTAAAAAGTATGTTTTTTTAAACAAATAAATGTGTCAATTTTTGACTATTTTTGTATATTTCGAAATTTATTGTAGGTAATTATTAATTTTTTTTGAAAAAATGGAAGAATTTTCGAATAAAAGTATAGACTTTTATTCGAAAATTCTTCCATTTTTTCATTTTCTTGTCGATAGGCCATATTGCAAATATGTGCTCGAATTGGCTTAATTGCACTTTTTACAAAAATTGTTTTATGCACAGGTACTTAAAAGACGTGTGGTTTTTGAAATTCATCTGACAGACAGCTGGCAACTAACTGTCATTTGTGGAAATTGGTAGTAAAAACTAGAAAACTATCCGATTTTTTTATTTCTGAGTTATAAAGACACCCTAAATCATCCTGTGACCTTTTTTTAAGAGACCGGAAGCTTGTATACTTAGAAAACTAGGAATCCATTAGATCGGGATTATGTAAATTTGCCTACAGATGCTGTATTTTTGAATTTTATCGCTTGGGTCCAAAAAATATCGTCCAGTTCATGAACTGGAAAATTAGCGTTCCCTGACGATGCCTGATGGAAGAGACAATTTGGATGTCTAAGTTCCTATCCAGTTTTTGAATATACTCTCCATTCATTTTCTATTGAAGTGACAAAACGTCAAAATTTGAATTTTAGGTTGGTATGAGGACATTTTGCAAGGAATTTTACTAACAGGTGGAGTTGGTAGAAGCGATTTCAATGCGATACGTCAGAAAACATATAAATGTCAAAATGTTGCAATTGCTCTGAATTGGCCAGTTTTGAGTAAAGTGTAAAGAAAAATATTCACGAAAAAGCCTCACGTACGTTTATCTGTGACACTACTGCTAACAATAAAAATAAACCCTAGAAGATTTGGGTTATGTAATGTTTTTGCTTTCCCGCTTTTCGATCAAATTGTCAAAAGTACAGACCCTTAAAAATTAGGGTTGTATACAGTTCCAGAAAAATGTTTGTTCTGCTGTAGAAAATGAACGGAATTTATGCATTATCTATAGTTACTGGAATATTGCACGATGGAAAGCATCAGGGAACACAAATTTTCCAGTTCATGAACTTGACGATATTTTTTGTCCACATGCTGTAAAATTTTACATGCAATTAGACAGAACATTTGTAAAAAATCCATTTCTCTGGTTCACGAACTGGACAAAGATATTGTCCAAATATGTACTGTAAAATTTAAAAATTACAGTATCTGGAACCACTTCATGAACTGTATATAACTACTTGGCGAAATGTCGGATTACACCAAATAAGTATACAATATACATACCTATATCTACTAAGTATTGCTTTCGCAATAGGTAGTTGATTATCTATTATAAAATGTTATGATTTATGAAATAAAATGTAAAATTGTAATTAGGTAGTTACCTAATGTCTTAAAATGACTAATGGCTTATCCTTTAAGCATATACCAAGACATATCCGGTAATTGTTATGAACACAGCGAATATGAAGAATATGAAAAAATATAATTATACACATAGCCAGTAAGGACAAAAGTATATAAGTACCTATGCATAGTAGAAAAAATATCTTTAGATGTAATTATCGTTAACAGGACGCGAACGGAAAACAAACAGCAGCTAGACGCAGAAGGCCATGACGTATGTTTACATCAATGTAAAAAATTGGACTTTCTCACAGAGCCCCACGATTCCTAGAAACCTGACACAGTGAGCCAAGAAAAATGGTCAAACTCGCATACACAACACGCGATGTACACTCAACCGCACAGAAATGCACGAAAATAACCATGTCAGTCACGACATGTCCCTCGACTTATCCATTGGTACAGTCCCATTTATAAATTGAAAGGCTGGATACATTTTAATGTAATAATGTAATCAATTAACAACTATAGCACTAGCACATCAGCATTATATTATATTAATTAAGAATTAAAGCTATTTTAATTTTTGACAAGGAAACGCAAAAATTCCCGTACCTATCATCCCACATTGATCAAGAAACTTGAAGGGTGGTTATTTGGATATTTGGGTTGAAGGGCGGGCGTTTCATTCACACGACACAATGAAGGTGAAATAAAACAAAATAAAGTTGTACCTAATTATATGTGGAGGACTGGTACAGACCGTCTGGACCTCTCTTCTCTGATGTATTTTTAATGATTATTTTTTCTTCCTTTATAAATGGGTGGGTCTGTGAATGTTTTCACTTATGTCGGTTTTCAAAAGTCATTGGTTGGAACATGCAGATGCCCCAAGCATCCAATGAATACTCGACTGCATTTACATAAGGTCATGTGGGAATGATCTGCATGTAAAAAGCCATACCTAACAGTTTCAAGGTATGATGGCTCGCCCACGAAATAATTGAGACATTTAATTTTATTTTGATTACTAGGCTTTCTAGACAGCTCGTTTGCTAACATTAGGAATATTAATTTTACGTTTTGCTTAATGGTATTCATTTCCCTGAGGATTCAATTATTTTCAGATTATCCCATCACCGACTTTAAATTTAAGTCACCATTAGATTCCTTGTTAGCAGCAGCGTTGTTTAAATTGAACAGGTAAAACTTTTTTGTGAATTCTTCGAGAAATCCATTAAAATATAATTTCCGCAAGTAAATAGGTAAGTAAGTGTAGTACAATAAATAAGCATAGGAATTTCCAATTTTTCTAATTGCATGTGGTTTTAAAAAAATGTACCTACTTACTTCCCTTCTATAGTATACAGGTTGTTCCAGATTCAGCGTGACGGGCAATATCTCCGTCGTGACCGGTCGTGACTCGTTAGTTAAGTTCTGAATTTTGGGATGAGTAGGTATATACAGGGTGGGTAATTTTTCGATGCTCACCATTGGGATTTCCTAAACGGTAAAAAATACAGGGTCGGTTAAATTAGAGAAAAGTTGCGCTATTTCTTGGCGATTAAGAATCTGAAGAAAATTCCCCGATATTGTGATTCGTTCCTGAGTTATCACGAAAAATCTGAAAATTGCCAATTTAAAGAAAAATTAATATCTTCGTAACGATTGACGTTATTTAAATGAAACTTGGAACTTTTATGTTTTTGACAGCTGTCAATTGAATGGTATTGACAGAAATTTTCTAGGCCTTCTAGATTTTGAATAAAGACAGTCAACTTTTCTTTTTCTTATGGGAGCCATATTGAATTTTAACACCGCCGGATACACAGAAAAATTAGCTTCTCAAATATGTAACCAAAATGGACGTTTTTCAAAAAATATGTAAAAGCCCGAGTCACACGACCGCAAGACGTATTTTATTACTGTTGAATTCAATTGTTTTCACATGTTATAAGAGATTGAAAAAGTCGGCGCACTTTTTTGCAATTGGTTTTCGTCTAAGTTTAGGCTGATTTTGCAAATTATTTCTACCAATTTTCAAATTCTGACATCTGTCAAAAAAGTTCATGTTGAGTTCATTTTTGAAAAGCCAATTTTTTTGTCCATTTAATGGTGTTAAAATTCAATATGGCGGCCATAAAAGAATCAAAAGTTGACTGTCGTTATTCAAAATCTAGAGGGCCTAGAAAATTTCTGTCGATGCTATTCAATTGACAGCTGTCAAAAATACAAAAGTTCCAAGTTTCATTTAAACAACATCAATCGTTAGGAAGATATTAATTTTTCTTTAAATTGGCAATTTTCAGATTTTTTGTGATAACTCGGGAACGAATCAAAATATCGGGGAATTCTCTTCAGATTCTTAATCATCAACAAATAGCGCAACTTTTCTGTAATTTAACCGACCCCGTATCTTTTACCGTTTAGGAGATCCCAATGGTGAGCATCGAAAAATTACCCACCCTGTATTTCGACGTCCGGCGCAGCTTTTCATCAGAGAATACACCCATATACTTCACTTCCGGTACCGGAAGTCGACATCAATTTTTTGACGGAATCGATTCAATTTGACGGAATCGATTCAAGCTTGTCAAATGTAGTCTGGAAAACAAAACCAAACATGTCAACTGTTTGCCCCAGCCATTTTGATTTTATAACAATTTTTTAATAATTCAATAAAATCTGGGAGGTTGGCAAACGTGATTGATTTGACGCGTTTGAGGCAATTAAAAACATCTAGGTTCGCGGCCTTGACACAAGGGGGTTGAAATTAGGGGTTGAAACTCAAAAAAAATTCTGAAAACATGAACCAATAACCATTCCATTTTATAAACCACCCTTAATTAATGAAAAAAACTTTCTATACAGGATGGGATTAAATTCACCAAGCTTGAATCGATTCCGTCAAAAAATTGTGGGTTGCCTTTTAAAATAACAAAATTGATGTTAACATCCGGTAACCGGAAGTAAAGTATATGAGTATATTCTCTGAAAAGATGCGCCGGGCGTCGAAATATTATATATATTCATGCCAAAATTCAAAATTCAACTTCGAGTCACGACGGAGACATTACCCGTCATACTGAATCTGTGACACTGTGTATATGCTGCCGTACTGCCTAACTATGTTAATATTTATTATTCATGTCAATGTCGCACTATTGGGATCTCGGAAACGGCGATTAAGAATCTCTATAGAAAAAACTGAAATGGACATTCTAAACAAAAATTCATAGCTCCCTAACAGTTTAAATGAAAGTTGGTACTCTTATATTTTTGACAGCTGTCAATTCAGTGGTATTGACAGAAATTTTTTAGGTCTTCTAGATTTTGAATAACGACAGTCAACTTTTGATTCTCTTATGGCAACCATAGTGGATTTTAACATCATCAGACACACAAAAAAAATTAGATTTTCAAAAATGTAACCAACTTGGACTTTTTTGATAGATCGTCAAAATTTCAAATTTGGTGTATGTACCTAAATAATTTGCATAATCAGCCCAAACTTCGGCAAAAAAACTGTAGAAAAGCACACCGACTAGTTCAATTTCTTATATGACGTGAACGGAATTGAATTCAACGAAACCTAATAAAACACGTCTTGGGATCGTGTGACTCAAGCTTTGGATTTTCTTTTTCAAAAAGCTCGGATTGGTTACATTTTTGAAAAGCCATTTTTTTGTGTCTGATGGTGTTAAAATTCAATATGGCGGCCATAATGCCGTTACTCAAAATCGAGAAGGCCTAGAAAATTTCGGTCAATGTTATTGAATTGACAGCTGTCAAAAATATAAAAGTTCCAAATTTCATTTAAATAACATCAACTGTTAGGGAGGTATGAATTTTTTTTAGAATGTCAATTTTCAGTTTTTTCGGAATAACTCAGGAACGAATCAGATATCGAAGAATTCTTTGCAAATTCTTAATCATCTTAAGAAGGAGCAACTTTTATCTAATCTAACCGACCTTCTATCTCTTGCAGTTTCGGAGATCCCAATAGTGCGACATTGAAATTGGCAACACCTTGTATTGTACGTATACAGTGAGATTCTTAAAATTTGTAATGAGGGTTGGCCATGAAAGACAATTGAATCGAAAAACGTTTGTCCGATCAAGTTCGTATAGTTCCCAACCAATTCCCTAGATTAAAATGGTGGACGTTAATTTTTTTAATTAATCGAATTTTCATTTATTAAAATGAAAAATTTGAGGATATCTCCACTTCCCCGATCAAGTTTGGCGCTCCCGCCCACCTTCGACCTTGAATGGCACCACGAAACAAGTTGTGCGCAAGTGAGGTTATGCCGGAATATTTGTTATAAATCAGCTGAATTGTGAATTGTGTGAGCCCCTTTTCGACGTTTTGAGTCCTAAACAACTTGAAGAAATGACAAATGAACCGGACTTCAGCCGGCAGTCCGTGGAATTTCAAGAGTCAATACAGAATCGATTGATGTGAACGACAGGAAATCAAGTAATTTTATTATTGTTAAAATGAAACATTCCTCTTAGAAATTTTTAACTTCTACGCTCAAGGCGGAGCAGTATATAAAATCGATCAAAAATTCGAAATTGAACTGATGACATCAAATCTTTACGTTTCCCGTCCCAGGAACCCAAAAAACCTATTTTTGAAAAATGTGTGTCTGTGTGTGTGGGTGTCCGTGTGTCTGTGGACACGCTACAGCCGAAACTACTGAACTGATTTTGATGAAATTTGGTATAGGTATTGTCTGTGCGGGAGAGGAGCTGATTAGATTTTGAAGCCGATCAGTCAACCCGAAGTGCCCTTTTGGCATAGCAACTTTCTTATTTTAAATATTTAAAAATTTAATGAATGCTGCTGTTATTAATCCAATGCAGTGCGGCGTAGAAGTTCCTGCTGTCTCCGAGCCGAGACCGCCTTTTTTTAGAAAGAAAGCAAAAAGAGAGTAATGGTGGACATCGATGGATTTGGCATATAAAAATGGGAGGATGTTAATCAACATCTTTATGAGGTTTCGTCTTTCGACATTCATTGTAGGTCTCCACACCGCACCTCTTTGAAAACTAGATAGACAAAATTTTTAACAAAAGGAAAGATGTATTACATATTTTTGCTAACTAAAATTGGTGTTTCAGGTCTAAGGTTTATTTACGTGGCTTTGGAAATTATAGACATTTGCTACAGGTCAGTTATAATTTAGATTTTATGAAGGGGCCAGTGATTCACTGACGTTTGTACTGACAATAATTTATTATTTATTACTTAATAGTTTTGTCATATAAAATCACATTTATTTGAATAAAGCTTGGTACCTTTGTAAAAACATTTTAATTTGTAAAAATTAGACACCTAACTGAAAAGTAAGTATGGTGTTCGTTAATAACATTTTGCAGTATTTTAAGGTTAAATAATTCTCTAAATAAAATGGTTAGTTTGGAAAGGCAAAATATTACTGTTCAAGCAAGGGCCAACGAGAAGGGAGCATTTCCTTGTCAGGAAAGGATGGAGGTTGTTAGTCCATGTTGGAGGGAAGGAGGGATTTCAGCCGGCAGTGGTGTACAAAATTTTCGACAGTGTTAGTGGGAAATGTTAGACAGTGGTTGCAAAAATTGAGCAAGGCTGTCGGGGGGCTTCACAGTCAGCAGTGGCGTACAAATTTTTGGGGTGTGGAATGCCCCCAGTCAAGGTTAAAAACAGTAGTGAAGGTAATCGAAACTACCACTGAAACTTCGACCCCTCTGCGCCTCCTCCCTGGCAGGGAGTACCTGCTCAACCCCCTTAACCCTGTCTAAGTGCATTAAAACAGATGCAAAATAAATTAATCATGTTATTTGAACGGTTTTATTAACTTTTCGGTAAGTACAGCATATTCTAGGGGCTGCTTTTCTAATTCAGTATCGGTAAAGCCCAGATTAAGTGATTCCACAGTCTTTGAACTTTTATGTTTGGTGTGCAAGCTTCTTTTTGCAGTTAAAAATAAAGCCACTAATGTTCTCAGTATGGATGATTCACTGGCCCCTTCATAAAATCTAAATTATAACAGCCGTAGCAAATGTCTATAATTTCCAAAGCCACGTAAATAAACCTTAGACCTGAAACACCAATTTTAGTTTCCAAAAATATGTAATACATACATCTTTCCTTTTGTTAAAAGTTTTGTCTATCTAGTTTTCAAAGAGGTGCTGTGGAGACCTACAATGAATGTCGAAAGACGAAACCTCATAAAGATGTTGATTAACATCCTCCCATTTTTATATGCCAAATCCATCGATGTCCATCATTACTCTCTTTTTGCTTTCTTTCTAAAACAATTTCTAACAGGAATGTTTCATTTTAACAATAATAAAATTACTTGATTTCCTGTCGTTCACATGAATCGATTCTGTATTGACTCTTGAAATTCCACGGACTGCCGGCTGAAGTCCGGTTCATTTGTCATTTCTTCAAGTTGTTTAGGACTCAAAACGTCGAAAAGGGGCTCACACAATTCACAATTCAGCTGATTTATAACAAATATTCCGGCATAACCTCACTTGCGCACAACTTGTTTCGTGGTGCCATTCAAGGTCGAAGGTGGGCGGGCGCGCCAAATTTGATCGGGGAAGTGGAGATATCCTCAAATTTTTCATTTTAATAAATGAAAATACGATTAATTAAAAAAATTAACGTCCACCATTTTAATCTAGGGAATTGGTTGGGAACTATACGAACATGATCGGACAAACGTTTTTCGATTCAATTGTCTTTCATGGCCAACCCTCATTACAAATTTTAAGAATCTCACTGTATCTATAAGAACGGCTTCTTTCAACGTTATTAGAAATTAATAGGTATTTCTTATAAGTATAATAATATTTATTTAGGCGTTATTGTTTCCTCACGTTGTTGTAAAATGGCTCCAGTAGCCTTTCGTCCATACAAAACCACGGACTAAAATATTTTTATAAATTGTTTACTGTGCGCATCAGTGTGTCGACCCATCAAAATTTTCTTGATGACAAGTTCTGTAATTTTTGGCGTTGCTCCCTCCGCTAGTCTTCCCTCACTTTGTCGATGAAAATAGGCGAAATGAGCTAAATTTGACATAGATTTGGTAAGAGAAGTATCGACATTGCAGCAGAAACCGAATTCATCATATGGAGCAAATTATAAAGAATAATAATTGAATTGAAGTGGCTTCACCATCTAACTATTATTAATAACATGATGGTCTCTCTCTACCTCACCGACTCTCCCGAGGTTAAACATAAAATGGTTACAGTCCAACATCCAGGAAAATGAACTAAAACAATAGTAATTTATAACCCAAAGCGTGAAAGTGATGTTTTACGCCGCGAAGGAAAATATGGCCATTCCCTGGGACGCGTAAAACCACTTTCTCGCTGTGGTTTATACAATATATCAAGAAGATGTAGACGTCAAGTCGTAAAATTTAAATTTGGCATACGTCATACGTCATACGTCGTCGCCATATTGTCCATTTCACACGTTTAGCAGTTAGTATAATTTTTACACGGCTAGCCGCGAAAAGCGGTACTTTCACAGCCCTTCTGAATCCCGAAAATCTCATTTTCAGTTAGTGTAGGAAGAAAAAGCATTAACTGTTCGACTGCGATTTCGCTAAACTAAGATAATGATGTGATAATGGTGTATATAGGAGACCAGGACACTTATGCCGGGAACACACTTTCGACACGACACAATACCTACACCACGTGCCGGCACGTACCTGCGCAAAATTCTGGGTCATGAATTAGCATTGTATTGTAGTTATTTGAATTGGAAACATACATTCATACATAGCACGTCAAGATATCACGATTTTGGTATACGTCACGGCATCTAACGTTATGAATTTACCATTGTTTTGTACGTTACAGTATACCTATACGTATGAGAGCATATGACATACCCTGCCGTGTCGAAAGGTTTGAGACGACACGATACAGCACGGCATATCACGTCTCCTCACATACTGTCAGAATGTAGAGCTTGATACAAACGTCAAATGCTGTGACGTACCATACTGTGTGCTACGTGTTTCCAATTCATATAAAACAATAATGGTAAATTAGTTTCAAAGACTTTTGTGAAAGTACGTGCCGGCTGCCGGCACGTGGTGTTAGGTAGGTACACTGTATATGTCATACCGAAAAACTATATTTCATCCTTGACATAACATGAATATGACCAAAAAAAATCTTGGTGTTAAGTAGGGTACAAGATTTCGAGTTTAAAATCTAAATTATAATGATTAATTACGATAAAGATTGCGGCGAATCATGTGATAAGGCACTATTTTACATCGACATAATTCTACCGTCACGTCATAATTTAACATGAAATTATCCATATACCTATACCTAATGGAAATGAAACTTTCGTCTTGCGCAGAGAAGAAAAAATTCCCCCGTTGTCGTATTTTGAATTTTGAGTTCAATACATAGATATTTACACTATACCATCATTCAGACTTCAGTTTTGCGTTTTGCGCTAATATCGCCTACAGAAAATGCAGTATGATGAGGATTGTGATTTATCGCTCCATTTTATTAAAATAAATAAAAAGAAAATGCAGCACTTTATACTCCATCATGTTCTTATGCCGCCATGAACATTCATTTAACAACGGGCATATTTTATTTGTGACGGGGTCTGCATTGCTAGGAATGGGCCGGTAAAATTACATTATGGTGCACCATCTATAATATAATAAATCATTCACCATCATAACTTCGTAGCCTGTACTTAGCACATCACGTATGATGTAGTGTTATATCAAGTTATCGTAATAATTACTTTTTTTCATCGAAACTCTAACACACGATTAAACAAACCTTCTTCGTTTTGCGTTTCATAATACCTACTTTAGGTTTCGGGAAGAAAGGAAACGACGGACGTGGATAAAAATCAATAGGAATTTTTTCGAATAATCGAACATTGTGGCGGCTTGAAGGCTTGATCTATACCGTGATTTATTATAAACTAGGCGAAGAATCATATCATTTTCTTAATTACATCATGCAGCTAGTTTTAATCATTTTTTCATACAATAATAATTTATCGTTATTTAATCACAATCAGATTGTGAGTACTGAGAATAAATTACACCCCTATTGCTTAATGGTTGAAATGTCCGAAAAAATAACACGGCCTGTCTGCATAGGACGTCCCTATGAAGAATAAATTATAGCGTCTCAAAATGTTTTATTTCACATGAAATAAAATATTACTGAACAAACACATCCATTACTTTAGATAACATGCAATTTTTAATTTATTTTGCTGTATTGTTAAATTTATTGATAGGTAAAATGAGAGGTTATAAGTGTTACTAGAAATGATCTTTTTAATTACTATTTCTCACGATACTCTCCGTTTATGATTAAAAACTTAGAATGCCGAGTACCTACCAACCATTTAATAAAAGCTTCTGAGTTGTTAAAACGTAAATTATTGATACGGGGAGGAATAAATTTCTAAGTCTAATGTGACTGCAATTTGCGCTGGAAAGTGGAAACTTTATTCCGCAGGATTAAAATTTGAAAATTTAATTTTTGTAGAATAAGGACCTATATGTAGGTACCTATCGAAAGCCAGAAAATAGTGAATATTTAATCGCTGATGGGCTCAATAGCACCATCTATAATTTTAGTCAAGGTGTTACCTAATGTGAGCTAATTATCGTGCTGAACCCGTTTTTACAAAATGTCAGACTTTCTTGAGTAATAAGTCTGATATAAATTCAGATAGGGAATCTTGACACCTAAAGTATGAAGTACACCACCTGCTTCCGTAAACTTTCCTTTATTTTGAAAACCGACATTTCTGGTTTCTGATTTTCCGACATGCCCCTCACAAAGCACTAAGTAATAAATATACATACATAGGTATGTACAGGGTCTTTTTTTATTATTGTCCCATTTTAAATTAAAATATCTCCTTTATTACTTGAGATATTCGCCTGAACTAAAAACAAGATAGTAGACTCCCAAGTTTTGTTCTGGGCCTTACTCTTACCGTTCACCGTCGGATCTTAAACGTTGTGGATGCAACTGGCTTTTTTTTTAAATAGGATCCCCGGTATATTTTTGCACGGATCGATAGAGAATTTTTTTCTGATTTCATTGATATAGGGTAGTTGATACCTGGGGTTGATAGTTTTTGATAAAGAAAAATAAATCCTAATCTACCAGAAATGTCCGAAAGAAAATGACAATCATGTTGAAATTTTTAATTTCGAATCTTTTAAGATGAATAAATAAGTTAGAACTGCATGTCAATAGTAACAAATAGGTAAATTATTTATTCAACTTAAAGCATTACAAATAAAAAATCAACCCCATCAGATGTCAGCTACTCTATACCAATGAAATCAGAACAAAATTCTCAATCGATCCGTGCAAAAATATACCCGGTGTCCACATCGCTTGAATGGTCCGCCGGTGATTGCTGATGAGAATAAGGTCCAGAACAAAACTTGGAAGTACGGTACGGTCTACTATCCTGGTTTTAGTTCAGGCGAATATCTCAAGTAATAAAGGAGATATTCCAATTTAAAAGTGGGACAATAATAAAAAAAAGACCCTGTACATGTCTATTTGGAACACCGGCAAATACCTAGATTTGTTCAATTTTAACATAATTATGTTATTATAGTCTTAAACTAACTTACTAATCAGGTACCTATCTTAAATTGAACGGCGATTTGATTCAAGCGGCAAATATGTTTTGCGAAGTTTAGATTATAAAATGAGTGCACAATTTTGTTTTTTAAGACTGCGAAAATTTTGGCGCTTGGATCACTATTGCTAATCACTGTCCAATTCACTTAAATTCATATAATAATTATTATTGTACATACCTCACACCGAAATGTTAGGTTTCGAAAACTTGATTGTGCATATACAAGTGTTTTTTTTAAACTTCCCATTTTATCTTGAATATCTTTGGATGTAAAGAAGTATTAAAATGAAATAAACGCTGATCAACCCCTGCATGGAAGGAAACAGCTGACGGGCGTCTATTCTGTTAATTTTTTGCACTGCCGGTTTAACGGAAAAGTCAACCACGACCATCACCCTAGATTTTCAAAAACATTGAAGTGGACAAGATTTTTGAAAAACGCAAAAACATGCCAACTTTATTTTTTGAAGCAAATTCAACTGCTTAATAATATTTTCCTAATTATTTTTGATGGAGATGTTGATTTTTCATCCATTATTCATATTCAAAACAATCAGATTTTGAAAATATGGGGTTGCTATTTAGGTAAAAACAAAATGATGACGTCATTATATCAAAAACGATTAAAAAACTGAAGATTTCAAGGTCACGCATTTTTCCAGCGCTTCAGAATAACATTTATACCTATATAAACGCAAAACGAAGTAAAGGAAAACTTAACTTTTTTAAGGCAGATTTTTTACCGATTAAAAAAAACTTCGGATTTGCCCATTTGGGAGTCATCCTTAACAACTATTTCTTATAAAATTTTTAAAAAATGCCTAATACGATTTCTCGACTTTTAGCCTCTTTATTTAATCGCAGTAAGCCGAGATTTCGGGCTATCAAAAAAGTGAAATATCACACAGATGCATCTTTTCGAGTTCTCATGCAGAAAAAAAGAACGGATTGATTTGATTATTATTAACCGAAATATTTGGGTGTTTCCACTCAAACTGAAACACACTGTATAAAAAGAGTGATTTCTAGTCAAAAAAGGTCCACCGCCTGCCATAGGCCGTCTATCGAGCAGATATTTCATGAAACTCTGGGATTCCAACTTCGAAAAAACATGCGCCCGGTTTTGCCTGCCAACTGGCACCCGGCCGACATATAGGTATGGTATACTAAATTTGCAAACTGGCAAAACCTACCTGAGCTACGGTTCTGCTTCCAGGAGAGAAAAGAGAAAATTTTGTGTACAGAAACGAATCGTATAGTTTTCCAGTCAAACTTACGATATAAAGGATAAATATTTTTTACATAATTATTATTTTTTTAATTTAGTACTTTTTGGAAATGGTGCGGCCGCCTCTCTGCATCATTCATATAAGCACTAAATTTAAGAAATTTTGACAGCTTTAAAATATGTACTTACATTCTACATTGTACAACATTTAATTCGACGAATGATTTCCAATTTTATACATATTACGTAAAGGAAAGCTTGGATTTTTTAACAGTATTTTTCAATTAGTTTGAGTCTCTTTTTTGTCCTCTCCTGACACTTCTAATATTACAAATAATGATGGAAAGGCAGTGTAGCAAGAGCAAGTAGGTAACTCCCAATATAAATTTAGTTTTCTGATATTCATTAATCATGCAAGATTAGGGAAAGCGTTTTGTGTTGTCAATTGCTAGCGACATTTATGTCTACCTGAAGTAAATGAATCTTTCAAATTAGCAAGAACCGCATTATAGGTTGGTTACTTTGGTTCCTTTTTCACTGCTCACCATTGGCATCTTCTAAACGGTAAGAGATAGGGAGTCGGTTAAATTAGAGAAAAGTTGCGTTATTTCTTCGTGATTAAGAATCTGAAGAGAACGCTACGATATCTCGATTCGTTCCTGAGTTATTCAGAATAAATCTGAAAATTGCAATTTCAAATTAATATCTCCCTAACGCTTAATGCTATTTAAAGAAAACTTGAAACCTTCATATTTTAACAGCTGCCAATCGAATGGAATCCACAGAAATTTTCTAGGCCTTCTAGATTTTGAGCAATGACAGTCAACTTTTGATTCTCTTATGACCGCCATTTTGAGTTTTGACACCATTGGATACAGAAAAAAATTAGCTGTTCCAAAATGTAATCAGTATGAACTTTTTTGAAAAATCATCAAAATTCCAATATTTCTATGAATAGTTTATGAAATTAGTATAAAATGATCTTTGAAAAAAGTATAAAACAGTATACCAGTTTTTTTAATCCCTTTTGGCGTTTAAAAACAATTGAACTGAAAATTCAATAAAACCGATTTTGAAGTAGTGTGACTCCAATTTTAACATGCTTTTTCAAAAAAGTCCAGATTGATTACATTTCTGAAAAGCTATTTTTTTCTGTATCCAATGGTGTCAAAATTGACAGCTGTCAAAAATATAAAATTTCTAGGTTTCCTTTAAGTAATCCACTGTTACGGAAATATTAATTTTTATTTGAAATCGCAACTTTTCTATTTCTCGGAATAACTCAGATACGAATCAAGATATCGCGGATTTCTTCAGATTCTTAATCAAAAAGAAATGGCGCAACTTTTCTCTAATTTAACCGACTCCGTATCTCTTACCGTTTAGAAGATGCCAATGGTGAGCAGTAAAAAAGTAACCCCCCTGTATACAGTGCGAGTGTAAAGTCTGGAATAACATTCCTTAATGTTTGCCCTTGATTTCTGCGCAAAAGTTTTAGCGTATGTGGACGATACACAGGGTGGGTAATTTTTCGATGCTCACCATTAGTATCTCGGAAACCATAATAGATGGAGAATAGTTTAAATTGGAGAAAAGTTGCGCTATTTTTTGGTGATTAAGATTCTGAAGAGATATTTTGATTCGTTCCTGAGTTATCACAAAAAATCTAAAAATTGCCAATTTAAAGAAAAATTAATATCGTCCTAACGTTTGATGTTATTTAAATGAAAATTGGAACTTTTATATTTTTGACAGTTGTCAATTGAATGGCATTGACAGAAATTTTCTAGACCTTCTAGATTTTGAATAACGACAGTCAACTTTTGATTCTTTTATGGCCGCCATATTGAATTTTGACACCATCAAATACACAAAAAAATTGTCTTTTCAAAAATGATGTAGTCAACATGAACTTTTTTGACAGATGTCGGAATTTGAAAATTGGTATGTATAATTTGTAAAATCAACTTAAACTTAGTTGAAAAACAATTGCAAAAAAGTACGCTGACTTCTTCAATCTCTTATAGCATGTGAAAAAAATTGAAAATTACGTCTTGCGGTCGTGTGACTCAGGCTTTTACAAATGTTTTCAAAAACGTCAATGTTGGTTACATTTTTGAGAAGCTAATTTTTCTGAGTATCATGCGGTGTTAAAATTCAATATGGCGCCCATAAGAAATAGAGAAGTTGACTGTCTTCATTCAAAATCTAGAAGGCCTAGAAAATTTTTGTCAATGCCATTCACTTGACAACTGTCAAAAATATAAAAGTTCCAAGTTTCATTTAAATAACATCAACCGTTAGAAAGATATAAATTTTTCTTTAAATTGGCAATTTTCAGATTTTTTGCGGTAACTCAGAAACGAATCAAAATATCGGGAAATTCTCTTCGGATTCTTAATCGCCAAAAAATAGCGCAACTTTTCTCCAATTTAACCGACCCCGTATCGACCCTGTATAATCCATGCTCTGTACCTCTTGAGATTTTGTTCATTCGTTAGCTCCTCTTAGGTACTTAACAATGAATTTTTTTAAATTGAATTTTAAGCAGAAGTGGAATTTTCTTTACTACACTCGACACACTTTCGGATGCCTATGCAGTTTTCGACTCCAGAATCAAACCAATTTGTTTGTGTGTTAATATTTGTTTGGCAATTATTCGTAAAATTCTAAGGAATCCTGAATTCCTTCAGTAACTCTGTCACATAATAGCATCAATTAATCAATTTTCAAAAAATTATTGTTAAGTGTCTAGGAGGAGCAGAGAAATGAACAAGGGGTACAACTAGCATGGACTATCGTCCACATATCCTAAAACTTTTGCAGTGAATTCTCGTCAGCAGGAAAAAAATTAAATTAATTTTTTCATGTTATTATCCTATGCGTCCCAAAGTCTGAATCGCATCACGGTACAACTGCAACTGATGCCAACCACCACCGAAAAAAATGGGGCGCCGGCACCGCAGACTTCGGAACTTTTGACGCATAAAACGTCGAAAAAGCGCTGTCGAATTTTTGAAACTACGGACTTATTCTTTACTTTTTTGACACAAAATTTTTATCTACGTGTAGACAAAAGATGGCAGATAAATCGCAAATATCACCAAAAGTAGCCAATATTTAAGCGTGCCAATATTTCAGTGACCATTGCAGTTATTCCAAAAAGTCGCATTAGCGCAGAATCACGGATATCTTGGCTAAGTGTGGAAAAAATATTATAACAAAAAACTGAAAAACAATGATTTTGATTCGAAAATACAACGAGCATGATATGGGACGATTGCTTTTACTTGCAGAGGTAAAACCTCCCCTTGAACTCTTGGGCTAGATTAATTTATGTGAACAAAGAACTGCAGCAAATAAAGTTAGGCATATACATTTAATCTGTTACCTAGTTGTATACTTATTTAGATTTTACGTAAGTCTGGAAATGTTTGATTTATCATTTTTCCAATCTCCTATACCTAGGTAATGCATACCTATAATAAAGTAATTAAAGTGAACAAATCGAAATTGTGTCTACAAGAATTCCACAATGAGAAAGCGACGGTATACTTTAAAATACAGCAAAGTTAACACTTGCGCCATCTCGTCACAACAGCCGCAACTAAATTATTAAATTATTTCAAAAACAGTTGCTAGGTAGACCTAATATGTATTATTTATTGTTATTAGGTATATGCTTTAAATCAATTTGTAATAAAATGGTTAATATATATTATTAAAATTAAAAGTAAGTATTCAAGTTCAAGATAATAAATAGATAGCTAATAGCTTTCAATCAGTGTAGGTAATTGCAAATTGCAATATTTTCCAATCATTATTGTTATCAACAACTTTTGTATAACCGAATAATTACCTATACTGATATGGTGAGTGCTGGAAAACTGAATATTTTTACCGCCGGCTAACTGAAACAACTATAAATTCTTGGGTAATTATTTCGCATTTCGCATTTCGCATGCATGGTAATAAAATCAGCTTTTTTCAAATTTCGTTTATAATAAATATGTTAACTAAGTTTTTTGAAAATAGAAAAAATCCGTGACATAATGAGGGCCGTAATGTGTTGTGTAAACGCAGACATTTTTCAGTGGCATTATTATTTTATAAACTAAGTACAAATTGCTATACTTATACTCGATAACAGGACTGAAGCATATTATTTTCCACATATTTGCAACGTTTTTGTTTTATAGCCTACGTATTTTTTATATTTTTTCCGAGGTCCAGAAGTTTAGACAGATAATAAATTTTCTTAATATATATCTACCACACCCACATTTTATTACATCCACCCAGGTGAGTTGTCGATAAGATCGGTTATTTTTCAACCAGCGATTCCTTATGGGCAACACCAGATTTCCTATCACATTATGAATAAGGTATGAGGAGTTTTTTGAGTAAGATTTATTAGCCATGTGTCAAAATAATATCTAATTTTAACTGCGATTCGTTGGCTATTCCAGAAACAGAACTAGAATCGATTTTTTTCTGCTTCACACACGTTACACCTCTCCTGCATATTATAAAACTTTATCGCTGGAATAATTTAGCATTTATAAGTTTGCCCCCGAGCACTTCTACCTAAACGTGCAATTTTGCTTTTTTATCATTCCAGTAGTTGTTTTATGCATCCGCTTGGCCGTTTTCTGATTTGCAGAGACATCGACATCGACATCGATTTAATTTCTCCGCATTAGAGTCATAAATTACTTAACTCGTCTTGTTTGGATAACGTTTCGACAAATTGTTTTCTATGCAAACTTTACAAGATCAAATTCTTAGTCCAAAACATTTTTCATGTAGAGCTTTTGCTTTTAAAAATGACCGCAGATTTTATTTTAATTTCATCTCCAGCGTATTCCTTTACAATTTACATAAACAGGGTGCGAGATTAAAACTCCATCATCAGGACGGTATAACTTTGTTATGTGTGGTCCGATTTTAGTGAGCTAAAAACCAAATGAAATTATTCATAAAACACTACAAACTCAAGATGGTTTTGATTTTTATCAACTTCAACTTGAATGTCAACTGGATGTCAACTTTTCGTTTTCAAACGGACATAGGTACCCAATTTTTTTTACTCAGACGAATAGCTAATTTGTTTCTGCGTCTTCTGATGTACAATAACTTATATTTGGTTTATACGAAGGCGTTGAACGGACACGAGTAAAAAATTTTCATATTTTTAACTTCGAACTCGAAAATTTCGACTTTGCACTCGAAATTTCGACTTCGAACACAAAATTTCGACTTCGAACTCGAAAATTTCAACTTTGAACTCGAAATTTCGACTTCGAACACGAAATTTCGACTTCGAACTCGAAATTTCGACTTCAAACACGAAATTTCGACCTCAAACACGAAATTTCGACTTTGAACACGAAATTTCGACTCACAACTCGAAATTTCGACTTCGAACTCGAAATTTCCACTTTGAACACGAAATTTCGACTTCGAACTCGAAATTTCAACTTCAAGCTCGAAATTGAATCTACTGCGCAAGTCCTACTTCCTAACTCGAAAATTTTATTAATGCGCATGTGCGAACTTCGAACGGCGCAAGCGTCGCACATCAGATGGTCTGTGGTTTGTTTGTGTGCCGTGTACCATCTGATGTGCGACGGTTGCCCCGTTCGAACTTCGCACATGCGCATTAATAAAATTTTCGAGTTAGGAAATAGGACTTGCGCAGTAGATTCAATTTCGAGTTCAAAGTCGAAATTTCGTGTTTGAAGTCGAAATTTCGAGTTCGAAGTCGAAATTTCGTGTTTAAAGTCGAAATTTCGAGTTCGAAGTCGAAATTTCGTGTTCGAAGTCGAAATTTCGAGTTTGAAGTCGAAAATATGAAAATTTTTTACTCGTGTCCGTTCTACGCCTTCGTAGGTTTATAATTAGTTCTGAAAATAATTATAAATTTTTGCCAAAATTACAATATTAACCTCCCCAACTCCAACAAAATTTTAAAAAAATGGGAGGTTACTGCAATCACTAAAATTTTCGAATTCGAGATAGCACCAGATCTTCACGTTTTGAGGTCTCAGGAACCCAAAAAAGCGGTTTTCAAAATGTGTCTGTGTGTGTGTACGTACGTTACGTACGTACGTTTGTAAACACGCCACAGCCAAAACTACTAAACCGATTTGTCTGAAATTTGGTGCGTAGGCATCTCATAACCCAACTTAGATCTGAAAAGCTTTTGGAGCCAATCGTGCAACTAGAAATGCCATTTTGGCACATCAACTTTTAAATTTTAAATGCAAACCCCCATTTTTCACGTCACGATAGGACAGGCCTTCAAATTCTGCTTCTAAAAATGCATTCATTCTTAGTGCCCTTTTGACCAAAAATTTAAAAAAAAAAGATTTTTATCGGACTTTTAAATCGCGGTACAGCCCAAGCCCCTGAACCGATTTTTCTGAAATTTTGCACATGGGCATTGTATTGCACGTCGAAGAGCCGAACAAATTTTGGATTCAATCGGCCCACGGAAAGTGCCGTTTTGGCACACCAATTTCCAACTTTAAAATTATTCACTCATTTAACCATCCAAAACAAGTTTTTGAAAGATTTATTGTCACAATCAGAAAGGTCTTCAAATTCTGGTTTTAAATAAGACAAAATTCGTTCGCATTTAGTGCTCTTTGGGTCAAAAAATCGAAATTTTGTAGTACCACTAAAAATACACTATAGCCCAGATTAGTGAATCGATTTGGCTGAAATTTGCTACATGGAGATTGGGTGACCCGTTGAAGACCTGAAAGGCTTTTGGAAGCAATTGGTCCACGGGAAGTGCCATTTAAGCATATCAACTTTAAATTTTAAAGCAAGGCCTCCTTTTTTATGTCGCCATTAGAAAGACGATCAAATTCTGGTTCTAAAAATATATTCACAGTTTCTACCATTTCAGTGGAAAATAGAGAAAAAATTCTTTCTCATTGAAAGGGAGCGGGCTGACAGTGGATGACAAATTCTGTTGAATTGACTACTATCTACACAGAATACAAAGATCCACGCGATGGGGAGGTTCCAGCCGCTTCTCTGCTGCATTTTTTTTTAATAAAAATTTTCGAATGTGGTGTGGATCTGATAGAAACTTAATAAAACATTTAAAATATGTTATTTTCTAACATGTAAAATGCATTTCGAGAATTTTTTCCGCGGCACACTTGAAAATTTAGCATAAAAGGATTGAAATCTTGACTATAATTTTAATTATTTTCACAATTTATTATGAACCAAATTCAATTTATTGTACATGAGACGACGCAGAAAAAAATTAGCTATTAGACTGAGTAAAAAAATTGAGTGTCCATTTGAAAACGAAAAGTTGACATCCAGTTGACATTCAAGTTGAAGTTAATAAAAATCAAAACCATCATTAGTTCTTTAGCTCACTAAAATTTGACCATAAATAACAAAGTTATAGCGTTCTGGAATTTTAATCTCGCACCCTGTAGACATGATTAGAAATATATTGTTGTATAAAAGGTAATTAGTATATTGAAATTTCAGAAGAATCTTTTTTTGGTTGAAGTTGACCATAAGGTATCAAAAATGTCAAAAACTTTTGCAATGCCGCAAGGTAAAGAGTCGGTCTTTCAGTGATGCTTGGGTAACTCTCATGGAACAATTACGGAGTCAACATTACCTAATTGGTTGTACTTATGAAAATTAACCATATAAAAGTTGGGAGATCATCAAGTATTACATATATCTACCTATTCATATACCTAGGTAAGGGAAAGTGCTGTACCTGGGGACGGTTTTTGCTTTTTATTTTTTTTAATTTTTGGTGAGCATTTTTTGTGTAGGTATTTTAAAAGCGGCATCTGATGAATAGGTCATATTTCAAGATGACCTACAGAATTAATAATATTTCTACTTGTACTTTTCTATGTAAAATAAAATAATGTTTTAGGCGTTGCAACATGGCCCTAGGTTCGCTCTTAGCACGTACTTGGTGACAACTTGTCGTGAACCTGCGTATACACACCATATGTCAGCTTTCTAGATTAATCAGCAGTCAATCCACAATGAAGATGAACTGGTTACAAGTAATCTGATTATTCATTTTCTTTTTCACTTGAAAAAATTGTAGTTCCCAATTCCCAATTCCGCATTGTAGTTCCCAATTCCGCATTTTAGTAAAATATCTCTTTTAAACAACAATTTAGTATAGAATGTCGTATAATGTGAACTTAAAGTGTATGCCACACAATTTGTATTTTTTTCTCAATTAATTCACTTATTTAACATTTTCTTTTCGTCAAATATTTTATTTCGTCATCATATCTTAATTATGTTCATGTATAGGCTTTGCCTCTATGTATAATGCCTTTTTGAATAATAATAATAGGTACCCTCAAATGTATTGTAGGCCACGAAATTCCAATACAAAAGTGATCGAAGAGCCCGGTAGTTGTAAAACTTTAGCTTAACACATTCCATAATTTTTTGGAATTTCTGACGGAGCGGACTTAGTGGAGCCATCTTTGGAGAAGATTAAAATTGTCTCATATTGACCTCCCCACTCCACTTCACCACTTAAAAAAAGGGAGGTTACTGCAATCACTAAAATTTTCGAATTTGAGATAATACCAGATCTTCACGTTTTAAGGTCTCAGGAACCCAAAAAGTGGCTTTAAAAATACGTTTATATGTGTGTGTATGTACATTCGTACCAGACCGATTTAGCTCAAGTTTGGTACGTGGGCATCTGATAACCTAACTCAGATCTGAAAAGCTTTTGGAGTCAATCGTGCAACTGGAAATGCTATTCGGCACACCAACTTCTAAGTTTTAAATGCAAACCCCCATTTTTTACGTCACCATCATAGCAAAGGCCTTCAAATTCTGCATCTAAAAATGTATTCACTCTCAGTGCCCTTTCGACCAAAAGTTAAAAAAAAATAAGATATTTATCCGACTTGAAAATCTATTGGTACAGCCCAAGCCCCTGAACCGATTTGGCTGAAATTTTGCACATGGGGATTGTATTACATGCCAAAGAGCCGAACAAATTTTGGATTCAATCGGCCTACGGAAAGTGCCGTTTTGGCACACAAATTTCCAAATTTAAAATTATTCTCTCATTTAACCAACCAAATAAGTTTTTGAAAGAGTTATTGTCACCACCAGAAAGGTCTTCAAATTCTGGTTTTAAATAAGACAAAATTCATTTGCATTTAGTACTCTTTGGATAGAAAAATCGAAATTTTGTAATATTACTAAAACCACGTTATAGTCCAAACTATATTGAATCGATTTTGCCTAAATTCGGTACATGGAGATTAGGTGACCTGTTGACGTGCGGAAACCTCGCGAATAGGGACAATTTTCAATCCTTTGCTTCGCGATCAAGATATAGTAGAAAAAATTCATAAGAGTAAAATGCTGAGAATCCAATTTCTTTGTGCAGCTCTGATTAACCATCTCGCGTTGATCTAACTTTCATTTCAAATAGTTTTCGGAGTTTTTGACTCGTAAAAACATAAAAACTTGCGATGGGAATTTGTGTAAAAGCGATTTAAACTAACCCATTTGCAAAGTTTGTGAGCCACTGCGGAACTTTCAGTATGGAAATTTCAATAAAATCGCGTTCCGTAGGGGTGCACGCTCTTGTGGCAGGAAAAGGAACTGGAGGAGTCATGGTTTCCGGTTTAGCAAACCTCAGAAAATTAAGTAAGGCAAGGCACGACATTCAGCCATCATAAGGTGTTTTTCATTCCATTAAACTTTTCTCCCGACTCATTGAAATTTGAAAGATGGGTGAAAAACATCTGTCCGTTCCTGACGCAAACGACCAATGGTTTTCGGACAGGTCGCCTCTAAAACAAAGAAATTTCAGTCACATTTAGAGAAACCGAATGCCCATCGTTTCCGGCATAAAAAATATATAATAATATATGTACGTCTGTAGACGTCGGAACACAAGTAATAATTATATGTCTGTTGAGTTGGCTGGTCTGCCTTCGGGCCAGGGGCAACAAGCCGCACCACAGTTGCGCTCTATCATTTTAGGCCCAAATTTGTATTTTGTACAAACGATCACGGCGCCGACATAGCTTTTTGATTTTTTACTGGGCGACAAGGCCCTCGAACGATTTTCATGCAATTAGACACGAATAATTGTCCCTAAAATTGTTTGCCCTTTATGGATTGCGGGTGATTCGAAATTATCGAGCCAGCCTTCAGCAGGTGGTGTTGAATTAGCTGCATTTCAGATTCAGAATATGATGTCTATAAGTTTCTTGAAAACTTGTTATAACAAGATCTTAAATTGAGAGTTAGACAAATGGTCATATTCTTATGAGGTCCACTTGTGAATTGTACTGTATAACCATATAAGCTTAGTGGTTCATTTGCCGGCGCTGAAAATATAGGTCGGTACCTATATATACGCGTAAACAATACAAATTATTAGGGTAAAATACTGTAAAATCATAATTATTTGCTGATAGAGAAGGTATGTATAAAATTTACAAATCTCATGTAAGTACAGACATCATCAGGTATTTGCATCCAAGCGGCATACCATTTATTTACCTTTAAAGCATTATTTGTTATAAAATTTCATTATTTCTGACTAGTTGCGCGATCGACGAAAAAATAGTATGTGATGCAACACGAAGGAAAATATAAAGGTGTCCCAGAAAAAACCGAACGATTTATTTGTGGCTATAGCTTTGTTATTATTGAACCGATTTTGCCCAATTTTGTACCGGACGTAGTCAAAAGATGAGGCTTTTAGAGCCAACAAACTTTTTTATTACAACTTTCCCGAACTAGGAGTAATCATGAATTTTGTTACCGTGTTGATTTTTACTAGGCTCCTCACATTTTTCAGTTTAGATAATTTGAATAAAAATATTAATTTTACACAGAAAATATGTTGCGAGCATCTAAAATTTAATACGTAATTCACATGTAAAGTGTCTTTCCATACTCTTTACGTAAATAACTATAGTATATACCCCTTAACCTTTTTTTATGGCACATTATCACTTCATTTGCATTTTTTAACCCCCCCACTCCACTTCATCACTTGCAAAAAGGGAGTTACTGCAGTCACTAAAATTTTCGAATTTGAGATAACACCAGATCTTCACGTTTGAGGTCTTCGGAAAACAAAAAAGTGGTTTTAAAAATGTGTCTGTGTGTGTGCACGTAAACGCCGTATACCTATGTAAGTATGTACGTTTGTAAATAAGCAACAGCCACAACTACTAGACCGATTTGGCTGAAATTTGGTACGTAGCGATCTCATAACCCAACTTAGATCTGAAAAGCTTTTGGAGCCAATCGATCGTACAACCAGAAATGCCATTTTGGCACATAAACTTTTAAATTTTAAATGCAAACCCACGTTTTTCACGTCACCATAAGAAAGGCCTTCAGATTCTGCTTCCAAAACTCTCAGTGCCCTTTTGACCAAAAACTAAAAAATTCGAGATTTTCATAGAACTTTAAAATCGCGGTACATACCTACAGCCCAAGCCTTTGAACCAATTTGGCTGAAATTTTGCAGATGGGAATTGTATATTAGGTACACGTCGAAGAGATGAAAACTTTTGGATTCAATCGACCCTCGGAATAGTATATTGTGTAACTAGTAAGAAAAATATTATATTCTGGGACGATGATGGAAAATTGATGGACGAAGCGCAGCCGAGTCCAGCAACCATCAGAGTCCCGCAATATATATTTTCCTTCGTGTTGCACATACTATTTTTTCGTCGATCGCACAACTAGACAGAAATAATTTAATTTCTAACTATTTTTTAAGAGAAGTACATGCAGGAATATTTTTCCGGTCTAGGCCGAAAAAAGCGTTATTCCTGTACACACTAGTGCTTGTTGCCTAGCAAATGACGCAGTCCTGGAAACGTAAGCTTTCGGATGATAATTGAATGTCAAGAATGCGACGTTTCCAGTACGATCGACGAAAAAGTGCAATTTTGGCACATCAATTTCCAAATTTAAAATTATTCTCGCATTTAACCATCCAAAACAAGTTTTTGAAAAATTTATTGTCACCATCAGAAAGGCCTTCAAATTTTGGTTTTAAATAAGAAAAAAATTATTCGCATTTAGTACTAGAAAAATCGAAATGTTGTAATAACACTAAAACCACGTTATAGTCCGAACTAATGGATCGATTTGGCTGAAATTTGGTACAAGGAAATTAGGTGACCCGTTGAAGAGGTGAAAGGCTTTCGGGAGCAATTGGTCCACGGGAAGTGCCATTTAGGCATGTCAACTTTAAAATTTTAAACACAGGACACTGCTGCCAATTTTTCTACAATAAATGAAACTGATGATGACAGTAAGCGCAGTTTTTAATCCCATAGTTTAAAGTTAAATTATTTACTATATCAGTAGGTACCCCTTGCCCTTAGTGACAGCCGATAATGTATAGTCAGTAGGTAGGTGTAGATATACATACGGTATTATGTCTCGTTATGGTATACCTAGCCATGTAGACATAGGTTTACTTATAGTTGCCATTAAAGCTTATTACATAATACCTATGTATTAGGTATATTATGCATGTAAGTAATAATCAATTTGATATTACCTTCTTCTCTTAAAGTGCAAGTACATATATCTATACTGCCAGGTGCCAGGTACCTATGTCCTACAAAATAACATTAAGTATAAAAGGTTTAATGTTCACAACCTTGAAACTTCTCATTTATGACTTAAGTAATTATTTATTAACTAGGAATTAAGCAAAAATGCATGTAGACTCTTTCCTTAATTATTAAGTATTCTGAGAATATGCAATTTTCATTTCCATCCTGATGCCCTGGGATTGTAAGAAATAACTAACGATTGACATTAATTAATCAAGCATTAGTTAGTTATGCAGATTGCAGACAAACAAAAACAAAAAAAACGTAGGTGACTCCCGGATACCAAGATTGTCATATTATCCGATTAACTGTTCCAGTACCTATTCGAGTTATCGAGTTGCTCCCAAAGCGGAAAACACTAATTTTCGAGTGACAAAGGGTTGACCTTTGTATTGTCCTGTAACTGAATAATTAAACGTTTGTTTCACCCCCAAAATTAAAAACCCTCATCAACGATTCCTGAGAATCTATCAAAGAGAATATTAATTAGTGCTCACCGAGAATCTCTTGACAATGGCCAATTAAAAAAAACGCCGGCGGAAGGTAACAATTAAAAATTACCCTAAAATATATTTTAGCATGAACAACAACCCCCGGCTTAGCAGTAGCTTAACAGATAGCCAATAATTAAACACTGCGTTTAACATTTAAGTTAATCATTAGTTCACTGTGCACACCACCAGAGGGCCGGTCGCTTCGGTAAACGCTCTTCTGCCTATTTTGTTTTGTTTTTGGCGCCATCTTGCTGCAGGCGCATTCGGTAACCAACAATTATAGTCTCGGTGCTTAGATATATTACTACTTCTTAACTTTATGGTTTTAGAGTGTGGACTCGCCCTTTTTTAGTCGACCGCAATGATTAAAAGCGAATTAAGAAATTTACACACTTCTCTCCGTTACGTTCACTGTCTCCTCGACTACCTTCGTTCACGTCATACGTACACAGACGTAAGTTACGGTTACTTACGTTATAAATCTTACAATTTCGCGCTTTTCCAAAAAAGAAATTCATCATAATTTCGTATGAGGGACATTGTTGTCGCCACAGCCGCCACGATCGAACTAAAGTAGGCTGCTAAACATGCTCCCAGAGTAATTTGTGACGAAATAAGGGGAAAATTATAAAATTACATTGCTCGCTTAAACTACACTCTTTATTTGTGGCTGTGTTCCAATTCTTGGGGTCTCTAATGTTATGGCGGGCACCGAACTTCTTCATTATTTGCAGTCTCGCCTTCAACTCGTATACTCATGTCTTCCTTATACTTTGATTTACTATACAGGATTGATACAATCATTCGCCCTTTATGATACACTTTTTGAGCGTTTTAATAAGTAATAATTGTATCGCCATATAATATAATATATAAACTACTATTATACAATTTTTAACCTCCCCACTCCACTCCACCATTTAAAAAAAAAGGGAGGTTACTGCAATCACTAAAATTTTCGAATTCGAGATAAGACCGGATCTATACGTTTTGAGGTCTCAGGAGCCCAAAAAAGTGGTTTTTAAAATGTGTCTGTATGTATGTACGTACGTTCGTACGTACGTTCGTACGTACGTACGTTCGTAAACACGCCACAGCCCAAACTACTCGACAGATTTAGCTGAAATTTGGTACGTGTGCATGTGATAACCCAACTTAGATCTGAAAAGCTTTTGGAGCCAATCGTGCAACCAGAAATGCCATTTTGGCACATCAACTTTTAAATTTTAAATGCAAACCCCCATTTTTCACGTCACGATAGGAAAGGCCTTCAAATTCTGCTTCTAAAAATGCATTCATTCTTAGTGCCTTTTTGACCAAAAATAAAAAAAAAATTGATTTTTATCGGACTTTAAAATCGCGGTACAGCCCAAGCCCCTGAACCGATTTGGCTGAAATTTTGCACAAGGGGATTGTATTACACGTCGAAGAGGTGAACAAATTTTGGATTCAATCGGCCCACGGAAAGTGCCGTTTTGGCACACCAATTTCGAAATTCAAAATTATTCTCTAATTTACCCATCCAAAACAAGTTTTTGAAAGATTTATTGTCACTATCGAGGTCACCATCATAAAGGTCTTCAATTTCTGGTTTTAAATGAGACAAAATTGATTCGCATTTAGAACCCTTTGGGTAGAAAAATCGAAATTTTGTAATAACACTGAAACCACTTTATAGCCCAAACTAGTGGATCGATTTGCCCGAAATTTGGTAAATGGAGGTGAGGTGACCCGTTGAAGAGCTGAAAGGCTTTTGGGAGCAATTGGTCAACGGGACGTGCCATTTAGGCATATCAACTTTAGAATCTTAAACAGAAGTCCCTGAAATCAAAGACCCACGCGTTGGGGAGGTTCCAGCCGCTTCTCTGCTGCCATTTTTTTTTCTATTTCGGATGCCCATAACCTGTTAGAAAATAATTGGTTTTCCATTTTCATAGACAGGTCAATGTTCGCTTGACATAGTCGACGATTGTTGGACTACAATCTTAGAGAATATCCTGAATTCATGTATTCCTGAAAATAGTGGAAATAAGACTTGGAACTCTTGGAAGGCACTTTTTATTTCATGTGAAAAACAATAATTGTTAATTTGAAAATTCCTGGTCGTCCTTCTCGTCGATCGGGGGGGTCTTCCTTCATTTGAATTTTCTTCATATTATTTTTACAGGATCAGTGTAAGTATGTTTATACCAAATTATTTGATAAAACACTATATTAAATTAAATACTAAGTTGAAGCTGATTCTTGGGGTACCTACCCTTTGCGGGGGCGTAAGTCCCAGAGGCTCTATTTTAGGACAAAATGCAGTTTCTACTTTTCGCCTTATTTTCACCTAACCTATGGTTAGGTGTTGGCACCATGTTCTTGAAACACCCTGTATAAGATTGAAGAGCTGAGTATAGTGCTTGAAGTGAGTCGCGGTGACGTGACGGGAGAAGTCTGCTGGTATAGCAATTTATTGACAGTTGTAGCAGTGTTAACTTCCATTCGGTGCTATTCTGTAACCCGTGAGCAAATTGGCAAGGTTAGCAATATTGGACTATCCTGATTGGTCCCACCCTAGCAACACGACATTGTTAGAGCCATCAACCTGCTCACGAGTTACAGAATAGCCCTGATTTTCTGTGCAACGTTTTCTTTGGTTTGTTATTATTATTTTAATAATTCCAGGGCGTGATGGAAATCAGTCTAAACAGTAGGCAAAACCTGACTGTATTATCGGCTATCAGTGTTGACATTGCTGTAAATGCTGTGGACACAAGAGTGACAATTAATAACAGATTAAAACTAATCATATAACACTAAAATCAATAACTAATCAAAGTTTTTTAATTGATCCATGTTTCGCTCAAAATATAAGCTCAGTGGATTGAAATTTTATTAATAACTAATCTGTCACAAAACCGCCCAAGAGCCTACCAGAGTTAAAGTGAGTTTTCACTTCGGTTGAAAATTTTGAACATTTTGAAAAGTTGATACAGATACCTATTCACAAAAGCTCTCCCGAAGTCGAAGCATAAAAGTTTTTTCAAATCGTGAGGAGAGTTGGAAGTTGGAAATGTTTCAAAAATCTAGAAGATAAAATTGTTGATGGAGGGAAGTAAGTGTATTAAAAAATTGAATAATTGATATCAGGCACGTCTCAACAAGCGAAATGGTTGCAGATATATCCACAGACAGAGGTATTCACAAAAGCTCTCTCGAAGTCGAAGCATCAAAAAATTTGCAAATCTCGACTCGGAGGGAAAGTTGGAAATGGTTGAAGAATCTATAGAAGATAAAATTGTTGATGGAGGGAAGTGTTGCTGAAGATAATCAAATTTGCTGTTAAGCGATGAGCAATTTGTTACTAAAAATAGAAAGTGAAAGTCCGTTCATTTTCTATAGCAGGATTAAAATTTTTTTGGAACTGTACAACTTTAATTTGTAAGGGCCTGTACTTTTGACAATTTGATCAAAATTTAGCGGTAAAGCAAAAACTACTTAACCCTAATCTTTTAGGGTTTATTTTTATTGTTGGCAGCAGTGTCACAGATAAACGTACCTGAGGCTTTTTCGTAAATATTTTTCTTTGCACTTTACTCAAAACTGCACGCACACAAAGGCCATTTTGGGCCAATTCAGAGCAATTGCAAAATTTCGACATTTGTCATGTTTTCTGACGTATCGCATTGAAAACGCTTTTATCAACTCACCTGTTAGTAAGATTCCTTGCAAAATTTCCTCATACCAACTTAAAATTCAAATTTTGACGTTCTGTCACTTCAATAGAAAATGAATGGAGAGTACCTAATGTCCAGACAATTTACTAACGAACGCGGAGGATGTGTGATGTGTCAGGCTTTCTTCTGTTTGTTTGTAAACGGGTTTTTAGTTTTATCAAAATTACTGTCCGTGTCAAACAGTAGCAACAACCTCCTTTTTGTTACTGTTCGTTAGAAAATGGCGGGACTTTACGTTAATTATCACCGATAATACAAAAAAGGTGGTTGAACATCACAGCTGAGGAAGTCTCATTACAAGATCTGTGTCACTAAAATTCTAAGGACTGCTGCAGAACCACGTACCACATAACATCACTCTCCATAAAATTGAAATTTAACCAATACTGGGCGTTGAATTTTTTGATGCCCATTGGGGAGCTCCGAAACCAAAAAAAGGAAGGAAAGTATTTCTGTATTACCTAAAGATTCGTATTTGTTTCTGAGTCATGGCGAAAAAACTGAAAACCACGATTTTAAGAAAAATTCATATCCTATAGATAACGATTCTTGGTATAGAGGTATTTCAATTTCTCACGAGCTATGGACTGGCCCCGTAGATTGCGCATCTCGCGGCTCCCGAGAAATTGGAATACCTATGATTAATTGAAACTTTGGAACTTTTTTTATATTTCTGATAGCTCTAAACTCATAGTATAGTCAGAAATTTTCTAAGGTTTCTGGATTTTGAGCAACGACGGTCAACTTTTCTTGGAAGCCCTATAAAATTTCTAACAATATGCCATTGAATAGAAAGATGTCAAAAACACTAATGTTCTCAGTTTCACTTGAATACCTACAAATGCTTATAAAGATATAAATCCTTCTAAATCACGATTTTAAGTTTTTTCAGGATAACTCAGGAGCGAATCAAGACATCGGGAAATTCTTTATGCAGATTCTTAATTATTTTAAAAAAGCGCAACTTACCTCTAATTTAACCTACTCTAGATCTCTTATTATGGTTTCCGAGTTCCCAATGGCGGGCAACGGAAACTTCACCAAGCTCTACCTCGCGATACCCACCTACTCTTGCGAAATGAGGAAGAGATTTTCTGATTAGGTTCTCTTTTGTTTTTACTTCCTCTGCGATGCTTAAGAGCTTCTGCAAATTCTGCTTTTACGATATTTCACGCCCTGACCATACTGTAGAAATGCAGTACCTTCCTAAATAAGCTCTCCGGCATAGCAGTCACCTCCTCTTTATTTAAAAATTAATGAAAAGCACGAATTCAAACATACCTTTCAGAGAACTGTGAATAATTAAGCAAAGTGAAACCATTCTACCGCTTATTCCTTATTGATAAATTTCTGAGCACGCTATCCTCGTAGAGACATCACATACGACGTATTATTGTGGAATTTATCTGATCTATAAGTTAAATAGGTAGGTATACCTATAATACATAATTTCACCTCACACCTTTTAACGATGCCGATGGTGGTTGAGGACCTTAAACAAATTGCAAACAGAAAACGAACGGCGCGGCGCGGCGTTCGCCTTATTGGTACACAGCCACAAACTGAATTAACTTTTTTCATGCGGTCGGGATAATTTGACTCAATTACGTCATTATAATAATCGTATATTGTATGTAGAAGGGGTATAAGACAATAATATCACTTATTTTCCCCGAACTGATGGCCGGTTGGAGGAAAACCTAAATTAAATGTTTCTATATTGATGCGCTTTTGCTTTGAAACGTACAATTGAGGACACTTTCAAGGAGCAACGATTCACTGAATTTAGAATGTATATCAAATGGCGAGCGATTTTGACGGTAATACAGCCATAATTTTTTTATTGTTTCTAAAAGGTACATTTTATCAACAGTTTTAAATCCACCTGCAGAATTCCGGGAACACTTTTAACAATCGTTACATAGGTATCTAGGTATATACCTACTATACCTACCTACATTTACATACTTATATATGTACAGGGTGATTCGCGAAGACTGTTCATTAGAAACTTTTGGGAATCCACAATCCATTTGCAGTAGAATTTTGAAATTTGATAGCCCATAGGCACACCAAAAATAAAATAGTCCCAACCGTCCAGCACTTCCGGTTTTACCGGAAATTGCCGCCATCTTTGTTATTTTAAATAGAAGGCCTTACGTTGTGATTCTAGATTCGGATTGATCTGTTAATTGTGAGTTTAACGCACACAACTTTGCCTACCTAACTGTCACCGTTTTTGACATAATGTCAAAATATATGTCAAAATTGATTTTCAATCCGTAATAGAAAAATTTGTATCTTCCAAACGATTGAAGATTAAGGAACCAAACTTGAAACTAGAAGCTTTGGCTTTTATTTTGATGACACTTGATCATGTTGATTTAAAACAATATGACGATAAATAATTTTTTTAAATGACAAAGAAAATTTGTCAACAACTTATTTTTTTAAAAATAAGAATGCCATAATTTTATGTGAAAAAAAATGCAAAATTAAATTTACTTTAGATTAGTAATAGCATTCCCTATATCTATTTTCAATATTTTTGAAAATATTTGGACTAAATTTATTTGTGCGATTTAAGAAAAATAATACCAGCAAACTTTGGATCAAAAATTAGTGACAGTTCGTTCTAAGCCTTTAAAAATTTGTCCTAAGCTAATTTACAAAATTAAATTTGTTGAATAATTTACAAGCGTCGAATCACAAATCAACAACATAAGCTATAATTTATTTTTCTATATTTGTACATTCGTTCAGCAATTGTGAAACAGTTAGGTGTCGAAGGGAGCCTACCTTTCCTAAAACTTGCCAGACGTGAAGAAAAACGAATTTTTGAACGATTGGAAAGACTTTTTGAACATTTGTTCTTTTCAACAGCTCCTAAGGTTACGTTGTTTAAACCTTTAAAATGCGTTAATTTTTATCATTGAAAATAGGTATATTATAGCAGTGTAAAGGAAATTTTATTTTGCATATTTTGACTGCATAAAATTGTGTACCTACTCGCACTTGAAAAAATTATGAGTTGTAATCAATTTCTGCTACTTTTGAAAATTAATTTCCGTCACTTTCTTACGTCAACAAGAACAACTGAGTAATCAAAAGAAAGCTGTAACCTTCTAGTTTAAACCCTCCCAGTTTGGTTCCTTAATCTTCAACCGTTCGGAAGATATAAATTTTTCTCTTACGGATTGCAGATCTATTTTTTGATAAATATTTTAACAATATGGCAACAACGGTGACGTTGACAGTTAGGTAGGCAAAACGGGGTGCGATAAACTCACAATTTAGACGAGTCCGAATCTAAAATCAAAACAATAGCTTACTATTTAAAATAACAGATGGGAAGAGCTGGGGTATAGGGTGATGGCGTACAATACTAAAGATTGGAATCGAATTTTAATACCAACACCAAGACAAGACCAATCTTAATGTGTCGAGACCAATACCAAGACTATGTCTTCCAAGACCAAGAGTCTTGGTGAAAAGTCTTGAGAAGTCTTTGTATTAGTCCTTTTTCTGCAACAAAATGTCCCATTAACACAATTCTAGGTAATTGAAATGTTTAAGAAAATAAAAATTGATCAGAAACCCTGCCGATCTAGTTAGCCTTTGACGTGAGAGGCGTAGGACCGCGGAAATTATATGATGTTAATGATGATAATGGGTAAGAGGGCACCAAAATAAATAAATTCATTACTTTTCCGATTTTTTTAAAACGTTAGTTTCTTAAAACGTGGTAATTTTTTTTTCAATTTGTATTTGCAACAGTAGGTGTATTAATGAATCAGAAAATATATTTAATTCCTCATTTCACAATTCATTCTTGCTCCCCATTTCAGAAGTCTACGCTCTACGTCTCTCAAAACAAGGAAAAGATTTTGAGATTTTTTGAAATAATATGAATAAATTATTTATTAATTACTTATTTAATTATTTTATTAACAATGGAACGTACAAAAATTCAACAAATGAGATCGAAATGCACCAGGCACCTCTATCCAAGGCTGGCGTTCCAAATTCTGGGCTTAACGCTCAAGAGCCGGGTGCGTGACTTAGTTTTCCGACTGTACGTGTATTTTTGTTGCTCTGCTAATCAGCATCACCAAAAATTGAAGCAAAGAGAATTGCAGAGAAATTGGTATTGTGGTAAACTTTTTAAGCTTTTATAATTTGTTGAAGTAAAGACAATAGAGAAAATCTATATTTATAGATTTCAGTAAATTATCGTTTCACTATAGTTGATCGAACAGTAGAAAGACCTGTCACGTGATCGACTTTCCGTGCAAAGTAAATGCAGGTTGGGTCACGTGACATGTCCTTCTACTGTTCGATCAACCATGCCTCTGACTAGAAACACCCTGCGACATTGAAAGACTTGATTTACAGATCAGCTAAATTTATTATTATAGCTCTACCTGAAATTTTACCGAAATCCGCACTATGGCAAGCAAATAAAAATATGATTTACCTAATATTTTTATAATAGAACAGTGTTTTAACCACTGGATTCTTAGGTACCAAGTATCCGATAAAGCGAGATTCACCAAACTGTTGTAGATCTTTCTTCCTCACAAGGACAAATTTTATCAATCAGAATCTTTCAGCGTTTTACATCGAACAATGGCGCTAATAAATCTATTACAATTTATTAGGGGCAGTCCTCGGCAAGATACAATCAAAATATACCCATACCATAGGCACTCAATAATTCATCTGTCAATGAATTCATGAATAATACAATACGACTATACGATTTGGTATTGTGTTTTTATTTCCTATCTTAATCATTGTAATTTCAAATATATAATTATAAGCCTCTGGAATACTTCTTATATTATACATGCTACTGTGTAGAGATATGCATTAACAATAACTCAACTCGTTCCTGATGATTAAATATGCAACGAAGATACAACGAACAGTTACATTATTCACCTGGATGTTTCCACATTGCCTCTAGAAACGGTGCTTGTTTTATGGGTTGCGCTCAAGTTTACAAGAGGAATGGGGTTTAAACCTGGAAACTTGAATTTTTGCCTACGGGCGTACTTACCATTTTCTCTACTTTTTGAATAATGTTAGGGAAAAAGTTGCTTTTTACTAAAGCAATACATTTGCATTTCATTCCATATTTTAGTAGTTTATGAATAAATTCACGTTTTCCTCATATTTTAGCGGTAATTAGGATAATTATTATTGACGCTGTCTCTCTTGCATCTCTGTTGCTTTAAACAGTATCTTTAAAGAAATAAACAGCATCAAATAAAGCAATTCGATATATGATCTATGGGTATAGGTATAACATACACTAAGGTATCAGCCAATAATCCTACCAACACTTGTCCTTGTCATGCTATACAGGATGTCCCGAAATTAGTGGTCAAAACTTTACCAGTAGATTCTTCTATGATAATATGAAAAAAAGTCCCTATAAACATATGTCGAAAAATAAGTCGTAAGGGAGCTGAGGCCTCTTAAAGGGGACACTCTGAAAGTGTTTTTTTTTAAATATCTTCAAAACTGTTAAAGATAGCAACGTGAAATTTGATATCTTTACTAAGTCTTTGATGCTGAATGTACCGCTGTAGAGACAATGTTAAAATTTTGATCATAAGCGTCTCGTACGAGAGGGACTTAGGGCTAAATTTGCTCAAACATTTTTGTAAGTAGTTTTTTCCCAAATTTCATTGCATAATCTGAAAATTTGAGGTTTTTCAAGTAAAAATGCGCCCTTTTCTAAAAAAAATAGCTTTTCATTGATTCAGGGCTCCAAAATTTGTGACAGAAGCCATGAAAATATCGTAAATAAGTTCATGAGACCGTTCCTTACTTCATTCTATAGAAAGAAAAGTTTTTATAGGTTTTGGTCGAAAAATGCTTCCTAAGAGAGCTATGGTCCTTCAAATGGCGCCTTTGAAAGCATGTTGTTTGAAGGACTCTAGCTCCCTTAGGAAGCATTTTTATTTACGATATTTTCATGTATTCTGTCACAAATTTTGGAGCCCTGAACCAAAGAACATCCATTTTTTTCGAATGTCAAGCAAATCGATGTCAAACAAGGATACCATTTCTACTTACAAACCTCAAATTTTCTGATTCTGGAATCAAATTTGAGAAAAAACTACTTACAAAAATTTAGGCCTAAGCCCCTCCTGTACGAGACGCTTATGATCAAAATTTTTAAATTTTCACAACAGTAGTAAATTCGGCATCAAAGACTTAGTAAAGATACCAAATTTTACTTTGCCATTTTTAACCGTTTTGAAGATATTTAGAAAAAACACTTTCAAAGTGGCCCCGTTAAGGGGCCTTAGCTCCCTTAGAGCCTATTTTTCGGCCTATGTTCACATCAGGGACTTTTTTTCATATTTTTCATAGAAGATCCACTGATACAGTTTTGACCACTAATTTCGGGACACGCTGTATATACCTAATATTATATTGCAGATCTCAAACTTAACGCGGCTACATCAGTTTCTAGCTGCTAATTATCACTTGATAGGTAATTACATAGTTGCAGCGTTTGCAGGTATTTGTAAACTACCAATAGGTACCTACATACAGCTATTGACATGTTACAGGTATAAAGCTTAGATTTAATCTCAGATTAACATTCTTCAGGTTTATTTTATTGAGAAATCATAATTTTTATATTCAAACCCCAGATGTCTCCCAGCTTGATTTTCAAACATTATAATGCAAGTTAGCAAGTGGGTACTATGTGTGGTACCGCCCATACCCGCGGCAACGTGGTAGAGACGGCCATGCTATCGGGGCCGTAGGGGCCCCAACCGGTCTTATACATTTATGTTTGCATCATAAACAGCAACTGCTGTACACTTGCCGACGTCGTGTAGGTATGGGGAAAAAGAATCATTCCAATGGTATCATTATTAAGGATGGAAGAACTGAACTTGTACTTTTTTTATTTTCTTTGTGTGGTGAAGTGGGTTATTCTGCGATTGAAATCGTATGGGATTTACTTTAAGGGGCCAAGGGAGATTGTGAAACTTTACGCAGCCGGTTGAAGTTGAAACAGTTTCTGAATGTTTGAGACACAGGGTGGGTAATTTTTCGATGCTCACAATTAGTATCTTGAAAACCGTAATAGATGGAGAGTAGAGTAAATTAGAGAAAAGTTGTGCTATTTCTTGGTGATTACGACAATTTCCCGATATTTTGATTCGCAATCCTGAGTTATCACAAAAAATCTGAAAATTGTTAATTTAAGGAAAAATTAATATCTTCCTAACGTTTGATGTTATTTAAATGAAGCTTGGAACTTTTATATTTTTGACAGCTGTCAATTGAATAATAACGACAGTCAACTTTTGATTCTTTTATGGCCGCCATATTGAATTTTGACAACATTAAATACTCAAAAAAATTTGCTTCACAAAAATTTAGTCAACATGAACTTTTTTGACAGATGTCCGAATTTGAAAATTGGTATGAATATTTGTAAAATCAGCGTGAACTTAGATGAAAAAAAATTACAAAAAAGTACGCCGACTTCTTCAATCGCTTATAACATGTGAAAACAATTGAATTCAACAGTAATAAATTACGTCTTGCGGTCGTGTGGACTCAGGCTTTCACATATTTTTTCAAAAACGTCAATGCTAGTTAAATTTTTGAGAAGCTAATTTTTCCTTGTATCCGGCGGCGAGAAAATTCAATGGCGCCCATATGAGAAAAAGAAAAGTTGACTGTCTTTATTCAAAACCTAGAAGGCTTAGAAAATTTCTATATCATTGCCATTCAATTGACAGTTGTCAAAAAGGCCACCAAACAGCTATATTTAAAAACAAAGGAACTGATGGTGTTTATTAACGCAAAACCTCTATTATCTCTAAAACGGCTGCTTAAATGAAAAATTAACAAGAAAAAGAAAAGTTGCAGCGTAGACAGGTCCATGCAGTGCTAATAGCTCCCAAAATTCATTAAAATCCGACAGTCCGTTCCTGATGAGAAATGTGAAAAAAAACTTTTCTCGATGGCATACACCAAAAGCTTTTCAGCTCATCAGCAGTCGCTAGCCTTCAGTCCAAGATTCAAACAAATTGGTTGGGTATAGTTTTTGGCGGAATCGTATGTTTAGGTACATGCGACGGCGACGGCGGGCGACGACGCATCACAGACATTTTGTAAAACATATTTTTTCCTATTTTCCAGATTCGAAAACGTAAACATTTGCCTTTATCTTGATTTTTGATTTAAGACCAATAGCAGTAACCTCTCTTTTTTATTTTTAAAGGAGGAGATTAATAATAGAATTAAATTAGACAATTTGAATCAAGGCAATTTTTAAGGTCAGATTGTCGAAATCTAGTGTGATGTAGAGACAGTAAGTTACCATCAGTCAGAAGAAACTAAAACCACTAAATTCGTCTAACGAAATTCGTATCTATTCGCATAACTGCTTTAAATCTAGTTTTTCTTACTTAGCTGCGTACATCATCAACATGTCATTAGTCGACACTCCAACTCCTCCAAGTCCAAGTCGCAGATACTACAGTACTCAAGGAGCTAGCTGTTCGTTTCCGATGAGCATCAGTTAGACGTCGACCTCATAATTTATTTTGACTTGTTACCTGCTTAACAATTTTTTTCTCTTGATCAATAAATTGTAAATTTAAGTTAATATTTATCACCTATGTTTCTTGTATCTGTCATTTTGTACATATTCTTTAGTTTTTTAGGGGCAGATTTGTATCAGTATTATAACTGTTTCTGTTCCTTTTAGGCAATTTTGTATGGTTGCTTAAGAAATGGTATTATTATTATTATAAAACGCTAAAAACCTACCAATGAACTGCAGAGCCGTGCGAACGATTTTCGGAATTGAAGCAACATAATACCGGGTGACAATGAGACCATGTACGCTCCAATAACTTTTTTAATTATCAAGATAAAAATCTGAAATAATTCACAGTACCTAAACATGCTCACCGGACGTCATTTTCTAACATTCATTACAACTTTTTATCACTTCCGGTTACGAAATAGCTTTAATTTTAAATTTTTTAATGGGACACCTGGTATATTTTTATGTTTTTGGAATCTAGCTGCAGCCATTCTGAGTATTGTAGTGACATTTTCGTGAGCTTTTTATTGTTTTTGGAGAAATTTTGTTGTGGTTCTAGAGTTCTGCGATAGGCTTTTGTTGTCTTTTATGGAGGTCGTATTCTCATAAAATTGCTTCAAAATATGGAAAAACGTTTTTCAAATTGTACCAAGCCGGTACAAAAGTGTTCCGAAGATAGAATTTTGCTATATAAGGTTATAGGTAGACATTTTTCGAACCACCGCACGCACAGTGGTCGATTGACCGAATCCAACATATAAAATATATAGTATTTTAAGAAGGAAAGTTCCTAAAAAAGGCCTCAAATCGCTCCATTTTTGAACTATATTAACAGAATGAAAGAAACAGAAAATCTGTACAGTTTATTTAAATATTTCAACAGCATATCATACCTATCTAGAGCTTTTTATTTGTAATTATTTACACCTACATTGTCATCCGCTTTGTTCTTCTCGAACCGAACTCTTTCCACTATTCGACACCTCGAACAGAATCCGTCTTAAGATATCGTCGGTAAACTTTTATAAAAAAAAATAATGACTAAATTCAAAATTCGATGAATAATGTCGTATGGCCGCCAACTACAGCCAGAGTTACTAATCCTTTGCTTTAAGTTAATCTTTTTTGCACATTTTCAGTAAACTTAATTTCTATTGTTTTTTTTTAACTGCTTACGATTGAGCCGTTAGCATTTAAATTAAGTAGACACCTTAACAACAGGATTCATGGCAAAATAGGGGCTCAAAGTCAAACGAAACGTTACTTCAAATGCTAACACTTATGAAGAGTTTATCGCAATCGGACTGGGGTGAGTGATCTCAGCCATAAGAATGAAGAACGGCACGGGAGAAGGCTGAAGGCTTTCAGTTGATACCAACCTAAATCCTTATTCTGTCCGTTGGCACTAAAATTGTTAGATTTTAGGCTGATTATTTTATACATTAAGTATTGAACCAATCCAAAGCAGCATTTAGCATACCAGTAACCAATCAAATCCTGATTACAGTGATAATACTACAACGTCAACTTGACACTACTTACTCTACTCAAAGACTTCCATATGGAACGTACGTTAACTATATGTGTAAGAAAGGTGTCCCTGAACTTATGCGGAATTATGATGGCAAAACGTCCAATAACTTTTTCGTTACATTTAGTTCTTATGGAGAAAATTCTATCTACGGGACTCTGTAGGATAGCAAAAACTGTCCACGCTTGGAGGTTGGCGCAATGATAACTTTTGTTCAGAATCATGAGGGCTAGTACCTACAACATATCAAAAATTCAGACAATTTCTCAGAAAGCCTGTTTCCATAAGAATAGTGGGGGGTCCTTTTGCAAAACAAAAGAAAAAACTTAATAAAATGACACTACAACACTTAGAATGACTCCTAACTTCAAAAATATAAAAATGTATCGAGTGTCCCATTTAAAAATTAAAAATTTGGAATAAGTAGGTAGGATTTTCGGCGAAACCGGAAGCGATCGAAAGTTCTAATTATGAATAATTATGATATATTTTCCTATATATTTATATTTCTGTCCTTGTTAATTTTTTGGTTTGGGGTTGGGGCTTTCCACCGTTCTCCGTCGCTTTCCACTTTTCTGTTGAATGCCATGACCTCGGCCGTGACTCTGTTGTGAGTTGTGACTCTTTTAACAACTAATATGTACAGGGTGGGCCCGTAAAAGTTGGAACAAACTTTGGCTGCTAATAAAATTTTTATTTATAATACGATTTCAATGAAAATCGCACGATACTAATCAATAGCCAATAGAAAAATTGATTTCTGTGTGTTTACCATGGCAACTCGAGGATTTCCTGGAAATTTTTGATACCTACCTAGACCAACCTAAACGAAATTAATAAGTGGAAATTTTTATGTCAAATTAAATGTCAAAAATCATTTCTATTCAATTTCTGTGGCTGTATCGTTGCTATTTTCTTACCGAATCTGCATTCGAGCATTAATTCATTTCCTGGAATTTTAGTCGTGCATCCCAACAACGTAATCGGGCCCTCGTGTTCCACTCGGGCCGATTAGTACGTTGTTGGAATGCACTCCAAAAATTTCCGGAAAGAATTAATGCTCTTATGAGATTATAAGTGAAAATTTGTGAGGTTGTTAACTCAACCTTTCTACGTCGAGGCCACTCATTTAATAATACACACTCATTTAGTTTCTGAAATATTCTTCAGTAAATGAAGAGGTAACATTTAGATTTAGGGTCGCTGCAAAATTAGAATCATATTTGAAGTTTTCTGAGCAGAGTAACAACAAAAAAGTAAGACATGTTTTGTTCTTTTACTCAAAAATTAATTAATTAACATCTGCAGTTTTGCGAAAAACTTGAAATTGTATGTCAATTTGCCTTTTGGATTTTACTTCTGTCACATTGTCAAGCAAATTAATTTGTTTAACATGGCTCGATTATTACTAGAAGATAAAATTTTAGTCTCCACCAGTGTAATTTTCGAGCCAGAAGAATCTATGTGCATTACTGCAACTTTTCTTAAGGCTCTAAAATTACGCTCCTGGAGCGTTTTGATTAAAATTTATCTTCTAGCGATAATCGAGCCATTTTAAACTGATTAAAATTTGCTTGTCAATGTGACAAAAGTAAATTCCAAGGACAATTTTACTTACAATTTCAGGTTTCTCTCGAAACATTGCAGATTTTAGTTAAATTAGTTTTTGAGTAAGAGAACAAAAAATATCTTAATTTTTCGGTGTTACTCCGCTCAGAACACTTCAAATATGATTCTAAGATAAAGAAGAGCAGCCCATCACCGGTGATTTAATTTTGCAGCGAACCTAAACGTCACCTCTCCATTTACTGAAGAATATTTCAAAAATTAAATGACTGTTAGTATAGTAAATGAGTGGCCTCGACGTAGAAAGGTTGAGTTAACAACCTCACAAAATTTCATTAAAATCGGATTATAAATAAAAGTTTTATTAACAGACAAAATTTGTTCCAACTTTTACGGGCCCACCCTGTATACCTATATTATTTAGGAAACCTATATTATTTAGGAAGGTAAGGACACCTCCCGGAAAAGACATCCATACAATTTGAAAACGATGGAGATAAATTTCAATGAGTGCAAGTGAGATACACTGTCAATTTTTCAACCTTTTAACCTCCCCACAACCAATATAAAAAAGGCAGCAGGGAAGCGGCTGGAACCTCCCCAACGCGTAGGTCTCTGATTTCCGTGACTTGTGTTTAAGATTTTAAAGTTGATATGCCTAAATGGCACTTTCCGTGGACCAATTGCTCCTAAAAGCCCTTCAGCTCTTCAACGGGTCACCTCACCTCTATGTTCCAAATTTCGGACAAATCTGTCCAGTAGTTTGGGCTATAACGTGGTTTCAATGTTATATTACAAAATTTCGATTTTTCTACGCAAAGGGTACTAAATGCGAATAATTTTGTCTCATTTAAAACCAGTATTTGAAGACCTTTCTGATGGTGACAATAAATCTTTCAAAAACTTGTTTTGGAAGGGTAAATAAAAGAATAATTTTAAATTCTGAAATTGGTTTGCCAAAACGGCACTTTCGGTGGGCCGATTGAATCCAAAATTTGTTCACCTCTTCGACGTGTAATACAATCTCCATGTGCTGAATTTCAGCCAAATCGGTTCAGGGGCTTGGGCTGCACCGCGATTTTGAAGTCCGATAAAAATCTCGATTTTTTTAGTTTTTGGTCAAAAGGGCACTGACAGTGAATAATACATCTTTGGAAGCAGAATCTGAAGGCCTCTCTTATGGTGACCTGAAAAATGGGGGTTTACATTTAAAATTTAAAAGTTGATGTGCCAAAATGGCACTTCTGGTTGCACGATTGGCTCCAAAAGCTTTTCAGATCTAAGTTGGGTTATCACATGCACACGTACCAAATTTTAGCCAAATCGGTCGAGTACTTTGGGCTGTGCCGTGTTTACGAACGTACAAACGTACGAACAAACGTACGAACGAACGTACGAACGAACGTACGAACGTACGTACGTACATACATACAGACACATTTTAAAAACCACTTTTTTGGGTTCCTGAGACCTCAAAACGTATAGATCCGGTCTTATCTCGAATTCGAAAATTTTAGTGATTGCAGTAACCTCCCTTTTTTTTTAAATGGTGAAATGGAGTGGGGAGGTTAAAATGTGAGTAAGATTTCTGGAAAACTACTGAACGGATTTTATACAAATTTGGAATGGCCTTCAGGTGAGCCCAGTTAATTTTCTTGCCGATCCGCCAACGTCAAGTATACCTTTTTCGCACACCAACTATGAAATTTGACTTATGAACACCAATTTTTCTTATCTATTCTGTATCTAGAAATGTATTCATACTTAGAGCCTTTTAGCACAAAATCAAAAAAAATCGAAATTTTGAAGAAGCATTAGATAGCACGCTACAGTCCAAACTACTAGATCAATTTGACTGAAATTTGGTAGCTAGAGGTACGATCACTGGCTGAAGAGCTGATCTAATTTTGGTGGCAATCGGCGAACAGAAAGTGACATTTTGGCATATCAGCTTTGAAACTTGAATGATAAACTCTGATTTTCTTTATCAACACATACATGTCTTCAAATGTCGTTTCCAAAAATGTCGTCAAACTTAGTGCCCTTTCGCGGAAAATCGTAAAACTTTGAAAAATCCCAGAAAACTCTTTAAGTTTGGTGGAATAAAATTTGGTAGGTAGGTATATAGCAGGCAGAAAAATGTGTTTCATTTTATGGCGGCGATCGGCCAACAACAAGTGCTTTTTTGACTTCATCTATGAAAATTGAAAGATGATAACCTTTTGTTTTATCAGCACATGAAAAGTCTTCAAATTCTGTTTCTAAAAATTATATTTAACTCATTGCCCTTTTGGCAATAAATAAGTACCTAATAAATAATATTTTGAAAAGCTCCCGAAACCCTTAGGACGTAGACCCTGTGGATTGAAAATAGGTGATAAGGATTGGATCATAAGCCAAGTGGGGAGGTTCTAGTCGCTTCCGTAGCTGCTCATTTTTAAAAAGGAATACCTCTATTTATCTTTGTCTGTTGTCGATTGCCGAACCCATGCAATAGCAGAAATCTTAATCTAGACAGACACCCTGAGTCATCTATCCCCGAAGCGCCAAATTAGCAACTAGCTCACCAGTATCAAAGCTGCAATTTCGTACGAAGGAAAATTAGCAGTTCCAGATAATCGTTTTATTAATTTTTGGGAAGTACACGTTGCGTTTCTAAACATAAAATTTCTATTAATTTAAATCAAATTAAATAAAAGTTAAGATTTTGTAGAAGTTCGCTGCATGTGCAAACAACTGTGTTTATGAATTTCACCGGCAGGTGGCAACACGCATCAATTTAACAACTGTGTGAAGTTAGCAAGTAAAAACTTGACTGACAAGTGACAGGACTGTCAAATTCTGAAGTTTGTCGTCCTAACCTCAGTTTGTGAGCAAAAAATTTTCACTTTAAACTTGTTATTCGGTATAATTCTGAGAAATGTTTTCGACAAGCACACAGTCTAAGCACTGGATGTTCAATAGCGAAGAAGAATTGAACGAATTACGGAAAAAGACCAACATCAAACATGTACAAACTTATGGAAAGAATATTAATGTAACTCTTATTCTTTCACTTTGTTGCTTTACTGGTTGTTACATTTTAGGAAGCTGCCCGATACGACTTCTTCCTCACCGCGGAAGAGGAGAAAGTAATGGTCAAGAGCTATGAAATCACACTTCGAGATTTTTGTAAAAGGTTTCAACCACCGATGACTAGAAGCGTAGTTGGTACATCATTCCACTATTTTAAACGCTTTTATATTAACAATTCCGTCATGAACCATCACCCGAAGGAAATTATGTAAATCTTCTATTTTTAACAATAAGTTTGATAGCAGATTTTTTTAGGGCAACTTGCATTTACTTAGCATGTAAAGTAGAAGAATTTAATGTTTCGATTCAACAATTTGTAGCCAATATCAAAGGCGATCGAGAGAAAGCGATGGATATTATTTTAAACAATGAATTGTTGTTAATGGAACAGTTGAATTTTCAATTATCTGTTCACAACCCTTTTAGGCCTGTTGAAGGGCTTCTCATTGATATAAAGGTAAGTAACTTTAAAGGGGGACTTAAGCAAAAAAACAACTTTGCCTAAATAAAAAGTGTAGAAAATTCTAAGAACAATGGTTATGACAATTTTTAATCGCAAATGGTTTTAGAGCTACAGCCTCTTGAACTGTAGATTGTAAAGTTGATGACGTCATCTGGTCAATGTAACGCGCGCCTCGCATATAAACAATGCAGTTTTGCCGTTTATTCCGCTTGGTTTATTTATCCCTCCGTGGCCCTTTCCTTCGTTTTAATAGTAAATTCGGCCTCAAAAAATCTGCCTGTGCTTAGTTCGATGAATCACTTTTGTTTGTGTTGATTTCGAGTAGCTTTAATCGAGCGTTTTTCACGGATATGGTGTCCTGTTGTATGGCTGCCATAATACTCACCAAAACGGGAGGGAACTTCCTTCACATTTCATATTTTTCCGAATCGAGAATACAACAGCTTACAATAAACAATCATGTTCGCAGTCATTTTCACCCCTTATGTATAAAATAACGTGTGAGCAAAAACTTTTTCGATCTCTAGTAGCCCTTGCGTGATAGACGTAAAGCGTAGACTGCTGAAATTATCATTCAAAGCGAAATCTGAAGTCTATGGAAATCTGACAGTGACGTTTCCATGTAATTAGTAATTACCACAGTCTACGCCCTACGTCTCTCAAGTCAAGGGCTACTAGATCGGAAAAGTTTTTGACCACTCGATATTTATCCCTAGACTTAACGCTAAGCCCGCTACGATACCATAAAAACAATTGTTGTCAATAATTTGTTGTTATAGAATTTTTGCTTTAAGACAGGATTAAATGTTTTAATAGAACCCGCCCTCAGAGTGCTTTCTTGGCAACAAAAACATTCCGAATCATTCGCTGTTGTACAACAATTGTTATAAAGACACCAGTATGTATTGTTGCCTCTATTCACTTTATCAGCATCTAGGAGCTGTTTCCTCTTCTCAGCTTCCAACTTTTCCATTTTCTTAGTGAAAAAAGGAGGCTCAAATCCGTAATCCATGTTCGAATTTAAACCACATTTAAACTGCACGTAAAGACCAAGCGCGCGGCCGGGCGTCCGTGCTTCTATGCCCCTATGACGTCACACCGTTGTAGGAATAAACATAAAATTTGCTGTATCTCGGTTATTATTGGTAGTAGCACATTATTTTTTTCGTCATAATTTTTAGAAAAAAATTCTCTACAACTTTTATTTTCACTTAAGTCCCCCTTTAATGAAGCGTTTTCAATAACTATATTATTTAGACGAGGTGCTCCTTAAATGATCCAGAAAGACTGAGGCCAGGTATCGAACAATTCCTCGAAAGAGCTTATTTAACTGACGTGATCTTACTATACTCCCCAAGTCAAGTAGCTTTAGCAGCGGTTTTACAATCTGCTTCGAAATTGCAAGAGAATTTGGATTCTTATGTCACAGATACTTTGTTTGGAGTAGATGGCAGGGGAAAATTAGAAGAACTCATTGAAGCTGTAAGAAGTAAGTGTGCGTTTTCGTGAATTTTTTGATAAGTAACTTTTGTAGCTATTCGTTCTATGGTAAAAATGGTAGAGGCAGCTCCTGATAGGAATCAAATAAAGCTCCTTGACAAGAAACTGGAGAAATGTAGAAATCCTGAAAATAACCCAGACAGTGAAATGTATGTTTTAATTTCTTTTTCATCGGTAAAAAATTATATTCAACACGGCAAAAAAACAGATATACTGCCTTGGCTGAATTCCTAGCCTCGGCTAGGAAACTTCAGCCGCGGTAGTAAATCTGCAATTTTTTTGCCTTGTTAAACAAATAACTATAATTCTTACATGTTTCGTTTATCTTTATCAGATATAAGAAGAAGATGCAAGCCTTGTTGGATGAAGATGATGAATTGTATGAAGCAATATCATCAGCTAGGGTAGATAATATGGATGAATCAAGCTTATCTGAGGGTTATCCGTTACCTGAACATTCTGATGACTAGAAATTTTTGTAAAATAAAAAAAATACATTTAACTTATTTTTCTCTACAATTTTTTTTATTGCCTAGTTTAGGCCTGCGAATTTTTATTGATATATCTACAAAAATGTGTTATAGATAATAATAATAACAATAATACTCTATTACTAGAAATCATACAAACATTAATTTGTATTGTAATCGATGTTATCGATTTCGATATACCTTCTTTACCAATAATTACCAACGATTGCTTATAAATTCGCTATACAGGATAGTTCCTCTTTAACTGCTCACCATTGGTCCACCGCACTAGAGATGGGCATATCGATATAGGACGGAAAACTGTATCGATAGGTACATGTTTTCCGAATCGATATCAATCTGTATCGGTTAAAAATAATTTCGTATTCTGCTGTCCCGTTATTAACAATATGTATAATGACCAAATTTTTATTTGAGCAGTGCACCAGGGGTATTCTCCATATTCGTCATGTGAAGAACTTAACAAAAAACGGAATCAATTGGAAACTAAACTTGTAAACGAGATAATTTTTCTAAATGTTAATCTTTAGGGAGAAGAAGCCGCTATATTTTTTTAATACTCAGAGGAATGAGTTGAGTTTAGAATTAGGAACAAAGCTTGTCAACGAAATACTTAATACCTATTGCTAAATATTAGCTAACTAGGTAGGTACCTATTCTTTTATTTTTGACCATGTCTTCCATAAACGTGCTAGAGACACTATCGTTATTAGGAAGAATTATATTCATATATTATACAGTGTGTCTCATTTTAACTGGAACCACCCAAATATTTCGGTTAATTTTAACCGAATCAATGCGTTCTTTTTTCTGCATATAGGGCTCCAAAATCTGCACCTGCGTGATGCTTCACTTTTTTTATAGACCGAAATCCCAGCCTACTGCGATTTAATAAAGAGGCCTAAAATGACGAAATCGTATTAGGCATTTTTTTATCGAAAAATTTTATAAGGAAAAGTTACTCAGGATGGCTCCAAATGGCTAAATCCGAAGTTTCAGGAAAAAAAAAGGCAGCAGAGAAGCGGCTGGAACCTCCCCAACGCATGGGTCTTTGATTTCCGTGACTTGTGTTTAAGATTTTAAAGTTGATATGCCTAAATGGCACTTCCCGTGGACCAATTGCTCCCAAAAGCCTTTTAGCTCTTTAATGGGTTACCTAACCTCCATGTACCAAATTTCGGACAAATCGATCCAGTAGTTTGGGCTATAACGTGGTTTCAGTGTTATTACAAAATTTCGATTTTTCTACCCAAAGGGTACTAAATGCGAATAAATTTTATCTCATTTAAAACCAGAATTTGAAGACCTTTCTGATGATAACAATAAATCTTTCAAAAAGTTGTTTTTGATGGGTGAATGAGAGAATAATTTTAAGTTTCGAAATTGGTGTGCCAAAACGGCACTTTCCGTGGGCCGATTGAATCCAAAATTTGTTCAACTCTTCGACGTGTAATACAATCCCCATGTGCAAAATTTCAGACCAATCGGTTGAGGGGCTTGGGCTGTACCGCGATTTTAAAGTCCGAAAAAAATCAATTTTTTTTTAATTTTTGGTCAAAAGGGCACTAAGAATGAATACATTTTTAGACGCAGAATTTGAAGGTCTTTCTTATGGTGACGTGAAAAATGGGGGTTTACATTTAAAATTTAAAAGTTGATGTGCCAAAATGGCACTTCTGGTTGCACGATTGGCTCCAAAAGCTTTTCAGATCTAAGTTGGGTTATCACATGCACACGTACCAAATTTCAGCCAAATCGGTCGAGTAGTTTGGGCTGTGGCGTGTTTACGAACGTACGAACGTACGTACGTACGAACGTACGTACATACATACAGACACATTTTAAAAACCACTTTTTTGGGTTCCTGAGACCTCAAAACGTATAGATCCGGTCTTATCTCGAATTCGAAAATTTTAGTGATTGCAGTAACCTCCCTTTTTTTTAAATGGTGAAGTGGAGTGGGGAGGTTAATAAAAATGTTGAATTTCTTGAGGAAAAATCACAAAATAACGAAAAGTTCAATATTTTTGCAACATAATAGGTGCTGTGAAATAAAAAAAACAATTGAAATGAATTGATTTGACATTTGCTATCGGCTTAATAGATAGTGTAAGATTTTCGTTTTTCTTAACAATTTCAAGGGATACCCCAACTAATCTGTTGCAATGTGCGACAAACAGCAAACATATGCGCTTCCATTGTTTTTTTATTGCACATCACCCGTTATGTTGCAGAAATATTGACGTTTTCGTTATTTTATGATTCTTCCTCAAGAAGTTCAACATTTTTATTTTTTCCTGAAACTTCGGATTTAGCCATTTGGAGCGATCCTGAACAACTTTTCTTTATAACATTTTTCGATAAAAAAATGCCTAATACGATTTCGTCATTTTTGGCCTCTTTATTAAATCGTTGTAGGCTGGGGTTTCGGTGTATAAAAAAAGTTGAGTATTACACAGGTGCAGATTTTAGAGCTCTACATTCAGAAAAAAAGAACGCATTGATTCGGTTAAAATTGACCGAAATATTTGTGTGGTTCCAGTTAAAATGAGACACACTGTATATATTGTAATATATTAATATTGCGGAATTACAAATAGCTGGCCACTTCAGTGCATGGAAATCCGCGCGTTCCGAGGGGCAAATCTGTGAGCAAAATTTTGTACACCGATTTTACTTTTCGGCTTGATTTCACCTGGTTCCACCATGATTATACCTGGTGATTTCACCCTATTTCCCTTGATCTCACCTGGTTTTCCTTGATTTCGCCCGATTTCACCTGATTTCACCTAGCTAGTACACTGATTTCACCCATAGATTTGCTCTTCGGCGCGTTCACTTATTCGGAAATCGGAACTGATTTCGTAGGCCCTTTTAGACTTTTTCGCCATTATGCTTTTGCACCGTCAGCGGTGCTGTGGTTTTCTCTTTCAAGCAAAAAAAAAGCCATGTGGGTAGCTTAAATCTCGGCTTATAGTTTGAAAGATAGGTACGCCGAGGTACCTACCTATGTATTAAAAAACATGGTTTTCAAATAATTTGCATTTTCTTGGTTTTCCGTAATTTACAAAAGTCAGTACCAGGGGTCCAATTCTCGAATCGTACGAACTGTTTCGTATACGGAATCACTAAGGTAGGTACGCGGAATGTGATTGGCGGCTGCTTAGCAACATCGCATACGAAACAGATTCGAACGATTCGAGAATTGGGCCCCAGGGAAATGTTGTAAAGGTCCATTTCATATGCAGACAAACATTCTCTATTACTACCCTCAAAAAAATTTTTTAACGACTTCCAGGCCGAATTCGTTCCACTAAATCCCCGTACCGCACGAGGTATACTGCCCTGCAATGGAAAAACATCGTATGTGCATTTTTGGGCATTTTGAGTTATTGATAGATTTGAAATCCTCAATAAATTCCCTTTTATAATTATATGATGTTTGTCAATTTTTTTAAGTTTTAAGTGGCAAAAATCTTGTTTTAAAAATAGCAAGTTTGTATTTTGACTGTCAAAGTCATAATAATGCAAGTCAAGAACAACGCATCTGCAAGTTAATAGTAATAAAGGCCGCATGTGCTAAGAAAACCGACGATTTACTAAGCATGAACCTCTTATGTGAGCACATACGGTGTTTTTAATTTGCTTCAGTGCCTCTTTCAACAAAGTTTTACAAGTGATCGTCGCAAATTTGTCAAATTAAATCTGATTGAACACATTGCTGCAGACTAATTTTCATTAACTTTATGAGACCAATATTTTTTATATTCTGCAATGTTTTTAGTGCACAATTCCGTCAAACAGTTTCTTTTTTGTGAAGCAATGTAAGTTTTGTTTAAATAAAAAAATACTAGTTTAAATCAAATCCTAGTTACATACTGCGTTTATATATCATGCAAAATGTCCGTCTTGCTAGTTAAAAATGCCGTAAGTGACATTAAATTCCAATAAAACAGTGATTTTAGAAAAATATTTTTTTTTCTTCAAGCAAACGGTCCAACATGCATGTTTAGAAAAAACTAGAAGAAAAACATTTCTGGTAAAAAATCTATAGCGATTTGATTGCAGCCAAAACTTTGATCTTCGTTTCTCAAAAGTTGGGAAATTTCACATACGCCGTTCTTTTGTTGCACGGCAGTATAGTCGGTTGCAAAATTGTCTGGGACGTATAACTTTTTATAAGAGGTACTTAGTTTAGGTAAAGAATGGAGCCAAATTACCTATATTCTGAGACATTATGTTCCAATAGCCAGGATAGTCTACCAGTAGCCTCAGACATTGCTTTTGACCAGCAAATTGGCCTCTTCATTCTTTAAACTTAATTTATAAAAAGTTATACGTTCCAGACAATTTTGCAACCGACTGTACCTACAAATTCGAATCTCAAACCCCAGTCTCGGACCCAGTTTGTCACCGGCTTTGCATAAAGCTGGCGCATCTTTAACACTCTTTCAATCAAACGCCCTTACGTACCTAGCTATCTGTAAGTAAATAATTAGGTATAATAATTATATATTATCTTTAAGAAATTTATTTTGTATAATATTTGTCCAGTCATTAGAAAATTTTACTTCGGAAAAATTAATTTTCAGATGGCTGAAATTTTGTGCACACGTTTTTTGTAGAGAATGAACCGAACTTTAATTTCGTATAGGTACCACCTTTTGTAGAAAACCTAATAGGTACTAATCCAATGGAATAGCATTTTTGTTTCCCATATCTTTTATTCTTTACTAGAGATATGTATACTTAAATTGTTATTGCACAATAACTTTAATCACCAAAATTCTTCCATGTTTTTGATTTATTGGGGGGAATGAATAAAGTGTTACAAGATAATCGATCACTTTGTATGCAATTCACGCACTCGTATGTGCGCAAGACGCACCGGTAGGTACTTGATTTTTCTTAAAGGATTGCAAAATAGTATATTAAAAAACACGTTTCATAAGGCCAATTATTATCGCACGAGGATATTTGGACAACGAGGGCGAAAAGCCCGCGAGTTTTACAAAATCCGAGTGCGATAGAAGCCTTATGAAACACGCTTTTTATACAATTTTTTCATAAGGCCAAATATTATAGCACGAGGATGTTTGGACAACGAGGGCGAAAAGCCCGAGTTTTACAAAATCCGAGTGCGATAAGAGCCTTATGAAACACGTTTTTTATACAATTTTTTCTATTTCGGATATCCAAGTTGTTAGAAAAAAATTGGTTTTCCATTTTCAAAGACAGAGGTCAATGTTCGATTGACAGTTGGCGATTGTTGGACACAATCGTTGTCTAGGTTACGATGTAAACAAAAGCCGTGCTCTAATAGAGCACATTAGAGAACGCGTTTGGGTGTTATAAAGTGTTCATTAGGAAACCGAAATAGAAAAAATTGGTTTTTCATTTTCAAAGACAGAGGTCAATGTTCGCTTGACAGTTGGCGATTGTTGGACACAAACGTTGTCTAGGTTACGATGTAAACAAAAGCCGTGCTCTAATAGAGCACATTAGAGAACGCGTTTGGGTGCTATAAAGTGTTCATTAGGAAACCGAAACAGAAAATAGTATATTAAAAAACACGTTTCATAAGGCCAATTATTATCGCACGAGGATGTTTGGACAACGAGGGCGAAAAGCCCGAGTTTTACAAAATCCGAGTGCGATAAGAGCCTTATGAAACACGTTTTTTATACAATTTTTTCTATTTCGGATACCCATAATCAGTTAGAAAAAAATCGGTTTTCCATTTTCATAGACAGGTCAATGTCCGCTTGACAGTTGGCGATTGTTGGACACAATCGTTGTCTAGGTTACGATGTAAACAAAAGCCGTGCTCTAATAGAGCACATTAGAGAACGCGTTTGGGTGCTATAAAGTGTTCATTAGGAAACCGAAATAGAAAAAAGGATTTTTTCGCCAATGTAAAGTGGTTGACATCGTTAACTGGCTTAGAAGCGAATTTGTTGTGAATGAAAAGGGCTTCAATTCCTACCTATATATACCATCTATTTTGTCGCAAACCTAATATTTTCGGATATATTTTGTTGAAACGCATTTTTTAACATTTTTCGATGGTATATCAACGGAAGCGGTATTCTAGAGGACTTTTAGCATTCCTTTAGGACTATCAAAGGAACGTGCCTAAAGAATTTCAGCCCTCTGATAATTTTTTCGAAGTTCATATGGACTTTCTGCTTTAATGACTGGACTAAGTCACAAAATTGTAAGTAAAAACAAAATATTATATTACAAAAAATTATACGAGATCATGAATTTTCAAAGTGTCTTCCAAAATTTTGAAGCTGAGCAATTGGTGAGCTTTCGGGCTGTTGATGATGTGGATCTGAATAGTCGACATAACTTGGAAGGCACTGTCTTGCAATATTGGCCACCACAGGCACGGGCGCTGGAACGGGTGCAACAGGTATGCTGGAAACCACAGGAGGGGCACTTGAAAATCCTGGCTGGCCCGGATAATTGAAAAACCTGTTATAAAAACTTTTTCAATGTTTAAATCAAACCGTCAGTGTTCATTTACCATAGTCGATCCCCCAGAAATATAGGTCTCGGCGTTAAAATTCCCATGGAACTATAGTACTGTTGGGCCAAGAGCTCCACATCGTTCGTATATTTCCTTTTCCATTTCGTTCGGCGATTTTGAAACCAAATTTTTATCTGTAGGTGTAAGTTTTAATTAGACAGAGTCAGGGCCGTGTTAAGGTCGAGTCGGTGAGGCGACCACTTAGGGCGCAAAATTTCAGATCGTTAAAATTCTTTTTAAAAGCGACAATTGTGTTTCTTTCCTGCAAAGGCGAACGGCGGCGATGCGGCGCTCAGAGAATTCTAGTTTATACTTTATAATATTCACTTACAAAACACAACAATGCATCATGACATGTGAATGAATTTCGGAGTAGAAAGTAAGTACTTATAGTATTTCTCGATGACTTTTGCGGATGAGTAGGCGTGTCTAGTTCAAGCGACAATGTTCAACATGCGGCAAATCTATTAGAAAACTTGCTGCGTCCGTAAGTGAGGCGTGTATTATCTGTAGCAGCTCCGTTCTTACTCATGAATTCTTTGTTTGTGTATGATGGAACGAAAGAAGAAAAAAAAATGTATAAAATTAGAGTTTGGTCCGGATTTGGACTGTGAAAATACTGAAAATGAAGTGCAAACGGGGGGGGGGGTTAAAATTATTATTATAATTAGTAATATTATTATTGGGGAGCCAAATTTCAGCCTCGCCTCACCTAAAACATTTCCTTAACACGGCCCGAGAGTAAACACAAATTTCGTACATACTTGTGTTTCAGTGAGTTTAAGACTTTTCGAAAGCTGACATCTCTTTGCAACGGACAGGTATTTGTTCCTTTCGAATTCCGCTTCCAGGGACTTGATTTGTGATGCGGTGAAGGCAGTTCGCGGCCTCTTCTTCCTCTCTTCCTCCGATCTATTATCGGAAAAGGAAGAATCTGCAGACAAATAAATTAATTAGTGCGAACGCTTTCCGTTTCATCCGAAAACTCTCCTATTTGCGGTTCAAATTCAACACCAAACAGTTGTTTTTAATTTGCCGTGGCGAAATTTATGTCTGAAACGTCGGGTGGGAAGTGCAGACACGTTAAGAAGACGCTAATTTGCGCCAGAGACAGAATTAGATTTTAAACAGTTAACGATCTAGAGAGCGTTGAAAAATGACACAAAAAACGAACACACCGCTATCTCGCGGTAATATATTATCGACTAACATGACTGTTTGCCTTAAATACCGAGTGATTTAAGGTTGGTTTCGTTTGCGACGATTAGAGGCGTATAAGTGACATTAATTTCAGTTATAAACGACATTTAAGAATTCTTTGGTACTAAATTAAATTTACCAGGACTTTGGGATGTTTTAAATAAATTTATGACAGGCGCTGGAATATTTACAGCAGTTTAATTAGCCGGACTGTTACATTTTCGGGAGCAACATTGTTAAGTTACCTATATTAATAATTTGAAAATTGTAACTTCTATAAATAGTCTAAGTGCCTCTTATGTGGAACCGAGAAAATCGATAATTTTGACGTAAAATTAGTAGGTATGCTTCTCATGCACGCGAGCAATATTAAGAGTTGATTGCCGAAGCAGCCGAATTTTTAACTTCTATACCCGTATACCCCTTAGCGCAGCAAGTTAATAAAATCGATCGAAAAATCTAATCGCCAAAAACATCAAATTTTTATGTTTTGGGGTCCTGGGAATCCGAAAAAGTGTTTTTGAAAAATGTCTGTGTCTGTCTGTGATCACGCTGCAGCTCAAACTACTGAACGTATCGAGATGAAATTTGGCCCACATATTCAGAGGGCAACTGTAGGTGCGGAAAGTGCCTTTTTGGATCGCATTTTGGCACATCAACTTTAAAAATTTAAATGCATACCCCCCCTTTTGGGCGTTACCATATGAAAGTGAATTCTGCTTCTAAAACTATAAAATATATATTCACATATCGTGCCATTTTGGTCAAAAAACGGTGCCGGGGAAAAACTTATGTATAACTACCTATATTTTTATTACCGGATGTGATAGCTGATTTTTTTTCAAGTCGAAAACCTTTGTGTAATTATTTCGAAAAATGTCACTTTAGTGGCAAAAAGGCCCTTTTTTGAATTTATTTTAGCATAAGAGCATATTAACCTCCCCACTCCACTTAAAAAAAGGCAGCCAGTGAGGCGACAGGAACCTCCCCAACGGTTAATCCTCGATAAATAATTCTACCACCTCGAATTAATCATTTGATGACATACGTATGTCCGTCAGTGTTAAAATCCAATATAGCCTCAATAAGAAAAAGAAAAGCTGTCTACCGTCGCTCAAAATCTGGAAGGCCTAGAAAATTTCTGTCTAAATTATTGGATTGATAGCCTGCCAAAAATATGAAAGCTCCACATTTCATTTGAATACCCTATATACATCGCGATTTTCAGTTTTTTCTAAATAACTCAAGAACGAATCAAGATAAAGGAGAATTCTTTACACATTCTTAACTACCTTAAAGAAGCGCAGCTTTTCTGTTATACCGGGTTAGTACAAAGTCCCGGGACGGTCATTATCTCCGTTATTTCTTAAGATTACTTTGAAATTTGGTACCCTGGCACAATTAAATACAGGGAATTGAAAACTGGTTTTAAATTTTTTTTGGATTTACCTACTGTTAAATCGCAAGTGACCCTAAAAATCGTTTTTTTTTAAGGAACCGTACTTTTTTTGCAACTGCTTCGGAATCTACGAATTTTTTAAAGTCAAAAACATGTATCATACTTGACCAGAAGTCAAGTCGCGGCCACCCTAGGTTTTCAAAAACATGGAAGAAATCGGTCAAAAAGTAAGATTTTTAAAAACCGCAAGTACACGTCAACCTTACTTTTTTAAAGCAAATTCAACCGGCCAATTACATTTTAAAAGATTGTTTTTCCTAGTTTGGCTGATTCTGATTGTGAACATTTAATAAATTTCAAAAAAGCAAAAACAAATAAAAGAAAATATAATTGCGCAGTTGAATTTGTATTAAAAAATAAGGTTGACATGTACTTGCGGTTTTGAAAAATCTTGCTTTTTGACCGATTTCTTCGATGTTTTTGAAAATCCAGGGTGGCCGCGACTTGACTTCTGGTCAAGTATGATACATGTTGTTGACTTTAAAAAAATCGTAGATTCCGAATCCGTCGAGAAAAAGGTATGATTCCATTTAAAAATCGATTTTTAGGGTCACTTCCGGTTTAACCGGAAGTTCAAGAAAATTTTTAAAAGCAGTTTTGAATTCCCTGTATTTAATTGTGCCTGGATACCAAGTTTCAACGTAAAATCTTAAGAAATAATGGAGATAACTGCAACTGGCCGTCTCGGGAGTTTCTACTAACCCTGTATAACCAACTGTCCAGTGTCCATCTCTTATATTTTCCGATATCCCAATAGTGGGACAATGAAATTGGCAACACCCTGTATTTATAGGATGGTGAAATTTTCGTTGTCCACCATTGGGAACTCGGAAACCATAGAGATGCAGAGTAAGTTGAATTAGAAAAAAGTTGCGCTTTTTCAAGGTGATTTAGAATAGTATAAAAAGCCAACGAAAGATGTGTATCAATGCGATGTGTGTCCCTGTAGATGTTTACCTTGTTAATGTGTATGTAGGGGCGAGCTGAATTTACTGGTGGAGTCGGGTGCAGATTTTATAAATCTGCACCTAGTAGTAGTGCCTCCGCAGACGCACAGTGGTGCTAAAAGTCATGAGGAATAAAAATGAAGTGTGGATTAAGTAGAATTACGAAATAAAACACTAAAATAACCAAATTATGCAATTAAAACTTTTGTGGGGGTTGAAATAAGCACTTATACCTACCTATTGCGAAGGAAACTGAAAAATTGTAAAAGGTAAACTGAATCCCAAATGCGTTCAATTTTATAACCGTCGAAAAACGAAATTATGCGAATTTTGCAAAATTAGCACTTAGGGGGTTGAAAAATCGTAAAGGTGGATGAAAAATCAAAAGGTATCGGGATTAACCGTGGCTAAGTAAAATTACGGAAAATAACATCAAATTAACCCAATTATGTAAATTTAGCATTTGAAGACTTGAAACATTGCGAAGGGGGATGAAAAAAGTGAAAAATTTAATCATCATCCAAATGGGTTCAATTTATTACAGAAGAAAAACGAAAATATCCGAATTTGGCAAAACTAACACCTAGGGGGTTGAAAAATTGTAAAGGGGGATGAAACGTCAAAGTGGATGAGAATTAATCGTAATTAAGCAGAATTACAGAAAATAACACGAAAGTAAACCAATTATGCAAATTTAGATTTTGGGGGTTGAAATGTTGCGAAGGGGGTTGGAAAAGTGAAAAGACAAACATAATCCAATTGAGTTCAATTTATTACCGAAGGAAAACTAAATTATGTGAATTTTGCAAAATAAACACTTAGGGGGTTGAAAAATTGTAAAGGGGGATGAAAAGTTAAAAGGGATGAGAATTAATCGTAATTAAGTAGAATTACAGAAAATAACACGAAAATAAGCCAATTATGCTAATTTGACTTTTGGGGGGTTGAAACATTGCGAGGGGGTCGAAAAAGTGAAAAAGGCAAGAACAATTCATAAGGCAAAACTGCGCGAATTTTACAAAATTAACCAGCGGAAATCACCCGAAAAAGAAGCGGTCTGGGTAAATTTTGCTCTTTGAGGGTTCACATATCATGAAAGGGGTTGAAAAATTGTGGATGGGTCAAAAATTAATGAAAATCACTTTAAATTAATAACAAATTAGAAGAAAGCAAAAAAAAAAATAAATGAAATATATTTACTCCGCTTGCTAGGGCTTAGGGGTTGTTAGTAGCGTAGGGGTTGGTTTTAGGATGAAGACTCATAAGACTTTTTTCAATGGTTGACCGAAATCTATTGAACCCCATAATTTTATTCCACCACTTACATGAAAAAATTTCCAGTTTCAACCCTTAAATTTCATCCCCCTTGTTAGATATTAATGAAAATTTGCCCATCCGCCTACAGTGGCGCTGTAAATTACCACATCAAATTTAGCCCTGATACGTTGAGCAGTTTTTGAGTTCTCGCATTTTTTTGTTTCGGCATGTTAGGGGGTTGTACCGCTTTTAAGGGTCGTTTTTCGCGAATGATGAATAAGACCTTTTTTGTACCATCAATAGAAAGCTATCGAATGGTAATATTTTCAACTATACATTCTTCATTGAAAATTCGAGTTTCCACCCCTAACTTTCATCCCCTTCGATAATTTTCTCCTAAAATTCGATCTTCCCTTCTCGAAGATGCAGTGTGTAAGATGTCACAGTTTCGCAGAAGATATTGCTTCTCTGTGTCAAATTACAGGGCTTTATGGACGTTTCAACCCCTAAACTCCAACCCCCTATTTCACCACCCCCACATGCCCTAAAGGAAGTTGTGTTTTCAATTTCACCACCCTAACCCAATTCGTTTAAAAATTAAGGTAATTTGTAGATTCATGTTTTCAACACCTCATGATTTCACCCCTTTATGATTTACAGGGGTGAGTTTATTTTTCCGGTGTGACATAACTCCTTGCGTATTTACTGACTTCAGTTGTTCATAAATAAACCAATAGGGTTTCAGAAAAAATAAATAAAATATAATTATCGACTTGCAAAGAGTTAGGGGTGGTTAATGGCCCAGGGGTTGGTTTTAGATTGAAAACTCATAAGACCTTTTTTCAATAGTTGACCGAAATCTATCGAACCCCGTAATTTTAGGCTACCATTTACTTGAAGAAATTTCAAGTTTCAACCCTTAAATTTCATCCCCTTTGTTAGATATTTTTGAAAATTTGTCCATCCACCTATAATGTCACTGGAAATTCACAAACCAAATTCTGCCTTGATACGTTGAGTAGTTTTTGAGTTCTCGTATTTTTGTGTTTCTGCATGTTAGGGGTTGTAGCGCCTATAAGGGTGGTTTTTCGCAAAATATGAATGACACCTTTTTTGAATAATTAATGGAAAGCTATCGAATGACGCCAATTTCGACTAGTACTTATTAAGCGGAATTTCGAGTTGCTACCCCTAATTTCCACCCCATTTGTTCGATTTTACGAAAAAATGCATCCCCCACAAGATTTCACCGATATATGTGTGTACGTTGAGTTTCCGACAGCTGCGTGCAACCCTTGCGGAGTTATCATATTTTTTGTGGTTTTCATCCCCTAAATTTCATCCCCCGAAATTGGCACCCCCTCACTTTCAACAGACTTGAAGGTCGAACGTGCATACTAATTTTCAGCAAGATATCTCCACTAGTTCTCGAGTTATTGCAATTAGTAGTTTTTCAGTTTTTCACCCCTAGCTCCCACCCCCTTGGTCCGATATGGCCCAAAAGCAATCCCCGCCTTACTTTTCGGGAGACGAAGCTGCCTACCAAGTTTCAGCTCGATATCTCAATCCGTTCTCAAGTTATCCGACGGACAGACTGAGGAGCGATCGAGCGAGCGATCGAGCGATCGAGCGAGCGATCGAGCGATAGAGCGATCGAGCGAGCGAGCGAGCGAGCGAATAAGCTAAGACAAGAGTACCTCCGCATTCTGCTACGGCACTAAAATCCTTTACCTTGACTTCCTGATTTATCGCGAAAAAACTCGAAATCGCGATTTTAAGAAACATTTGTATTTTTCGACCGATTGGTGGTATTCAAATGAAACTTGGAAAGGACCCCGCACCATCCTTATGGGAAAATGGCTTTCTGTCGGATTGGCTGAAATTTTAGTATGTTGTAGATTTTGACCTCCTGATTAAAAGTTATCATTGCCACGGACAGTTTTTGCTCCAGAGGGTGCGGAAGATAAAATTTTTCCATAAAAATTACATGCAGCGAAAATTAATTTGCATTTTTGCCATCATAATAGCACATGATAAGTCCAGGGGCACTTTTCTTACGTATATTATACAGGAGTCCTATGGGTGTGTTTGCTTATTATGCTGAAAAAAGTATTTTTACGACGGTCCGAAAAATGTGTATGTCCTTATGGGGAAAAGTTTATCTTCGGCAGACTCTATATCAAAAACTGTCAGTACGATTTCTTTGGGGCAATGATAACATTTGATCAGAAGGTCAAAATCTACAACATACTAAAATTTCAGCCAATCCGACAGAAAGCCATTTTCCATAAGGATGGTGCGGGGTCCTTTAATAGCAAACATTTTTTTGGCCATACAGATTTTGAGTAACGACCTCGGCAACGACACAACTTTTCGTTTTCTTATGGCCGCCATATTGGATTTTAACACCATTGGACACACAAAAAAAATAGCTTTTCAAAAATTTTGCCAAGATCGTCAAAATTTTAAAATTGGTATATGAATAATGAAATTGTAAAATCAGAGTAAACTTTAGATGAAAAGGAACTGCAAGAAAGTACACCGATTTTTTCAATCTCATACCTATGGCATGTGAAGTGGCGAGGTGTTATATATGGGTTCGTTGACACCCGGTATCTATAATTTGCCGTCGTTAATTCCCATTCGCAACTATACCTACACTTTTTTGACAACATATTTCCTACCAAATCGGCCACTATTCCTGGGAGTAACATTCTCCTACTTTTATTATATCTTCCAGAAGATTTCCTGCCGACTAATTGCTGCTACATGACACCGCTGTCTAAACAGAGATTAATATCCAAACCCCCTAAATAATTGTCTCAAACCAAAGCCGCTTTTCAAAACTGAAACATGCGCTTCTCTAATTTACCTCTATTATTTATAAACACCGTCCTCTGATGCGACACATCGCAGCACCATCCTCGATAAAAGCAGACATATTCATAAATCATCATCAATATAGAGACCGGATTATTAGGTACCTATAGTTAAAAATTCAAAATAGGTGCATAAAACAGGGCCGTAGCCAGACGGCCCGCCCTGTGCCCGAAGACTAGTAATTCGGGTTTAAAGATTAATATGATGAATTTAAATATACCTAAATGATGTCAAATGAATCATATGATGCTTTGTGATATGGTATGCACTCGAGTGTGAAGTAAATGTTAGCGATTTGTAAAAATTAGCAGACAATAGGCAATAGGGTCTATTAATAATAATAAGATATACTGTGATAAGATTAATAAGTGTTGGTATTTGTCAGAAACTGTGAAATTAATCACATTGACGAGCGGTCTAAAAATTTTCGTGTTCAATTGGCTGCTACCTACGCGGAGATGGGGAGGTTTCAGCCGCTTCTCTGCTGCCCCTTTTTTCATCAATATGTGGAAAAATGGCCAGCGTCAACACCATGCACCTTTTTAAAACATAAGAGGGCGTCCCAGAATTTCAAACTTCACTCTGAGATTCCTCACCTTAAAATAGATTCAAAGTTGCTAATAAACCATTCATTCCTCCAAATAAACTCCAAATAAACATTCCTCCAAAGGGGTATGTACTGTAGAAATAGGTTTCCTTAAAAGTAACATCGTAGGCGAAGGCGAGGCGTTCGTTTCTGTAAGGGGTTTTGCATTTTTGCATATTTTATTGTTTCGGGCATTTTTCTGATCAAATAATAATAAAATCGTAATCTGCAGTCTATTTTATACAGGGTGTTAAACTTACAACTTCCCACCTTGGATAGCTTTGGATGTACCTAAAAAATATATTGAAATGATATAAACGCTGAGCAACCCCGCATGGAGGGGGACAATTGGATGTGTATTGCGGTAATTTTTTTCCTTTGTTTTTTCAAATGAGATGACACTTTTTTCTCAGCAAATTCAGAATTCACAATTTTTTCTGAACCGAAAACATGTGTCATACTTGACCGGAAGTACAGACACGGCCACCCACCCTAGATTTTCAAAAATATCGAAGAAATCTGTAACAAATGAAGATTTTTGAAAATCACAAACACACGTCGACATTTCATGTTTGAGATGTATCTGATGGTATAGTTTGATCTTTGCGTTTTCAGCTTCCGGTTTAACCGGAAATTATAAGCCTTCGATAGGTCTCGTTTCTTATAAATGAATAAAATAAAGACGTAAACGGAAATCTAATTTCACAGATGTTTTTGAAAGTCTAGGTTGGCCGAGATTGCACACAAGGGGGATGAAAAATATAGAGAAATTATAATTCAAAGCGAAATCTGACAGTGACGTTTTCATATAATTTCCGTAGTCTACGCCCTACGTCTCTCGTGTCAAGGAAAAGTCGGAAAAGTTTTTGAATATTCTTTATTAAGAGACTGAAGTAAACCATTTAATCCCGAGCGTCAAAGTTTATTCACGAGAGGGATTAAATGATAGGTACTTCAGCCGTGTATTATACATATAGGTAAGTTATTTTTTGCACTATATTTTATAGTTTATTTGCAAATTCAATAATTAAATTAAATTGACTAGTTTCTGGTGGTGACAAAAAGATTCGTTACCCAGGTGAATTATAACAACGCAACGGTCGCAAAAACTCATTTTTGAAATAATTATTTAGTAGAAACGACGTGAAAACGCAAGGTTTTGGGCTAATCCCGAAGGGATGTCGAGTAAAATTAAAGAGTTAGTTGGTAAAGTCACGGCAAAACTATATTAAACCAACAAATGCAAGAAAATATACGAGGAAGAGTTTGATGAATTTTTGAAGCGGTGCGGTGTAAGGATTCTTCGTGGACACTAAAATTGGCAAAACATCTCGGATTCCCAGAACCCTAAAGTGTAAAGATTTGATATTTTTCGATTGATAGAAAAATATAAATTTTTCTTTAAAACCGGAATTTTCGGGATAACTGAGGAAAGAATCACGATTCTTAATTACCAAGAAAGAACGCAACTTTTCTATAATTTAACCGACTCCGTATCTTTTACCTTTTAGGAGATGCCAATGGTGAGCAACCACCCTGTTATATGCATAAATTACGAAAGTAACCGAAGTGGCTCGAAAACCCACGAAGCCAACTGACATATTTTTTCAGCTATTGGTGAAGCATGTTGCTTTTTCTTCATTTATTGAGAAGCTACCTAGCACTTCGTCACCAATCACTATAACATACCTAAATGACACTGGTTGTCGTCATGATGACTCAAAGAAGATTGTTATTATTGGAGAATGTACTGAGAGTGTATTTATCTAAATAATTAGCCAATAAAAGTACAGGGGACGATTCCTTACATAATTTTAAGAATAAAAGTTCATAAATGGACATAGCGATAGCCGAAAAATTGTTCCCATCAGAGCCCTGGTCCTTTGAAGAACATACCGATTTCTCTAGGAGTACTTTGGAGGGACGTAACTATCCCTTAGGAAGCATTTGGGGACCACGGTTTAACAACTTTGAATCTATTTTAAGTCTTGTATACCTAGGGACTCTCTAGTTTGATGAGAACGTAATTCTGATGGGACACTTGTATAGTACCTATACAATAATAATTATAACATGGAGCAATAATTATTAATTAAATATTATAACTCATTAATTTTTTAAACCATTTAGAACTTTGGTTAAATACAATGAAACCACTAATTAAACGTGAATAATAATTTATCTAATACCTACATATAAGTACATACCTACTATATTATGTTGCAAATAGGATTTAAATAGCTGCGGAAGCCAGGATGTGGACGCGGGGTGTTGAGCGGTGTTTAGTAATTAAGCAGCGTTTAGTGTCACTTTGTCTTCTAAAACACTCCTTGTCAATTAGGCGTTGATGTATGGCTAGGCATACACATGCAAGTTATTCAGTATTCGGCTACTGCTCGGAGATGCTTTGTGGAAACGATGCCAAAGCAAGCTCAGTTATGTTTGGCATTCTTAAATTTGTCGACAGCTTCAACTACCGTCTTTTATGAACGAAATTTTTGTGCCGTAGCTGTATACGAGGCACTCTTGTACAACTCTGTCCGAGCGATAACTTGAGAACGCATTGAGATATCGAGCTGAAACTTAGTGTACAGTTGCGTATATACTCGGCCTTTGGGCCATATCGGACTAAGGGGGTGGGAGTTAGGGGTGAAAAACCGAAACGTTATTAATTGCAATAACTCGAGAACTAGTGGAGTTATCTTGCTGAAACTTGGCATGTACGTTCGAACTTCTAGTCTGCTGCCTGAAGGTGAAGGTGTGCCAATTTTGGCGGATGAAAACCACACAAAATATGGCAACTCCGCAAGGGTTGCACGCAGATATTTGAAACTCAACGTATGCACATACAGTATGCCTACTCTGACTCTCCAAGGTGTCCATAGGGATTTACGTGGAGAATTCGATTTAATTTTTTTCCTGCTTCCCTAATTACTTAATTTAATGGAAATTTTAGGCTATTAAGTTTTAGATACCGATAGCATCTACCTGTGAAAAAATACTAACCGAAACTCAGAATTATTCCCTAAGAGACAACACGAAATTTAAAATCGATTTTTGCAGAACAGTTAAGTGCCAGAATAGTACATTTTGTAAAGGTCTGATCATCTATAACTCACTACCTGTAATTGAGAAAAATGCTGAGTCTATAAATCAATTTAAAAATACTTTGAGAAACCATTTTATGTCTGAAAAAATGTTTATTACAGAATTATCTTAAAATTTATGTAGGTACTTATTGTTATTTTGTTTAATGTATAAGCTTGTACATATTACCTAAAGGTTATATTAATATTTTTGTTTGTTTTATCTTTTTGCTATTAATAAACCATTATTATAACAGATCCTCGGGGTTAGTTCATAAACGAAGACACTTCGTTAGCTGATATGTCGTCAACGATATTTGTGTACCGTTAAATGATTTGTCACAGTTTTGTATTTCATAGCAACACATTCGCGTAAAATTTGAATAACGGCCCGTTTTACCTTCGTTTATGAACTAACACCGGAGAACTGTTCGCCCAGTATTTTTCCACAGGTAGAGGCTACCGGTACATAAACCCTGCCTAAAATTCCCATTAGGGTAGACTGGGGGAATGACAGCCACTGGGGTAATATCGGACACGTAATCCTGAATAATTGCGCGATTTTTAAACCTTTCCAACAGTCACACCATCTAGCGGCAGTATGAAGGAGTGCATTTTATGAAAGCGAACCGTTTTTGCACAGCACCAGCGAATCCTTAACGAGCCGCCATTCCCCCAGTCTACCCTAAGTAAATTAATTAGGGAAGCAGGAAAAAAATTAAATCGAATTCTCCACGTAAATCACTAGATGATGACACCTCGGAGAGTAGGCATTATGTACCTATATCGGTGAAATCTTGCGGAGGATGCATTTTTCGCAAAATCGAACAGATGGGGTGGAAATTAGGGGTTGCAACTCGAAATTCCGTTTAATAAGTATCGGTCGAAATTGGCGTCATTCGATAGCTTTCCATTAATGATTCAAAAAAGGTCTTATTCATATTTTGCGGAAAACGAGGCGGAAAACCTCCTTTAAAGGCGCTACAACCCCTAACATGCAGAAGCACAGCGGGGGAATTCCCTCATAAATTCTTGTACGGCGCTCTCGTAGTTGAACACTTGGCCTGCGTAGAAAGATTTATGGAGGGAATTCCCCTGCATTGGTCAACCTCAACGGGCGGTCGGCTTAAGTTAAAAGGTTTGTCTTTATGGCTGTTCAATTATTTCTTGACAAACTATACTTTCCATGCATTAACACATTTGAATATTTGAATATTTGAATATTGACCAATCAAATTACTGAGCCTAACTGAGGCTCCTCAGATAATATGTAAATGGAAAGCGCCTCAAATCATTTACCTATAGGTGCTTTCCTTTCACGCATTCATCTGAAGAGCCTCAGTTAATCCCAGTACCTAATTTGATTGGTCAATATTCAAATGAACCAATCAAATTGCTGAAATTAACTGAGGCGCCTCAGATAAATGTGTAAAAGGAAAGCGCCTTATGTATGATAACTTGGTTGGACCACTTTTGACAGTTTTTTAAGAGAAAACAATTAAGCGAAAAGCGGTTACAATGGTAGGTATTTTATTTCGATCAACTGATTCTCTGGTTTAGGACAAATAACAATACGTTGTAATACGCTGTAATACGTCGCAAATTAACGAATTAAAAACACAGCGATTGTAATGATGTCCTAAACGCCCCAAACCACTTTTTCTATTTTTTTTTAATATTCTTCGGGGCGGTTGTTTGCCATATTCATATTTTAAACCCAAAGTGCCTGTTCAGAAAAAAACAGGCGACCCATAAAATGACAAGGATGAGTTTTCCTATTGTGTAAACGTCATATTCATATATTATTTTAAGGGTCGCTTAAAGTTAATCAGCTGCTGTAATGCAACCGGCCGAATATACCTACATAAAAAAAAACTTATGTTTTGCTTTGCCTACGCCTAACCAATCTTATAGTTAAAACAAAAACAAATCGCAAAAAAGTTAACTACTTGCCTAGTCAAAAATTGCAAACAAAGGAATCGTCTCACTTTGTTGCAGTGTGCCCCTGTTGAGTTTTAGCACACCAACTTCAACATTTTTAATGTAAAGCAACACTTTTCACATCATCATAGGAAAGCTCTTCAAATTCTGCTTCTAAAAATGTATTTATATTTAATGTCCTTTTGGCAAAAAATCATTGCCGCGCCAAAAACATATACAGTGTGCGCGCGCGAAAATTTCCATACCTCTATATCTCGTAAACTAAATGAAATATGAAGATTCGCTCAGACCGGTCGATTTTTATTTCGAGGGGGACACTTCATACTTGGTGAAACATACGCACTCCCTGCTTCAGGCCAACCCCATCAGCTTCAAAATTTCAAATGGCAAACTCCCACTTGATGCGTATACCGTTTTAAAGCTAATTTCATTGATGTGAATTCAATTTTGTAAAAATTTCTGATATCCTTTCAGTCCCAGCGCCCTCTAAGGAATAATTTAAAAGGGTATGAAATCCTCTGTAAGTATCTTCAGATGCAAATATTTTTGAAATCCATCAATGAAGCTTGAATTTACCTATTTTTTCCACTGTAGGACTTGGAACCTGCGTTCTAATTGGCTATTGTCTAGCAATCAAACCATCAAGTTTAGTTTAAATCGAAGTTAATCCATGTCTTAACCGGACCTTACAAGGTATACGCAGGTTACGTTATACCTCTGTTACCTATTACAGGGATCACCTAAAAATTCAACGGCAGGTACTTATGTATGCCAACTTACCAATTCCTTCTGTTTAGAAATGAATGGTATTTGGATTTATTTTCAGCTTTAGCTAAGAACGCCAATTGGGAAAAGTTTTTTTAAAAGTGGCTTTAAATCGTCGGCGTTGCTTAGTTTGAGTGGTTTATTGCTGTATCTGATATCAAAAGCAACCTTTGATGTTTTCAGTGCTTGTAAATTTTCAATTATGTGGTAATTTTTGTAGAAACTGTTTGGAAATTGCTAATGATCTATATTTATCGCCCTAGCCGCTATAAATTTTATGTCGCTTATAAAGCAATATCTATACATTTACTGATGGCTTATTTTTGTTAAGCGATCGAAATAAAACTTACCTTCAGAATAATTTCTTGTTAAATAGTCATCATAGGTTGACATTACATCTTCGGATTCATTTTTTACTTCACTGCTTTTATGCGTTCTTTGTGTATCCACTTTACTTTTATAATGACAGCTAACGTAATTCCCGAAACACTCATTGACACTTGGAGTAAACTGAGGATTCTTTGAGGAATCGTTTTCGGAAAAAATGTTTTTTTCGGGCTTCGCATCCGACGAGAGCAAAGAGTCAATAGAAAAACTAAAGGATTTTTCGGGTCCGACACTAACTTTTTTATCGTTTTCTCCAACAATTTTGTTCTGAAGTTCACCATCATTCATTATTTCCTCCGCCATGTTGTTGAGTCATTCTTCCATTATCACTTCAAACTTATTATTGATGATTAACTTTTAAACGACTGAAAGATAATTTGTCTGAAATCCTGAAAGAAAGCTCAAAGCTACTTAAGCTCGTCATGCTGGTCCACCAATAGCCAAACCAAGGGGCGGAGTTACTTTAGAGGAAGGGATAATTAAGATATATTTAGTTAACAAACATGTGTTTCGGATGGCAATTATTTGGATCAGATAGTAATAAGAGACGCAAAGCTATTTCTTTTTATGTATTGGCCAATTATTATGATTAAAATAGCTATAAAATAAACGCATGGCTTGTTAGGAATAGATTTTTGTGAAAAAGGGGTCCGAAAATTTTACTAATGAACTGTCTCAGCTGGCAGCAAGATTTCAATCTGCCTTAGATTTGTGAATGGTGCTCTTATGATTGATTGGGTACAATAGGTAAGACGTAAGGTCATAAAAGTTGAGCGGTAAAATTCAAATACCGATGTTAAGATTGTGTAATAGCAACAACGTTCAGGTAGGTACCTAAAAAAAATAATTGCTTAATATAGTTCTACTCCGGATGTAGATACTATCATACCTATCAATTTATCATTTTCAGGTATACAGGTTGGTTCCTTTTTCACTGTTCATAAGTCATACCAGTACCTACCTATAGCATCTCCTAAACGGTAAGGATAGATACGGAGTTGGTTAAATTAGAGAAAAGTTGCGCTATTTCTTTGTGATTAAGAATCTGAAGTGAATTCACCGATATCTTGATTCGTTCCCTAACGATTGATATGCTATTTAAATGCAGCTTGGAACTTTTATATTTTTGACGGCATAGTCAATCGAATGGCACTCACACAAATTTTCTAGGCCTTCTAGATTTAGAGCAATGGCAATCAATTTAATATGATTCCCTTATGGCCGTCATATTAAATTTTGGCACCATGAGATATAGAAAAAAAATTAGCTTTACAACAACTTTTTTGAAAAATGGTCAAAATTGTCTTTGTATGATTAATTTCTAAAATCAGTATATACAGCAGTTAAGTACATAGAAATACCAAAAGTAACATGGAAAATAAGACAATTTTGCAAATTTGTTTTATAGGGGATGAAATATTGTGAAGAGTGAAAATATAATCCAAATGAGTACCTAAATGATGAGTAGCTATCGGAAAAAAACAAAATTCGCCGAATTTTGTAAAGGGGGGATGAAAAGTCAAGAAGGTGAAGATTTAACAGGGGGACTGAAAAATTGTAAAAGGTAAACTGATAATCCAAATGAGTTCAATTTATCACCGAAGAAAAACGAAATTACGCGAATTTTGCAAAATTGACACTTAGGGGGTTAAAAAATTATAAAGGGAAATGAAAAGTCAAAGGGTATGAGAGTTAATCGTAATTAAGTAGAATTACAGAAAATAACAGGAAAATAAGCCAATTATGCAAATTTGGCTTTTTTTAACACTCGGGGGGTTGAAAAATTGTGAAGAGGGATGAAAAGTCAAGAAGGGGTTCACATATCTTGAAAGGTGTTGCAAAATTGTGGATGGGTTAAAAATTAATAAAAAATGAGTCTGAATTACCTTAAAATCACAAGAAAGCCCGAAGAAAAAATGTATTTACCCCGCTTAATTGCTAGGGCTTAGGGGTTGTAAGTAGCTTAGGGGTTGGTTTTAGGTTGAAGACTCATAAGACTTTTTTCAATCGTTAACCGAAATCTATCGAACCCCATAATTTTGTTCCACCACTTGCTCTTGCATGAAAAAACCGGGACACCTAGGTACTACCAAACCAATGCAATAGATTCTATAGCAATAATTATTGGAGATCAGGAAGTAGAAGTGCAATAAGTACACTGTAACCAGAGTAACCTTGTCTACTGAAATAGTTATTTGTACAACAAGTAAGGAAAAGTATTACTTTTCCAGGTGAGTTTGGGTGTTTAATGCACGAGGCGAAGCCGAGTGTATTAATTCAAACGAGCATGGAAAAGTATCTTTTCCACGAGTTGTACACATTATTTTTCCGTGTACTATCCTGAAATAGCGTTAACATTTACGATTAAAAATGAGAAATCAAAAATTATTCGTACAGGGTCCAATAGTTTCTGAAACTCCATTTACATAGTAACGGAAAAAACAAAATAAAAAGTAGCAAAAAATGTCATTAAAAATGTTTACTTCCGATAAAAAGAAGAATTCCGCCTATGTTTTAACGGCGGCTGCAGAAAAAACAGCAAGTTTGCTTCTAGTAAAGTCAAGAAATATATGGAACGCCGTTTTACTATTTAGTATGTCAGTAAAACACTTCTTGTTGCAGTACAGTTTGTGGCAACAACAGTAGTAGTATAGGAACGTACGTGTTGCTTTTTGTAATAACAAATACAAAACTCGACAAGAGGCGGCTCAAACCCAATTGCGTTTCGTTGCTTAAAAACAATTCCAAAAGTTTCCCGACGAAAAGTGAAATGAAACCGACAATGTGAAATAGCTAAATGCAAGAAAAAAACCTCATGATGTTGCAACGTCGAATCGAAGAACAAATTTCTTAGTCTCTAAAGTTGAATTCAAACGACCAGCTAGTTGCATTGTTATTGAATTAAAAGAGAACGTCTCATATATTGTAGACATAGAAATATACCAATGCAGTGCATTAACAACATAGATCAAGTTTAGTTCAAAACCGAATCGGACAATGTAGTCAAGATATTCTTATCGATTTACAATCAACTCTATGCAATAAGCACTTGTCACACATCTTCGATGAACAACAGTAAGCGCTAGTGGTTTGCAACAGCAATGAACGCTTGTTGTTAAGCAATCGAATAAAAAGCTACAAACAAATAATCAAAGTTTTCTTCAATTCGTAATTGTACAGAGTAGGTTATGTGCTCACCTACATTGCAGAAATATGTTACAGCAATCAACGCTCATTGCAAACACGATCCATTAGCGCTCGATGCGAAAAGCGACTATGTAAATGCAACGAGCAACGCGTGAAGACTGAAATGCATTTCAACATCGCTAATCGCAGTTCATAGTACCTAGCTGCTAGTCGTAATCCCGGCAATCAAATACAAAGCAATACTTGCGATAAAGAAACAATCAACGCTTCTCGTTAATTCGTAATCGTACAGAGAAGGTAAAGCGCGTATATTGCATAGTGTGTTACCTACAGCAATCAACGCTCATTGCAAACACGGTCCATTAGCGCTCGATGCGAAAAGCGACTAGCTAAATGCAACGAGCAACGTGTGAAGACTGAAATACATTTCAACGTCGCTAATCGCAGTTCGTAGTAGCTGCTAGTCGTATAGTGTGTTACCTACACCAATCAACGCTCATTGCAAACACGGTCTACTAACGCTCGATGTAAAGAGCAAAGAGCGCCTAGCTAAATGCAACGTGTGGTCTGTGAAGACTAAAATACATTTCAACATCGCTAATCGCATAACGTTACTATGTAGGTTGCTAATTGCAAGTCCAGCATCCAGCACCCGACCAGTCATCGTTACAGATCGTCACTTATCGTCGGTCATGGGTGGGGGCCGGTGGAGTCGGTTCCTCCAGCGGGGTCCGCGTGCCGTATGCAGGGTTGTCAATGTGCGCGTAATTAATTGCGGATATTCGGGGAGGCTTGCGTATAAAAAAAGAACGGGTAGCTACGGAAACGACTGGAACCTCCTCATTTGGTATCCAGGTTCCTTCTATGAATTTTACTCCATCAGTTTTTAAGTTTTTTCTCCTTTTTAACATCCCCAACCCCAACAATTAAAAAAAATGGGAGGTTACTGCAATCACTAAAATTTTCGAATTCCAGATAACCCCAGATCTATGCGTTTTGAGGTCTGAAGAACAGTATGTGTACGTACGTAGGGATGTATGTTTGTAAACGCTCTACAGCCCAAACTACTGAACCGATTTGGTTGAAATTTGGTGGATAGCCATCTCATAACCTAATTTTGACCTGAAAAGCTTTTGGAGCCAATCGTATAACCGGAAGTGCAATTTTGGCACATCAACTTTGAAATATTATATACAAATCCCCATTTTTGACAACACCATAAGAACAAAGGCCTTCAAATTTTGCATTTTTTAAAAATATGTTCACTCTTAGTGCCCTTTTTGCAATATGTTCAAAAGCGCTTGAAATCGCGTTTTTAAAAAAATATATCTTTCTTAGTGTAGAACCATAGCGTAAGCAGGTGAGCCGATTTTACCGGCGATGGCGACATGCTTTCGTTTTCTTTTTAATTTTAAAGGGTAACTGGACTAGCAAAAAACTATACTCTGTCCGGAATCCACATGACCGAGATTCACCCGATTTCCATAGCGAATCATTGTTGACAATAATGATTCGCCATGGAAATAGGGTGAATGTCGGTCATGTGGATTCCGGACAGACCTTAGCTTTTGCTGTCTTTCTACCCTTAAGGTACCCTGCTTACCCTTATTATTTAAAAGTTCCTGCTACCCTTTAAGGGTAGAAACAAAACCAAAGCAGGTTGCCTGCGCGGGTAAAATCGGCTCACCGGCTTCCGCTGTGTTTCTACACTTACGGTTGATGCTATTTAAATGAAACTTGGAACTTTTATATTCTTGAGAGCTGTCAATCGAATGACATTGACAGAAATTTTCTAGGCCTTCTAGATTTTGAGCATCGACAGTCAACTTTTCTCTTTCTTATGATCGCCATATTAAATTTTGACACAAAATATTAGCTTTTTAAAAATGTAATCAACGTGGATTTTTTTGAAAAAACATGTCAAAGTTCAAATCACACATCGATAAGGCTTGTTTGATTATCGTTTAATTCAATTATTTTTCACGTCACAAACGACTTGAAAACTGGTGTAGGTACTTCCGGTTTTTTTTTCATAATTTTTTGCTAATTTCATAAATTATATACCTAGAGTCAAGTGCATTATGTTCTGTCCCCTCAAGTCATGAACTGAAATATTATTCCTAATGTATTAGTAGCGGCCATATAAGAATTCATCAACAACTATAAAAAAATTTAAATTTGGCGATCTGTCAAAAAGTCCATGTTGATTAAATTTTTGAAAATCTAATTTATTTGTGTATCCTATGGAGTCAAAATTCAATATGGCGGTCATAAGAAATAGGAAAGTTGACTGTCGACTTTACGGATTCTTAATCACCTTCAAAAAGTGCAACTTTTTTCTAATTTAACCGCCTTATGGTTTCCGAGATCCCAATAAACGAAAAAAGCGCCACCTGTTCCTGTATGTCAGATACAAACAAACACTATGCTTGTCTAGTCCAAGTGTCGGGGTAGGTTAACTTGGCGGCACTAAATCAGAATTTTGTATTGAAACTCTAGCACTAAATTGAACGCACCTATAGCGGCAGCTAGCGTAAGTTTTTATATTTCTAGCGCTTCATTCGTTCGAATGTAGGTGCCGTCAACTTAACCCTAGCTGCATCAAACCGTCGAATCGTTTTGATACTCTAGCGCTATATTCTACTGATCTAGCGCCGACTAGCGATAAAGAAAATCCCCAAAACGTCTGCCTTTTTGGTAAATAAATAGGTTTTTATTCTTGTTAATGGTCCTTCCTACCTACCGTTTAGAAGATACTCCCAACCATATACTTATAAAAGAACACTTGTTTATAACTTTGTTTTATTTACTTTTTTGTAAAAACAATTGATTGGATTCTTATGAGAGATAATGAAATGAAAATTAAACTGCAAAACAAGACAGAATTGAAAACATTCTTTACAATAAATGTGGCGATACTTCATGTTTTGTTAATTTCCCGTTAAGCACTCTACTATTCTTAAGAATTTAATTCTATCGATTTGCTCGGTGGTGACAATCTGCGTTATTTGATTTGCTGTTTCTTCATTAACAGGAAACTGAACTGTTAATTCTGACAGATTCTCCTCTACTGCGTAGACAAGTCCTTCTGCCCCGAAAGCTCCCACAATTCTTGTATATAAATTTTCTGCTTGAAATATTTCTTGCGCTGCTGTATAATTTGAGTGTAGGTTTTGTAACATTCCAGAAAGCCATAGTTGTTTGGGCGATCTTCCTGTGGTACGAATTGTGTGCAAATTCCATGCATTCAAAAATATCTGCAATTTTTTGTCTATACTTGAGGCATACACTTTTTGTAAAGCAAACATGTGCACAGAATTGTTAATATCCAACAGACCAGATTCTTCCATATTATAAAATTCTTTGTGGTAGAAGTCTATTACTTGCGCGTAAACATCCACCCATAACCGTTCTATGCGCTGATTGTGTACCGATCTACCGGTGATGTGACTTCCCCTGTTCAAACCTCTTAGAGCGTTCATGATCATGGCCACCTGGATATTTTCATAACCAAAATCGGATCTAACTCTTGAAGGCAATCCATAATCTTCTACAGCAGAAGTAAAAAATGGAACTATTGTTTCGGCGGTCATGGACGTGGTGCATTTAAGGTACAAAATTAGACGGGAGTACCCATCTATGCATCCATGAATAGCAAAATTCCATCTGCAATGAATAAGCAGCTTTACAGAGATTACGAACATATCATGCAAAAGTAATAAGAAACTTAAATACCATTCAAATTCACTCAAATTATATTGAATCATATTATTCATATTTCTATAGAAACAGTGCCAATGCGTATTCACCATTCACACGTAGACTAACAAGGAAAGTGTCCCTACCGCCTAATCGGGATTTAACTGGAATATTGTTTTTTCTATTCCAGGTCATGCCAGGTCATTCCCAAAACCGTTTCCGTTCAAAATAATTTTTGTTATTTTTATAATTTTTTTCATTCTCAAAGATATTAAGTGTAAGACAGTAAAATAAAGAAAAAACCATTTGTGATGTTTTTAAATAAGTTGCCCCCAAACCGAGTTACAGCCCCTAATACAGGGTGATCAAATAAAAAAACGATCAAGACTATGGAAGTTGAAAAAATTGCCTATAAATCCTATAATAATCCCAAAACACTTTTCTTTGTTTGCGTTGATGTCCCTCGTAAAAGTAAGGGTTGACCGACAGCTGATAGAACTCAAAAAAATCTATCAGTAGTTAATTAACGACGTATTTTTCAGTTCAGGGCCCCCCTTGATCGTTTTTTTTATTTTATCTCTCCGTATTATAACGTACCGCACCGTTTGAAAATTTGAAAATTTACTCGGGACACCCTGTACACGAAATTTGACATCTAAATATGTCTCTGGGTAGCCTTGAACCTTCTTTAACAAGTGACAAAAGTCCGAAGAGAAAAACTTCAAAGTGTCAAAAATATCAATTTTTAACCGATATATGATGGGGTGTTCCATTTAACAAAATATAAGTTTGCGCTGCCCCCCCTGCACGAGCCGCTTATGTGGGTTCATAGTATTTTTAAATTATGCACATTTTCACTCAACAACGATTGCCCTACACCGATTTTCGATATTACTAACGACGTAGACATAAATGTACTCTGACGCAGACATTAAATATTACCTACCTTATTAATTTTAAGTTTGCATCGATATGCCACAAAGAATTTGGCGTTGGTACATGATATGTTCGCCGTTGTATCCCAGCACTCCATCTACAAGCTGTTCCAACGGGATCTATATTGGACAAGATTCTTCGAATTTTGTTTCTTTGAGTAAATATTCCTCTACTTCTTAAATATCCTGCCATCATCTAAAAGAATAAAGAATAATTTTGAATTGACCACTTGCACTTAAAAAATATTGGTTGCGTCAACAATGCTGAAAACCATGAATATTGAAATTTCCCTAATGGTAATATAGAGCGCCTAGGGTTTGTGACCCTGAAAAATTGAAATAGCCCGCCAATAATTTTTTTTTGCTTCACCTGGTTTTTGTTAAAAATATTCTGCAACACTCGCTAATTGTAAAAAAGATTCGCAAAATGTCGCAAAATACATTTTGCGTGTTAGAAAATAACATATTTTAATTGTTTTGCTAAGATACTGGAAATTTTGACTAAAAAAATTCTAAGTTTGACAAAAGGTTATAATTATTTTCAGAACCAATTATGAACCAAACATATAATCCATATTTTTTTGACCTGACTTAAGCCGTTTTTTAGCGATGAAATAGTTTCAAAACTAAGGGATCGTTTCAAAACCAGCCATTTAAGCGTTGCATTAATGACGTCATCGCGAAATAGTTTTAAACCGATTCGATTAGTTTTGAGGCGTCCTCCGGAGGACGGTTTAAAACGTATTTGAAGAGTGGGAAGCGGGTGGGGGCAAAGGAGCAGTTTTTGACGTTGCTTTTTGAGGTTACGACATCACGATTCAGATACAATTTGATGTAATTTTAACTGTTGATGTAGAGACAACTGAAATTTTTCAAGGTAATTGATCTAATAATTACTGCTATAACAATAACGATATTCTGCAATGTTGGAGAGTAAGGATATGTGCAGAGCATCTATGAATATTGTGAAAAATCAGTTAAAAGGTCCAAATTGAAAAAATAGTTTAAAATCATCTCAGAATTTACATAGATTAAAAATTGCAGAACTATTTATTATCAACATAACCTAACTTCTAGCCGCAGCTGATCACCTGTCAATTCGGTTTCAAAACATGTTATTTTTGCGCCAGTTTATTTTAATGACGTCATCAACAAAACGGTTCAAAACTAAGAACGAATATACGCTGCAACGCTAAAAATCAGCTTAACTAACTGGGAATTTTGATTTCTGAAATTGGATCCTGTTTTTAACCTCCCCAACTCCATCACAATTTAAAAAAAATGGGAGGTTACTGCAATCACTAAAATTTTCGAATTTGAGATAGCACCAGATCTTCACGTTTTGAGGTCTCAGGAACCCAAAAAAGGGGTTTTTAAAATGTGTCTGTGTGTATGTACGTACGTTTGTACGTTCGTACGTTCGTACGTACGTACGTACGTTCGTTTGTAATCACGCCACAGCCAAAACTACTAGACCGATTTGGCTGAAATTTGGAGCATAGGCATCCCGTAACCTAACTTAGATCTGAAAAGCTTTTGGAGGCAATCGTGCAAGCGGAAATGCCATTTTGGCACATCAACTTTTAAATTTTAAATGCAAACCCCCATTTTTCACGTCACCATAAGGAAGAACTTCAAATTCTGCTTCTAAAAGTGTATTCATTCTTAGTGCCCTTTTGACCAAAAATAAAAAAAAAAATGATTTTTATCGGACTTTAAAATCGCGGCACAGCCCAAGCCCCTGAACCGATTTGGCCGAAATTTTTCACATGGGGATTGTATTACACGTCGAAGAGCTGAACAAATTTTGAATTCAATCGACTCACGGAAAGTGCCGTTTTGGCATACCAATTTCCAAATTTAAAATTATTCTCTCATTTGACCATTAAAAACAGGTTTTTGAAAGATTTATTGTCACCATCAGAAAGGTCTTCAAATTCTGGTTTTAAATAGGACAAAATTAATTCGCATTTAGCGCTGTTTGGTTCAAAAAATCGAAATTTTATAATAACAGTAAAAATACATTATAGCCCAAATTACTGAATCGATTTGGCTGAAATTTGGTACATGGAGGTTGGGTAACCCGTTGAAGACCTGAAAGGCTTTCGAAAGCAATTGGCCCACGGGAAGTCCCATTTAAGCATATCAACTTAAAATTTTAAATACAAGACCTCCTTCTTTATGTCGCCATTAGAAAGGCGATAAAATTCTGGTTCTAAAAATGTGTTCACAGTTTCTGCCATCTCAGTGGAAAATAGAGAAAAAACTCTTTCTCATTAAAAGGGAGCGGGCTGACAGTGGATGACATAAAGTGGCAGTTATTGTCAAAAAGGTGGCAAAAGATTAACCTTAAAAGGAACATATTGTCAAACGTGATGGGTGATGTCCGAGGTGACGTCGGTATTTGTCAGAGAATTGCGAAATTAGTCAAGGATTAAAAAAGTTCTGTTGAATTGACTACTATCTACACAGAATATAAAGATCCACGCGATGGGGAGGTTCCAGCCGCTTCTCTGCTGCATTTTTTCATCTTAGTTTAATTTCAGGGCAACTTTACAATGTTGGCAAAATCGTTGACAAAGTGACAAATAAAAGTCAGGTTTGACAACACTTTTCAAAAAATGAACCGAGTAATTTTAAAAGTGATAAAGCAGTCAGTTCATAAGTGTTTTCAGAGATTTTTCTACAAAGTGGACAGAAAATGAATAAAACACAGATAGTTGAAATAATAGCGGAAATTTTTAATGTTTGTATCGACCATTCGCAATTAATCAAAAATTTGCAAACATGTTTTTAGAAGAACGAAGTCTTCGCAATTTTAAAAGAAGAACCAAATCATCGACGGATAACAAAAACTGGAGATAACTTCGCCGATATACCTCCAGTCATAATTTCGTTAGCAGAGTCTGACCCGAGTTCCCGAGTAAGAAAGTGAGCCAGATTATGATAATTAATCGGAGACTGCAGATGAACCACCGATGGCTCTTTTTAAACCTCAACTGACGTATTTTCTCTTTATATTTCGCACTAAAATTCACAAAACTGTATGGGTACCTCTATGTTCAAAATTACAAATGTTTTGGGTAGGTACCCTCCTCAATTTGATTTTTGATTTTCTTTCAAGTTAAATTATTCCGTCATTTGGGTGACCATTCTGTTCGACTTTGGCATTTGCCACGTAACCATAAATTCAAAAGCCTCAATCAAACTAGTGGACAGCAGTGGAAAACACTATCCTTGTTTAATACCAAAGACAAAATCAAAGCAAAACAGTTACTAAAGTTACCAGATTTAGTTGGTTAGGTCAAAAAAATATGGACTATAACTTATTGCACTTCAGAAATAAGTTGACAGCCAATTGACGTTCAAGTTGAAATTAAAACACTACCTTGAGTTTGTAGTGTTTAATGCGCAATTGCATTTGGTTTTTAGCTCACTTGAATTGGACCACAAATAATAAAGTTTGGAATTTCAATCTCGCACCCTTCTACATACATACATTATTAATTTCAAGAAAATAAAACTTACCTGACTTCCACTGTTAGGAAATTCGTTGTGCAACATTTGGATTTCATTGGTTAACTCTTGATCTGTGCCTCTATAATATTTTTGCCTCAATGTTAATCCAAAGGAATAACACTTCTTGTACACCAATTGAACAGAACAATTAAAATGTTTCGCCATTTGCTTGGCTGTATAGTTTTGTTCTATGAATATTTGGAGTTGTTCTCTTGATATTGCTAACTTTGGCCTGCCCCTGGCTGAAATAAAAGCCATATAATTCAGTGGCGATATGGATTTCCTGCAAATCGCATGAATTTGATATTGTTCCTTCTCTCTCCAGATTTCTATACACCGTTTTATTATGATTTTGCAAAAAATGGTTGACGAAATTGTTAACTACCAGACGTACTATTTTATTCCATCTCTTTTGGTCGCGTAGTAACTGTATGGTTTTAACTAAGGTACGTATCTCCTGGACGACTGAGGGCTACGCCTATCTTATCACAGTTTTAATCAAGGGCGCCCGCTAAATTTTTTTCAGGGGGGGAGCACAGTGGTGCAGGAATAGATACATAATAGTAGATTAGCAGCCAGTGCCGGCAATTTATGATTTTAACTTCTACGCTCGCGAAGCAGTTACTGGAATCGATCGGAAAATTCAAAAAAATCGAATCGCCAAAAACATGAAATCTTTACGTTTCAGCGTCCTGGGAACCCAATAACGTGTTTTTGAAAAAATGTCTGTCTGAGTGTCTCTGTCTGTCTGTGATCACGCTGCAGCTCAAACCACTGAACGTATCGAGATGAAATTTGGCACACATATTCAGTGGGGAATTTGTAGGTGCTGATTAGAATCTGGGCCACATCGGTTCACGGAAAGTGCCTTTTTGGCATATCAACTTTAAAAATTTAAATGCAAATCACCATTTTTCGCGTTCCCATATGAATGCTCTTCGAATTCTGCTTCTAAAAATGTGTTCACACTTGTGCCCTTTTGGCCAAAAAATGGTGCCGTGAAAAAAAACCAATACATAACTGTATATTTTTATTACCGGATTTGATAGCTGATTTTTTTTCAAGCCGAAAACCTTAGTGCCATTTTTTCGAAAAATGTCATTTTAGTGGCAAAAGGGCCCTTGTTTCAATTTATTTTGCAAAAAAAAATATTCTTACTATCGGATTCGACAGCTGTTATATTGCCGGATCAAAAACCTCAGTGCAATTTTTTCGAAAATTTCCATTTTAGGGACAAAGAGGCCCGTTTTTGAGTTTTTCTTAGCAAAAGAGCATATTATCATTATCGAATTCGATAGCTGTTGCATTGCCGGATCGAAAACCTTAGTGCCATTTTTTCGAAAAATGTCCATTTTAGAAGTGAAAAACATTTGTATTTCAGATTTTTTTGTATAGATATAAATATTCAACGAGAAAATTTATTGACGATTACAAGCTTTTGTGTTAGTAACATGGTAACATGATATATTATAAGTACTGTACATCCTCAGTTTGAAGTAGTGATGCAACGATTACGATTACGATTAACCTGCGATTATCCGTGATTTTAAGGTCAATCGTGATCGGCGGGCGATTACTTATGTACGATTATTTCCAAATTACCTTTTAAACCAATCAATCAGACTCATTTTGAAATTTCTATCCAATCGAATTCATTTAAGGGTGATTAATGCACGAGTCATTTAATCGCTTTCTTGACTACTTGATTTTGAACACAATTTTTTCACTGCTGAAAATAACTACGTACCACGTAAAATCAGTTCAGGGAAATAAAGGTCCATAAATATGACCACCAGGCACATATCCTACACGCAATTAAAGTCTTCCTTCCACAAACCATATTTTAAGTGTTCTTGGACATAAAGCACTCTGATTTCTTCTGGATATGATCTGAAAATTCAATGACATTTTGTTTGCACGTTTCCTAACCTCAAACGTCAATGAATTATAAAGGCTCGTTCACAACATCTTATTGGGCTCTTGAGTATAGGCAACCCCGGTTTAAAAAATCGCTCTTTTAACAAAATGAAGAGTTTAATTTGCGAAATAATCTTACCGAATACTACTCGAGCATCGCTATTGTAATCGGTTAAATTTTAGAAATAATTACTCAAGCTTTGTTGCCGTTTAGGTAAAACAATTAGAACTAAATTGCCATTTATTATCAAAGATTAAATGGCAATTTAGTTCTCATTGTTTTACCACCGGCAACAAGCTTTCGTAACCATTTTCAAAATTTAACCGATTAAATAGCATGCACTTGTGGTATTATAAGCGATTATTTGATGATGATTACGATTGTTATTTGCGCCTGCGCGTCGCTGACTTGCTGGTTGTTTATGAATTGCAGACGGGCTTTGCAACTTAATTAAACTACGCGCGAGAGTTTTTCACTGCATTTTGTAAAGAAAATACAAATAGACTGAGTCCCCGAAATCTGCAGTTCCCTTAACAAAAACTTAACAAATGTTAATTTTGATTATTAATTTCAGTTTATTTGTTGCATCTACATGCAACATCTACACTAGTTTAAAGTTCATGCTGTCACGGCGTCGGCCACCCGTCCAGACATAACACCTGCCACCGATAAGACTGAATTCAGTAAATTGTACAAAAATTGGCAATGTCGGAGACGGTAGAAACTAATACAAATTTTAAAATTGATGTGCCAAAATGGCACTTTCTCTGGACCGATCTGGCTCAAAGTCTAAGCGGCACCTACAATGTGCCTAAATCTCATTTCAATATCTTCGGTAACTTGGGATGTAGCGTGTTTCCTTTAAGATCTCCAAAAAGACACTAAAATGACATTTTTCGAAAAAATGGCACAATGGTTTTCGACTTGAATAAAAATCAGCTATCAAATTCGTTAATAAAAATATACAGTTAGGTATACCTACATAGGTTTTTTCACGGCACCGTTTTTTGGCCAAAAGGGTATCATGTGTGAATACATTTTTAGAAGCAGAATTTGAAGAGCTTTCACATGGTGACAAGAAAAATGGGGGTTTGCTTTTAAAACTTTAAAGTTTGTGTGCCAAAAAGGCACTTTCCGGGAACCGATTTGGCCCAAAACCTTTTCAGTTCTTCCTTGGGTGATACTAGCCAATCACTCCAAATTTCAGATCGGTCCAGCAGTTTGGGCTGTAGCGTGTTTACAGGCACAGACATTTTTCAAAAACCAGTTTTTTGGGTTCCCAAGACCCCGAAACCTAAAGATTTGATGTTTTTGGCAATTCGGTTTTTTGATCGATTTTAGTAACTGCTCCGCGAGCGTAGAAGCTAAAAATGGGAGGTTACTGCAATCACTAAAATTTTCGAAATCGAGATAAGATCAGATCTAATACGTTTTGAGGTCCCAGCAATCCAAAAAAGTGGTTTTTAAAATTACGTTTGTAAGCCCGCTACAACTCAAACTACTGAACCGATTTGGCTGAAGTTTGGAACATAGGCATCTCATGACCTAACTTAGATCTGAAAAGCTTTTGGATCCGATCGTGCTACTGGAAGTGTACTTTTTGGCATATCAACTTTGAAATTTTAAATACAAACCCCTATTTTTGACGACACCGTAAGAAAGGCCTTGAAGTTCTGCTTCCAAAGATGTATTCAACCTTAATGCAATTTTTTCGAAAAATGTCATTGTAGTGGCAAAAAGGCTCCTTTTTGAATTTTTTGAATGAACCATGACGATGGCTTTACATGGAGACAAAATTTTTCTAGTATAGGTACTTTAATCTTACCTCTAGTATGTATCACAGGAGCAGAATATCCTTGTAGGTTTTCTGTAGCTTCAAGTTGTGGTGTTTCCAGACACATTCGCTTCAAATCATCAAGACAGTTATTTAATGTCTCGAAATTCTCTATATCCACCATGCCATTTCTTAGTCGTGATAAGTTTCTTTTTAATGATACAATTTTTGACAGTGCTCTTTGGTACTCCTCGATTTCTATTAGTCTTCCGACTGCCATAATCTGTCTTTCCATTACATTTAAAGCACGACCAACATTATTATTATTGTTTATTTGATTCATTATTTAACTTTCTTCCTTCTTAAAAAAATTTTAGATATGTTAAATAAATCAGTTACTTACATTTAAAGTTTGTCGAGATTCAGGCGACCATACCTGTTCATTCAAACTCATTTGCTGCAACAATGTGACAACAATATGTTTCCGTTGTTAGGTTGTCACCTGAACCACGAACAAAGTAACGTCTGTCCGGTATTAAGAACTGAAGCGCCCCGTACCCCTGGCGCCGTATCCGTATGTGTAGTTTAGTTCGAGGACATGTGACATGGGCTGATTAGTGGGGAGCAACGGATGCTGGAAGGTGGAAGCCGACAGTGCAGTAATTAGGGTGGTGCCCCCGCACCGGCCCGGCGCCACCTTGCAAGGTTCGCAAAAACGGAACCGAACAATAGTAAAAAGAAATTAAAAAATATTATTCAATAACATAAATTGAGCGACACGACATCCCCACAGCTCATATAGTTTGCCGTACGCGGAATTGATAGCAATAAGAGGAATCAGAGCTGAAAAGGATGTAATAAATTAGGTATGTGCAGGGGATAGAGGCTTCAAAGACGTTTATTTAACTGTTCATAAGTTTTCAAGCAAGTCTGATTTTTTGGGGCTTCATACGACGCCTCCATTTTTCTTTATTGGTTAGATAGTGGTGTATTTTATTATTTATGGGTGACTTTCTTTGCGCTGTCGGCTTGCCTAATTATTGTTTCTTGGAATTTTCAAGCTTTCTTTGCAAAACAAAAACGTTCCGGGAATTACTCTCCCCTCGGATATTAGCACAGGGCTTTAAATTTGTTCGTAAGATATATAGTAACATATCAAGGCTACAATTTTGTATTATGATTATACAGGGTGGTGATAAAGTATGGAATATTCGCAATAACTTTGCATCTAGCAGTTTTTGAGAAAATCTTTTGGACAAGTCAAATTGATTTAAATTCTTGCGGAACTTTTGACGCAATTTTTAAGCCTCTGACGTCACCCATGTCAAACATATTACGCTAGCGGTGTTTTAGTGCCGGAGCAAAATGCGAGGCACTCTTGTTTTAGCTTATTCGCTCGCTCCTCAATCTGTCCGTCGCATAACTTGAGAACGGATTGAGATATCGAGCTGAAGCTTGGTAGGCAGCTTCGTCTCCCGAAAAGTAAGGCGGGGATTGCTTTTGGGCCATATCGGACCAAGGGGGTGGGAGTTAGGGGTGAAAAACCGAAAAACTATTAATTGCAATAACTCGAGAACTAGTGGAGGTATCTTGCTAAGACTTGGTGTGCACGTTCGACTCTCAAGTCTGTTGAAGGTGAAGGGTTGATAATTTCGGGGGATGAAATTTAGGAGATGAAAACCACAAAAAATATGATAACTCCGCAAGAGTTGCACACAGCTGTTGGAAACTCAACGTACACACATATATCGGTGAAATCTTGCGGGGGATGCGTTTTTCGTAAAATCGAACAGATGGGGTGGAAATTAGGGGTCGCAACTCGAAATTCATCTTAATAAGTATTGGTCGAAATTGGCGTCATTCGATAGCTTTCCATTAACGATTCAAAAAAGGTGTCATTCATATTTTGAGAAAAACCACCCTTATAGGCGCTACAACCCCTAAAATGCAGAAACACAAAAAAAGCCAACGGAAGATGTATATCAATGCGATGTATATCTCGGTAGACGTTTATCAAGTTAATGTGCATGTAGGGGCGGCTGGTCTTACTGGTGGAATCGGGTGCAGATTTTATCAATCTGCACCTAGTAGTAGTGCCTCCGCAAACGCACAGATGTGTCAAAAAGGCGAAATGTTTAAAAATTGTTGTTACAAAATTTAAAAATAGAAAATGAACAGGAATGAGTAAATGAAAAGATTTACCGGAATTAAAACAAAATTTGGCGAATTTTGAAAAATTAACACTGGGGGCTGAAAAATTGTGAAAGGGGATGAAAAAGTCAAGAGGAATGAAAATTAAGTGCGATTAAGTAGAATTACGAAATAAAACATGAAAATAACCAAATTATTACCGAAGAAAAACGAAAATATGCGAATTTGGCAAAATTAACACCTAGGGGGTTGAAAAATTGTAAAGGGGGATGAAACGTCAAAGTGGATGAATTTAGCTTTTGGGGGCTGAAATGTTGCGAAGGGGGTTGGAAAAGTGAAAAAGATAAACATAATCCAAATGAGTACAATTTATTACCGAAGGAAAACTAAATTACGTGAATTTTGAAAAATAAACACTTAGGGGATTGAAAAATTGTAAAGGGGTATGAAAAGTTAAAGGGGATGAGAATTAATCGTAATTAAGTAGAATTACAGAAATTAACACGAAAATAAGCCAATTATGCAAATTTGACTTTTGGGGGTTGAAACATTACGAAGAGGGGTCGAAAAAGTGAAAAAGGCAAGAACAATCCATATGAGTAAAATTCGGTAAAATTTATTACCGAAAAAAGGCAAAACTGCGCGAATTTTACAAAATTAACGCTCGAGGGGGAGGAAAATTGTTAAGGGGGATGAAAAATCAAAAGAGGTGAAAATGTACTATAGTTAAGTAGAACTAGCGAAAATCACACGAAAAAGAAGCGGTCTGGGTAAATTTTGCTCTTTGAGGGTTCACATATCATGAAAGGGGTTGAAAAATTGTGGATGGGTTAAAAATTAATGAAAATGACTTTGAATTATTAACAAATCAGAAGAAAACAAAAAAAATAAAATAAAATGTATTTACTCCGCTTGCTAGGGCTTAGGGGTAGTCAGTAGCGTAGGGGTTGGTTTTAGGTTGAAGACTCATCATAAGACTTTTTTCAAGAATTAACAGAAATCTATCGAACCCTTTAATTTTATTCCACCACTTACATGAAAAAATTTCAAGTTTCAACCCTTAAATTTCATCCCCCTTGTTAAATCGTAATGAAAATCTACCCATCCACCTACAGCGTCGCTGTAAATTACCACACCAAATCCAGCCCTGATACGTTGAGCAGTTTTTGAGTTCTCGCATTTTTGTGTTTCGGCATGTTAGGGGGTTGTACCGCCTTTAAGGGTGGTTTTTCGCGAATGATGAATAAGTACCATCAACAGAAATCTATCGAATGGTATTAATTTCAACCCTACATTATTCAGTAAAAATTCAAGTTTCCACCCCTAACTTTCATCCCCTTCGATAAATTTCTCCTAAAATTCACTCTTCCCTTCTCGACGATGCAGTGTGTAAGATATCACAGTTTCGCAGAAGATATGGCTTCTCTGTGTCATATTACAGGGCTTTATGAATGTTTCAACCCCTAAACTCCAACCCCCTATTTCACCACCCCCACGTGCCCTAAAGGAAGTTGTGTTTTCATTTTCACCATCCTAACCCAATTCGTTGAAAAATTCAGGTGATTTGTTGATTCATGTTTTCAACACCTCATGATGTCACCCCTTTATGATTTACAGGGGTGGGTTTATTTTTCCGGTGTTACATAACTCCTTGCGTATTTACTGACTTCAGTTGTTCATAAATAAATCAATAGGATTTCAGAGAAAATAAATAAAATATAATTATCCGCTTGCAAAGAGTTAGGGGTGGTTAATAGCCTAGGGGTTGGTTTAAAGTTGAAAACTCATAAGACCTTTTTTCAATAGTTGACCGAAATCTATCGAACCCCGTAATTTTATGCTATCTTTTATACTGAAGAAATTTCAAGTTTCAACCTTTAAATTTCATCCCCCTTGTTAGATCTTATTGAAAATTTGTCCATCCACCTACAATGTCACTGAAAATTAACACACCAAATTCTGCCTTGATACGTTGAGTAGTTTTTGAGTTCTCGTATTTTTGTTTTTCTGCATGAATAACACCTTTTTTGAATCATTAATGGAAAGCTATCGAATGACGTCAATTTCGACCAATACTTATTAAACGAAATTTCGAGTTGCAACCCCTAATTTCCACCTCATCTGTTCGATTTTGCGAAAAACGCATCCCCGGCAAGATTTCACCGATATATGTGTGTACGTCGATTTTCCGACAGCTGCGTACTACCCTTGCGGAGTTATCATATTTTTTGTGGTTTTCATCCCCTAAATTTCATCCCCCGAAATTAGCACCCCTTCACCTTCAACAGGCTTGAGGGTCGAACGTACATACCAAGTTTCAGAAAGATACGGCCACTAGTTCTCGAGTAATTGCAATTAATAGTTTTTCGGTTTTTCACCCCTAACTCACACCCCCTTGGTCCGATATGGCCCCGCCTTACTTTTCGGGAGACGAAGCTGCCTACCAAGTTTCAGCTCGATATCTCAATCCGTTCTCAAGTTATCCGACGGACAGACTGAGGAGCGAGCGAGCGAGCGAATAAGCTAAAACAAGAGTGCCTCGCATTTTGCTCCGGCACTAATACGAGAACTCAAAAACTACCTAACGTATCAAGGCAGAATTTGGTGTGTTCATTTTCAGTGACATCGTAGGTGGATGGACAAATTTTCACTAAGATCTAACAAGGGGGATGAAATTTAAGGGTTGAAACTGGAAATGTTTTCATGTAAGTGGTGGAATAAAATTATGGGGCTTAATAGATTTTCGTTAATTATTGAAAAAAAGTCTTATGAGTCTTCAACCTAAAACCAACCCATAACGCTACTAACAACCCCTAAACCCCAGCAAGCGGAGTAAATACATTTTATTTGTTTTTTTGGGCTTTCTTCCGATTTTTCGATAATTCAAAGTCATTTTCATTAATTTTTGACCCATCCACAATTTTTCAACCCCTTTCATGATATGTAAACCCTCAAAAATCAAAATTTACCCAGACCGCTTCTTTTTCGTGTAATCTTCGCTAGTTCTACTTAACTACAGTTCATTTTCACCCCTTTTGATTTTTCATCCCTCTTAACAATTTTTCAAAACCCCGAGCGTTAATTTTGTAAAATTCGCGCAGTTTTGCTTTTTTTCGGCAATAAATTTTACAGAAGTTTACTCATATGGATTGTTCTTGCCTTTTTCACTTTTTCGACCCCCTTCGCAATATTTCAACCCCCAAAACTCAAATTTGCATAATTGCCTTATTTTCGTGTTATTTTTTGTAATTCTAGTTAATTACGATTAATTCTCATCCACTTTGACGTTTCATACCCCGTTACAATTTTCCAACCCCCTAGGTGTTAATTTTGCCAAATTCGGGTAATTTCGTTTTTCATCGGTAATGAATTGAACTCATTTGGATGATGTTTACATGTTGAACTTTTTTCATCCCCCTTCGCAATATTTCAACTCTTCAAACGCAAGATTTGCATAATTGGGATATTTTGGTGTTATTTTCCGTAATTTTACTTAACCACGGTTAATCCTCATACCCTTTGACTTTTCACACCTTTACGATTTTTCAACCCCCTAAGTGCTAATTTTGCAAAATTCGCATAATTTCGTTTTTCGTCGGTAATAAAAATGAACACATTTGGGATCCAGTTCACCTATTACAATAATTTTCCAGTTTCGTTCGCAATAGGTAGGTATAAGTATGTATTTCAAACCCAACAAAAGTTTTAATTGCATAATTTGCATATTTTCGCGTTGATTTTCAGCCCCGAGTGTTAATTTTTCTAAATTCGCCAAATTTTGTTTTAATTCCGGCAATTCTTTTCATTTACTCATTCCTGTTCATTTTCTACTTTTTAATTCTGTAACAACAATTTTTTAACATTTCGCCTTTTTGACACATCTGTGCGTTTGCGGAGGCACTACTACTAGGTGCAGATTGAAAAAATCTGCACCCGATTCCACCAGTAAGACCAGCCACCCCTGCGTACACATTAACGTGATAAACATCTACAGGGACACAAATCGCATTGATATACATCTTCTGTTGGCTTTTTAAAATGGGGTAAACATCAGAATATGCCTTTAATATTTTTTGGGAATTATTATAAAAAAATTGGCAGTCTCGAAGACGGTAGAAACTTCTACTTTTTCACAGAATTTGTAAATGTAGCATTTAACTTTATTTAACCAAGGTCGGGCATTCGGAGCGGTTGGATGGCTGATGCACCCGGCGCTCATTTATACTAAAATCTAAAATACAAATGTCTTTCACTCCTAAAATGGACATTTTTCGAAAAAATGGCACTAAGGTTTTCGATCCGGCAATGCAACAGCTATCGAATTCGATAATGACCTCTCACAGAGGTCGCGGTTTTCGACACAACACTCTTAATGATAATGTGCCCTATTGCTAACAAAAACTCAAAAAGGGGCCTTTTTGTCCCCCAAATGGAAATTTTCTAAAAAATTTCACTAAGGTTTTTGATCCGGCAATATAACAGCTGTCGAATCCGATAGTAAGAATATTTTTTTTTGTAAAATAAATTGAAACAAGGCCCCTTTTGCCACTAAAATGACATTTTTCGAAAAAATGGCACTAATGTTTTCGACTTGAAAAAAAAACAGCTATCAAATCCGGTGATAAAAATATACACAGTTATGCATAGGTTTTTTCACGGCACCGATTTTTGGCCAAAAGGGCACCAAGTGTGAATACATTTTTGGAAGCAGAATTCGAAGAGTGTTCATATGGTAATGCGAAAAATGGGGGTTTGCATTTAAATTTTGAAAGTTGATGTGCCAAAAAGGCACTTTCCGTGAACCAATGTGGGCCAGATAATCAGCACCTACAAATCTCCCACTGAATATGTGTACCAAATTTCATCTCGATACGTTCAGTGGTTTGAGCTGCAGCGTGATCACAGACAGACACACAGACAGACAGACACACAGACAGACATGTTTCAAAAACCACTTTTTCGGATTCCCAGGACCCTGAAACGTAAAGATTTGATGTTTTTGGCGATTCGATTTTATTAACTTGCTTGGCGAAGCGTAGAAGTTAAAATATATTAGACGTATTAAATAGAGAGGGGATAGGCTGCTGGTGGTGGAAGGACCAGGTGCACGCACAGTCCAGTTAAAGTAGGGCTGGCGTAGGAGGGTAGGTGCGATTTTAATCGAATATCAAATTTGATGCAAATTGTGTAAGCTTATCTAGCACGTGCTTATAGTTGGTTGATGTTGGTGACTTGCTGGTTAAGAGCCGAAGACGTTGGTGGTTTTCTTCAGTGGCAGTGGCTAGTTAAGCCAATTTTACAAGGTAAGTAGATATATTTTACATAAATAATACTCCTAAAAATAATTTCTAGTGGTGATTTTCCACATATCTTTTGTTTAAATATTTTACATAGCAGGCTCAGCCTTATCGGCCAAGCCTTTTGTAGCAGGTATATATTCCACAAATGTTTGAAAAGAATGAATTAATTCGTGGGTAAATCTTGTTTCTTTTACCGTATGAGAGGATATCATCGTGCTTCCCACGTGTTGCTGCAGGTTAGGGTCTCCATAATTGCATAAGCATGTATGAGTAGATACCAATAATAATTTAAAAACAATAGTTTTTCAATAATACCTAATACAATGCATTCGGATTCGGACAAGCCACCTGCAACGACAAATCTTAAATTCGCCCGGATTCTTTGAATTATATATGATTAGGCATATTCAGCTAGGTGTTGACATCGTCAATACAAAACCTTTTAAAAGTGCGGTTTCATTCCTGGATGGGATTCACTTTTCATGGAAATCGCACGTGGTGTCTGATGTGAGGTCCAGTTTTTCACCACGTGGTCGCGATCACTTTTTTCTGAGCGCTCGGTTTCGGCGCTATCCCAAAGAAGAGAGCCGCCACGTAGACGCTTGTGCATGAAAAATTAACTGGAATGCAGGCGCGTACACACACAATATTGCTGTCCTTATTCCATACATTACTTTTATTATTCGAGTAGGGTGGAACGGGTAGAACCAGTGCTCGATCACAAGTGCAGTTGCAGTTGACCATAGCTAAAGTAATTGTTTCCATGCGCAGGATAGCTACGGCAATTTAGCTGACTTATTGGAACACTGCAGGCGTGAGGATGGGGTTGGATTCGAGCGATTAGTTCTAAAGATTGTTTTGTTTATATTATTCGCGTTCTGACAAGGCTCTAACTCTGTTTTAATCAATCCATTATGGGAACTAAAAAGTAAAGAATAAGCAAAAAAATTTGCTGCACGATGGAAGTAGAATTTGCAAAATTTTATATAATTAAAGCCAGTGGAAGATGTACAGGGTTGTTACAAATGATTGTACCTTCGCGGGCGAGATAGCGGATTTCTTTAAAAACAAAACAATTGACGTTTAACGCATTTACGGCTGTAGAAATAAAATGTCAAAAAACAAAGCATCAAAGCCACCTACGATGGTACAATAATTTGTAACATCCCTGTAAAATACTGTCAGAAAGAATACTGACTTTTCCTCTAAATAAATCATAAAAAAAAGTTTACTCCTAAACACCCATAGGTACACCAAAAAGAAAATATTTTCAGCCTCACAGCACTTCCGGTTAACCGGAAGTGGCGGCCTTCTTTGTTATTTTAAATGGAAGGTCTATGTTTTGATTCTAGATTCGGATTGGTCTCTTAATTGTAAGTTTATTGCACCCCCACTTTGCCTACCTAACTGTCAATAGCTTTTAACCTCGTTTTTGACATATGTCAAAATTTGTGTAAAAAAACAGTTTAGTCCTGTGAGTGTTACTTACACAATTTTTTCCAATATCGACAGATTTTGCACTAAATTGAACTAAGGTTACCTACAACATTGCAATTATAAAAAAAATGAGGGAGTAGAAATTTTTAATCTCCGAAAATGTGGGTGTTAATCCTCGAAAATGAAGAATTAAAAATTTTTAATCCCTATTATTGGTAGTGGGGGATTAAAATTTTAACGTACGAAAAGAAGCATTAAAATGAAAGGAAAAGGCTCGATATTGAAGAAATACATTTTTAGAAGCAGAATTTGAATACCTTTCCCTACGGTGTAATTAAAAATTGGGGTTTGCAATTAAAATTTTAAAGTTGATGTGCCAAAAAAGCACTCCTGTCGACCGATTTGGCCCAAAACCTAATCAGTTCTTTCTTAGGTGCACATTCAAAATTTAAGCCAAATCGGTCCTGTAGTTTGGGCTGTACCGTGTTTACAGACAGACATTTTTCAAAACCACTTTTTTGGGTTCCCAGGACCCCGAAGCGTAAAGATTTAATGTTTTGGGCGATTCGATAATTCGATCGATTTTAGTAACTGCTCCGCGAAGCGTAGAAGTTAAAAAAAATCTTACAGTGTATGTACGACAATTATTTTAAATGTGGAAGATAAAAAAATGAAGATCATGTACATACAGGGTGTTATTTTTAAAACTTCCCGCCTTGAATATCTTTGCATGTAATAAAGATATTGAATTGAAATAAAAGCTGGCCAATCCCGCACGGAGGGGGACACTTGCGCGTATGTTGCGGGAATTTTTTCCACTTCCGGTCTAACCGGAAATTACCTTAACTTTGTTTTTTCAAATGGAATGACACCTTTTTCTCAACGGATTCGGAATCTACGATTTTTTCTGAGTTAGAAACATGTATCATACTTGACCGGAAGTGCAGTCACGGCCACCCTGGATTTTCAAAAACATCGAAGAAATCGGTGAAATATTGAGATTTTCGAAAAACGCAAAAACACGTCAAGTTAGTTTTTTTGATGCAAATTTACCTGAACAATTTCATCTTTTGATTTCTCTTACTTCTATCAAATTTTTTCTTACTTCACAAACTGTTAAAATCTCAAAAGTAAATAAAAAGAAAATGTCAATGGGCAGATGAATCAGCATCAAAAAATTAAAGTAGACGAGTTTTTGCGTTTTTCGAAAATCTCAATTATTCACCGATTTCTTCGATGTTTTTGAAAATCTACTGTGGCCGTGAATGTACTTCCGGTCAAGTATGATACATGTCTCTAACTCAGAAAAAATCGTAGATTCCGAATCCGTTGAAAAAAAGGTGTCATTCTATTTGAAAAAACAAAGTTGAGGTCATTTCCGGTTAAATCGGAAGTGGAAAAAATTCCCTCTATATACGCCCAAGTGTCCCCCTCCGTGCGAGATCGGTCAGCGTTTATTTCAATTCAATATCTTTATTATATCCAAAGATATTCTCAAGGTGGGAAGTTTTAAAAATAACACCCTGTATGTAAAATGTGTTGACAAAGTTTATAGTACATAGTAGTAAATGTAGGCCATGAAAAATTTAAAAATTTAATTTGGTGGTACTCTTAGTGACTATTCCACATTATCAGTACAAATCAGTACCAATTTGCTGAGTGATTTTTCAAAATTTGCTCATATACCTAGTGAATTCTGTTGCCTTGACAGCCCTGTCAACTGCGACCCTAACGGTACAAGCAGATTCTATATCTTCGACAGAATTTGTCGGAATGAAAAAAGGTACTTTTATACATATTTTCTTTGTAGATGGCTAGCAGCAGCAGGGACGACCACGCATTGGGATCGATCTTAAATGCGGCACGGGGTGCCGCCAGAAGAGAACGGTCCCACAGTATTATGCAGTTGACAAGACAATCATTCCGTTCTGAAAGTGCACTTTCTAGAAGGCCACAGCAGCGGAGTAGCATGTGGAAGGCAACCATTTTTTTATTGAAAAGATGTAATGTTGACTTTTTTCCGAGCAGAACTGAATGTTCATTCTTAAACCAGCAGGGTTTAGGTAAGCGTGTGCAGTCAGCAATCCAAAGGTACTAATCGGCCGCTGTATTGAAGGTGCATATTAGGTACTAATATCGGCGCGCATATTTTTTAACGAACGCGGGGGTTGTGTGTCAGGCTTTTTTTCTGTTGGTTAATAAACGGGATTTGAGTTCTGCCAAAACAACTGTCACAGATAATAATAATAAACAATGATGATTTCTTTTAACCTCCATTGTTACTGTTTATCGACACTGACAGTGAGTGACAGTTGTTTTGGCAGAATTGAAATCCCGTTTACAAACATTCTTGTTGCATTGGGTGAACACTTCTTAATTTTGTCTGTGTAAAACACCTTCTTCTTCCTTTTTATGACTCTTGTGCAGAGCGCGGACAAAAATGTAATAAATTGTAATGACCCGGTATTCAATCTGACTATTCGATTATAAGAAAAAGTTAATTTTGATACTTGTCACGGTTTCCATGTTTTTCTTTGTAGGCAAACGTGATGTGAAAATTGACAAGTTCTGCTCCATGCAATGGTTGCATTCACATATATGCCAATTGTATCCGGTCGTATCACTCGAGCGGGTGGGGTTCAGATTCGCAATATGTTTACGAAATAAAAAAATCGAAGAAATTCCCCCAGTACAAACAACTTCTGTATTACAAGCTCACGTAGGAAGAAGCAATCTAATTATCATACCCAATGCGGATTTGAAGTTATTGGATGAAACTAGTGTAAGTATACATATTGCCGATCTACTTTTTCAATTGTGAACAAAAAAAGCGTTTAGGGCGATATTAAAAATTTGCAAGATATGCTATGGAGAGATGGTCGCCCGATTCGCGAACAGAGTGTAACAATTATACAATACGGCGAATAGTTTCTTGATTGCCGCGGGTTTTGACGTCCGAATGGTTTTCAACTACCGAGTCAAAATGGTAGACTTTTTTAGGCTAAAAAGCTCTTTGGCCGAAATAAATCTACCATTTGACGAGTAGTGAATCAATGGAGGACTCAACAAGGCAACCAAGAGATACGAATCGTATTTTGCAGACAACATAATTCATATATCACATGACCTTATTTGCTCCAATTGAAATCCACAATATGCGTAGTTACGAAGCTATCCCATCGGTGATAAAAAACGAAAACTGCTATCATCGTGTTTTGGTCTGTTGCTAACGAAATGGGTCTTTCCAAAATTTTTTGAATTTTAGAAATTAATGAAGAATGCACTTTGTCAATGCCCTCTCAGTAGTCCTCGGCAAAAAATATGTTTCAAAACTTCCTAGATTTTTAATAAAAAAAAATCATTAAAATTCAGTATTTGAGACGTCACCCCATGCTGTCGGTATATGCGACGTCAGAAATGCTGAATTTTAAAGATTTTTTTTATTAAAAAACTAGAAACTTTTGAAACATTTTATTTACTGAGAAAGTATTGACAAAGTGTATTCTTTAGTAATTTCTAATTTTTAAAAATTGTTGGAAAGGCCCATTGCAATGACAATTGAGAATATATGACAGTTATTGTTTTATTCTTACCGTTTATTCATCATATTGTCAGCTATAATATAACGAGTGATGTGATTATCATCGATGATATTCCACGAGTAAAACCGAGCTGCAGAAATGTGCTGCTACGGTTTTTCGAGTAATATCTTCAATTATTAATCATTTCACGAGTTATATTAGACGGACAATATGGTGAAGAAACGGTAAGAATAAAACAATAACTGTCATCTATTCTCAATTGCTATTGCAATTTCGTTAGAACGGACCAAAATACGATGATAGCATTTTTTGTTTTTTATCACCGATGGGATAGCTTCGTAACAACGCAAATTGTGGATTTCAATTGGAGCAAATAAGGTCATAGTGATATAATAAGGTCAATATGAATTATATTGTCCGTCGAATAGAACTCGTGAAATGATTAATAATCGAAGATATTACTCGTAAAACCGTAACAGCACATTTCAGCAGCTCGGTTTTACTCGTGCAATATCATCGATGATAACCACATCACTCGTTATCTTATAGTTGATTATTTTATAAATTAAAGTATTGAGTTGACCGAGTTGACATGTTTCATTAAATGTCAGATGTCACTGTTTGAGGGGTGGATTTGTTTCCTGTTGCTTGTTGTATTATCACTCTTGGTTTAGTATAGACATGGTTAGACATCACTGTAATCAGAATTTGATTGATTACTGGTATACTAAACGCTGCTTTAATTGGTTCAGTACTTAATGAATAAAATAATCATGCGTATTATGCGGGCGATTTAGAAGAAATTGGTGAACTATACATTTTCAATGAGCCTCAAGATCTTCTAATTAATTATGTTTTTTATTTGTTTTAAGGTCAATAATGTTGCGGGAAATATTTCTGATTTGTTAACACCGAATGGTGACATTACTACAGATAGAAGCTCTCTTTCAACACGAAACTTGCAGTTGAATGCCGCAAGCCATTCCCAACCACGTCAAAGTGATGATAGAATCTTTCCTTCAACACGAAACTTGCAGTTGAATGCCGCGAGCAACTCCCAACCACGTCTAAGCGGTGATGACCTGGACAACGCCTTATTGAGGATTTTAAATGGTACCCATTCGACGGAATCCGTAGATCTTACAGATGAAATAGGTACCTTGATTTACTCATATGATTTGTTACGTAGTCGTACTAATGACCATGAGGAAATAACCTTTTGATCGTGAATATCACTGACTGCGTCTAAACAAATCCTGCCTTATGGAATCTTTGAGTAATAATACTAGTACACGTTTTTGGTGGGAAAATCCTAATTAAATAAAAAAGAGCCACCGTAGATGTACTTTTTTTCACTACTAGCTTTAAAACGTACCATTATTGACCTATCTTTTAACTGAGAATTCGGTTTTTTTTGCTAGTAAGTGAAAAAAGTACTATATTCACCACGGTAGAGAAGACTATTTTAGCCCTCGCGTCTTGTAACCCTCGGTGCTTCGCACCTCGGAGTTACAATCTTGCCGCTTGGGCTAAAATAGTTCTTATCTACCTTGGTCAATAATATACTATTTTTTAACAGGCAGGTGTTGTTCAGTGTACTTACTTGTAAAACGAAAGGAGTGAATTTATTCCGGGGTTCAATAATTCATCCTCGTGAGATAAAAAATGGTGAGCCTGTTTAAGTTGGAATATAGAAGAAATTATAACCCCATCCTTCTTAAAATTGTATATTTACAATACTACTGGGTATTAGTTTCGGCACCATGTGTGCATCTTCAGTCCTTGACTTTACATCGCCATCTTGACGAGGAAGATGACGTTGTAAAGTCAAGGGCTGAAGATGGTACACTAGTACACAACATTATTGTAAATATACAATTTCAAGAAGGACGGGATTATAATCTCTTCCATATTTCAATATAATGGACCTTCTTTACCCAACTTTCACTCTTCAAACGTCTTAATTTTAAGAATAATATAGGGTATCTCGAAATTAGGCTATGACACCTTACCAGTGGATTCTACATATGTCCGAAAATAAGAAAAAAAATTGGCAGTCTCGGAGACGGTAGAAACTTTTTCACAGAATTTGTAAATGTAGGATTTATTTAACGGGCGTGCGGGCGGTTGTCGATTGCTGATGCTTTTCACCCCTAAAATGACATTTTTCAAAAAAATGGCACTAAGGGTTTCGGCTTGAAAAAAAGTCAGCTATATAATCCGGTAATAAAAATATACAGTTATGCATAGGTTTTTTTTCGGGGCACCACTTTTTGGCCGAAAGGGCACAAGTGTGAATACATTTTTAGAAGCAGAATTCGAAGAGCATTCCTATGGTAACGCGAAAAATGGGGGTTTGCATTTAAATTTTTAAAGTTGATGTGCCAAAAAGGCACTTTCCGTGAACGGATGTGGCCCAAATTCTAATCAACGTACAAATCTCCCACTGAATATGTGTGCCAAATTTCATCTCGATACGTCAGTAGTTTGAGCTGCAGCGTGATCACAGACAGACACTTTTTCGGATTCCCAGGACCCTGAAACGTAAAGATTTGATGTTTTTGGCGAGATTTGATGTTTTTGGCGATTCGATTTTTCGATCGATTTTATTAACTTGCTTCGCTAAGCGTAGAAGTTAAAAAACTATGAACACAAGCCGAAAAATGTTTCCTACGGGAAGCCCCTTAAAAGGGCAACATTATTTCGGTTTTTTAACTTCTACGCTTTGTTTATATTTTTGTAACGGATGCGGATTGAGGTAGAAATGTGAAATTCGGCACAAGGTATTTTGTAAGATGGTGCTTCTAATGGTATGAGCAAAAATTTGAAATTTTGTCCAAGGGCGTCTCAACCTGGTGGGGCGTGGGTAAATTCATTCCCAATTTTTTTTCGCCTTTAGATTTTTTATGTATTTTGATATTAAAATCTGAAACTTCAGAATTTTCAAAGTGATGTTGATATCAATATGCAAAAAAAGCTGTACGCAAAAAAATTAGGGTGAATTTACCCTCGCCCCCCTCCCCAAGTTGGGACGGCCCTGGTAAAAATTTCTGATTTTCACTCATACCGTTAGAATCACCATCGAACAAAGGTGCTGTGCCAAATTTCACTCCATCTCAATCCGTTACAAAAGTGTTAAAAAAACGAAATAATGGTGCCTCTTTAGGAGGCCTTAATTCCCTTAGGAAACTATCACTAGAAACACCCCACTACACCGAAACACTTGATTTTTACTGCTGACGCGTTTCGAACACAGTGTGCTCATTATCAAAGCCGAAGCTAAAAGGAAACATTTTTCGGCCTTTGTTCATTTGAAGTTTTCTCTTACTTCTGGCTATGGCCAGTGATTTCGAGATACCCTGTATATTGTTAAATTACTGGTACAAATTATTTACAATGTTTCAGCAGATGAGCAGATGATGCAAGTAGGAGACGATAATGAGCTTGGCGACCATGGCTTTGATAGCGATGATGAAAATTTACTGCAACCGCCAGAAACAATCAACTTCACTGAAGATGAGATTGCGATTCATATTAATAGAAATACAATAGTGCCTGACTTAATAGAAATATATAACGACGAAATGTTAGTTCATAAACCAATTAAAGTTGAATTCTTAGGCGAAATAGGAATTGATCAAGGAGGGCTAACAAAAGAGATGTTTACAGAATTTTGGAAAAAATGCGCTTCGGAGTATTTTAGAGGGCACGGTGCAATGGTACCATACCTACCATTAACCAAAATTAGAAAAGGCCTAGCAGAGCATTACAAGATTTTTGGTCGTATATTGGCGCATTCCTTAATATTAACAAAATCCCTACCTACGCAATTTGCCAAGTCTGTTTACCTCAAGATCGGGGATGTTGACCGCAAAATAACTGGTGAGTGTTACTTTTTTAGGTACTTCATACTTCTCTAACGAGTAAATATTTCAGACGATGTCTTACAGGAAGACTTTATGTCCTTTGTCACACCATCTGAAAAACTGCTGATTAATAAGGCTATTAAAAATTTTAGCGCTTTGAACCAACAAGAAAACGACATGCTCCTGGACTTCTTTCAAACATACGGCCTATTGGAGCTTCCAAAAGAAGGAGAAATTTTGGACCAAGTGAAGATCATTGCAGAAAATCTTTTAATAAAAGAACCCCTCGAACTGATAAAAAAAATCAAAGACGGAATTCCGTTGGTATGTGAAAACTTTTTCCTGCAACTTAATGGGAACAATCTTCAAACATTATACAGGAAACAGGCAGCGACTCCCGCTAAAATAATAGGTATTTTAAAAACAGAGCCGGAAGAACTAAATTCGTTGCAAACTAAATCCTTTTACTTTTTAAAAACTTACATAAGAAATTTGCGTACCCAAGTAAAAGTCGAAAGATTTCTGCAATTTGTAACAGGAGCTGCTTATATGCCCTCTGACCTGAAAGTGTCTTTTAAGCAGTACGGCTGGCCTACGGCCCATACATGTTCAAATTTTCTAGAATTGGCATCATCATATAACACTTATCAAGAATTAGAATGTCAGTTCGAGGCCATTTTAGCAACAGATGATTCTTTCGCATACACAACCTTGTAAATTTAGGAGGAGGAACTTTTTCTGAAAAAAACGTCCATTTTGGTCTACTGTAATTGTAAATGAGTAAATCAAAAGTCTCTCCCACAGAAGTAAAACCCAAAGCAGGTAGAGAAAAAAATACTTTTATTTGCGTAAATGTATATTCTTGATATACTATAGTTTCGAACTTTCAAGGCGTTCACCTCACCACCAGTACCTACAAACACATGCTCTGGCGAATCAAAAAGAACTTAAAATCTTACCATTTAACTTGGCAACAGAGTGGGAACGTTTCAGGACGGGGCCATTTTCTTCAAGGGTGGTGTATTTTACTTTCCCTTGTCACTTTTGGAATTTAAAATTTTATTATGTGATTGTTGCAAAGAAAATTGTGTTTTTAACTTATTCTTTAACTTTATTGCTAAGTTAAATGGTAAGATTTTAAGGTCTTTTTTGATTTTCCAGGGCATGATTGTGCTTGTAAGTACTGATGATGAGGCGAAAGCCTTGAAAATATAGTATACGTACCTGTTAAGAATCTACATTTATGTAAATAGAAAAGTTATTTTTAACACTACTTCGGGTTTTACTTCTGTGGAAGTGACTTTGGATTTACTGATCGTTAGAGAAATTATCAATCTTCAGCATGCAATCGTAAAAAGATTTTATAAATTACATTTTATGTAGGAGGTATCAGAATTTGTTTAATAGAAAAATTAGACTTGGACATTTTTTGAAGGAAAAATTCACTTAGACCGACTGTGGAGTGGTAATGTGAAACTTTTCTGTGTAAACTCGAAATCGCATAACTTGTTCGCTTGTTCTTGTTCCTTTAAAAAAAGTATGAAATGTTTGTTAGTTATTTGATACCTATAAAAAATTTCTCTTACACCAACTATGGGGTGGTAATGTGAAACTTTTCTGTGTAAACTCCAAATCGCATAACTTGTTCGCTTGTTCTTGTTCCTTTAAAAAAAGTATATTATTCATAAAATGTTTGTTAGTTTTTTGATACCGATAAAATTCCCAGATTTTTTCTGATACTGCACTATTGCTAATGACAACAGTGTTGTCGAAACACGTTAGGCAATAAAGCGAAATAAATTCAGCATTGTGGAGTGTTCTAATAATAGCGCAGTTTTCTACCGAAGTTTTCCATCTTCCATTAATATTGTTGATGGTAGTCTATTCTTTATCAATTACTTTCTGCAGTTTCCAGCACATCTGACTAGTGTTCAGAACACCCGGGTTCAAGTTGGGGCTGGAACTACATTTAAAAAAATAATTTTCAGTTGAAAGTAATATAAAATAGGCCGTATTAGCAAAGTAGCCAATATTCTATTCTGTACAACTCCCTTCTAAATTTTATGAAAATCCGTTTGACCGCAGTTTTGATAAAGTACAGTGAGCAGCAAGTGTTAAGCAGGCAAACTTTTGCCACAGAATAGAAATAGAAATTATTAATTTCTATTCTGTGCTTTTGCTTCTCAATTCGGAGTACGTACATACAGGCAGGTCAAATGAAAACGAAACAGGCCGGATTTTTCACATTTGAAGCTATTTTTCCGAAAAATGTTTGGACAGGTCGATTTTTGTTTCAAGGGAGACACATTAATCCGTGGTGGGTGCGATTTCACAACGCAACCCCCACCAACCCCAACATTAAAATTTCAAATGACAACTCCACACGTGATACATATCATTTGAAAGCTAATTTCATTAGGAATCCAATGGCATAAAACTTTTTGATATCCGTTCACCTGCAGCGCTCTCTATGGTCGAATTTGGAATTATATTAAGACCCTTTGTGATACATCGTTTGAAAGGGTATAATCATTTTTGGAATCCATGAACTCCTTCAAGAGTTACAGTAAAATTAATTATTATTTGTGAGTCTATAAAACCAGTTCATGTTTTACAGTGTAACTTTTAAATGAGTTAAATGGATTTCAAAAAAATTTGCATCGATTTACAGAGTTTGATAACCTGAACCTGCTACCAGTTTTATATGTATAATTAACTAATTAATACATTAGATTTTAGTATTGTGTCAGAAATTGACAAATACTCTAAATCAGGGGCGTATAGTGTGGGAGGGGGAGAGGGCTTCAGGGTCTTCCAAAGACACAAACCAGGGCAGCTTCAGGGGCAAGGTATGCGATTCTAAAGTGCTTAGAAAATGCGTGACCTTGAAAGTTTCCAAAAAATTTGCCTGCGGCGTCATTTTAACCTCCACAACACAACAATTAAAAGGATGGGAGGTTACTGCAATTACTAAAATTTTCGAATTCGAGATAACATCAGACCTTCACGTTTTGAGGTCTTGGGAACCAGTGGCGTCCCCAGGGGGGAGCTAGGGGGGGCTAAAGCCCCCCGCTCTTCAAGCAGTGCCGCCCCAACGCCCCAAACCACTTTTTCTATTTAAAAAATGTCTTTTTCAATATTCCCTAGGGCGGTTATTCATGAAAGTATGGGAATTATTCCGTAGAAATTGTAGACAACCAAGCTCAAGCATATACCTCACTGTGAAGATGTTACGAAAAATCATGTTAATCAGATGGATTTGAGTTTCAATTTATGGAAAGCAAGGTAGGGCAATTGATGTCAAATTCGTCGATTTTTCGCTGTGGTACGACCTATCGCCTAGAGATTTCAACTAAGTATCTCCAAGTTGAAGCTGATGGAGGGAAGATTGCATATGTACAATATGGTAGATTGCTTCCAGGCCACCCACACCCACGTCTAGTTCCCCACTTTGTGCATTGTGCATTGTGATTCCCACAATTCTTATTTAACTGTTTTGACTTTTACGAAAATATAGGTAATAACTGATAAAGATATTGAATTTGAGAATATCGACCATTAACCCAATTCGTAAAAAGAAATTTGGTGCAGTTTGTCATATAAAAAAGGAAATTAGGTTAAGGGTAACAACAAATTTTTGTAACTGTGATGACAATGATTTTTTGCGTTCAATATTATTGACTTATTTGTTATTTCTAGTTTTATTTTTTTTTCAACTTTATCAAGAACTTGCCTTATTTTTTGTTTATTGTTAGATAGTTCTATATTATTTTATCATTATATTATATTTTCTGTTTTAAACGTTTACAAGACCTTAAAATTCTTCGAGCGCCCTTAAAAATCCTGAGCAGCTGGAAAATCTTTTGGAAACAATTGGTCCACGGGAAGTGCCATTTTGGAATATCGACTTTAAAAATTTTATAACAAGGTTTCCTTTTTTTGTCATTAGAAAGAAGATTAAATTCTGGTTCTAAAAAATATGCTTTCAGTTTCAACCATTTTGTGGTAGGTGATGTCGTCATTATTAGTCAAAAAAGTGTAAAATTGGTTACAATGAGGAGCGTTATAAAAATATTTGTGCTCAATGGGCTATATTAAACTAGACGGAAATCAAAGTTCTACGCGGTGATGAGGTTCCAGCCGCTTCTCTGCTGCCCCTTTTTTCCTTTACACCTGTTGTTCTTTATTTTCGTTTCATCCGAAAGTTGAGGGAAACACCTTGAAGTCCTCAACATTTTCGTGAAAGGGGGGGGGGGGCCTCCAAGTAAACATGCGCCTCGGGCCCCTGAATTACTAAATCCGCCGAAAAAGATAGAAAGAACCATGAAAGAAGGTGAAGTTGTTTCATGTATTTGGGTTATGGATATTAGAAAATGTTTACAACAACTTCAATTTTATGAGCTTTTGAATTCTTGCCCCCCCCCCTGAGTTAAATCCTGGTTACGCCCTTGTTCGTATGTGAGCAAGATTCCTCGAAAACTACTCAACGGATTTTCATGAAATTTGGCATGGAGCAGTGCATGGAGGTTAGTGTTGGCCTTCTGGTGAGCCCAATTAATTTTGTTGCTATAATCGCCAAACGCCAAGTGCCTTTTTTGGCACATCAACTATGAAATTTGACTGATGAACAATTTTTCTTATCGGCACATGAAAGGACTTGAAATTCTGTTTCGAAAAATATATTCACACAGTGCCTTTATGGCAGAAACTCGAAAAATTGGAAATTTCCCAAACCACTAGGTTAATTTGGTCGAAATTTGGTAGGTAGACATGTCATAACTCGCCGAAGAGCTGATTTAATTTTGGTGCATGCACTGAGAAAAAATTTACGTAAATTCTAATAGCAGTTATTAGAAAGTTATATTAAAATACGGGACGGCAACGCCGTTTTGTTGGGGCGACTAAATTGGGAATTCTGGCGTTGAACAGTTCTCGTTATTAACAGCACATATAAAAATTTATTGTCCTAAATGACCAGTTACTTAGATCCTAATAAACGGTTCTATTACTGCCAACAACATTGGCTTAGTAACCTTTAGAATACGTATCTTTTGCAGTAGCAATAAGAAACTCTGGCCACAGCAGTTCTTTCGTATTAATAGCAAATAGAAGAATCTATTAGGAGCAATATGCCCATTTACCTAGGTACTAAAATTCAAACCATGATTTTCTAAAAATAATTTATTACACCCCTATGTAGGTAGGGATGTGATTATTAAAAATACATATTAGGCACATTCTTATATGGTTAAACAGGAAACATACAATATACCTAATACATTATTGGTAATTATGTAGATGATTAAACAGGAAAAATACGATAATACATTACTCGCAATATGTATATGGATGATTAAACAGAAAAAATACAATATTACACGAGGTAGTTTCAAAGTCTTGTTCCACAAAATTTACTTAGGTACTGTTTAGGACGCGTTTCGGAGTGTTACTCCATCTTCAGCTATAAAAGAAATTAACACAAAATACAAAACACTTGCCTGGAAAACGAAAAAACGTTTGGGTCAAAGAAAAATAACAGCTTTTGAGTCACACTGTAAATTCATCGAAAGACGCTCAAAGAACAAACTACCTCGTGTAATCAAACATCAGTTCCTCTTTGAAAAAATGGACCAAACTTTCAACCAAAAATACAATAATACATATTATGTATGGTAATATCGGGTGCACCAAAAAAACCGGACAAAATATTTTTGGGTATAAGTCGATCGGCTATTTCTTAACCGTTTCTGATAAACGTGATCTTAAATTAAAGCTAAGGAATCAGGCTTTCTTCAAGACACACCGCACAATAACACGTGTACACAACTACACACACACACCCCCAGTGGTATTGAACTCTGACCGCGAGACCGCGTGTTCATTAGCACATTGCCAACAACTAACTACCCCAACCCAAACCGTTGTTGATGATATCCGATTCTGACATTTAGACCATTGTCTCAGGAGACAAAGCAAGCTCTGGAAACAATTTAGGCTGTGGCCGCAAATAAACGTTTAGTTGCCATAACAAAAATTTTCCAAAAAAACCTAGACAGGAACAGGAGCATTCACGAGCTCTGCCATCATTAAAAATTTACTCATAACAACATTACAATTCTAATAGTCTCCCAAAAAAATGTATTTTGCTGCGGTAGATATTTCGTTTAGTTACAGTCATACGCCATTTAATTATTAAGACTAAATTTCTTTTTGCCACAAACATACAAATCTTAGTATGACATTCTAATTGCTTGATTTTTCTCAGTGTGGCAATCGACGAACCGCAACTGCTTTTTTGGCATAATCAAGATTACCTACTATCAAGTATGAAATTTCAAAGATGAACCTCAATTTTCTTTATAAGCACATGAAAAGTGTTCAAAATCGGTTTCCAAAAATGTATGGAAACTTTTGGTGCCCTTTTGACAAGAAATACTCTCGGAAATACTTTAATACTGGATGAATTATGTTACAAGTGGGGAGGTTCCAGCCGCTTCCGTAACTGCCCGTTTTTTTTTCGAAATATCACTCGACCGACCCCACCAACCATGACCGACGATAAGTGACGATCTGTAACGATGACTGGTCGGGTGCTGGATGCTGGACTTGCAATTAGCAACCTACATAGTAACGTTATGCGATTAGCGATGTTGAAATATATTTTAGTCTTCACAGTCCACACGTTGCATTTAGCTAGTCGCTCTTTGCTCTTTACATCGAGCGTTAGTGGACCGTGTTTGCAATGAGCGTTGATTGGTGTAGGTAACACACTATACGACTAGCAGCTACTACGAACTGCGATTAGCGACGTTGAAATCTATTTCAGTCTTCACACGTTGCTCGTTGCATTTAGCTAGTCGCTTTTCGCATCGAGCGCTAATGGATCGTGTTTGCAATGAGCGTTGATTGCTGTAGGTAACACACTATGCAATATACGCGCTTTACCTTCTCTGTACGATTACGAATTAACGAGAAGCGTTGATTGTTTCTTTATCGCAAGTATTGCTTTGTATTTGATTGCCGGGATTACGACTAGCAGCTAGGTACTATGAACTGCGATTAGCGATGTTGAAATGCATTTCAGTCTTCACGCGTTGCTCGTTGCATTTACATAGTCGCTTTTCGCATCGAGCGCTAATGGATCGTGTTTGCAATGAGCGTTGATTGCTGTAACATATTTCTGCAATGTAGGTGAGCACATAACCTACTCTGTACAATTACGAATTGAAGAAAACTTTGATTATTTGTTTGTAGCTTTTTATTCGATTGCTTAACAACAAGCGTTCATTGCTGTTGCAAACCACTAGCGCTTACTGTTGTTCATCGAAGATGTGTGACAAGTGCTTATTGCATAGAGTTGATTGTAAATCGTTAAGAATATCTTGACTACATTGTCCGATTCGGTTTTGAACTAAACTTGATCTATGTTGTTAATGCACTGCATTGGTATATTTCTATGTCTACACTATATGAGACGTTCTCTTTTAATTTAATAACAATGCAACTAGCTGGTCGTTTGAATTCAACTTTAGAGACTAAGAAATTTGTTCCTCGATTCGACGTTGCAACATCATGAGGTTTTTTTCTTGCATTTAGCTATTTCACATTGTCGGTTTCATTTCACTTTTTGTCGAACAATTTTGCACTTACTTTCCACCCATCCTCGAATGATTATGTCTGAACAAATTTCTTTCCTATATGGTAAGATCATTTTACAATCAATGAAAAGTCCGTTACGCTTTAGTAAGAAACAACGTTTGGTTGAAAAGACCTCAAATTTCATTTGTAGTTGAATGGTAATGCAATAAGCAATGTGCTGTATTCTCTTAATAAGTTATATTGTTTCAGAAATGCTGGGTATATTGACAGTACCTGTATCGTATAGCAGTTAGCAGTTTGGAAATATTTTTATTTAAAACTTAATAATTAATCGTTTCGCTGCAAACCGGATTTAAAGTAAAACAGTTTTAAACGGGGGAAGATCTAGGCTTCAGGTTTCCGTAGAGACGACAATTGTATTCCCTAACACAATGTGCGATGTTTGTGTGAAACTTACTTGATGATAATTGTTTTGTCAGTTAGCAATAAACGATTGTTGTGGAGGGTTCAGTATATTTTATCTTTCTTCAACCCTTTAAAATCTCTATTCTCTTTCTTTTTTTACCAGTTTAGAGGTGTCGTTTACTTTAAAAAATAAATAATAAATGAACCATCTATATACCGGTTTACTCCATTAATGCAACAGCAAACGCGGAAAGTGTATATTGTATTACCAGATTCAGGCACTATACCATTTTGCACGTATATTGCATTGCACATGAATGTTTTTCAAGTTGCAAAGGACTGTTTCGTGACACTCTTTCCTCCAAAACCGTTTAGGTAATTTTAAATGTTCTATTCATAATTGTATTGCTTAAAACAACTAACCCACACAAAAGTATTTTGACTATAATCGTAATATAGCAACAGAAACTGCGACTAGCATTCGTTGCCATCTAAATAAATAGTAAAACGGCGTTCCATAGAAATAAGTATGAGAAGTGTTATGAAAACTTCAACGAGTGGAGAACGAATAATAAAAAATTGCAGGAAATGGACGAAAACATTATGTTAGCTTACTTCTTTGAAAAGGTAGGAAGATACGGTACATTTTTATTTCGTTTTAAAGTTTTTGTGCGTGTTATAGTCCAAGCAACTAAAAGCCTCAACATTATGGTCCACTTACTCAATGGTGAGAAGCTTTTTACAAGTGAAAGAAGATGTGGATATTTCAAAGTACGCAAAGTTGCGTGCATTTTTCAAAAGGCAAGCGCAAGGATAAGAACCAAAAAAATCGAAAAATATGTCCATGGATAACGTCACACAGTTTTTAAATGAGGCTTCCGGCGACTGCGACTTCCTTCAACATTCCAGCATCCAGGGGCGTATTTAAGAGGACCCATGTGGGGGGGGGGGAGCTTCATAAATTTGCCAACTGAAGATTTGCCAACTACCTATCCAATGAAAATTTTCCAACTCAAAAAATTTTTGTGTGATTTTGTAGAACAAGGGAAAAAATAAACAAAGCAAACTAAAGAAAGGTGAATGGCGCCGCAGGCGAAATCTTTTAGAACTTTCAATTTCATGTATTTTCCAAGCACTTTATTATATTCACTGGGCCCCTGAAATTGCCCGAGCATTCTGTTTTTGGAACACCCTGAACATCTCCACAATGCGCCCCTGAATTAAGAAGGGTGTTGGGCGCTTAAAGTTTAAAATCACAAGGATATTTTTTCCATCGTATTACAGGAGTAAACGTGCCGGTAGAATAGCAATTGTAAGCTGATAGTAATTCTAAAATTTAAATTAGAAGCAAAAAACACTATTTTGGCGGGAACCGGCCGAGAGGCCGCCTTAATAAGGGGTGTCCAGTGTTGTTAAAAATACTTTTTTCTAAGTATTTAAATACAAATACAAATACTTATCTAAAAATGTATTTCAAATACTATTTAAATACATTTTTTACAGATGTAATTAAATACAAATACAAATACATTTAAAATGTATTTAAATACTTTTAAATACTCAGTCAAAAAAATCAAAATTGGTCTGTAGGTCTGTTGGTCTGTAAGAATTAAAAAGGGCGAAAAATTTAATATAGGCATAATCAATTACATTTTCATTCTTCTATTGAGGGCAACATCAGCTATGGAGAATGGACTCGTGGCACTAACAGGTGGATTTAATTTTTGAAACCTTTTAATTTTATTTAAGAATAGGTAGGTAACAAATTAGAGGTCTTGTCACTTGAAATTATTTTAAAAATAGAACCATTTAGTATTGGAGGGAGTAAGGCAGCTTTTTGCAGTTAGGTATCCATAATAATGTTAATTCAAAAAATTATGGCGCTCGACACTTATAAACAGAATGTGGCAGCGAAGGCACTTCAATGAAACAATGACTTTTTTATTCATTTGACTTACATTGAAACACCACGTTACCGCTTGTGATTCATTCTGAGAAAAGAAATAAATTTTGCAGTCCGGGTTAATTTCCGGTGGCCAGATGATGATTACCTACATCCTGTGCTGTACTTTTACCTGGAATTCAATAAGCCTTTTGCGTCGTCGAGGGTTAAGCCTCAGGTAATATTTCTTAAAAATTCCAGGATATCGATTTTAACCGCAACGGTAAAATTTCCATCTCGCAGTTGAGAATGTATTTAAATATGTATTTAAATACATGACAAAAAAAAGTATTTGAAATACTTTTAAAATACAATGTCGGCAAAAGTATTTAAATACGTATTTAAATACATCTGAAGTATTTAAAATACATTTTTAAATACTTGTATTTAAATACTTAACAACACTGGGGGTGTCTATAATGTTTGCAAATCCCACAACCAAAATATCTTGTTGCCTCTCCTAATTACCTTCGTCCTGTGCTAAACAATTTACCCCCGACTGTGCGGGACGACCAGACATCTCAGCGGTCAGAAAGAAGGCTTCAGATTGCACCTTGTGCTCAGTCATTCTGGCAACAATGTAGATGTTATTGCATTACCGACTTAGTACTGTCTTCCGGCCAACAGAAGGCAGATTTAGTCAAGATTTAGTTTCAAGTTTTACCGTAAATTGGCAGCACCTCTCTAGGCGGAAAAGAAAGGCCGTCACTTTTAAAATATTAAACTAATTTTATATTATTTTTTTCAATATAAGGATTTATTCATTATAGTTCTCATGTAAACGTTTAAACCCCATGTTAATCTTTCACGTATATTGATTTCGTTGTAATTTATTGATAAATATGCGAATTATGACAACTTTTATAGTATTTGATTTTTTTACAAGAAAACTGTAAGTTCAAACGTAACGAAAAAATTACCAACAATTTGATCATATGTAATGAAGTAAAGAAAAAAAAGTTGCAAAATCGCTCGTCTGTGAGGCCCATAAAAAAATAAAAACTGAAAAAAAACGCGTTTTTATTTTTTTTTAAGGTCCCAGGACGAACATTTTTTTTTTAATTTTGTGTAAAGCTTCCTTGCAGCTAATGACATTATCGGTAATTTTTTCGTCACATTTGAACTTAGTTTTTTTTTATGGCGTGTATACTTGAACCTTAAGCTTTAAAGCGACGCGAAAGCCGAAAGCAACGTTTCGACTAGTGCAAAATTTTAATATTGGCATAAAAAATAAATAAAAAGCCAACGAAAGATGTATATCAATGCGATGTGTGTCCCTGTAGATGTTTACCTTGTTAATGTGTATGTAGGGGCGAGCTGAATTTACTGGTGGAGTCGGGTGCAGATTTTATAAATCTGCACCTAGTAGTAGTGCCTCCGCAGACGCACAGTGGTGTTAAAAAGACGAAATTATGAAAATTGGCCGTACATAATTAAACAGTAGAGAGTTAACAAAAAAACATCATATTTGCGAAGTAGATATGTAGAATTAGCACTAAGGGGGTTGAAAAAGGGAATGAGAAGTCCAAGGTAATGAAGATATATTGAAACGTATACTTACAGATATTTTTTATTCTCCATTACGTAACTGCTTTTTGATATTATTGCAACGACCTTGGAAAATAACACGAAAATAAGGCAATTATGCAAATTTAGCTTCTGTGGGGTTGAAATATTGCGATTGGGCTGGAAAAAGTGAAAAAGGAAAACATAAACTATATGAATTCAACTTATTGCCAAAGAAAAAAAGCCAACGGAAGATGTATATCAATGCGATGTATATCTCGGTAGACGTTTATCAAGTTAATGTGTATGTAGGGGCGGCTGGTCTTACTGGTGGAATCGGGTGCAGATTTTATCAATCTGCACCTAGTAGTAGTGCGTCCGCAAACGCACAGATGTGTCAAAAAGGCGAAATGTTAAAAAATTGTTGTTACAAAATTTAAAAATAGAAAATGAACAGGAATGAGTAAATGAAAAGAATTACCGGAATTAAAACAAAATTTGGCGAATTTTGAAAAATTATCACTCGGGGTTGAAAAATTGTGAAAGGGGATGAAAAGTCCAGAGGAATGAAAATTAAGTGTGATTAAGTAGAATTACGAAATAAAACACGAAAATAACCAATTTTGTGGGGGTTGAAATATGCACTTATAGGTACCTACCTATTGCGAAGGAAACTGAAAAATTGTAAAAGGTAAACTGAATCCCAAATGCATTCAATTTTATGACCGACGAAAAACGAAATTATGCGAATTTTGCAAAATTAGCACTTAGGGGGTTGAAAAATCGTAAAGGTGGATGAAAAATCAAAAAGTATCAGGATTAACCGTGGCTAAGTAAAATTACGGAAAATAACACCAAATTAGCCCAATTATGTAAATTTAGCATTTGAAGACTTGAAACCGAGCTTGAAACATTGCGAAGGGGGATGAAAAAAGTGAAAAATTTAATCATCATCCAAATGGGTTCAATTTATTACAGAAGAAAAACGAAAATAGCCGAATTTGGCAAAATTAACACCTAAGGGGTTGAAAAATTGTAAAGGGGGATGAAACGTAAAAGTGGATGAGAATTAATCGTAATTAAGCAGAATTACAGAAAATAACACGAAAGTAAACCAATTATGCAAATTTAGCTTTTGGGGGTAGAAATGTTGCGAAGGGGGTTGGAAAAGTGAAAAGGATAAACATAATCCAATTGAGTTCAATTTATTACCGAAGGAAACCTAAATTACGTGAATTTTGCAAAATAAACACTTAGGGGGTTGAAAAATTGTAAAGGGGGATGAAAAGTTAAAAGGGATGAGAATTAATCGTAATTAAGTAGAATTACAGAAAATAACACGAAAATAAGCCAATTATGCAAATTTGACTTTTGGGGGTTGAAACATTGCGAAGGGGTCGAAAAAGTGAAAAAGGCTAGAATAATTCATAAGGCAAAACTGCGCGAATTTTACAAAATTAACTAGCGGAAATCACACGAAAAAGAAGC